>CAWUFW010002428.1:1568053-2224306 GCA_963921515.1 Calotriton arnoldi | reverse complement strand
TAACCCCTGGAGTGACCAATTCTGGCCTCAAGAGCTGGGCCCTACTCCAAAGCCAGCCTCAGTTGTAAAGAGCCTAGGGATAAAATTGGATGCCAAACTATCCATGTCCCACCAAGTTTCTGCTGTGGTGGGAACATGTGTGGGGCTGCTAAGACTGTTACGCAAACTTGCCCCCTTCTGTCGTTTACCGCACTTCGCATGGCAGTGACTGCACTGATTATTTCTCGTTTAGACTACGGGAATTCACTGTATGTTGGCCTTCCAGAGAAGGAGCTAACAAAACTCCAGGTAGTCATGAACGATGCTGCCAGACTGATTTTCAGGCTTCCTAGGAGGGCCCACGCTACCGTGCTACTACAGCAGCTACACTGGCTCCCAGTGAAGCAGAGATCTAGATTCAAGGGGCTATGTATAGCCCATAAAGCAATCTATGGACAGGCCCCAGCATATATTAAAGAACGCTTGGTAACTTATGTACTAGGGCGCTCCCTGCGGTCTTCAGATGCTGGGTTATTAATCTGTGCTCGCTTCCTGAGCTCCTCCAAGGGGGGCAGAGCTTTCTCTACATTGATCCCCCAGCTCTGGAATAAGTTGCCAGAAGGCCTCCGCAAAGAACCAGCACTTCTCCCTTTTAGGAAAAAATTAAAAACCATCCTCTTCATAGAAGCCTGGGGCACAATTTTGGCCTAAGCTAGGGCGCACTACTCAGTAGAGCCGCTATGGTGCCTTCTCTCACAGCGCTTAGAGACCAGTTGGTGATATGCGCTTTAGAAGCTCCAATTAACATAACATAACATAACCTGGCTTTTACAGCGGGTATATCCCCAGATTTTTTGCTTTGTGGCCTTCTGTTTCTGACCTGTTTTTTTTTTTTTTTTTTCACTCTGGGCACTTTACCACTGCTGATCAGTGCTAAAGTGCATATGCTCTCCCTGTAAATTGTATGTATGGATTGGTGTTTCCATAATTGGCTGATTTGATTTACTAGTCAGTCCCTAGTAGAGTGCCCTGTGTGTGCCCAGGGCCTGTAAATCAAATGCTGGTAGTGGGCCTGCAGCACTGATTGTGCCACCCACATAAGCAGCCTGAAAATGTAACTCAGGCCTGCCATTGCAGAGCCTGTGTGCAGTCTAGTACTGTTATGTCGACTTGTCAAGCGCACCCGCTTGCCAGGCCTTAACCTTCCCTTTTCTTACATGTTAGTCACCCCTAAGGTAGGCCCAAGGTACTCCTGTGGGCAGGCTGCAGTGTATGTGAAAGGTAGGACATGCCCTGATGTGTGTGGCATGTCCTGATAGTGAAATACTGCCAACTTCGCTTTTCACTATCATAAGGCTATCTGTTCCCATACGATAGAATGGGGAGTTTGCTTATAACATCTTATAAGCATAACTGCCCCTGGGAACCAGATAGGAAAATAAAATTTAGTATGCCTGAACTCAGAATGTTAAAATGCATCTTTAGTGAGGGTGATTTTTACATTCTGTGTTTGAAAATACCACTTTTAGAAAGTAGATATTTTCTTGCTTAGCCATCATGTGTGCCTCTGCTAGGATGTGTATTGACTGTCTGGCTTTGGAGTGACAAGGGCTGGGATGTGCAGTGGCTCCAGAGAGTCTGGATGAGTCAGTGCTAGGCTGAATAGGCCTGGTCTGCATTTGGAGTGGTGGGAGGAGTAGCACCTGCACCTGAATAGGGCTGTGCCTGTATTCCACAATGATGGCTCTGCCCCCCTGTGGTGTGTCTTGAGCCAGGGCTCACACTGACAATGGAGGTTTTTGTGCACTTGCAAAGTGCCCCCAGAACTGGGTTTGACTGGGCTCAGAGCCCTGGGCCAGGAGAGAACAAAGAGATTTACTGTATAAATATTGGGGCCCAGACCCCAGAACTTTAGATCACTGCTGAACTAAGGAACATGCCAGGCAGAAAGACCGGGAAAGCTGGAGGAGGAGTACTGCCCCTGTGCTGTGTGCTGTTGTAGTTGGCCTGCAGTGGTTGCTTCTGTCTTGGGTAGGGAAAGGACTGGACTGTGTTTTCATCATCCTGCTGTTAGAGTTTTCTCCAAGGGCTTGACGTAGAACTTGCCTCCTGTTGGAAGTCTCAGGGATAGGAAAGACTTCAAAGATCACTTCTGGGAATCAAGAGGAACCTTTGCCGAGGTGAAGAGCCGGAGAATCTGAGGAGGAATACTGCCCCTGTGCTGTTTGCTGTCTGGGGTTGGCCTGCAGTGGCTACTTGCTGCCAAGGAAAGGAGAAAGGACTTTGCTGTTTGCTGTGTACCCTGCTTGAGGAAGATCTCCAAGGGCTTGAAACTGAGCTTGCCTCCTGTTCTGAAGTCTCAGGGACACAAAGACTTCACCACCAGCTCCCCTGAACTTCCTTGCTGGGAGTTCTGAACTGCTAAGAGATGCCTGCTGTTGTTTTGGACCTCTGGAGGCTGTTTGCCGCTGGGAGCTGGGAAAAGTACCTTCAAGAAGCGCGAAGCATTCGCACCTGTTTTGACGCATCACCAAAGAAATCGTCGCAGTGCCTGCCTGTGGCTCGAGAAATCGCTGCACGCCGCGTCGAGTGCACCGATCTCCAAAGTCCGAGATCACTGCATCGATTCCAATGCAAGGCCTGCTGTGTGGATGCAAGAACCCACGCATCTTCACAGATCGGCACATCGCATCGAGGCGCCAAGTCTGTTGCATCGTTGAGGGCCGCATTACATCACCTCCACATGCACTAAGAAACCGACGCATCACCTCCTGTCTGGTAAGGAACCAACGCATCATCTCGCCTGCGCAGCAGTAAGGAACCGACACATCACCTCCCCTGGAGCAAGGAACCGATGCATCACCTTCCCTGAGTGTAAGGAACCGACGCATCACCTTCCCTGCTACCCTTTTTTGTTTGTGAGCGCAACACTTCCAAGGTACTTTGTGTGAAAAGTGTCGCATCTGCAATTTGCTTTGAACTGAACTATTTTTTACCATTTGAAAGTCTTATTTGTATTACTGTATTGTGGATTTTTGTCGTTTTGGTCTTGTTTGGTTTAAATAAAGATTACTTATTTTTCTAAACTGGTGTGGTGTCCATTTGTAGTGTTTTCACTGTATTACTGTATGTGTTCACAAATGCTTTACACACTGCCTCTGAGATAAGCCTGTCTGCTCGTGCCAAGCTACCAAGGGGGTGAGCAGGGGTTATTTTAGGAGTCTATCCCCCTTACCCTGACTAGAAGCAAGGGTCCCTATTTGGACAAAGGTACCTACCTCTGCCAACTAGAGACCCCCATTTCTAACATGCACCGTCTCCACCAAATTAGTGAGCAGTAGATGACCGATGATTCTTTTCATAGAGAGTTACAGGTATACATGCGTGCACCATTACACTTGTGTGTGGTGTTATTGAGTAGTTGTAATTGGAGACGAGATGATTCAAACTCGTATGCCATATGGTGTATGCCTAGGGACCCTGTTGTGAAGAGGCTAGAACATACACATATGTTTGAGTGTGACCTCATCAGAGGACGAACCCCCTAATACGTATGTGACGTATTTGGTGAGCATGCACATTTATTTAAAGAGGCTAGAACGCACACATTTAGTGGGATGAGAGGAACCTTTTTGAATCAGTAAGATGCTTTTGTTAATCAGTGAAGCATGTCTTGGGAACAATTGGGGGAAGGCATAAGTTACCCCTAGCTAAATAGTCTCCCTGTCTGAAGGTTAAATCATTTAAAAGGCCTTGTGGTAAAACAATGCTTATGCATGTTATTAATTTAGTCCATCATCCTGTCACTACATATGCGTTCTGCAATCTTAATTTATATGTCACTCGATGAGCAAATTGAACAATAGATATGGAAGAATAAACCTCTTTTTAAGGGATAAAAAGTTCAATTCTTTAAAGGAATCTGTGTAAGGTTAAGTCAAGCCACTTGCCAAGGAACGTCATCATTCGAACCTTGTGTACAAATGACTCAATTTAAGTTAGACTAATTATGGCCTTTTTCTAAAAAATGAGCGGTCACTTTTGTGGCGTCACATTAATATTGTATGCTGCTCCTGGGTTCCCCAATACATATTTTAACTTGCCTAGTAGTCATTTCAACTTATAGCAGTCCAATTTGAGATGTTATAAGGTAGATGGCAACCTCAATTTTACTATTTGTGTGCTTGTAAAGTTACCACAGGGAACACATGGCCAAGTCAATCTCATGTGGTAGTCCTAGTGAATCTTCATGCGCTCTGATTGCTGCACAGAGGATGATGATGGTGGTAGGCTACAAACAGTGGGCTACACAGAGTCATAAATGATTGTTTTAGGTCTTGTGCATACCAGATGTTCTCCTACTATAAATTCTGCTTGAAAGCAAACAGTGGTTACCAATAATGCCCACATCCATTTTAGGATGCAAGAGTGAGTGTTCACCATTTTCTTTGATGGACCTTAAGTCGCTAGGAATTGCCTCGGCTCTGGTAAAGTCTGGTTCCCCTAGAGACTCTGCTCCTCCCTTTATTTTGAATCGAGCTGCTGGAACAGTCTCTCCTGTGATACTTGAGCTGATTAACGCCTCCATCTCTACTGGAGTAGTCCCCCCTCCATGGAAAAGCGCCATGGTGAAGGCGTTGCTAAAAAAGCAGAGTCTTAACCCTGAGCTCCTGGGTAACTATCGTCCCATTTCGCTCCTTCCGGGGATCAGTAAGATTGTGGAAAAACATGTTAACTCAGTCCTCTCTACATTTTTGGAGTCCCACAATCTTCTTCATCCCTCACAGACTGACTTTGGACCCCAACAGAGTACAGAAACTGCCCTTTTAGCAGTAGTCAAAGAGTCCAAGAAGATCCTGGACTCGAGAGGTTCTTCAGCTATCATCCTCCTGGATTTTAGTGCAGCCTTCGACACTGTTAACCACCAAATCTTGGTCCGTAGACTTAGAAATTTGGGGGTGACCAGGGGGGTCATAGTGTGGCTGCAATCATTCCTGGAAGACAGGTCATTTCAGGTTTTTGAAGGAGATGCTTCTTCAAAACTTATGTCTCTCCGCTTCGGTGTTCCGCAGGGTTCGTCCTTGAGTCCCACCCTGTTCAATGTGTACATGAGCCTGCTAGCGGAGATAGTGCTTCCTTTTGGGGTCCAGATCGTCACTTACGCTGATGATACACAACTCGTTGTGCCCCTAAACCACTCTGATAATTCCTCTCCTGGCTTAGGTCCGTGCCTGGAGAAGGTGGCCAAGTGGATGGAGCACTCATTTTTTAAACTGAATGGAGATAAGACGGAGCTGATGCTCCTAGGGAATTCCCCTATTTTTAACGTGGCCAGTTTGTCTTGGCCCTGCTCCTGCTCCCAAGAACCAGATCAAAAGTCTGGGTATCTGGCTCGATCGTGATCTGAGCTTTAAGTATCAGGCTCTGAAATTGGTGGCCACTTGTTATGGTATCCTTAGGATGATTCGGAAAGTTGTTCCTCTTCTACCCTTCCCTGCAAGAAGGCTTATGGTCCAGGTTCTAATTTTGTCCCACCTGGACTATGGGAATCTCCTTTATTTAGGAGCTCCTAGTGCCACCATCTCGAAGCTGCAGACTGTGCAAAACTGCGCAGCGCGCATGCTACTTCGGATACCAAACCGCCTATCTGAGAAACCAGCTTTGAACTCCCTCCATTGGCTTCCTATACAGGAGAGAATTAAATTTAAGGCCCTCTGTATTGTTCACAAGACACTAGCAGGGAAGGGACCGCCTATTAACCGGTCCATCATTCTGCCCTACCGAGCAAACAGATGCCTGCGCTCGGACGACCACCGTCTTGCCTTAGTTCCCAGAATAAAAAGGGCAAGAAGTGGTGGCAGTTTGTTTTCCTATGATGCTGCTAGGATGTGGAACTCCTTTCCCATCCACATGCGTCATGAACCTAATCATCTGGCCTTCTGTAAATTTCTTAAAACCTGGCTTTTCCTTAATGTGGCTTAGTAGTTTCTATTGTCTGTACCGCTATCAGTGCTGGGATGCCCTCGGGTATCTACGAGCTTAACAAATGTTTTTTCATTCATTCATTCAATTTTCTTAGATGTGGTTGATTTTTCTGAAACTGTGATGACAAAATTTAGTCTGCCGATTTTATATTAGCCTAAAGATTGGTATTACTAGCTTTTTGGGGGGCTTTTCTCACAACATTGATAGGATACTTTTTCTAGCAGTTTGACAGTAACTTTATTGGCCTTTTATTTAAACCTACCTATATGAGTGCAGTGGTGTCTTAGTCATAAATATTGCAGTAAAAGGATATTTTTTCCTATGCAAACTTTGATGATGATTGTCAAAGCACAAGAGCCCATTATGATTGGTAGGTCAGTTTTTAATGTATTCTCAGTAGGTAGAATCATCAAATAAAGAAATGCTACTTGTTGCTTAATTATAGTGCTCATGAATCTTAAATTCACACCTTGTGTTTTGATCCTCTGTACAGAGTTGCTTGCCACAGTCTCAGTTTCCATCCTAATGAATAATATGCCATTTAGAAACTGTTCCAAATCTTTACATGGTCATGAAAGGGATTCCTATGTGTTTTATGTGAGCACAAATTCAAAACCATACATATATGCCGGCCTGTCTTGGAGCAAAGGTAGTACCCATCAAAGTACCTTTATTTGTTGGTTTTTGCATACTCGGAATAGTGTTTTTTAAGGCTAAGGCTTCACATTCTAATATGAATGGAATCAGAGTCATATGTTCCCATTCCCTACAGCACAGTAGTTATTCAATTACTCACTGTGTTGCCTCCTCATATATAATAATGTGTAAATTCTTCATCTAGACTCATCGAATTTCTTTCCTGCAGAGGGAAAATTCCTCAGTAGGTTTTGAACATTCTGTGTGTTGTGCTTTAAATTTTAACACGGAGAGAAGAATAAAGAACAATAGTCTACCACTAGAATATAATACAAGAAACGTCAAGGAGAAGAGAAGACCCAAAGATGAAGCATGCCACCCACGTGGAGGAGGATCTCACATTCTTTTAAATGAAAGACAATAGGCATTAAATATTACAATGACTTTATCATTAACAGGGGAATAGTTACATCTCAGTCATCTAAATCTCTTATTACTGGTCTGTGAGGAAGTGGTTTATTGCTAGTTTAGGTGGATCGTGACCACACAAGTAATAAAGATACTGTGCTGTTAGGTCCTGTCAAATGTTTCAATATTTTAAATCATAGCTCAACCTCTGGTAGCTATGGCACAGAGCAGACAGGCTTAATGAAATGTGTAATGCATTTAGAAGTATCAAAACAGTAAAAAGTCCAAGATATAATAATAGCCCCACCCCAATTTATAAAAAGTAAAAAAACAATTGATAGGCAAAGTGAAACCAAAACAACAAGAATCCCAATAAGGGGAACCAGAGATATTTAAATGAAAAAAAGAGCAAAGCACCAATGGTAGTCAATGAACTCAGTAGACTGGGACCTAGGTGCGATTTGAGGCCAACCACGATGGAGCACGGGTCTTATAAACCCAGAATATTGGCCTCGCTAGAGCCTGGAAGTAAAGAATTTTAAAAATCCCAATATTAAAAAAGGCTTTGTTGTTTTTCTGAGGAAATACTCTTCTCCACGTGGGACAAACATGAAATTCAATCAGACTCTGTGGAACTGCTGGTTAGATATTTTTCACAATTGGTTGTTTAAAACTCTGGAGCAAAAGTTTTGAAAAAGCCCCTAAACATCTTTTGGTGCCTAAACAACCACAGGAGTGTACCTCCAAGACCCTCAGGGTAAGCACTCAGATCACAGTGTTAGGTAGAAGGCAACAGCAAAGTCCAGTCCAGTTCCAGTTACCACTAGGCAGCTGTGATTCTTCACAGGAATGTTCTCTTCAGCTTTTTTATGTTCCTGGATCTCCCAGGGGATCAGCTTTAAGATCATTGGAGATCTTTCTGTCCTTGGGCTTCAAGTGGAAGGAGTTCAACCTTCTCTGATCCTTCTCAAAGGCTACAGATACCAAATTCTACAGGTGCAATGCACCTTGTATCTTTTTGCAAGTCCAGCAGTGTTCTGAGAAAGTCTCAGTGAGGGTCCAGCTTTGTAGGACTCATCAGGATGTTGGTGGGGGACAAGATAAGGCACTTTTTGGTCCTCTCTGACCAATGGAGTAAAGGTTTCCAGGGTCTGAACTACCCAATTTGGTAATTGTTTTTATTTGCCTTACTGTAGACAAGTCCAAAATGCAATGTGTCAGGGCAATTCCAAGATGAGAAAGGTCTTCGGCCAAAGTAAACTTGGGCCCTGAGGCTGAGCGTTTAAGTGGGGAGCATTCTTCGTAATCCAAGTGCCCTTCCAACTCTAACATTACTGTACCTACAACAAACCCAGAGACAGATGTCTGGTAGTACAAAGGCATGGGCCTTCAGCAAACAGACATTATATACACAAGAATTATCCTGGCATCCTGTTTGCTCCCTTTTAAGGGCACAAAATATTGACATGAGTGTTAGACAGTCCTGACACTGCAGCATCAACAGGAGGAGCACAGTTCCCACCTGCATATTATATTGAGTTCAGGGGAATCATCTCTGCTCATTCAGTCAGCCTATTGTGTTGTGTGCCCCTGGGAGGATTTTCACACCTCTTCCCGGGGTGAGCACACGCGGGGATTTGGCAGAGACTGGGCCATACCCCTGTGTCTCTTAAAAGCAATCCAGAGGCTTTACACAGGAACCTGGACAAGAGTGAGAATTGGGGACGGCTCCTCACTATCTAGAAAAATATGCACCACTCAGGGTTTAAAACAAAGTTGCATGTTGGCGCCATATCTATTCAATGTAATTTTGGCTGACCTGCCCCCGGACCTTGAGGAGGTAAATGCCCATGCCCCAAGGCTAGGGGATTTTCATATTTCTAATCTTCTGTATGCGGATGATGTGATTCTTCTCAATCAAATGAAATTTTGCCTACAGCGCCTTATTGACAAATTATCCAATTACTCAGTAAGTAACTGCAAGACAATAAATCAAAAGAAAACCAAAGTCATGGTTGTGTGTAATTGAATACTGAAAAAGAACTAAATGGTATTTACAAGGCCATCAGCTGGAATTGGTGAAAACATATAAATCTCTTGATGCCTTATACAATGAGTAAAGCTTCCTTTCATCAACAAAGACAGGAGCCTAAACAAACGGAATGATAGTGTCTTAACCCTGGCATTTCAAACATTGCATAGATCCCTGGAAGGCCCAAGGTTTACCCCTCTCAGAAAGGCAATAGTAGCAAGATTAATCCCAAGCCTGTCTTATGGAAATGAGGCACTACTATGCAAGGATGCACTGACCCTGAATTCAATCATCACAAAAACTTCTTTTTCATCTTCCTCCCAATACCTTCCCGGCTCAGATCTGTCTCAAGTTTGTTCTGGTGAATCAACTAATTGCTAGAAAGTGGGCATACATCAAAACATGGAAGGCAATACAATCCTCATCAGACAACCCATTGAACAATGCTCTCTGGCACAAAATACAAAGAAGCCAAAACGCCCCTGCTCATTTGTATCTTGACTCTGTCATCAATGACTTGGGAATATAAACTTTATGGGGCACAACACTCTCCCAAGGGTCTTTAAAAAAAATCTGCACATGCCGTAACTAAGAAAATCTCTGCTGGTACCGACAAAGAAACACTAACAGCCAGATCACATGCTTGGACTGTCCTAAATGGGCATAAATTCTTCAAACCCCAATTTTGTCTGGGGGCCGGATGGTACAAGCAGCTAAAGGAGACTTTTATTAGGTATCGCTTTGGCCTTCTCCCAGGCTTGGCCACACCGTGCTTTGGCTCCAGAAAGCAGAAACATTAACATGCAGTCATATGGCTGAGGAGAACATCACACATTTAGTCTGTATCTGTCCTGACCTTCTGAGTGAAAGGAGGGCATTTTTGAGAGCACCTTTTATTCAACGAGACATCCTTCTTGTAGACAAGCCATTATTGCATGTTGTAACCCAATGAATATTATTTTGAACTGTCGTTTTTCAAAAGTTTTAACACAAGCTGCACAAAAATTGAAGAACAAAGAACTTTGTTAATCCTTCCTCAAACACAAACACCGCAGTCCCTCTTGTTTTACTGCATTTTTTTTATGAAACTTGTGTGGTTGTTAAAACTATAATACTTCAATGTATGCTATGGTTTTATTAACTATGCATACAGAAATTACTTACTTAAACACAAATTGCCTTTTTACAGTTCAGAAAGATAAAGGGTAACTTCCTAAAAGTTTGTTTTCTTTAATATTTATTAAAAACCAGACTAGACCTGCCACAGTGTCAATAATAGCTTTTGGGGCCTTGTCATTGCAGGACCTGGTAACAATAATTTTCTGCATGTCCCACTTTTAAATACCATACACCCTACTTTGTGTGCTACCAGACTTACATTGGCGAATTGCTAATATTTTAAAGGGAGATTTTTATCTGTTAAAAAAGGGTTCTCAGTTCTCAATGGAGGTTTTACACTGCAGCAGCCATGCTACAATGTAGCCTCATTTTCCTTTGTCATAATAGTGGATGTCACAATATGTGTTACAGTCCACAGATCACAATACACTTTTCATGCCTTGTTAAATATGACAACTACAAATTAGCCTATACCTTTTAAGGGTCAGAGCACATACATTGGTCACTAGGCAACAGTGCCCCAGTTTGCAGAGTCTAACAAGCAGCAATCAAATTTTGCAAAAAATGGAGGCAACTTTGCAAAAAGGGTTATTTCACCACAAGAACCTATCACATACTTCATCACTGTCTGGAGGAGATGCACATAGCTTTCCACCAGAGAACAACCCTCATAATATTCCTCTTTTGGTCATGCCCAGAAGCAGAGAAGCTGAGGCTCCTTCTATTACAGATTCCTCTCTGTTTTGGGAAACCTGACCCCAGTCTGATTGGCTGGTACTATGGTATTATGAGATGCACTGGGTACTGAGTGTCACTGTGACTTTGTTCAACTGGACAGCTTTCTCTGTGCCTAATGTGAGCTTAAGGTTTCTGAGGGGCATTACTGGTGCTCATTTTTAGGGGCCAGCACATATTTTTCCACATTAGACATTTGTTAAGAGCAAGAGAGGGAAAAACACACAAAGAGGGAAGGCAGAGGAAGAGAAAGATGGGAAACACATTCCAAAGGAAGAAAACAGAAACCTGTAAGAGTGAGATAAAGGGGCAGGGAGTGTCTGGTAGTAGATTAGAGAGGCATGAGGTGGATTTAGGACTACACAGCCTAGGTATTCGGTGTGCTGATATTTAATTGCACCAGCCACTGGCTTCTGAGCAGAGCTTTGGACACCAGCACTCATTATTTTACAAATTAAGCACTGATGCTCTCTATATATAAACTGGAACTGTCCAACAGTCCCAGCTAATCAGATTTAGTGACTTCTTTGGTGAGTTGAAAGTCCAATATGTGCCCCGGCTTGCATGTGCCTTGGTGCTTCAACATCCTTAGGTTATGTGCCTCCTTAATGTCTGCTTATGCACTTAAGAACTTTGAGGCACTGCCCTTGCTTTACTTTGAGACACTGACCCCTTTATTCTGAAGTGTACATGATATAGTAACATGCATTGTCATTATTGTTCCCTTTGTGTTGTATTATATGTATGCAAAGCTCTAGCTTCACAAACTCTAGCATTTAACCACTATTACAGAGGAACCCATACTAAGTATATCAATACTAAATATGTGTCATGTTCACAAACTGTAGCCTTTTGTGCACATATCATCATACTACAAATCACATTTAGTCTTGTAGTGGGTGTGGGCTTGTGCTTTTTACATGCTCGCAGACCTTCACACAAGTGAAGTATTCACAAAAATGTATAGCGTTCTCCAGTTGCACTGACATCATTGCTGTATAGTGTTTATAATATCCACTGATTCCCATTCGATGAGCATATGAGTTTACATTTTCCACTGTGAGTTTACAGGTTCTTAGTATGCATATTTTTGTGTTGATGCATTATTTTACTTTGATGTATTTTCATTATTTTGTTTTGTGCTTTCCCTTTCAATTGATACTTTCTGTACTGTAAATATATTTAAAATACATCAGCAATTATGAAAAGTATGTGGTTCTTACACCTCTTTGCTGGACATTTATAATTTATTGATACTGATTTTACTGTGTTGCATTTTATCTACACTGTACACTTTTCCTTGAGTTAAGCTTTGGACTTCGTGTCCATATTTTCCCAAAGAATAAAAGGCACTAATATGACTCTCACTTACTGTCACAATCTTAGTACCTGGTGCACTGACTGCTAGCGACGAGGAGCTCTCTGTGTTTCCCATTAAGAGAGCCCTGTGGCTCCTGTAGTTACCCAGCCAAGGCAACATCACCTGACACAGCTTAAAACTTCCGTAACTGCGCATAACCCAGGTCTAGGACTTATAGCACAGGGAAACAAAGTGGGAGAGAGATGTCAGGGTGTTGATTTGAGCGGTTTCTGAGATCCTGCAAGGAGCAAACAATCTGTTTGTTTTCTTTAGCTATACCTGCCCCCTCTTGGTAGTCTGGCAGTAGCAGCAAATCCTTGATTGTTTTTTCTGTTTATTTACTATTGTAGCAATCGTGGCACATCGCGCTTTAGCTTTAGGTGTTTAAAGCTATTGCTATAAAAGTAAATAAATGGAAAAGAAATGCGGCGTCCACCTGCCTTTTGTTTTTTTTGTTTATTGACTTTTGTAGCAATGGCGGCACGCCGTGCTTTAGCTTTAGATGTTTAAAGCTAATGCGCTGTGTGCGGCCATTGCCACAAAAGTTAATGCAGGGGGGTGGGGCATGCCAGAGCGAACAATAAATACAATGCGTTACGGTCGGTAACATTATCAAAATACAATGCATTTCATCAGCAGGTCAGAAGCAGTGCAGGAAGGGCGGCAGCAATAACTGGAGGGAGGGGGTACGAGCGAGAAGGCAACAGATGGCCAGAGACTGGCAACCAAACAAAAACAATTGGTGATGTCCCTTTGGGAGCGAACCAAACATCTAAGGCAGGACAGATGGACACTATTGACCAACCACAGTAAAGGAATTTCCAAAAGGCAGGCCGGCCAAACAACCAGAAGTGCTGGGCAGAGCTTAAAGTCCATATTCTGAATACAACATGTCTCAAAGAGACAGTGCAAGCGCTGCTTAGTTGAGACCTAAAAACCTAATTATTAATCATGTAGGCGAAACCTAATGCATTTACCAATGCTTGTTTGTCATAGAAGCAGTTACATTCCAATCTTTGACAGCTGTGAGGAGCTGGCAAAGAGGGAAGTCATGCTCAACCTCTTGAAAGCACTTTAATAAACCAGTTCTTGATGAGAAGTAGTCTTGCAATGTGATCCTTCACAACATGCTGTCAGGTGCCTGAAGGTACCACTACATAGAGGGCGGGGTCATCACACTATATTTTGGCCAAAACAGTTCCCTCAAGGGGATAGGAGATCCTTCAGGGGATAATAAAACTGCCAACCTGGCTGAATTCTTTAAATATGCCAGACTGGTTACAGCTGGACCTGCAGGAGTAGTGACTCTGCTCCATACATTGGGCTGCCAAAATGAAAATGACCCTCTAAATTCATAAGTTTTGTGCAACTGGCTGATATGTGTCCTCATAAACCCTGGGGCCTCTGACATATGTGTTGACTTCAACTTATTCCAACAGCAAGCACGTACACACAGAAATGGGAATTAGGGGCTTGTTCTTTGTAGGGCACCACCATAACCTCTGCTATTAACAGGGGTGAAGCCATTAGTAGTGCAGCAGGTGCAGTGGCACTTGGGCCCAGGGCAATAAACGACACACTGTACCTAAAATGTGCCTCTTTTATAATACCTACCTTTGTGGAATGGAGGTCATTCTTGCATTTTGGGTGGTATGGGTGCCCATTTTTGCATTAAGGACCATGGTGCAGTTGTTACAACAAGGACTATCTAATTCCATGCTTGTATGTCTATTCCAAAATCACTGTGGAAGTTGCACTTCAGATGTTGTGTGATTTTAGGTGCTCTGGATTTTAGATTCAATAACTGAAAGCCAAATTAATGCAACCGTGCATTATATCAACATAACTCTGTAACTAAGAAGCATCCGCTGCCATCGTTCCAAACAGCAATTATGTTCACTCTTCACTCTCTACAAAATGTTTTTAAAATGTATATTCAACGTAACATACTCCGGAGAAGGCTAAAGTAGACCAACACTTTGCTCATATGAATTCCAGTAAACATAACCCTGAAGTGCATGTCATTCCAATAATTATTCTGTTTATTGTGCGCATTCATTGCTGTTTATTGTTTTAGTATGTGTATTTTTTTTTACCATTTTTAAGCTCATGTTCTGGGTAGACCCCCAGAAGAGTCCAGGGCCCCAAAATCTCTTAGACATGTCTTTCTGAATTGTCAGACTGCCTCTGATAACTCCTTTGTTCACATGCAGAGCGCTAGCATGTCAGTACATGAATGTGGACTGGAGCCCCACCACCCTCCAAGTTGGGCAACAATCCCTATGGGGAAAATGCAATGAAGCACCTCCCAGTGGAAAATGTTCAGTCCAAAAATAAACGCCGGGTGACTGGAGTCTAACTCTGAATTTGCTCACTTAGGGGCATATTCACAAGGACTTATCTCCAAGTTATCGCCACCTTAACGCATCAAAAGTGGAGATAGATTTAACGCCCCATTCACAAGCGGGTGCAAACTGCAGACATCGCCAGTATTCCCGCGATAACTGCCTCACAATTTATCTCCACGGGTGACACCACCAACTAACCCTAATGCGATGCAGAGTAGGCATTCCCGTGCAAAAACTCACGAAAACACCACTACACCACTTTCACAATAAACTGCCAGATCTGCGATGCGTAACAAAAACAGGCGATAAGACGCGGTAGCAGCAGGGAATCAACTAACCCTGGGCGAAGTGCTACGCTACGCTCGCGTAGTTTGCGAAGTTTGCGCTACTTCGCACAACGCGAATTGCACGTAGCACAGTGCGAACACGCGTAGCGTAGCGTAGCGTAGTGCCGCGGTCATTTTTGCTTGCTCGCGGTCCTCAACGTCAAGTTGGCGACCGCGAGCAAGCAAAATGACATCCCGGCGAGACTTTTTCTCGTTCGCGATCAGCAACATCAAGTTGCCGATCGCGAGCGTGGAAAATAAACCTCCCGGCGAGATTCTCAACGCGGGAGGTCAGGTTTCTCATTGCGAGTGGTCGCGTATGCTTGCGACCGCTCGCGATGAGAAACTACCAGTCCGCGTTGAGAAAGCTGCCGCTCGAGTAAAAATCTACTCGAGCGGCAGTAAAAGACAGCTCGCACTGTGCAAGTTGCCGTTTTCAATGATTGCACAGTGCGGACAAGCATCCGGCACTGTGCAATCATTGCGAACAGTGCGCTACGCAGTTCGCGTAGTGCTACGCGAAGCTTGCGTAGCGCGAACTGCACTTTGCGTAGCTTCGCGAAGCATTACTTCGCGAACTACGCCCACCCTTAGAATCAACACCTGCCTTTTGCTGGTGTTAAGCAGGATGACTACCTGCAGCATGAAAGGGAGCCCAGCCAAGAGCCACATCTGAAGACCCACAGATGCCATGGAGACAATCATCATGCAGCTCCGAGACCCATGAGGGCCACAACACCCACCGCCACCCACCCCAGGCCCGCCACCACCCCCAGGACCCGTCCCACCACCCCCCGACCACCACAGAGGCAGTGTACACAAAGACAGCGGACCCACCTTAAACGCACCAGCTGCACAGACCGAACGCCAGAGGAGGACATTGCCCACTACAGGCCCAAAAGGACAACCATCCCCCGCATCCTGACCCACATCGCCTACCTGCTGACGGTACCAACACAGCGGACAACCAACATCCCTCCGCAGACAAAGCTGCTGGCTGTGCTGCACATGTTGGCCTCTGGTACCTTCCAACCCACAACTGCCAGAGTCGGAGGAGTCTCACAGCCAGCCCCATCCAAGTTCATCACACCTGTCCTGGATGCCATCATCAGCCTGGTACCCCAGCACCTCCACTTCACCCACACTGCTCAGGAGCAGCTGGAGACCAAGCAATGCCCCTACGCCATAGCTAGATTCCCTCACGTGTCGGGGGCAATCGACTGCACACATGTACCCCTGGTGCCCCCTGCCGACACTGCACACAACTACCGCAAAAGAAAGCACACGCATCCCATGAATGTGCAGGCAATAGTGGACCACCCGGGACTCCTCAACAATGTCATGGCCAACTCCCCAGGCAGAGTGCATGATACCTACATCGCCCGACAGTCCATCATCAACCAGCGCTCCCAGGATGGCACCCATGGAAATGCAGTGCTCGTTGGTAAGTACCAAATGAACACACCACACATCTCCACCCCACAGTCATGCAACTCACGACACTGGCAATGGGCACGCAGCAGAACTACATACAACATGCCAACCGACCAAACACAACGACACAACTCCATTGGGAACCTGGGCTTGCCATGCACACAACCCAGCCACGGCATGGCACCACAGCCACACAATAGCAGAATGTGAGGAGAGGCTTGGAGCAGGCATGTGCGAGAGCGGCAAGTGACTAATGAATGAGAACCTACCCAATGCCAGGTGTGGCGTGGAGGTGCGGGACAGACTCCAATGTGCAAACCATGGAAATGGCCATGTGGACATTAACTGCTGGTGCATGGAGTGTAGTGGCCAGTGGACGCTACCATGTCCCCACAGGCTGAGGGGCAGAACGCGGAAATGTCGCACGTTATGTCCCCCCCTGTATGCGCGGGCGGAGTGGGTTGGCCCTGCATACGCCAGACCTGCATAGGGGTGTGAATAAAAACCCAGTCGCACTGGGCGTGGTTCTCTTTCGGAATGGCCAACGTGTCTGCCAGGGCGGCACCTCTCAGCCCGCCACGAGGCCGGCGCCGAGTTCGGCGGGGCCTGCGTCCCTGTGCGCCTGCTGCACCTCGGGCCACTCGTCCCCAGACCCGTCATGCCTGCCCCAGCGCACCAAGGAGGCTCCGCTCACCTGCCGACACTGGCGTGTGTCAAAGAGGGCCCACCACGTGCCGGTGCAAGCTCCAGGCCCCAGTCCCACGACCTTTGCAGCCACCGCAGACCATCGCTGGCCTCCACGATGCTGGCACACAGTACTCCTTTTTCATTGACATACTCCACTGGCGTACTCTTCGGCCCAGTTGTTGGCACATGTTGTACTGAGTCGTGAGTCTTGAATGGCAGTGACCAAAAGTCTGTGGCAGCGTCCACATCATTAAACTCCCTCTGACCAGTGAAGCCAAAGTCTGCATCGCAAGCCGGCGACACGTGTTGCCACTAACCCTGTTCAACGCAAGCCAGCGACACGTGGTGCCACTAACCCTGTTCAACGCAAGCCGGCGACACGTGGTGCCACTAACCCTGTTCAACGCAAGCCGGCGACACTTGGATGAGGGCTCAGGCCTACACTGCGGCCCAGTAGGTTCCACATGTGGAACTGTGTCATGAGTCCTGAATGGCAGTGACCCCAAGTCCGTGGCAGCGGCCACATCACTATTGTCATAAGGTTTCTGCACATACACAGAGCTATGCACAGGATAATGGGACCCCGGAATACAGTGGTTTGCCTACCATATACCGTAGCACCCAAAAACCCCAACCCAACTAGCTTAGCATCCCATTAGCACCCAAGTACCAATGATTGGACAACCCAGAACACGGTATCTTTATCTCAGGACTCGCAGAAGCAAGAACACTCTTTCGTCACTCACTCGTACTTGTCCACAAGGTGCGTAGGAAGAGACACTGGATAGGTTAAAATGTTTATTCCAACTTACGTGCTCTAATGTACAGTACACGTGTCAGTACTAATAGCATAATGCATATGAATAATATAAGCAGCATGGTTACAATTCCATAGAATACAAACGGGAAAGCATTTCATAACTCAGTGGATAAATGTCTAACTAACATTACCACCCTCCCCGTGCAGTAAGATAGTTTATTATAAAAATAGAAGACCTCTGGGCTTTGACTAGCGAACCCCCATACCTCAGTCTCTAGATGCAGAATTACATCAGCAGGACATCATAGCTCTTCTCACTGAAAAGGATTTCTCCAAGTGTGTTAAGCGCCAGTAAAAACTGCAGTATTAAAGGCACACAAGGTTTCATGGCATTTGCGCCTAATGTTATGTCTGGGTGCGCGAGACTGGCCATATCAGGAAGAACCAAAATACATTGTTATGCGACCTTGTACATGTTGTGCAGTCTGAGCCCAAATCGAACAAGAGAAAAGGTGAAAGACAGAAAATGCAGACAGCGCAAAGGAACTTGGCAAGAGCAAAGGGCGAGGGAGCCCTGGCGCAGTGTAACGTGCGCAAAGAAAAGCAGCATGGCAGCTAGTCCTAGGCCAACATAACAAGGCAGGCAACAAACCACAAGACACCCTCCCCTGGTCAGTCCAGCGTCCAAGACAGAGGGCAAACCAAAAAAAAATATCCAGTAGAGCACAGGGAGCGCCCAAACGGCGAAAAACAAGTCAATCCATGAAAGTGTAAGTGCAGAAAAAAGCCATACCCTCCAAAAGGGCATCATTGGAATCGTCAAAAACATAGATGCCATCCAATCCATGAGATCAAAAGAGCAGGAATGCTCCTCAGCAGAGGGAGCATCCAAAAGCAATGCGGGACAACTTGCGTGATAAACGAAACAGCTTTGTTGTAGGAGATCCTGGGCAGCCGCCCAGATATCCCATTGCGCCAAAATCCCCAGTGCAGCCGCACGCGCCATACAGCCGGCAACGGAACAGTCCTGCTCATGGGCCTCTAAGGGACCCATCAACTGAACAAAATCCGGAACAGACAATGACGAATTGGAGAGGCAATAATCCAAGGTCCAGGTGAAAGGACAGCGGATGCAAGTCATTACAGGTTGCACGCAAGTGAAATACGCAAAGCGAAAGGAAAGAGTATATGACACACTCAGTGTCGCCAATGGCAAGACACCAAAACCAGCCAAAAGGCGCTCACGAAGCAGCTGGAGGCGTTCTGGATCGAGCAGGTTCCATCGGGGAGCAGCCATTGCGCATAAAACAAATTAATAACAGGACACCAGCCGCCAAGGCGATGATCAACGGAAACCGCCAAAGACGCTGGAAAAAATAGAATGAATAAACGCCGGGATGACACCAAAAATAGTTTGGAAGGAGGACACCAAACCAGACCCCACGACTTTAAAAAAGTGTACCAGACCCTCTGTGTTAGATGCGTTAAAAATACGATGAATTAACTCCCCAAAATGTTGGGGGAGATTAGTGTTCAAAAGGGCCTGTATTTCACTGTGGGTACTCGCCACCTGGAGAATGAATGTCTCCCGGGCGGACGTGAGCATAACTTCCTCGTTCAATAATAGTGCCTTTATTCTGCTCAGTCTATTGAAATCTGCCTCCATGGTAGGGATGGAAGGCCAAATAGAGATATCAACCTTGCCATGAGGGGGAGGAAAAAGCACATTTTTGCAGCAGACAACCCTGTGCGAAACTGTTACAATGTAAGGAATGCCAGCCTGCAGGCCACAACAGTTTTCGTTATTTAAAAGTAAATAACTACCATTGGAAAGGAGAGTGAAAGTAGGAGAAATAACAGGAGCAGGAATACCTTTCAGCACACAAGCAAGATTAGGAGCGGAAACGCTACATGAGCCATGCAATTTAATGTGTTTACAAATAAGCGAATGACCCATAGTTGAGTCGCAGTACTCCCCCGTGAGAAAGACTTCCTTGCCGTCCCGAAGGCATTTATACATGAAAGGCAAGGACCAGAGTTCATGCAGGAAAGCACTGCCCAAGGGCCGGTAACGGCCCACAGGATAATGTTTCATGCACGAGTCAAATTCAAACAAGGAAAAAAGGTAAAGCGATAACCCCATGAACTAGCCACACAGCAGAATCAAGTTCTGCAACAGAGAACGGCAAAGGATCCATCTTTTCGATATGTAATAGAGTGTAAGTAGCATCTTTCATGGACATAAATTGCTGTTTGTCAGTTAAGTTAAAAGGTAGAAACAAGGCAGAGGTGTTCAAAAAATGCCAAGGAACTTTACCTAACTTGAGCGTTTGTAAAGTCCATGCAAACTGCATAACTGAGCGCAATTGATTCTGACCATGATATAACACAGAAACATCATCTTGTACAATATCAACAACAGAGGACACAATATTCACTAAAGTATAAATGCGTGAAGACAGGGTATTAATACTATTGTCAACAACAGCAAGCACCTTTTCCAAATTTGCTTGATCTATTTCCCGAAGACGGGAAGCAGCTTCCATTTGTGATAGCTTCCAGAGTTCATTATATGTCTCATAAATGAATCTTTTAGGTCGGGGACCACGAGGTCCCAAAACAAAGTCGGACAGATCAATATTGCCTGAAAGGAGGGACAAATGTTGTTTAACAGAATCAAGGGACGAATGTTGCAGCCATTGTTTGCATAATTTACCAACAGAATATGTAGTGACAGTACGGGAAGCAGTAAATCTCGGATCAGGCCTATCCTGTGTGTATCTAGTACCTGAGTCGTGAAAACGCATTTGACATGCATTAGATGATATAGGCCATACCAACCAGGGTGACTGATCCAGTTCGGAAACATTAAATGAATTATTCTGTAATAGAGCCTGTAGGGTCGTCAGGGACAGGTTAAAACGTGAGCTATCATTGGGAAAACTCGACAGGGATGGAATTGAGGGCGAGTTTAATTGTTTAGTGGTAGCTAAGCCCCAACACGTAGTTTGATAGATGGAAGCATTTAGGAACATAATTTGGGTAGGGATGAGGCAAGCACGATGCAACGCCTCGGTACCCTGTACCTGCCATGGCTTGGAGCCCCAAATGGATTTCAAATCTATTGTATCCTCCCAGTACTCATAACCACCCACTGCTAGGGCACTTAAGAAGGAACCCGAATAAAGCAATTTGGTGTGTGTTAACATAATTTTCTGAGTTGACGTGGTATTTAATCTAAAATAATAGGATGCGGGGTTTGACCGATTAAAATCAGTAAAATAGGTAAACTTATTTCGAAGAGTTTGTGAGCTACCTGGCAAGGGGTTTGGACAATGTTCCCATTGGGTGTAGTTAACAGAACTACGCAGGGCACTTGGCTTATGGAGAAAATGATTACCCCAATGTTGGTAACAATACAAATCGGCATAATTCGCAGAATTCATATATAAATCTTCAGCATTAAAAGATGCATAATATTTTAAATCAGCAAACAATGCTTCAACGGCATGTACATCCCAATCATCAGAATGAATATTATTTTGTACTACATCACCCATTGAAACACGAAGGACATTAGGTACATTAATAATTTCCGTCGGACCATGGATTTGATAGTTCACTGCATCCCATACGATGCCATCAGCAACTGGAAAAGCTGAAATGTTCACAAATGTGTGGTCACGCTTCATGATGTGAGACGAGGAATGAGGAGCCAAAGTTCCAGAAACATAGTCTACAGCAGAGCGTTCAGGTAAATAGTGACCATTGATTAGTAGAAAAAACACTGTGACAAAGCCAATGGACATGAACAGAAAAATCAAGAAAAGTACCAACCAGAGGTATGTCCAGGGTGGAATCAAAAAATTGTCTCTAAACCAGGATACAAAAAGGCTGAACTTGGATGGGACTTTTGAAGATGTGGAATCCGAATCAAAGGAATAACGAGTCGGACTCAGTGGCGTTATTGGTTGATGTGCCACCGATTCAGATGCAGGATAAGTATACTCGTCCTCGTCGATATTGGTGGAGAGTTGGGGATCAATTGTAGTTTCAGGCAAATCAACCATCTCAATTACAGCATCAGCGACCGTTCGTGTAGATGGGTCACGAACATATGTCCGATAAATGGCAGGACAAGAGACCGCTGGTGTGACACTATTCAGGATCGGCCAGGCGCTGTAGCTTGACATTTTCCACTGAGATGTATCTGTTCTCCTTGCGACCAGGAAGCGGTGGTAAGATGACTGTACGTGTTCCCTTCAAGCCCAGAACTGGAACCGGTGCACGAAAAGAGGGGCCAAATTCTTTTTTGTTGTCAACCTTCTCTCGAACCAGTTCGCCAACCTTTGGAAGCCAGCCGGCTACCGGAATCTGCAACGCAGGATCTGTGGCTGAAGGCAAATGTGTAGTTGCAAGTTTGTCTCGGGCTTCTTGTAAGTCCTGTAACATAGCAGAATGGTTATCTACATCAAACTTGGCGGATTGCGCCGCGATGTCTGGACCCTCAAGGTCAGGCACAAACATTCTTATGCCAAAGAGCATTTCGTATGGGGTCCGCCCACCCAGAGGTCTTCTAGGGAGATTATTAAGTGCACGCTGAACGGTATACAAGTGGGCCAGCCAGTTCCTGCCAGTACCTATAACTCTAGCTGTTAAGGATTGCTTTAAGTCACGGTTCATTCGTTCAACGATAGAGTTGCCCTCAGGCCTATACGGAGACGAAAATTTCACCCGCACCCCAAGCGAAGCCATTGCATCCTTGTAAGCCCTAGAGGCAAACGCTGGACCTTGGTCCGAATGGAAGGTGCCGCATGCGAAAATTCCCACAAAGACACGCAAATCCCTGATTACATTTCGAGCGTCAGCACTACGTTGTGGCCAGACCCAGAGGAACCGTGTGCACGAGTCCACTGCTACTAAGATGTATTTATAGGCAGTGTCTGATGAGAATGGACCGCAGTGATCCAAGTAAACACACCCAAAGGGTCTGTTAGCAATGCAGAGCGGGGTCTGTGGTGGGCGTGTTACCGTGGAAGGCTTAATCTGTTGACAAACATCGCAAGAAAGCACAAAAGCACGGGTATCTTTATACAATCCACGCCACCAATAACGCTGCTGCAAGATGGAAACTGTAGCTGACACACCTGCATGAGCCGAAGCCATGCCTTCGTGTGCAGCTGATATCAAGGCACTCCTGCGGTCCGCGTTGGGGATCAGCCGATCTCCAACGTCAGGTATTGTTACATAAGGAACCTTATCGGGACTTAATTTGTAAGAATACTTGGAAGGGAAACCTGTAGGGTAATTATCACCTTCCTTAGTTGCAGCAATAGCTGCTAGAATAACAGAGTCTATTTTAGACATGGACCTGGTAACCGCTGCTACTGAACACGTGACTACTGCTGAACGGGCAGCTTCATCTGCCAGATCGTGACCAATAGCGTGTGCGCCCACCCGCTGATGGCCTAAGGTGTGAACCACCTGTGTGAGGGGCAGACGTTGTTGCATTTCTGCCACTCGAACCCAAAGCATTTTATGCTTAATTGTGCTCCCTTTTGCGTCCTTGTAGTCATTTTTTGACCAGAAAAACAGATTGTCATTGTAAGATTGTACACAGTAGAAGGAATCACATACAATAAGAGTGGTCTCATCCTGAGAAGCGAACTCAAGCGCAAGTAGCAATGCATGCAGCTCGGCCAATTGTGCGGTACTATCTCCAAGTGTGCGAGTATGCACTGCAGAGGATTTGAACTTTCCATCTACAAAGGAACCCGCAACAATAGCACATGCAGCTGAATAAGCGTGCTTGGACCCAGTGGCCGGTTGCGCCGAACCATCGGTGTAGATCACACATTTGTAATCCTCAAGCGGTAGTAAAAACAAAGGAGGAGGATGAACGAATTCATACTGCAAATACTCCTGAGTCTGAAGAGAAGAATCAAAAACAAAAGTGACGTCCGAAGACGTCAAGGATGTAGCCCATTGTATCCAACGGGGATGCATTGCTTTTGAGTTCGGTACACTTGCCTTTGTCACTGCCTCTAGGGCAGGACAGGGTGTTACCACTAGAATCCGCTTTCCCTGTGCCAGTGCGCGTTCTTTTAGAATCGCCATTTGCACTGCAGTTAGAACTTTTCGACAGATGTAAAGCGCAATTCAGCGGAAGTGTACAGATGTGACTTGTATGCAATGGGTACTGTATCACCTTCATTAAAGGTTAAGTATGTGAATCCCACCGCCCCCGGAATTATTCTAATCACCAGGTTTGTGTGGTTATCACGAGTCAAAAGATATTTAGACTCCAAAAGGTCTGTCTGCAAAGACTGCAAAATTGAGGTATGCTCAGGCAGCCAGCAAGACCTTGAATAAGTAGGTTGTATCAAAGCATACAAAGGCTTGATACGCTGGGCATATTCGGGAATGTAAGTACGCCCGAAATTCAGGAAACCCAGCAAAGACTGAAGTTTCTTCAGAGTATTTGGGGGGCACAAATGTGCACATTTTTCCAAGAAATGGGGGGCTAAGCCCTTACCTTCGTTATTGAGCTCATAGCCCAAGAACAGAACGGTAAATTCAGCAATGTGTGACTTAGCAAAGTTAAATTTGTAACCCTGCTCCGCAAATTCAAGAATAATGCGGTCCACACGGGACAGATGCAGAAATAATTCGTCGTCCGTCAGATAAATGTCATCAACGTACGAACATGCATCTTGGTCTATGCTGTCTAGCAAAGAGACAACACGGGCGGCGAATACACCCGGACTATTTTTGTAGCCCATGGGTAAACGCCGGAACTGGAATAATTTACCACCGGATGTGAATGCAGTCCATTGACCACTCTCCGGGGCTAGGTTGTGCGTGTAGAAACCGTTTGAAAGGTCAAGTGTCGTTTTGTATTTTTTACGAACAAGACTGTCTACAAGCGCAGAACTGTGTGTATTCTGCACCGCAAAGTTCCGACAATGAGAATTTAAATGCCGGTAATCCAAAACTAAGCGGTACGATCCATCGGGTTTAGAAACCACGAATAGGGGATTGTTCATAGGTGATACGCATGGTTCGATTACTCCCTGATATTCCAACTGTGTCAGAATTTCGGAGACGGGGCCTTTTGCCTGCCGTTTGATGGGATATTGGGGTTGTGGCTGCGGTAGTGACCGCAAAGGTATTGCATGGGGAGGTGATTCTTCATCCCATCCCACATGGTTGCGGTATAACGCTGGTGCCAGGTACACAGCCCACTCAGCTGCAAGTGCTTCAGCTTTGTCTTTTGGGACATGCCTTGAAAAGCTTGGAAGGATTACCTCCTCTCCTTTATGTGCAGCCAAAACGAATGGGGGTGGCCAATCCACCTCTGCTAACAAAATGTCATATGAAGAGGTTAGATTTTCCCAAAATATCCCTTTTATTTCACGCGGTATGTCACCTTCAATTTGGATGACTATGTTGTAAAGTCTGTCAGGGGTGCCACTCTCGTGTCAGCTGTCTCTACAGTAACGAATGTTTCAGTTGCTGTCGCCTCCATATGAGGACGTAGCGCCTCCCGCACTATGGTAACTTCCGCGGCGCTGTCTAGGAGGGTCACTGCCCACGTCCAATTCTGGAGTCTCGTTCTCACGGTCTGTGGCATATTTCGCTGTTACAGCGGCAACTTTTTTCTCCTGAAATTGCGGTCGAGGAAGGTGAAAGTCTTCCGCTTTCCCTCTGACTTGTTGTCGAGGTTGGTCTCGCTCCTGGGGAGCCTCTCGGCCCCTTCCTCTATCTTGCCGTCCTCCTCCACCAGCCTGTGACGACGTCTGGGCCTTTGAAGAACGAGGAGAACGGGTATCAGAGCTCTGAAACCTTTCTGGTGATTTAATTCTCGACCTATCACGTAAATCATAAGTACGTTCAGAAGAAACCGAAACTGGGGAAGCGCCTCTCGACCCCGGCTTCTTTTGTTGCTTACCCTGTTTTTTCTGTCTCCAACTCTTTTTAGTGAAGACTGGTCTATCATCTTTCTCAGATGTACTTTTTGTTTGTGTAATTTGTGGTTGCGATTGAGTTTGCATTTTTACAAAAGGCTTGTTGCCTAGGCTATTTCTTCCAATTGTTTTATAAGCCCGGGCTATTATTTTCGGTAATTCGCGAGGCCTGTCCAACTCTGGGACCAAAGCCAAAGCATTCGCTACTTGAAAGTTCATAGCATCGCCCTTGACATTTCCAAGGATCAGTTCAGCTACTACATCAAACACTCCCACTAGTCTCATCCCTAATTCCACAGCCGCTTCAGGGCCATGTTCGTCCTGTACTTTTTTAATTACAGAGGGTAGAACCGTCATGGAAGGAGTACCAAAACATTTTGAATAAACTGCTGCGAATACCTTACCCCAGTTTTCACATGATGTCAAATCGGGGATTAAGTCTTTTGGCAAACTTATCGTAAGGATGCGATGTTTATCCACTGGGGACGTATGTGGAAACACCGCTTCTATCTGATCGAACTTTTCGGCAAGCCAGTAAGGATAATCGTCCTTACTTTGTGGACGTTTGCCCATCACAGAATTGACCATGACAGGACTTATGGTCACTCCAGCTGCAACAGCTGGTTGGCCAGCGACTACAGGGGCAGCTCCATGTAGGCTACCTGTAACGTATGTCACTAAGGCTCGATGCACTCGCACCAGTTCGGTATGCATAGTGCGCAGTTCCGCAATCGGTAATGCCAGATAATTTGGATGCGGGGTATACCCGGCCAATACAGGCCAAGTGGCCCCCTCAATAGATAAGGGGCCTAAACGAACTGCGGTATTTGGTTGTGGGAGGGCGCCATTAAACCAAACACGGTGCTGCCAAGCCGTGAGAGGCACTTCAAGAGTAGTATAGGGTCGATAGGCAGCAGGAATAGCGGTGGGTTTATATTCATGAAACAGCTTATCACCTGCATCCACCGCTTCAAAAGTGATCCAAGTGTAAAACACTTCAAAGTGATAAGCCGGATCGGCTTGAACCACAAAGACCAACTCGACCCCAGCATCGGGCACTCCGTATACACCTAGGTGTTCTCGGATTGGTCCTCGGCTATGTGCAGCTATCGCCACACCAGCCATAACTAAACAATTGTATGACAACCTAACAGGGAGCACAAAATGGGTTATTTATGTAACCTTTTTTAATAACTTCAAGCTTGAAAGAACCTATAACAACGTTCAATATAGGAGGTATCACCGTCACTTACGCCTCCGGAAGCGTACGTGAGGGTTTTGTGGACAAGCACAAGTACTACTCAAGCGTCTCGCAGATAAGCAGCCCCACGGTGGTCGCGCCATGTCATAAGGTTTCTGCACATACACAGAGCTATGCACAGGATAATGGGACCCCGGAATACAGTGGTTTGCCTACCATATACCGTAGCACCCAAAAACCCCAACCCAACTAGCTTAGCATCCCATTAGCACCCAAGTACCAATGATTGGACAACCCAGAACACGGTATCTTTATCTCAGGACTCGCAGAAGCAAGAACACTCTTTCGTCACTCACTCGTACTTGTCCACAAGGTGCGTAGGAAGAGACACTGGATAGGTTAAAATGTTTATTCCAACTTACGTGCTCTAATGTACAGTACACGTGTCAGTACTTATAGCATAATGCATATGAATAATATAAGCAGCATGGTTACAATTCCATAGAATACAAACGGGAAAGCATTTCATAACTCAGTGGATAAATGTCTAACTAACATTACCACCCTCCCCGTGCAGTAAGATAGTTTATTATAAAAATAGAAGACCTCTGGGCTTTGACTAGCGAACCCCCATACCTCAGTCTCTAGATGCAGAATTACATCAGCAGGACATCATAGCTCTTCTCACTGAAAAGGATTTCTCCAAGTGTGTTAAGCGCCAGTAAAAACTGCAGTATTAAAGGCACACAAGGTTTCATGGCATTTGCGCCTAATGTTATGTCTGGGTGCGCGAGACTGGCCATATCAGGAAGAACCAAAATACATTGTTATGCGACCTTGTACATGTTGTGCAGTCTGAGCCCAAATCGAACAAGAGAAAAGGTGAAAGACAGAAAATGCAGACAGCGCAAAGGAACTTGGCAAGAGCAAAGGGCGAGGGAGCCCTGGCGCAGTGTAACGTGCGCAAAGAAAAGCAGCATGGCAGCTAGTCCTAGGCCAACATAACAAGGCAGGCAACAAACCACAAGACACTATACTCCCTCCGATCAGTGAAGCCAATGTCTGCATCGCAAGCACACGACACGTGTCTGTGGGCCCGTGCTGACCGCTGCCCCCGGCCTACACTGCGGTCCAGTAGGCCCCACATCCAGCACTCAGTCGTGATTCATGAATGGCAGAGTCCATACCACTGAACGCATGGAGAGGAGAAAGAGGAAGATGCGGTTCAGTCCGGATGAAAGCCGGATCCTCGTCACGGAGGTGACCGAACACTAGCAACAACTGACCTGGTGCCACTAACTCTGTGCGCAATGAGTCATGGGCACTTTCTGGTTGGACTTTGGTGGCGTCTGAGTCCATGGCCTGGGGGTTGTCTGCATCATCATCTGGCTGGGACGGACTTGGTGTACGACATGTGTCTGTTCCATTCATCTCCACCATTGTGACTGTTTCTGCGTGCTTCTGCCCTCTGCATCATGCCCTGGGGGTACACCTTCCACTGTCCACCGAGACCCTCCGCGACAACCCCCTTTGTCATCTACGAGAACCTGCTCTGCTCTCGTGACCCTGCCCCAGTGCACCGCAAGTCAGCGGCCCGTGGCGGTAGTCCCGTGCAGGACGCTGTGCATCCGGGGCCACTAACTCTGAGCAACTCAAGTCATGGAGCCTTTATGGTTGAATGGGTGTGTCCTTAACGATGTACACTGTTGTCGTTGTTTTGACTGCACCAGGCACTCCATGACGGCTGGTGTACACACACCCCACACACATCCAACACCGGTGTCACTCGACATGTGAGCCTGCTAATAAACGTGGCCGGGCGCACGTGCCCGTAGCCATTCACACCATCTAAGCAAGTGTGTCCGTGTGGTCATTATGTCAGCATGATGGGCCCGAGCCCTGCAACATCACAGTGTGCTGTCTTCAGCGGACGATACCATGTCACCACAGCAGTGGCCAAGACCTTGGACATGTAGCTTCGCCCGCCCCCCTGCATGCACAAGCGGCGTGTGCTGGTCCGGCGTACGTCAGGTCAGCGCCGGGGTGTGCTGATTCGGCAAGGGGGCTCAGGGCATGGCTCTGGTCTGGCCTTGAGCAGGAAGTGCGGTAAGCGTGTCTCTATGTTGGAGTGTTGTCGCCACCAGGGCCACAGTAGTCAATGTTGCAGTGTAGCATGCACCCGGAGGGCGGGCCCGCACGTACGGGGAGACGTAGGAGCGCAAGACCGCTCGGGGTCTTGGCTCATGCATGCCAAGTGTTATGTGTATCAGTCCTGCGGCTGCATAAGTCAGATGCCTAGCCTCAATCGCAGCGCAATCACAGCCAGCCATGGACTGTACACCTGTGTCCGCCCTGTCCGGACCATTGGCCTACACTCACGAGGCAGCACACCCTCAACTGCCAGCTTCACGGCGTTGTTGGCATGCCGCTGGACATGCGCAGACAGGCATGACAATGGTGTGCCGTAGGAGTGCACGTGATACAACCGCACAGCGCACACACGTGTGGGGGCTCATGGGAGGGAGGAGCAGCTGTGAGGCAACGCAACACACAGTGAGGCCGCTCATGTGCCACATGCTCGGCATATCATCCATGATTCCCTGGGACGCAGACATCCCACCCCACCCAAGACAGGCCTCTGTACATCTCCTGTATGCAAGCAGATGGTGAAGTTACTGTAGGGATGAAAGGTCCTTTGTCTGAACTATCAGGCGGTAGCACATCTGCAGCTCCGAGCTGGGACTTGCATGTGCCCAGCACCCCCTGACAGATACGATAGCATTTTCTGGCGACTCCCACACTATGCACTGCCCGACGTGAGACCAACTTGTACACATCCCACACGCAGTAGTCCTTGGTCGTAGTTAGCGTGCGTGAAATGGCCTTCACACGTACTCCCGCCCCACCCCAGGCCTGCACCTGTTGCACACAGACACTGCTCATTGCTCCGAGCTGTGGCATTTCATCCACAGGACTGGCGCGGGTCAGCACAGTGCCGCTTCAATCCGAGCCACTGACGCAATGCAGACCATCCCGGACACATGCACAACTCCAGTCACGTGGACCTGTACCGTGCACGTCTGCTGCATGTACTGGGGGCACTGCCATTGGCAGTGCTGCGGATCAGTTACCGGCTAAGCTTCCACCTTGCCAACGTCACCTGCGTTCAGCCTGTGTTGCATTGTCGCTCATGCTTATTCGAGTGGACCATGGATGTCTGCCTCTCCAACGTAACGGTAGCTGACCTGGATTTCGACGTGTGTGTGTGCCCCCTGTTGGCCCACGACCAGGAGTGTCACCGTGATGCCCGTTTATGGCATGCCTGGATGTTTGGCATGCATGCTGGCAACTGGACCTGGGAGATTGCACGAGTCGTCGTGTGCAGTGACCACATTGAGCCGCTCCCCTATTGGGCTTTAGTGCAAATTGGGGCCAGGGGTTGGAGTCAGCACATCTGTCCGGGAGAGCTGATGGGTTACGTCGCCGACATGTTAGATGTGGTGGACAACGAACTCTCATTGGAAATGTTGGCCTACACTGCTGCACTTGCGTTCATGGACAAGTGACAAGGTACCTGCAGCCACAACTGAATGTGACCCATTGCACGTGTCCCGACGCCTGGTTGCATGTTGGGGATCTGGTCACATGTCCCAAGACGACAGTGGACATGGCTGCATTGGCCTGGACTCCTGATCCATGCGCGGAAAACCAACGCAGGTTGGCACTCACTTGTGTGGGTGATGGACTCCCCCGGGGTGGACATGGGCGCTTTCCAACGTTCCTCATTCAGACATGCTGCTGCATTGGTCTGCATGTCGTGGCACTTCTCTTGGCCATACTGACACGCAATTGTTGATAAAGTTTCCGCACATTCACTTGTCTCCAACTGTGATGAGTCTTGATTTGTATGCCAATGTGTGTGTCACGGCCTATCTGGGTCCCTGCCATACATGCATTGCTACCCCATCAGGGCTGTGGGTTTGTACTTGTGCATTATCATGTCCCTGTTTCGTGCTTTGCCAGATGCGTATGGCCATTTACCAGCCACAAGCGGGTGCACTTGTGTCCTGTGTTCGGTTGTGCAAATGTTGCTGTTTGTACCACATTGTGTTCGATGTTGGGGTGCTCTGCTTCCTCTGTGTGTGTGCTGCATTGTGTGAGATGTCCCTTCAGCTCTGATTTGGCTCACCCTTCTCCCTTTCAGGCAGTGTTGTTTTCACTTCTGTGGTTGTTCAGTGGTGTGATATTGCTGAGTTGTGTGACTTGTGCTCTTGGTTGGTGTTGTTACTCTTGGGCATGGTTTGTCTGCAGTTGTGCTGTGCTTAATTGTGCATGTGTGCCATTGTGCCCATCTCCCCCCGTCCCCCCAGTCCCTGGTCGTTCCTCTCCCTGTTGCTGTTGTGTCTGTTGATTTTGAGCAGTTTCTGGTCCCCGACTCCTGCCACCATCTCCCGACTGATGTGGTGGACACCATTTCCTCCATGTCATCCAGCTCCTGGTATGGCGATGGACTCCCACCTCCGGTGTGCATTGCTGCCTTCTGGTTGTTGGCGTGTTTCTGCTTGTTTGTGCGTTTCGCATCATTCCAGCTGCTCTGGTTTTCTTCCATTGCCCTCCTCCGCTCTCCGGCAGCATTCACCTTGTCCACGATGGACTGCCATGTACAATGTTTTGTTGCCAATGGGGCTTGTGGGGTTGTGTACTGGCTCCGGCTGCCTCCATTGTGCTTCGCTGTTGTTTTCTGTTTGGTTTGTCTTCCTTTTTCCTGCTTTTGTTGTGCTTATTCCCGCCTGCCGTGTGTGTGTCGCAGGCCTGGCGCTGCTTATCGCTGCTTTCCTCATCGCGAATGGGCTCATCGCACGTTTTTTGGTGTTGTGGTTTGTGTTTTTACCTCCGTCGAGGTGGTTGTATCGCGGACATTGGCCGCGTTTTCGGCAGACTATCGCATGGTACCGCTGTGTTGTGAATTCCACGTTAACACAGGGTTATTTTCCCGCGATAGACTGCGATGTGTAAAGTTGCGTTAACATTTTTTGGAGATGTTTAGCGCACATTCTTGTGAATATCCCACTTAGATCTTCGAATGGATAAGCGCAAAATCCACACCTGTCTGCCCAAGAACCCAAAACGCCAAGAATCAAAGGAAGCAGTGAATGATGTGCTATATAAAGCTGATGAACATAACAAAAGGAAAAGCAATAGCTAAAAAAAGCAAAAGAACAAGCAAAAATATGGCCAAAAATTTCTGCAAAATATGTCAGGCGGAGATTATGGAATAAAAAAACAATGTGAGAAAAAAGTGCAGTGAAGGTAAAAAAGCAAGCGCTACATGAAAGACAACAGAACAGTTAAGGAGATAAATATATTGAGATTACCACAACGCAATGAAGTAAGAGATAAAGGAAAATACCAAAGGATAAAAAATAAAGGGGCATATTAGCAAGAAGAGGCGATAATCATCGCTAACCCTGCTTAGCGTGATTTTTTTTATCGCCGGCTATCGCTGGAATATATCGCCACGCTAACGCTGTATTAGCAACGATTAGCGCTATGGCGATGAATATTCCAGCAATAGCGGGGAAATGGGCCAACATCGCTGAAAAACCAGCGATGTTGCATGGAGAAGGGAGAACACCTTGCTGATACGACCCTGTGGTCGTATCAGCATAATCCACCCCCATGTTAGGTATGGCTAACACCTGCTAATTGCAGGTGTTAAATAAATGGCGATGACCCGGTTAGCGCGACTTTTCACGTCGCTAACTGGGGCCATGGCCACCTTGCTAATAGGCGATAGGCCTGTTAGCGAGTGTTTCCCAGGTTTGTTCGTCGGGAACGCCCACTTTGCATGTCATTAGCGATAAATATCGCTGACATACAAAGCGGTAAAAAAACGGGCGCTAATGCCCGCAAACTGTCGCTAACTGCTGTTAGAGACAGTTTGCTGATAGGGCGATATAAATATCGCCGCTTTAGCGGCAAAAAGTGCCGCTAAAGCGGCGATAGTGCCCTTGCTAATATGCCCCAAAGCCAATACAAAACAATCGGTTGTGTAAAAAGTAAAAATTTCAAGGAGCTATCCTGGGGCTAAGAATGAAAAACGATTGAAACAGAAAACTGTGAGTAAAAATAAAACTCAAGGAGTCCAGATACAAACAGTAATAGAAAACCAAAGTAAAGATCGAATGGCAGGTAAATGTAGAGCGAATGTGTATCTATCACTACTACTAGCAAGTTACCTTCTCCCTTTCGTAGCCAAAATCCGCCTTTATCTGGGCTAGGTTTGTTTTGTCTGGGTCCGTGCTGCTTTCTGGCTTCTTCTGACAAACAAGTGTGCTTGTTTTCATCACTAGACTCGAGGCCTTTTAGTCAGATGGAGCTGGGAGCAGAGGAGCTGCAGCCGCTCTGCATGGCTGATAAAATGTCCCAAGGGAAGGATGTAGTACTTTGAGCATGAGATGTTCTGAAAGCGATAATCCTGATAGGAGCAACTCTTGTTCAGCAGTACGTATGAGGTGCGGTTATTTGTGTGCATGAAAAGAGAGAATAATGCGTTCCGACATGGATGGTGCCGACAGACTTTTCACTAGGGAAGCAAAGCAGTGCATCACTTTTGATAATAGAGGAGCCCGGGTGTTACGAAGAAGCTCTTTATCCACTCTTGCAGTCTGCTGTTTGTAGTTTGCACAGTCCCATCTAGACCCATGTCTGAAAGTACCCGAAAGGAAAATAAATACAAACAAAAATTTGCAATGCAATAGGTCTCGCATGTACGAGACTTTGAGGTAGTGGCACAGTAAATGTCAATAGCTTAAATTCTCGCAAATGCAAGACCTATTGAATTGCAAATATTGGGCCATATTATCAAGAAGGGCGTTAAAATTATCGCCGCTTTAGCGGCAGGAAACTGCCGCTAAAGCGGCGATAATGGGCTTGATAATATGCCCTTGTGAATTCCCATAGAAGCCCATGTTCTGGTGTGAACCTGGGCTTCTATGGGAATTCACAAGGGCATATTATCAAGCCCATTATCGCCGCTTTAGCAGCAGTTTTCTGCCGCTAAAGCGGCGATAATGTTAACACCCTCCTTGATAATATGGCCCTTTGTTTGTTTCTATGCGCCCCATGCCGCGCTTGCACTTAAAAGAGGCCACACCCCTTTCTTTAGACGAGCCGTGTCTAAAGAAAGGGGCGTGGCCTCTATTAAGTACAAGCGCGGCATGGGGTGCTTGGAAACAACCCCAAAAAAAATATTTGTAGAGCAATAGGTCTCGCGTTTTGCGAGAGTTTAAGCTATTGTCTTTTATAATGCCAATAGCTCAAAACTCTCCTAAATGCGAGATCTATAGCATTGCAAAGAAGCGGTCCCCTTGGAAAGTGAAAGCGCGCATTGGCGCGCTGAATGTTGCTGCAAAGCACGTCGTGCCTGCAGTGAGATAAAACTCACTAAAGAAAATAGTGCTTAGAGACTAAATAACACAGACAGGTAACAACAGAAGTAAAAGGGCCAGTGCTCATGGGAGGTTACAAATGAAGACAAGGCGATACTAAGGAGGGACTAACAAGCCGATTACCGAATCAGAAGCCAGCATTTGCAAAGGACAAATACATAAACCAATGAAAAATATGGGCAAAGAGTGTGCAGAGATACAAGTGCATACTCTAATACCACATGCCTTGCAGAGCAGCGTATGCGCTGCCCAGGCTCGACCTTAAAACAACAGTGCATTGCTATTGATGCCTTGGCCCATTTGAGACCCCTGCCTCGGGGCATGTTAGCTGATGGATGACTTGTATTTGGGTGGGCGGTGCTGGTACCCATTCCTGTGCCCTCTCTCCAAGGTTCATGAAAATACCTTATCGGCCCTGTTCCTGGTAGTGCTGGGTGCCTAGTAAAAACTGTCCCTTGGACAATGCCTCTCTGCAAGGCTGGCTACCAACCAAGCAAGGCACTTGTAAATAATTACCTCGAGGTGTAATGTGAGAGGGGGTTGTAGAGGGGTGGGCGCTGTTCATAGGGATCTGCGCAGACCTCTGCTGGCATGGGGTCAGCTCTTGAAGAGTTGTGAAAGTTTCTGATATTGCCCCTAGCTCAGTGCAGTCGTGGTTTTGCAGCAGGCGAGTAAAGGGATCCACATTATACATGCTTTGTGCATTGATTTCCATACACGCTTGTGTGTGCGACTTTTTAGTTGGATTGAGACTGGCCTTTCACCCCCTGCTGCAATGAAAGAGCTGTGCTTGCTTACGAGGGTGTGTAGGAAACGAGCACTGTGTTCTGTTTGGCATGCGCAGAATAAGGACGAACTCTGTGATCTCTCTGCTCGAGCCTTCTATTTCCAATTCAGGGAATAAAACGAAACACGTGTCAGACATACTACAATGCCTGTAGGTTTCGCTGTGGGATACAAATGGCGTTTGACAAATGGGATGTTATGCCTCACCCCCGCCCCTTCCCTTCAGTGATGTCCCAGTGAATGCTGCCCACGCACAGAATATAACATTGTGAAGGCAGGGGTCTGTTTTCCACCAGGTGGATGGGATATCGCAGGCTCTGCTAGCACCTGTTTTTATCTATGCCTCACATATCTGGAAATAGGTTTCTACAGAGACCTCAATGTGCATCATGTTTGTTCTGTTATACCATTTGTGTAAAGCGCATAGTTTTACTCGTAGGGAAAGTGTTGAGAAAGCGCTGGTACACTCTCTGGAGTAGCTGTGCACGATACAAGTACTGTCTAACATAACATAACATAACATAACATAACATAACATAACATAACATAACATAACAAGCAGAGGCAGAAGACTAGGCTTCCTATTATCAAGTCCTGGGAGCATCTTTCATCTTGGATTATCAAGCAAATGCACTATGATGGCTATGGAGATTTCTGTCTTGGTCCATCCTCTAGCAGGTGATTCTTCATCCTTCTATACTGGATCTATTGTCCCCTGGGACCTTTAATCCACGAGCTGGTGCTGCAGAACAATTACTGCACTTAGGTAGGCAGCTCAATGGATGCATCTATTAAGGACTCACTCAGAGTAACATGGACAATTACAAAATATATTATCAAATCCAGATATGTTAAGTCAATTCCCAACAGTTTATATACGAGACTTTAACACTGTTCTATGTATCATGTTCCAATCTGGAGTAATACTTTAAGTGCAATTTAACATATGAAGAGTTATCTGAAAATATTACAAATGATACAGTTTAACCTGGGGGAGTGGAGCAGTTTCTTTCACTCTCCAATTGATGACGTTCCTCCCAGTCTCCAGTTAGATAATAAATATTAACTATTTAGTATAGGCCCATTGTCTCACAATGCTAGCCATACACTGCTACCAGGCTAAGTAAGTCAACAATATTCCTTGTTCATCATGAACTTGTGTACATGCATGTGCACAAGCCTCCTGCACAATCTGCTCAGAGCCCCTTGACCCAGAGGTCTAGTCAACTGACCATGCCATAGAAGTACATACTGGAGATTACAGCTCAAAACCTTTTCACATAGCGCAGTACAGTGGGTAAGAATCCATTATGGTGTCCCAAGCAACAGCTTAGGTCCAAATCTCAAAAGTCCAAAAGTGAAAAAGTAGAGGTTTTAACGAGGAAAAACCGCATCCTTACAAATCTGTTATGGGAGCAAAATGAAATGACCATGAATATTCAGATGTATTATTCTGAAAGTAACTATTGACTTCTATTTCAGAGTTATATAATACATGTTTAAATCTGGTGTTTCATTATCAAAAGTGGCTGCAAACAAAAGAAACACATTTTGAACGTTAAAATAAGTGTTCTGATTTTGTTTGTGCAACATGCCACATCCTGCTTCAATGCTACAATCTTGCTTTGTCTTTCATGTCGTTCTCTCTGTGTCAGGCTACTATTTGGCAGTAATCCACCAGCTGCCCTCAATTTGATATAAGCTTGTGTTTTGTTGGGTCTATAAAGGATTCCAGGGTACAATGTTTTCTATAATGCTATCACATCGCGCCTGATTCTCAAAGGTAAACTTAGACCAAAAGTCTAAGTTTAGACCTGAAGTCTAACTTTACTACTAGTAAACTTAGACTTTTGGTCTACATTTGGACCAAAACTGTAACTTAGACCAAAAGTCTAACTTTAGTAGTAGTAAAGTTAGACTTTTGGTCGAAGTTAGACTTTTGGTCTGAACTTGTACTAAAACTCTAACTTTTCTAGTAGTAAAGTTAGACTTTAGGTCTAAACTTAGACTTTTGATCTAAGTTTACCTTTGTGAATCAGGCCCACGTGTTTTGTGGCAGATGGAATGCATGTGTTGTACAATGACCACCACGTCTTTACAATGCCACATCCTAGTGCGTGCTCACTGTCAATGAGGGGGTCCTGGTGGGAGAAATCACTTGATGTGACAGATATAGCAGCACTATGGATCACAGCTATTGGGATTTAAAGAGCTAATCACTGAATAAAATATACATGTGCCTGGTCTACTACCTCATAGAGGCAGGTTTGAGCATATTTTTGTACTCTCGTTGCAAAACACAGCTACTCTAGTTCCAGAACAGTTCCGACTCTACATTGAGGTATTGTGGAAGGACTGAGCACTAAAGAGGGGCCTGTGGTTTCCTGCTCTGACCAGGATGGCTGTCATGAACCCTAGCCCCGTCTTCAAGACTCCAAAGTAATATAGCAAGTCCATCTGTTAACGGCATCAGGAAGACGTAATGTTCAGATTCAATGGCGAGCGGGGTGATGAACACAGCGATGACGTGGTCCTGGCGCTCTGTAAGCAAGGGTGCTTATTGACAGAGGGTGAACACTAATGCAAATATGCACATTCTTAAATCATGCCTACTTATTAAAACTTCTTTTACATATATTTTAGCAATTTAAACACATCCCATGGAACTTGCACTCTAAACTGACCCCGACAGAAAGTTAGTTATCATGGTTAAAGTTATGTATTCTTTCGTACTATTATCGCCTGTACCTGAGGGCCTCAGGGACCTTTGCTGAGCTGAGGATGTCTCGCCCACAGGAGCTGTGACTTCCTCAGCCCACCAAAGTTCAGCTCAGGCAGACAGGAGCCTGCACATTTAGCGCATGTCTGGCTCCAGCTGCCTGACCTGAAAATGAACAGTGTCTGTCAGGCTGACCTTTGTTCAGCCTGACAGGCACTGTTTGTGAGGGGCAAAAGGTGGAGGGGCAAGGCCCCTCAGCCCTAATGGACCGGCCGCAGCTGGTTATGTTATCACTTTTTGTTATGTTACATTACAGTACTTTGGTTCTTGAAAAGCGCACGGTCACCTGCTAAGTTTCATGACAATAAGGGAAGAGAGCAATTCCTGATATTCTATTTCTTAGTTGTGCTAAAGAGAAGCGCTCCCTTTTAAAATATTATAGACAAACCAGAATTCCATGACGACTGACCTTCCACAGAGATTCTCACTTTCCATCGTTTTTTTTGTATTCCTAAGAATCTTGATGAGGAGTAAAGGAGAGGAACTGATAGGTCTGACGTGTAACAGCACCGGAGCTGCGACAATAATAAAATATGTTGTTCGTGCAACCACACCATGTCCCTTATTTGTTGTTATACGGAATTTATGTTATACGGAATTTATAAAGCGCACGTACACCAATTGGTTTCATGGCGCTAACATAAGGATCAACCGCGACCAGAAAGGATTTTAATCTAATCGTAGGCCTGTGCAAATAGCCATGTTTTGAGAGCTTTTCTGAAGCCCAGCAAGTCAGTGCATGACCGGATCTCCAAAGGGAAGGAGTTCCACAGTCTTGGGGCGAGAGAGGCAAATCTACTTCCTTCCACGGGTTTCCACTATTTATGAGTGCTTACGTCACCGTGTTTGTCACTTTTTTTGTGATGCTGCAGAGACATAAACAATGCGGCACACTGCGGCCTATTTACAAAGTGACGCATCTAGGCAGATGCATCACTTTGTGAAGCCCTGTGCCACATTATCCCTGCGTCAGGTATAATGTATGCAGGGTGGGTGTTCCCACGTAAAAAAGCCTTACAGGAGTGGTGCAGTGAAATCTATGAGATTTCACTGCACCACTCCTACGACCTAACTCTGTCACTATCCTGAGTGCCGCAGGGGCCTTTTTCATGGGACTCGCCCCATGTGTAATGACGCATTGCTGGAGTTGTGTCTGTTTACTGACACACTCCAGGAATGCATCACTACTGCGCCACCAGAAACGTCAGGATTCCTGACATATCTGTGCAATCTTTGCGACATGGAGCGATGTAGTGTAAATACGGCGCATCCATGGTGTCACAAGAATGGCACTATGAAGAGTGTTACATCACTGTTTTTCCCCAGCGATGCAACACATTTCATAAATGAGGCCCCAAGTCTTAGAATTAGAAAGACTGAGATGATTTGGAGGTGATGGTGAGGGCTAGGAGTAAGTCAGACAAGGGATGAACCATAACATTTCTAGTCCACGTGAAAAGGCCAAAGGTGTGGTTGGCTTATTTGAATGACATCTAACATAATTAGCCACAATCACGTTTTGGTTTTCTTTTTGCTGGATAACTCATAACTAAAATGGCGTTGCATGCCTTATGTTACGAGACCCTGGAGCAAGCGTAACTTGGTTCTACCTGGGAACTCATGACTACGGTCACTTACCAGACAACGCCCTGGAGTCCCTGCGCTAATCATTTTATCAAGTGTTCGACAGCCCATGTACTAAGCCCAAGTTGCAAATAAAGGTGGGCCCACCAGGAAATGAATAGGGTGAGTCAAGCAACAGCCGAGCTAACGGTCTGGGTGGCTCACAAAACTGTCACAGAACGCAGTGCAGCACCCAAAGTTGCTGCACTACATTGTGTGAGAGGATGAAAGCAGGAAAGCACCTTCTCTACTGAGATATGAAACTATCCTGCCCTCTCCTTAGCACTGGTGCATAATCAGGCTGCTGAGTGCCATGCAAACACATTTGTACCTTAGTGCAAAGGTGTCTGCGTGAGTCTAGCATTGGTTTGTTTTGTATTGGAAGGGTCCATTCTAGCACTGAATACTATGCCTACACACACTTTAAAACTTTTACCACTTCAGATGTGTGTTGTACAGTGCAGCACACACACAAAGTGGGAAAGATTAGGAGAAACCCTTTTTAGTGTCTGCTTCAAAGTGGTTTATTTTCTGTTGCAAAACCCTGTTTACTATTGTTAGTAGAAAGGGTTTTTGTGTCAAAATCCATGGGTAGTTGCATGGGAACACCAATGTATCACCCATGGAACGCCCTTTGTCGCAGAGTGATGCAAAGCAGCAAAACAAATTCTGCACTGGAAAATAAATTTTAAATAGAATTTTGTGCAGGTTTGCCTCACATTTGTGATGCAAACCCAGCCTAAAATGCTTAATAAATCTGGGCCTAAGGGTCCATGCATGAGCCACACTATGAAAACATTCGGCATGTCTATTGTGCAACAAATAGAATGTAAAAATATGATTCAATTCAAAATTCAAAAAAGTGTATTTCTTTAACCTGCAGCAGTGTTTCAACTTAGTGCATCAAATTATATCACTGTTTAGACACACATTTATTAAAAGGAATAGTTTTACACTAGTAAACCCTACACATAGGCTTGATTCTTACTATAAATGGAGGAACATTATAGTCTATTAAGTCAAACGTAAGAGATGCTTAAACAACGCCTATCCTGAACTCGGGTATATAAAAGTGCTCTCATATGTGATAATAAAGAAAAAGAAGCTTTGTGAAATAAAAGTTTTGTTTGCTTTAACACTCATGCCAGTAATGGGCTTCACTGTGTGACTTATTTGTTTGTGCTGACTCTGATGACTCATTTGTTGTTTCCCTTTGGCAGCAGGTGCTATTTCTGGAACATGCTCAAATGACTTGCTGACCCTGATGACTTATTTGTTTGTGCTGTTACTAGTGATTTCGTTGTTGTTTCCCTTTGGCAGCAGGTATACGTTCTGGAACATGCTCAAATTACCTGCTGACCATGATGACTCATTTCTTTGTGCTGGCTCTGATGACTTCATTGTTGTTTCCCTTGGCAGCAGGTGTAAATTCTGAAACATGCTTGAGGGCATCCCCTGCTGAGGCAGCACCTCTATTTAAAAAAGGTAGTTTCCTTTCAGCTGCACTTGCTATTCATGTTTCGTTTTGAAAGGAGCTGCCAGATCAAGGAGCCAATTGCCCAAGATCAGTAGCGGCCCGTGGTGGGCGTCCTGCTGGGCGGTGATGCAGGGGAGGGGCAGGGTGGGGGGTAGTAAACTACAGAATACGCCGCACAGAGGTAAGTCCACAAACAAAGAAATGAAACAAATTTTGTTGTGCGCGCTGCATCGCAAAATGCGATGCAGCGCGCGCAACGAAATTTGTTTCATTTCTTTGTTTGTGTACTTACCTCTGTGCGCCGTATTCCGTAGTTTACTACCCTCCGTCGCCCCGCGTCACCGCCCGGCAGGACGCCCACCACGGGCTGCTACTGCTCAAGATGTTTTCTCAATTTCAGAGAGCTGTTCTGGTCTTCCTACAGATCAAGGCTGACAACGCACTCTTTAACTGCGTGCTTTCAATCCCTGCTCACCTTCTTCAGACTTTCGGATTAGGTACCTCCTTCTGGCGCTTGAGCAGAAATTCTTCTGGTGAATTGGGAAAAAACAGCACTCTGGTAAGGTGACGTGTTGGGGGTCACTAGTAGTTAATGCGGGAGGTCAACCAACCATAGCACAAGAGATACATTGGGAACTAACTCCTAATTCCCCCTCAGAGGAGATTTGTCTTTAGATATAGAGGCTTGTTTTTGAAACTCACAATAAACTTGAAAAGAACTGTTACAGCTTTTGATTGAGGAATATCAAGAACTTGGTGTTATTTAACATAAGGAACTGTAGTTCTAGACTTTTATCCCTTAGTGGAAGTAACCAGCGTCTTCTTGTGCTAAATGTAAAAACAACTGTTCATGAAAGTAGAACTAAGAATTATTGACTAGCCTTTTTCCTTTCAGGTCTCCTTCCCTGCCGCACCTATCCTAACTTCTCTTCCCCCAGTGTGGCCACATTGATACTCTGCTGAAATATAAAACTCGGACTTTCTGCTGCCAGAAGGAGGGCATCTTGAGAGCATTGCTTCAGAGGAACCGGGCCTGACACAGTTCCTCTCTGAACCAGAAAACAATCAACTCAAGACCGGTTTCAGCCTAACTGCACATCTTCAGTCAGGTGAAGCTTGGTTCCAGTAACACAGTGAGTAAGGGATCCACATCATGGCCCATATGGATTCCAGTATATGACTATGTAATTGTCTCTTATTATTTGACTCTGTACTATACAGTTGTTTAATGGCAGCTCTCAGCAATCTAAACTGTGGTAGGCCGAAGATTGTGAAGTTGCCTATGCAATTGTTTATTATAATTTGCCATGTTTCACTAGTGAATAAATTAGGCCCTTTGTGTGATTGTGAAATGATGGTGTCATATGAATGTATGTATATAAGAATGCCGTAGGAACCTTCAGAGAGACGTGTATTCTAGTAGCCTCCCTCAACCTGTTCCCCTGCTTGTAGCATTGTAGAGTCTGCCTAATCCACTAGTAAGTGAAGTATCCACTAAGTTCACATGTTCTCACATCCTGTGCCTGCACATTTAAGGCCAGAGTGCTGGGCCAGATGTTCATAGAAGATATTCTGGCAATATGTGTCCTGCATCCGGAGTCAGGCTGATCATGCAACATCATCATTCAATGGTTTCCTTGATATCACATGAGGTTTGCATTTGTAAAAATTGAACTCTCTCTGTCTGTACCTTGAACTCCCCATCTAAAATGGTTATCAAACAATGTATAAATGGCCTTTTGCAGATGTTCCATTGTTTTTTTTTTTCACTCCACATTTTGTTGCAATTGGGTTCCGCTCATTTAGTACCCTAGATGTTTTGCTTTTTTGAAAGCAAACAAGTAAACCTGGGTTAATCAAGGTTTCCGGCTTAACTAAATTGTGTGATCTTAGGTAATTATTTATTTTATTGATCCTTCTTTTTCTACAGTATTGCATATGAAAGCACCTTCAAATATGTGAGTTCAGAATACAACCTGTACAAAAAACTATTGTGTTTGTTTAATAGACTATAATCAGGGCCATCGGAATTATGTAATTGAGCAACTTCTGCGTTTTTCGCAAAATTATGGATTTGCTGCACTCGCAACATAATCCATCATCTGCTGCATAATCAACAGATTTTAACACAAAAAAATTATTTCTTTGCTCATACTGTCCAAATGTTACTAAAAACGCAGCAACACATGTTGCAGCACAGTGAAAGGACCTTTGCAAAGGTTGCTTGGTTGCCTTTCTGTTGTTTATTGCTGTACTTGGGTGTAAAACTGGTACTAATGAGGGGCAACCTATGCCCAAACAGTGTTACCAAGCGTAAAAATTAGAAAAAAATGTAGTAATACCATTACAAAATGTGCTGCATTACATTGCAAAATTTGCCTTTTCTTGCTGCATAATTTAGTCAACCCATGCCGCATAATTTGCCCCTCCCCTGCCGCATAATTCCAGTGGCCCTGACTATAATGTTGCTCTATCTATAAGAATCTGGGTCACATACAGGGTTAACATGACATTTGTCCTGCCTTTTAGTTCACTAATGGCTCTGTCACCACGGTCAGTGTGGAGGCAGAATGGTTCTAAGTTCATGTTTAAAAATGATCACATTTAAGAAGTACTTCTTAGTGTAGTGATTCAATCTGATTTATTAATGCCAAAGCTTCCACATGTTAAAGATTTTTTTTTTTTTATTCTGTTGAGACTTTATCCCATTTTAGTTGACATTTGTTTTATGATATATATGGGAACCATTTTTTCCAGGGCTCAGCTCGTTTATGACCTTTTAGCGCCAAGCCTGACCCTTGGCTCGGCTCTGGCTCACCCCATTACTTTGTTGACTCCTCCACCTCTAGTCAGGCAAAGCATTCCACTGCAGTGTGAAGAACATGCATCGCGGTCCAAACACATAGAGGATATCAGGGCCCGGGCACATAATACATCTGAGCAACCAAAATTAAGAGAAGGGGTCATGATGGGGGTTGAGGGGGTTCTGTATTATTCCTGAATATCGCAAGGGCACTCTCTTGCCAGGCCCTAACCTTCCCTTTTACTACATTTAAGGCACCCCTAAGATAGGCCCAAGGTCCCCCCATGAGCAAAGTGCAGTGTATGTGAAAGGTAGGACATGTACTGGTTTGTGTGTTTTGCATGTCCCAATAGTGAAACACTGCCAATTTCATTTTTCACTAGTTTAATGACTAGCTCTCCCATAGGCTATCATTGGAGCTGTCAAGTGAGTCTAACTTTCAATTGGGAACAGCTAGAGATTTGGAGTTTTGGCTCTCTGAGCTCAGAATTTAAAAACGCATCTTTTAGTAAAGGGTTTTTAATTATGTGTTTAAAAATGCCCCTTTTAGAAAATGGACATATTCTTGTTTACCCATCCTGTGCTTCTGCCTGCCTGTGGAATCAACATCTGGTTTAGACTGACAGGGGCCTGTTTGTGCATTCACTCTAGACAGTCACACAGGGAGTTGAGGTGTGCCCTGCATGTCCTGATTGCCCATTACCAGGCTGATAGGCCTTTCTGAGCTAGAGTGGTGGGAGGGGCTGTCACCTGCATCTGAATAGGACTGTGCCTGGTCTCTCACAATGCTGTCTACACCCCCCTGGAGTGTGTCTAGAAACAAGACCAGGTAGAATAAGAATGTGTGCACTACAAAGACAATCCTTTGAAGAATGCCTACTTCAAAGGCTAAGAGGGGTCAAGTATTGGACCTAAAACCCCCAGACTTTTAGAACATTTCTGGATCAAGATTAACCTTTGCCAAGGAGTAGAGCTGAAGAGCTGCCCCTTTGCTCTGTGTTGCTTTGCTGGGTTGCTGCTTCTGCTTTGGAGAGGAACAGGACTGGACCTTTGGTGGGTATCCTTCTTATGAAGTTTCTCCAAGGGCTTGTGTGTGCTTGCTTCCTGTTAAGAAGTCTCAGGGACAGCAAAGACTTCGCCTGCAGCATCCCTGAACTCCACTGCTGGGAGTACTGGCCTACCAAGCAGTGCCAATTCCAGTTCCGGGCCATTGGAGGTTGTTCCTGCTGCAAAGAACTACTTGAAGCCATCAAAATCAATGCATCGCCCTTCCAGCACCTGTTTTTCCAATGCAGCACCACAGTGTAGGAGAAATTTCCATGCACCACTGCTCTGCAGCCAAAGAAATTGATGCAACGCCTGTCAGTAGCAGAAGAAACTGCCTGACTTCAGTGCACTGTGTCTCCGAAGTCTGTGACCCCTGCACTGACTCTGAGGCATGCCCTACTGTGTGGCTGAAAGAATCGATGCATCATGGGACCACGCTTAAGAAATTGCGCCTGTTAGACAACCCCGCATTGACCTCCAGACCATTAGGATTTCCACGCATCGCACCTGTGTGCCAAGTTTTTCCAACGCATCACCCGCAGACCAGAACCGTCTTGGATTTTGACTCATCGCTTCTCCCAGAGTCCAGATTCGATGCAGCAATTTTCATGCGTGCCTCAGAACTGATGCATCGCCTCCACAAGGACTCAGGAAATTACAAATTGCTGTGTTTTCTGATGTTTTCCTCCTCTGCGGCTGTTTTGCCTTGTGGATTTTGATGCATTTTGTCTAAAATCACTGTATCCATAGAGTCCTATGGGCATGAATTGCTTGAAACATTTTGAAAGTCGGATTTTCAATTGTGTATGTTGGATTTTTGTTGTTTTGGTCTTGTTTGGTTTAGATAAAGATACTTTATTTTTCTAAACTGATGTGGTGTCCACTTGTAGTGTTCTCACTGTGTTACTGTGTGTGTTACATACAAATACTTTACACATTGCTTCTGAGATAGTCCTGACTGCTTGTGCCAAGCTACCCAGGGGGTGAGCAGGGGTTATTTTAAGTGTGTAATCCCCTTATCCTGACTAGAGGGAAGGATCCCTACTTGGACAGGGTGCAAGCCACTGCCAACTAGAGACCCCCATTTCTAACAGCTTGGATCCAGCACACTTGAATGACTTATTTCCTGTGTATGGGACATTTCCCAACAAGTGTCATGAATAGTTAACTGTAGCTTTAAAAATGCATTAGTAAAGCATTTTTGGAGCAGCCATGGCTGATTCATATTCATCAGGACATTGTGCTCGGCTCTATGCCATGATCAAATGCTCTGAAAGTAGTTCACCTTAATTGTCGCAGAATGAATGCAAAACGTATTTCAGAAATCAGTAAGTGCTCTCAGTTGGGCAGAGCAGAACTCATTTGCAGACAGCAGTGCTACACTCTTTCCGTCTGAGCTGCAGAAAGTTATATCCTAGTGTGGGGACGTCGGTCTCCCCCAGTAAATAAAGATGTTTCTGCACTTGTTTTTTATGTCCTTGCGATAGGTCTCCCTTACTTCAGGATTGGTTTGTAACATATTTAATTATGTTTCTCTCGAGGACTGCTGGGGTCTCTGGGAAGTTAATTGTTTTTCAGTCTGATGTGTTTAATGAAGGAGATGTGTTATCTTGGCATGCCCAAGGCACCGTCAAAGGTCAGCACACCAGGGGAAATTAAATTGGTAGCGCTGCCCACAACAGAGAGATAGCACGGAGATTCATTACTTCTATCTCATTTTTGTTTGAGAAAAAGAAACACTGTACTTTAATTTCTTCTGGCTCCATACAGATCTTCCTGCAGCGAATACGGATTAGCTACAGTAAATACAAAATTAACCCTTTCCTTGATGTTCGTGAGCTTAATTGAAAAAAAACACAAGCTACAGTGTGAAAATATTTTTCGAAAGAGATCGCTTTTATATGCCATCTGAAATTAGACTATATTTCTTAAAGGTATGACGGCACACTATCTTTTGAGAGTCCTAGCTCACTAAACAACCGGGGTTGGACACTCTGCATTGGAGAGTTCATGAAATGATTGATGATGCAGCAAGAATGGAGAAAAAGATCAATCGTGACTGCTAATTATAAGACGCCTGGTAAATTAGTCAAGACTGAACTGGACTAGTTGATGGATTCTCAACTAGCTCGCGACAGACCACTCCTAGGTTGCTTTTTAGACACACTACTGGGCCAGTCACTACTTAATTTCCTGTCAGAACTCTACCCATACTGATTCTGAGTTGAACTCTTAAAACCATTCCTTTGGCGCATAATTCTCTCTGGGGGTACATAAAGGATGTAGTGCAGTGATATATGTACATGATCTCAAATGGTTCCTGCCACTGTGCTCTTGGGCTGATCTCCCACACACACTACTGTGCTACCTACATAATTGCCCCACTGTTTCTGTTTGACCCTATAGGCCCGTTACCATTGCCAAAATTAATACTCCTGGGACTTCAGCCCAGCGTGTCTTGGACTCATTTTAGATCCCACCTATGTGAATACTTCTCTGGAGGGCGAACAAAGCAAACAAAAGCGCTGATGAGGGGTGTTACCCCGAAACCGGTCCCAGGATGCTTGTTTCCGGTTCAGGGAAGACCTTGCTTGGGAGTTCAGGCTGGACTGTTCCCATGAGGCACAGGGTCAAGACTGATTTGCATATAGCTGGGTCTGAACTGAGGTGGCGAAGTGAGCTAAAGAACGATGTTGGATTCAACCCAGACCTGTGACTGGGGGTGAGTGTCTGAAAAGTTTTAGCGCTCCTTCCGTCATCTCCTTGTGTTTGCTTTGTTCGCCCTAAGATGACAGGGTATGCCCAGACGTGGGCCCCTTGCTCACTTTTCCACTGGATTCAAACTAGTCTGGCTGATGAGGGGTGTTATCCCGAAACCGGTCCCAGGATGCTTGTCTCCGGTCCAGGAAAGACCTGGCTTTGCAGTTCGGGCTGGACTGTTCCAATGAGGCACACGGTCAAGACTGATTTGCATATGGCTGGGTCTGAACTGGTGTGGCGAAGTAAGCTAGATAACGATGATGGATTCAACCCAAATCTCTGACTGGGGGCGAGTGTCTGAAAAGTTTCAGCGCTCCGTCCTTCATCTCCTTGTGTTTACTTCTCTGTAGGACCAGAATGTTACTCCAATTTCCCCTCAGGTTGTTTGACAGCATGAACATATTGTGGATTATGTCTACTTTTTTACTGTAGACTGCAAGTCCCTAACTGAGAGCCTCATTTAAAGTTTGGCAGAGTGCGAGCCCCTCTCAACCTGTGATTCTCAGGTCCTGTTTAGAGGTAGGGAAGTGCCTGATTACTAATGGCGAACCTTGAGCTGATTCTGGTGTCAGAACCTTTGACCTGATGACTTGTCCACCACTAGCTAAAGTCATCGTTTTCTTTGCATGCAGTTAGCAAGGCATGGCAATCTCAGGCACGAAAAACAATGGCCTTGAGTCACAGAGAGAAAACATCTTGTGCATCAGAGCCTTTGATTTTTATTTTACTGAAACAAACTCTTGCTTTAGGAGCTTGTTCTAGTAAAACAAAAATGTTTTCTGAGCAGGACCAAAAAATCATGCCACCTGCTCAACAAACTGCTATGCCTTCACGAGATCCACAACACCAGTGGGTGCATTATAGGCATAGAGATTCCAACCAAGCAGGCATGGACCGCTTGTTATGAGAGAAGGTCTGTCAGAACCACTTTTCAGGGGGCCACGAGGCACGCAGGGGTTACTGGGCCCAGCTGTGTTGGTTGAGGCCTTTTACTCCTGTTGTCCTGAGGCTGGACAACAAAACCTGCTCTGCTGGGCCATGTACCCCTTGACTCTCAGTGGTAACTGTGATCTAGTTGTCAAGGATTCCTCAAGGGGGATGTAGTTACAGGTCAGAGAACACGTCTCATGCCTCAAAGCGCAAACAATATGAACAATAAATCAATGTTCGGCCAAACACTTGCTCTTTATAAGAAAAGTAGTATTTTATTTCTAACTCTACACATGAAAGAAATACGACATTCAAAAGAAACAACACAATCCCTTTTGAGGTTGGGGCTCTAGTAGTTGACAGGCGAATCCCTGTCCCACCCTCCTTCGTGTAATGTGTTCAAGATTATTTCCCATTCACTGGTGGCCGCATCAAGGATTGCAAACTAATAGGCCATACTCAAGAGTTCTTTCTTTGACTCTTTCGGAATTTAGCCAAAAGTGTCTATGGTGCTGAAGTACCATTATCAATGAATACCCCAGGGCTCAACTGGCCCAGTTCATGTCTTACCCACTCTTGCAGGACAAAAGAGTTCAGCGATGCAGCGGGTACCATCAACACGCATTCGCGAGTACTGATCAGCTCAGAGAAATTTGGCTGCTCACGGCATCACCAGTTGGCACAGGCTTTCTCCAGAGTGGTGCTGCAGGATGTCTATCAGGTGTCGAAGCAGCTCCCTGCTCTCAAAGATGCAGTAAATTGATTTTGCTCAACCGGAGGGGAGGATCCTTACTTCAGCTCCCGACTTCAGCCAGCGTTGAAGCAAGGTTGTCCATAATATCTCCATTAGTCATCCGTGGTGAGTCAGGGGCATTTCCTCTCAGTGCATGCCCAACCCGTGGGTCATAACTGCAGTCTGTCCATCAGTCAGCAGCCCGCATCCTTTGGCAACATTTATACCGTCAGCCCCTCCCGGCATACAGGGTTGCTGTCATATAGACACAGGCTCTTCCAGCACAAGCACCCTGGCCCAGACGGTCACAAGTCGTGACACTCCTTGAAGTGGTAACATTACCAGTGACCCTATTTGGCATACGGGGTCACTGCAGAGTGTGCACAGCTGAATCCTTACACCTCGCACAGGGAGTCCTCATGTTAGTGTTCTCCACTGGACCTTGTTCCCTCCAACGCTCTCTTCTCCTGCACAGGGCAAACTGGTCTTGGCAAACAGGCAGGCGCTGGTGCTCCGGACTCCAAGACAGTTGTTTTTTTTTCCCTGAGAGATGATCCCTCCCTCAAAAGGGAGACTAGCAGATCTTGGCCCCAGTCCTGGTCACAGGCAGAAGACTTGCAGAACTTCCCCTTCTCACTTATTCCAACTGGCTGCTTGGAAGATGACAGGTTTTTTGGGTACTCAACCTCCCCTTTTTATAGTCTTTTTCCAGAAACCAAATGAGATTAGCTTTGAAGTTTTATGTTGAGGTTCAGTTTCATTTGAAGTGGGCACTTCTCCTTTTCTTCTTTCTTCATGAAAGATGTCTGTCACAGCAGGCTCAACTCCAAAGCTGATTGTCCACAACACAATTCATGGGAGAAACCAGAGTTCACACCTGGATGTCAGCCACAGTGAAATGCCCAGACCTTATCAGCCCCATCACTCTTCCTGAGATGTGTCCAGGCCCGTGCTTGTGATCTATCACTGAATCAAGGAGCAGTCTTTTGAAGTGTAAAGGCAGGAGCGGCCAGTGCAGGTAAGTACAGTGGGGCGGGGGGATGGGGTGGGGGGGAGTCGATAGATGACGATGAGGTAAAATAACATAAAATAAGAGAACCGCTTACCATGCACTGGCCTCATCGTCAAGTCGGCGATGCAGCGAGCCCAATGTAAGTGTTTTTCTTTTTTTATGTTATTTTCCCTCGTCGTCGTCTGTCGACTCCCCCCCACCCTGCTCTCCCGCCGCACTGCGCTTATCTGCACCGGCCGCTCCTGTGTAAAGAGAGTTGCTTCCTTTTCCCTCCAGTGTGTCTCCACCCTGCTCACACGAATGCAGGAACGCAGCAATACATCAAACTGTCTGGGGGATTCCTCTCCTCCTCATGTTTTCACCAGGCAGGCCTGGGTTTCACAGAATGGAACCCGCTGTACTCCATAAAATGTTCCATTGCAGGCACACACACATTGTACATTCACAGCACACTTTGGGTCCAGTACTGTTACCTCTATGCATTGTACCCTTACATATACACATGCATTCAGTACACACACTCAATCTGCGTGCACTGTTCAGCACTGAAGCTTTTCTGTCTTTAACCAGGGTCTGCTATTTACAAATACACACACTGCCAGCACACACACTCACCATGTGCACGCTGCACAACACCTCATCCTTCATTACTTCACACAAGCACAAATACATCCAGCACATGCTATCAGTGGGCCCGTTTCACAGAACTAACTTAAGACAAAATCCTAAACTTACTACCATTTTGGTATTCACAGAAGGCACTTACTCATTTTGGTATTCACAGAAGGCACTTACTTACTAATTTTGAGTAACTTACTCTTTTGAGTAACTTACTCTTTTGAGTAACTTACTCATTTTGTGTAACTTACTCATTTTGGTATTCACAGAAGGCACTTACTCATCAATGATGAATGCCAAAATGAGTAAGTTACTCAAAATGAGTAAGTTACTCATTTTGTATTCACAGAAGGCACTTGCTCATCAATGAGTAAGTGCCTTCTGTGAATACCAAAATGAGTAAGTTACACAAAATGAGTAAGTTACTCAAAATGAGTAAGTTCCTCAAAATGAGTAAGTAAGTGCCTTCTGTGAATACTAAAATGAGTAAGTGCCTTCTTTGAATACCAAAATGGTAGTAAGTTTAGGATTTTTTCTTAAGTTAGTTCTGTGAATCGGGCCCATTGTGCACACACTGCACAGCACTACATCTTTTATGTAATGTATTTTTCTCAGGCATACATACATCCACTCAGTACATGTATTATCCACACATGCACTACATATTACTGTTCTATCCCTGTACTGTAGCCTTCCCAAGCACACATACATCCAGCATAGAGTCACTACCCCTGCTCTATGCAGCACCCCACATCCACCTGGTGTAGGCCAAGGATGAGTTAAGCACACACCAGTGGAACTTTTAAAAAGTTGAGTGAGCCTGTAGCCCTCACTCCAGTGACACAGGGTAAAAAGGTCCTGTTCACTATTACTGATCACTACACGGTATGCTGCCACCTCCGCACTCAAGCTTCTTAACTCCTGATAAAGTCTGTAGCCTTCCACTACTATGAGAGTAGCGCTTTGTGCACCACTCTAGGTCCAACAAGACTGCAACCATGAGACAGGCCTACGTCATGGCACACACGTTCATCCGTGTTCATCTATGATTACAAAAATCCGCATTAGAGATCCAGACAACAGTACAGCGGGGCACTCAGTGCAGGGGTACACACATTTACCATGCAGAGAACTTTTACATCTCAACAAGGTCATCCACCAGAAAAGCAAAGGACAGAATCTCCACTGACCTGGTGTGCTGCAGCCACCCAACAAAGTGTAACTGACTTCTTTAGTGTATTATCTTGGTTTCAACTAACTGAGGGATACGATTCATAATGAAATTTCAGCTCCACATGGTCTTGAGGCACAGTTAGTACTACCTCAGATCCAACAACAACATCTCAGCTCAAAATCATAACCCATTTGTCATAGCAAAACCAACAAGCTACCATATCTCTTGGTAGCTAATCATTCTCTGCTCAGACTAGTGCTCCTCTTCTAAACTCAATTGGCTGCATGTTTGCCTAAAACATCTGGCATTCCAGATCTAATGAAGGCCCAAAATAACAAACTATCAAAATTCTCTATTCAGACATTCCAGTAGTAAACCTCTCTCAAAGCAGCACCTGGTCCTTAAAATTGACCATTCTACTACTGAACACACAAACAGCCATGCTAAATTCAGACAAAATCATTCTATAAAATCACAGTGCAAATGACTAGTCTTTTGCAACTAATTGTATCACTTCCTCTTTACCTGCTCTCCCATTCCTCCACCATACCATCTTATCCCTAACCCCATTACTCAAACCTACTTCATTTGAAATCTATCACCTATTTAAATTTCCTCCCTCTACTCCATCTTTCTCATCACCAGTAACTCTCCTTTCTCTTCCTTCTCATTTTCTCTATAGCACTTGAGTCTCGTCCTCCCACCATGCACCTATCTACCAGCACACTCTCTAGCACTTTGTCCTCAGCCACCCAAACCCTTCCTCACTCCCATCTGTCATGCCATAACACGTAACATTCTTCCATACAAATATGTGCTTCTATGCAGTTGAACTCTTTATTATCCCTATTTTGCACAACCCCCAACTTTTCACTTCCCCCCTACCCATGACCTATAGCCTCTCCTATTGTATTGGCTCTATTCTTGCCTATAAATCCTATTTTCATCTTTGTAACCCACTCATTTTTACCTCCTCTTACTTGCATCCCAAGACCTCCACACTTCACATGAAACCTATCTCATTTCACTCCAACTCCTTGCCCTACTTATTTCCCTTGTTTCCATGTACCCTCCTTCCACCTCTTCTTATCTGCATATGCTACCAACTCTCTCCCTCAAATCCTCATTTACCTAAACCATAATCTCTCATCATCATCACCTCTTTCTCATCACCATCCTAATTCAGTAATGTTACTCCTTGTCCAGTTGGACTAGGGAAATGCCTCTACCCCCACTACCTGGTACTAACAATTTTAAGCAATTGCAAAAAGACACTCCATCCCAATGAATATGGGCTACAAGCTTACCAGTATCCTAACAATTGCAGGACCTTTGAACAAAAACCACACTACATGTTCGATATCCTGTCACACTCTGATATTGACCTGCTCTCATTCTGGAAACCTGGAGAAGTGATGATTTCCTGTGACTTTTAACTGCTGGTTACAAAATTCTCATGAAAAAAGATCATTACCTACAAAATCCATCCTAAACTACACATCAGCAGAATCAGCATCAATGCTTGCCCGATGCTCTCCTTCAAATTCTGACATCCACTCCTTTCTTCTAAACTATTGACCTCCCGATCATAACCCAACATTCCTGGACCGCCACACAGACTTTGTATTGGAGGTTCTGATAAAACATACCAACCATTGTTGACTGGGTGAGTCAATCAATCAATCAATCAACAGCATTTATAAAGCGCATCACTGTCACCCCCAGGGGTATCTGGGCACTGTGTCTCTGTCCAAGAGCCAGGTCTTGAGTCTCTTTCTGAAGTCTGCCAGTGAGGGGGCTATAAGGAGCTAGAGGGGAAGGTCATTCTAGGTCTTGGCAGTGATGTAGGAGAAGGAGCGGCCACCGCTGTGACAGATGCCTGGGGTGTGTGCAAAGGCGAGTGAGGAGGAGCGCAGGTGTCTAGATGGTTGGTGGAAGTTCAGTTGATGTTTGATGTAGGCAGGTCCCAGGTCATGGAGAGATTTGTAGGTGTATGTGAGGATCTTGAACTGACATCTCTTCTGGATGGGGAGCCTGTGGAGGTCTCTCAGGTAGGCGGGCAAAGTGGGTTTATTTGGGGAGATCCAGGATGAGTCAGGCTGTGGCATTCTGTATGGTTTGGATTCTTCTGAGGAGCTGGGTGGATATGTCAGCTTAGAGGGTGTTGCTATAGTCGAGGCGGCTGGTGATGAGGGCCTGAGTGACGGTCTTTCTCTTGTTGTTTGGGATCCATCTGCAGATCGTGTGGAGCATGCAAGGTGTGTGGAAGCAGGAGGAGGCTACTGAATTGACCTGTTGTTTCATAGTAAGTTGGATGTTGAGGATGATGCCAAGGTTGCGCACATGATCGGCCAGTGTGGGTGTATGTCCGAGTTCTCCAGGCCACCAGCTGTGGTCCCATGCGGAGGTTTTCTTCCCGAAGATCAGTACCTCAGTTTTGTCGCTGTTGAGTTGGAGGCAGTTGTCTTTCATCCATTTGGCCACGTTGGTCATGGCGTTGCAAAAGTTTGTTTTGGCATTGAAGTAGTCCTCAGTGAACGAGATAATCAGTTGAATGCCATCTGCGTAGGAGATTATGTTGAGTCCGTGGGATCTGACAACGTCTGCAAGGGGGTCATGTAGATGTTGAACACGGTGGGGCTGAGGGATGATCCTTCTGGTACGCCACATGTGATGTCTTTGGGGTGGAGGTGAAGGGAGCCAGTTGGATGCTCTGTGGGCGTCCTGTAAGGAAGAAGGTGATCCACTTAAGAGCGTCTTTCTGCATGCCTATGTTGTAGAGTCTGTTGATGAGGGTGTTGTGGGAGATGGTGTTGAACGCCGCAGAGGGTTCGAGGAGGATCAGGGCCACAGTTTCTTCGTGGTCGAGTTGTATTCTGATGTAATCAGTGGCAGCAATCAGAGCAGTCTCAGTGCTGTTGTTGGCACGCAATCCTGATTGTGAGGCAACCAGTAGGTGGTTTTGTCCCAGGGATTCGGTGAGCTGTTGGTAGGTTAGCAGAGAGATCGGGTACGTTGCTGTGAAGATGGAGGGGTTGAGGATGCTGGTGAGTTGATTGCTGGTTGGGTTCGTTGTCAGGTTGTCGAGGTGGTGGGGGCAGGGATCGGGGGGTGCCTTATAGAGGATGGAAGCCATGATGGCTGAGGTGGTCAGGGTGGTGAGTGGAGGCCAGGTGGTAATGGTTTGGCTGATGTTCGCTGGTTGGTTGAGGTCGTAGTGGTTGAGAATGGTGGGTTGGAAGGTGAAATTGTTGTGAATGTTGGTGATCTTGCTGGTGAAGTAGTCCGAGAGGGTGTCGCAGTGTTCTTGGAAGGGGTGGATAGGGCTCTCTATGGCTGTTGGGTTGGAGAATTGTTTGACTATTTTAAAGAGTTCCTTTGTGTGGTTGGCCATGGAGTTGATGCGGGTGGTGATGGCTGCTCTCTTGGCTTCCTTGATGTACTGGTAATATTTGCTGAGGGCTGTTTTGTGAGCTGCTCTGTCAGCGGGGTTCTTAGTGGCACGCCATAGTTTCTCCAGTTGGTGGCAGTTGCGCTTGGTGGTCCTATGTTCGGGTTGTACCTGCTGGAGTGTTTGGAGGTCTTGTTGGATTTTGTAGGTTTTAGTGGGGGGACTCTGTCAGTGCTGTCGGTGAGCTAGGCAGTGAAGCTCTGGACGGCCTGGGCCTGGTCTGTTGAGGCCTTGGGTTGGGAGGTGGTGAGGACCTGTGACCACTGGGTTTCAGTGACCTTGCTCCAGATACAGTGGGGGGGTCTAACACCTGCTGATGGTGGGCAGGGCATCGGTGAAGGTGAAGTGTACGATGGTGTGGCCAGTCCAGGTGAGTTCTGTGGTGTAACTGAATTTGATTCTGTCGCTGGAGGTGAAAATGGAGTTGATTTTGTGTTAGGCTTTGTGCTTGGGTTCGTTGAGCAGTTGGGGTGGGGCTGATGTTGTTCAGGTTCTCCAGGAGGGAGACGGAGTTGGCGTTGTTGGGGTCATCGATGTGGAAGTTGAGGTCGCCGAGTAGGACAAAGTGGTGAGAGTCGATTGCTAGGAGGGTGATGAGGTTGGGGATGGTGTCGCAGAATGTTGATCTGGGTCCCGGGGGTCTGTAGGTGAGGGTGCCTCATATTGCGGTCTTCGCGTCAGTGTGTATTAGGAAGTTCAGGTGTTCCATAAAAGGTGTGGGGTCATCATTGGTGATGGTGCATCTGATGGTTTCCTTGAAGATGATGGCGATGCCTCCATCTTGTTTGTTGGCATGGTCTCGGTGTATCATCTTGCAGCCTTGGGTAGTGTCGGGTGATGTTGGGGTTCGAGGAGGGATTGAGCCACATTTTGGTGATGAAGGTAACACTCGTGGAGAGGGTGGTGATAGTGTCCCAGATTTCTGTGGTTTCTTTGCAGTGGGAGCAGGCATTGAGCAGGATGCAGTGGAGTGGTTGCACGGTGTTCTTGGTCTTGTGGGCAGGAGGGGTACAGGATCTTTCATCAATTGTGTTACAGGAGAAGTGGCAGTGCTGGCACGTGAAGGATCCTTTGGTGGATCGGGGGAGGAGGAGATGCAGCTGTTGTTTTGGTGTCCAGGGTCCAGGAGTTCCTTGGCGGTGTACTGTCGGGTGGCGGAGGGCCAGGACCCGGTGTTGTCCAACCAGTGGTGTGTTGGTGGTGTGCCTGCTATGCACGTCTGCTGCGTGCATCTGCTGCGTGTGTCTGCTGAGTGGCCATTCGGCGGCCTACATTATTGGTCCTTGTGGGTGGTCCTAGTGGTCCTGGGCAAGGACCTGGGACGGGTAGCATGGGGTCAGGGGCATTAGGCAGTGCAGGGACAGGGACAGCAGGCAGCACAGAAAAAGGTAGACACATATATATATATATATATATATATGACAGCCACAGTCCTGAAATGATCACACTCCTGATCAAGAAAGCAGGTACGGACCACAAATGCGGAGAAAGTTTCTTCTTTATTTAGTGCAGATTATCAAAGTGCCAGTGCATAGTTCGTCAGAAAGCAAGTGCCCAGCATGACGTGTTTCGACTGCCCAACGGCAGTCTTGATCACATCAATATATATATATATCCAGTAGGTTGTTATCGTTAGGACCAAGGTTTCCATAGGAAAAGCGTTTTTTGTTTGGCGCCGCTTGACAAATCTTCATGAAATTTTCAAAAAAAGTCCCCTTTTTGGTTCAGCTGCTGCCGAGAAAAAAGAGGGGGTCCAAAATACGTTTTCCCCATGTTATGTCTATGGAGATTTTTTATTATTTGAACACAACTACAGCCCCAACTGCTGAACGGAATTACCCCAAATTTGTCAGAAAGCTAGATGTTGGTCCAGAAAGCATGCTTTTTGTGATTTGGTATAATCCGTAGAGTTGTTTCAGAGATATTTAAGATTAAAAAATATAGATATTTGGGGACACGAGTCCTTGCAGTAGACGCGCGAATCCTACTGAAATTTGATTGAAGCCGAGCGCCACAAAAAAGTAAAGAATAAAGAAAAGGGGGCAGTGTAGGAATATCCTGACCCCCCAGATATGGTGGGGGTCCCACAGGTACCCAGCCAGGGGTGAAAAGCATTTTTACTTATTAAATGGGGGGCCTCTAGGACCCCCCCAGCACTGGAGGTCGCCACCTCCCCCGGGCTTTACAATAAAAAATGTGGGGGCCATGTGGCCCCCTCGGCAGCCCCGGAGGCCATCACCTCCCCAGAGCTTTAACTTTAATTAATGGGGGGCTGCGTGGACCCTCCCAGCCCCGGGGACTGCCACCTCCCCAGAGCTTTACTTACATTGAATGTGGGGGGCTGCCCACCTCCCCGGGGCAAATTCTAGAAAAAAAGAGGGGGCCATGCACCCCGCTCCTGTAGCCAAAGATGGCCCCGGGCACCGCCACCCCTCGGGCCGGATCTTGCTATGTTCCGGGTGCCCGCACCCGGGACATAGCTGTTTGCTATAGCTTGGCAGGAGCTTCACCGCTCCCACCAAGCCAGGGCAAACGCTGCTCCACTTTCAGCAAGCGAGAGCATTAAAAATGCTCTTGCTTGCTGAAAGCGGAGCAGAATTGCTTTTGGACAGAGGGAGCTGCATGTTCAGCAGCTTCCTCTGTCCAAAAGCAATGCCGGCTTCCGCAGGACACGGGTAGCTGGCAGGGACCACGCGGGCCTTGAGGCTCACTCCGTGGTCCCGGTGGTGACCTGGGGGCTTGGGTCCCCGGGGCCCAATTCTGCCTGGGGAGGGGGGCCATGCAGCCCCCTCACCATCTGCAAATGGACGGGCCCCAGGGGATGGGGTCCTTGGGGAAGAATTCAGCCGGGGAGTGGGGGCCATGCTGCCCCTCTCCCCTAGTATTAATGATTTTTTTTTTAAAAGGCCTGGCCTCAGGGGATGGGGTACCTGGGGCTGAAATTGGCCCAGGGATGGGGGGTGCACGGTCCCCCTTCCCTGTTTTAGAATTTAAAAAAAATAAAGAAGTGGCTTGGCCCCGGTGGATGAGTACCCCAGGGCTGTAATCGGGCCAGGAGGGGCACCACTCAGCCTCCCTACTTTAAATTTTTTAAAAAGGCCAGGCCCCGGGGAGGGGTGCCCAGGGCTGAGATCATCCCCGGGAGGGGGGCCCCTCCTGTTATAAAGAACAAAATAAATAAACGGCCAGCAAGTCGCCAGAGGCCCTGGCCCCTTACTGCACCACTCTGTAAATGCGCCTTCTGGCGCACAACTGGTTGGGGGATGAAGTTATCTTGACTGCACAGGGTCCTTGGGGGCCAAGTACCCCTCTTGTTACCTCCAGTAAGTCACACACAGTAGGATTGCTGAGAGGTTGTGGACAGCCATGCCCCATGTCTCCACCACTCTGCAAACGCATCTCCTGGTACAATGCTGGTAGGGAGATGAAGTCCCCATGGCTCCAAAGGGTCCTTGGGGGCCAATTAGCCCTTCTGTTACCTGCATTTAGTCCTACAGAGCGCGATTGCTGAGAGGACTTCAGAGGCCACCCCGGCTTTCTCCACCACTCTGCAAATGCCCCTCCTGGTGCACTGCTGGTTAGGGGATTAAGTCCCCTTGGCTCCAGAGGGTCCTTGGTGGCCAACAAGATCTCCTGTTACCTGAAGTAAGTCCCACACAGTGGAATTGCTGAGAGGTGTTCAGAGGCCATGCCTCCTTTCTTCACCACTGAGCAAACATGCCTCCTGATGGATTGCTGGTTAGGGGATGTAGTCCTCCTGGATGCTGAGGGTTCTTGGGGGCCCAGAAGCCCTCCTGCTTCCTCCAGTAATTCCAACATAGCGGGATCCTGAGAGGTGGTCAGAGGCCCAGGCCCCTTTTTCCACCACCCTGCAAATGCGACTACTAGTCAAAAACCCATTGAAATTCACTTAAAAACCAAAGTTTACAGGGATGTTATAGTTCGGAAATAGAATTTGAAAAACCTTAGAAATTCACTGAAAAAGTCAAAGGTTACTAGGCCAATATAGTTAGGAAATACAATTAAAAAAACCTTAGAAATTCACTGAAAAAAACAAAAGTTACAGGGACGTTATAGTTAGTCCCAGGTTTCACTCATACAAAACCAGTGAAATTCAGCAGTTATAGTTAGCTGAGCTGACTATAACGCATGCCCCCGCAATGCACTGCTTATGACCTCACATATTACATCACTCATGACATGGTCAGTGCCATCACTGATGGCATCTCAAATGACATCACAGATGACATCATCCACAGAATCACTGGCGCAACCACTCACACCCCGTAGAACGTTTTATACACCCACTCCAACACAACCATTCACTGACCCATGCCAGTACTTACACACCCACTCACTGATTCATAGATCTACACACATTCACTCACCCATACAGCCACTCATACACCCACTCACTAATACAGCCACTGACATATCCACTCATACACCCATACAGCCACTCACACATCGAGTCAGTCACCCACAGAGCTACTCACACACCTATTCACTCACCCATACAGTTAAACAGCCACTTACTCACCCATACAGACACACACACACACCCTCGCTTAAGATACTAAGATGTACCCCCTCACCTATACAGTTACTGACACAAACATACACTATCCCGTACAACCACTCTCACATTCAATCACTCACACATTCACTAACTCATATACCCACCACACACCTATATGACCTTTCACATACCCAGTTACTCACCCTTATACCAATGACACATCCACTCACTCACCCACACAGCCATAAACACACTCACTCACTCACCCAAACAGCCCCTCACACATGCACTCACTAACCCATACAATCACTGACTCACCCACTCGCTCATCCATACAGGCAGTCACACACACCCTCACCCACCCACCCAGACACTCAGACAACCATAAAGGTACTCAAACAACCAATCACTCACCCATATAGCCAGTCACATACCCACTCACACACCCATATAGCCACTTAGGTGCCAACTGACAGACTGATACAGGTCACTCACCCATACATTCACTGAGACACCGAATCACTCACTTATTCAGTCAGTCACACACCCACTGAATTATCCATACAGGGACTCATACACCCACTGATTCACCAAAACACCTTGGTATAGATATTTTACACTGATAAACTTTTTTAAAACACTCACAGTCACTGGATGATGGCATCAGTGATGTAATTTGAGATGTCACCAGTAATGTCATCAGTGATGTCACTGACTATGTCATGAATGATGCAATATGTGAGGTCATAAGCAGGTCATTGTAGGGGCTCGAGATATTGTTAGCTCAGCTAACTATAACTGCTGAATTTCATTGGTTTTGTATGAGTAAAACCTGAGTCTAACTATAAAATCCCTATAGCCTGTTTTTTCAGTGAATTTCTAATGTTTTTTGTATTCCATTTCCTAACTGTAACGTCCCTGTGACCTTTTTCTTTCAGTGAATTTCTAAGATTTTTCAAATTCTATTTCCTAACTTTACCATCCCTGTAACCTGTTTTTTCCAGTGAATTTCAAAGGTTTTTCACATTCTATTTCTAAAGTATTATGTCCCTGTAATGTTTAGTTCTTTGAGGTAATTTCTACAGTTTATTTTTAATACTAAATATACTGCAATTTATTTTTATTTTACTTTTTTTTAACTGCAGACTTTTTTAATAAATATACTTCATATATGTTTTAAAAGGCAAAAATGAGATACATACTTAATGTAAAATATATAATGTTTTTTAAATGTAATTATGCAAGTTTTATATTTTTTTAATTCATTTTTGGTTCCGCTCTACCTCTGCGGGTCCGAAAACATAGACGGGACCACAAGTACTCTGGTTTTTAATTCCGATCCCGTGATCGGAATGAATCCATGATGTAGGATCCGCGGATTCACCAAAACTTTTAAAGATTATTTTACATATGTACCTCACTCTATTTTCATTAATGACATCAGTGTGAACATATTTACAAGTATATATATGGCCCCCTAGATCTGTTTTTCAAGAAAGTTACTAATTTTATGAGTTTTGTGAATCATTAAATCTACAGACCGGATTTGTGAATTCGCTCAATGACACCCAAACCTTGCCTGTTGATTGGGTACATTAGGACCCTAACCATGTACATGTAAAACCACACCCAAAAGCAGTTATTTTTCCAATGAACTCTGTAGAAAAAGGATTGAGAACCAGTGCTGCTCTGGTTTCATAGAATGGCTGAAGCTTTATCTTCTGTCGAGGAGGAACATCCAGAACATGTTGACGATGAGGATGAAACACCTCCATGAAAAACAAAGTGCTTTGTGGAAGCATTTTACATTACCTTCAGGAGAAAAGTAGGTTACAGCTAAATATGTGCAGTGCAGTATTTGCAGCAAGCAGCTATCCAGGATCATTCGCATTGGACACATTTTGTAAAACTAGGCCACTTCAATCTGCATCAGCATATAACCTAGTGATTCCTAGATTTAAAAGGTCTTTGTATTGAGGCAGAACTCTTGTGGTCTGTCCTGCTAGACTGTGGAATTCCTTGCCCCTCTGAATTAAAAGAAACACTGATCTGCTGATATTCAGAAAGGCACTAAAAACATGGCTCTTTAATCATTAATCTGTACCTGCTATCTGCATTGAGAAGTCTCAACTTCTTCCTTCTTGCTCAGCTTCTAGACACCTCTGGGTATTAGAGTGCTTTATAAATCTTCTTTTCATTTCAAAGCACTTAAAAACAATTCATGAAAGGGCCTACAACTGGATGATGCTGGAGAAAGCAGGTGCAGCAGGACAGTCCACCTCTACAGCCCCTTGGGAGATCAATCATCAGCTGCAGTCATTACAATTGAGTGAGCTGGTTACTCACTGGGTGAAATGCCACATGTTGTTGTTAAAATGTCTTCTGTGGGTGCATTATTGGATACAGTGAAGAAGCATCGCTGTTAGTTTTTTTTTTTTTGCTTCCAGCTACCAAATAATGTTTTTTGAAGACTGAAGCGAGTTGCTTCTTAGCATTTACCTATTCCTATCCTGTTTTTAAAAACACTGAAAAAAATCAAAAACTCTTCTACAAAAAGACAATGAGCTAACTCTGAGTTTCTAAAGTGTGAGTGATTGCATCGGTGTGAGACTGGTTGTGTCAGTGGCTTTATCGGTGTGTGCCTGGATGTGTCAGTAGTTGTATCAGTGTGTGCATGAATGTATCAGTCTCTGTATCAGAGTGTGGCTGGGTGCTTCAGTGCCTGTATCGGTATTTCCCTGTATGTGTAAGTGGCTTAATTGATGTGTGTGTGGGTGTGTTATTGGGTGTATGAGTGTTTGCCCTGCTGTGTCAGTGGCTGTATCGTGTCTTCCTGGGTGTGTCAGTGTCTGCAGCAATGTGTGGCTGGGTGTGTTAGCTGTATTAGTGTGTGGCACGGTGTGTCAGTGGCCATATCAGTATGTGTGTGTGTGTTTGAGAGGCTGTATCAGTGTTTGGCAGTATGTCTAAATGGCTGTATTGATATGTGACTGAGTATATCATTGGCTGCATGAGTATGTGCCTGGGTGTGTCAGTATTTGTATCAATGTGTGTCTGGGCATGTCAGTAGCTGTATGTGTGTGTCCCTGGGTGTGTAAGAGGTTGTTTTAGTGTGACCCTGGTTCTGTCAGTGGCTATATCGTCTGTGTATGGATGTGTCAGTCTCTGTGCGGCTTTAACAGTGCCTGGATGGATGTGTGAGTAGCTGTATTGGTGTGTGGGTGTGGGTGTGCGAGTGGGTTCATCAGGGTATAACTGGGTATATGACTGCCTATATCTGTGTGGCTTGGTGTGTGAGTGTCTGTATGAGTGTTTGAGTGGGTGTGTGGTTGACTATAGTTGTATGAGTCCATATAAGTTAAGCCCCATTAAGTGGCTTAACGCTGCCTTGTAAATAAGGTGGAGAGGTGTGGTGCAGCGGCCAGGGCAGCTGACTTCGGAGCACAGGGTTCACAGTTCGATCCCCGGCTCCGGCGGCAGCTCAGCTCAGCACCATGTGACTCTGGGCAATAGCTCACTTAATTTCCACTCGGGCCCCCATCGCCTTGAGACCCATAAGGGTGAGTAGCTGCGCTATATAAAAACGGACTTACTTACTTACTTACTTATAAGTAGGTGTTTCATGTGTAAATGGGTTTGTGACTGATTGTATGGGATTTTGTGTGGATGTGCAAGCGTATGTGTGAATGTGCAGGTACCTGTGTGAATGACTCTACCAGTGTGTGAGTTCATTTATGGGTATCTGTGTGGGTGCGTTTGCGACCCATAAGTTTAATTAATAATAAGCATTTTTATAACTTTACAAATACATTTTAGTAGCACATTACAATACAATTTAAACCAAACAATAAACAAATGAACATAACATAACTTGTCTTACTATTTACAAATAAACTTTTGTACACAAGTACTCCAGATAGATGCAGGTAAGTGCTTAGACCAGAAAGGATAAAACAAAGGGATGTCTTGAAGTATTTTACAATACCTTCAGAATAAAAAAAGTTACAGCTAAATATGTGTAGTTAACTATTTGCGGCAAGCAGTTATCCAGGGGCACTGCCAAAACTTTTTCGCATGGGACAAGTTCCATGGTGAAGCACTTAAAAACAATTCATGAAAGAGTCTGCAACTAAATGATGAGGTAGAAAGCAAGTGCAGCAGAGCAGCTCACCTCTACAGCACCCATGGGAGAACCATTATCAGCTAGTCATTACAATACCAGCTGCCTGTGAACATATGAGTGAGCTATGTGTATGTAAGTATGTGTTTGCATGTGTAAATGTGTGTGTGACTGACTGTATGGGATTTTGAGTGGGTGTGTGAGTGTTTGAGTGGGCGTGTCAGTACCTGTGTGAATGATTCTATAGATGTGTGATCTCATGTATGAGTATCTGTGTGTTTGCAACCCATAAGTTAACTTAGTAATATACAGTTTTATAACTTTACAAATACATTTTATTAAACAATTTAAACCAAACAATTAACAAATAAACATAACAACTTAAGGAACTATTTACAAATACTGGAACACACCCAAATCTTAACTTATGATTAGCTACACTAGGACCCCACCCATGTACTTGCAGTGCTTACTGTTTACTTTACATCTCCAAATTTGATAAATATGATGGTATGCCAACCTGGCACCAAAAAGTACTGGTATTGTTGTCATGATGAACGCAAGTTTATGTTGCAAAATGTAGGAACACCAACTTGGCTTCTAACCCTCAGTTGTGCAGAATATCCATGGGATGACTTACATGACTTTTTGAAAAAAGCAAACTGTAACATTAAAGGCATCAAATTCAAGACACTAGGAGAACTTAAAGATAGAGGGGCACATTCACAACGAAGTGGCGGAGCGCAGAGTTAGTCTCCTTGGCTTCCATGTACAAGTTCCATGTAAAAGAATGTTAAAACCATCCATGAAAGGACATTCAATCACTTGATGCAGGAGAAGGCAAGTGCAGGAGAAGTACACTCACCATCTGTAGTTGTCTTGGGAGAACCCCCAAGTGTTCAACAAATAACAATACCGGCTTACTGCATTAAGTTATCTGAGAAGGTAACATTATACAATTTAAACCAAACAATAAACAAATAAATAGAAAATGACTTATTTAACTATTTACAATACACTTTTGTGCACAAGTACTTCAGATAGATGCAGGTATCTATTTAGACCAGCAAGGACAACCTGACCCTGTACTGGATGGGGAGGATGAAATGCTGCCTGCAAAAAGGAGTAATGTTTGGAAACAATTTAGTATTCCTTCATGTGAAAAAAGGTTATTGCTAAATTTATCCAGCATAATGTCTGCAGCAAGCAATTATCAAGACACACTCTGAAGAAATATTTCCATGAGACAAGTTCCATGTGGAAGCAGATCAAAACTATCCATAAATGCATGTATCTTTGCATGATGTGGGAGAAAGCAGGTGCAGCAGGGTAACAAACATTATCTGTAGTAGCCTTAGGAGAATGATTGTAACTGGCTTTCATAACTGTTTCAGCTGTCTATGGCAGTTTATCTGAGATGGTCACTCACTGTGGCAAATGCCAGATGCTCACGGCTGCAAATATGTTGTTTGTGGCTTCATATCTTGATACAATGAAGAATCACCACTGTTTATTCTTTTTTTTTGCTTCCCGTTGAACCTTCATGTTTTTCACAATCTGAAGCAAGTTCCTTCTTCCCAGTTGTCTTCGAAAAAACAGGAAAAAGTGTAAAACTGTGAGAAAAAAAAACAACAGTACTTTTTACAACCATTTCATCTGGTCAAAGACAGAGATAACATTGGGGCATATTTACAAAACAAATGGCGGAGCTGTGCCAAATTCCACAGCGCCATGCTCCAACATTTTTAAAACGCAGGGATGCGCCGTATTCACAAGAATATGGCACACCCTTGTGTTTCCCCTAGCACTGGTGCAAAAAAAGCTGCCTAGCGCCAGCGCAGGCACCCTGCCCCCATGTTGCAAGGCTGCCTGCACTGCAGGGGCGATCAGTTATGTGCAGGAAGGGACACAGAATGCAGCACACGTACAAGAGCAGAAAATGAGGGGAAATTAATCATTTATCCTCGTATCGCCATTCTAATGCCTGGTAATCCATGGCATTAGAATGGTGCTGTTTTTGGCACTGCCTCAGCCTTGTAAATCTGGGGCAGTGTCAATAAGCAATGGTTGTTGAGGAGAAACACCCACAGCAACACCCGTTGCACATCTCTTTGCCGCAGAGGACTGCGGCGAAAAGAGCCATATTTACAAGGTGGTGTTAAGCTACGTTAAGTGGCTTAGCGCCCCCAAGTAAATATGGGAAATGATGCTATGCCACCGGAGCATCAAAGAAAGTGATACTCTGGTGGCGAATGGGGCTTCTAAATATGCCCCTATGTCTTTTATGTTTATGTTTAATTATCTGTTTAGGTGTGTATGAATTTTTTTATGTGTATATGTCACACATCCCACATAAGTAAAATAAAGTAGTACACATGAATATTTTAATATTCTCAAAAGGGAATGCACCTATAAAGTGTTAAAGAACATAATAGCAAATGTTTTCCAATCTCATCTATAATACTAAAATGGAAATGAATGTACACGTGAGTGTATGGGTGTGTAAGTGAGTATGTCACTAGGTGCCTCAGTATATGTCAGTGTGTAAGTGGCTGTATGGTTTTCTAAATAGGTATGTGAGTGGCTGTATAGGTGGGTGGCTAGGTGTATCAATGGGTATATGGAACTGTAAGTGTATCTGTAAGTTACTGATTCTTAAAATGTGTTACCTTTTACTAAACAGCACCCTGCCCTTTGGGTTACCTAAGACCTACCTTAGGGGGTGACTTATGTGTAATAAAAGGATAGTTTAAGGCTTGGCATTGGGTTTTATATGCCCAATAAACATGGCAGTGAACTGCACGCACAGGCTCTGCAGTAGCAGGCCCATGACGTGTTTAAAGGGCTACTTGTCTGGATGGGTGACTAGGAGTTTCAGTACTTGAGTACATATATGAGTGAGTGTATCAGTCTCTCTGTTGGTATATCACAGGATGTATAAGTAACTATGTCGCTAGATGACTGGCTCTCTTAGTAACTCTATGGGTCTGTAAGTGTTATGCAAGTGGCTACATGGGTTGCTTACTGGCAGTGTTAGTCAGAGTTGGGGTTTGTAACTGTGTGTGCAACTGGCTATGTTACTGCTGGATACATAAGTGCTAAGTGGGTGTGTGAATGAATGTGTAAGTACCTCTGTCACTGTCTGGGTGTGTGAGTGGCTCTATGCTTTTTTCAATAGGCATGTTAGTTGCACTATGAGTGGGAGACTGTATGTATAACTGGGTGTATGGGTCTGTAAGCGTGCCTGTAACTCAGTGTAAATTAAAACCACATGTTTTAACTTTTAAGCACATAGCACCCTGAACTATGGGCTACCTATGGCCTACCTTAGGGATGACTTATATGTAGAAAAGGGGAATTTAAGGCTTGGCAAGGGGTTTTAAATGCCAAGTCAACCTGGTAGCAAAACTGCACACACAGGCTCTGCAGTAGCAGGCCTGAGACATGTTTAAAGGGCTACTTGTCTGGATGTGTGACTAGGAGTGTCAGTTCTTGAGTACATATCTGAATGAGTGTATCAGTCCCTCTGTGGGTGTGTCATTGGATATGTAAGCAACTATGTCGGTGGCTCTGTTATTATCTCTATGGGGCTGTATTTTTATATGTAAGTGGCTGTATGGATTGCTTACTGGCTGTGTTAGTGAGTGTTGGAGTATGCAACTGTGTGTGCACTGGTTCTGGTTCTGGATACAGAAGTTCTGAGTGGGTGTGTGAGTGAATGTGAAAGTAGCTATGTCGGGGTCTGACTGGGTGTTTCAGTGGCTCTATGCTTTTGTAAATAGGTATGTGAGTAGCTGGATGGGTGGGTGACTGGGTTAGTACCTGGTGTATGGGTGGGTAAGTACATGCGAAACGGACTGTCTGAGTGCTGGGTATATGAACGGCTGTACAGGTGTGTGAGTGTGTATGCTAGTGCCTGTATGACTGTGTAAATATTTAGGTAAGTGTATGTATAGGTGAGTAAATGGGTGTGTGAATGGCTTTATGGGGGTGTGACTGAGTGTGGCAGTCACTGTCTTGTCATATGAGTGGTGGATACATAAGTGCTTTTTTGAGAGTTAAATGGGTGTGTAAGTGCCTGCCTGACTGTGAATGGGTGGAAATTACATACTATTAGATTACATACTATAAACAAACACCCACATCTAATTTCAAATACTTTCATTCATACTGGCTTAATAAATTACCATCTATTCTGTATACCACTTTGTCTTTCTCATTTCCTGATCACCCTATTTTCATTTAATGTTTATATCTATCTCTTTTCTATTTTGCCTTCCAATATAGGGGCCGATTCCGATCTCGGCCGGTAGGGCTCTGAATCGGATTCGGCTTAACCGGATCCGATTCGGAGCCCTATTTCCCGACCGATTCGTACGCACGTCCGGGCGAGCGAGTACGATGCAAAATCGCCGACCGACTCGTCCGGGCGTCCCGACCGCTCCGACCGACTCGTTCCTGGGTCGAACCGCACCGACCGACTCGTTCGGACTCGACTCGCACCGCGCAATGGAGACGTTCCCCGTCCGGGTAAGTACGATGCGCGCCACGAGCAGTCCGACCGAGCCGCGCACTCCGGCTCGAAAGAGCAGTCGGAACCGTACTTTGGGGGTCCGTGTCGGACCCCCCTGTACGCGTAGCCGCGCGAGTCGCACACAGGGGGGACACATGGGTCCCCCCTACACGTGCATGTACGGCGCGACCCGCATCGACGCGGACACGCTGTAGGGGGCGCCCTTGTTCGCGTCGTGCCCATTGAGTCAATGGGAGCCCGTGTACGCGTCGTACGACTGGCTCCCATTGACTTCAATGGGAGTCCGACCGAATCGAGTCCGATAGCATACGTGCGCATCGTACTCGTTCGGTCGGACTGCTAGAGTCCGATTCGGTCGGAAATCTCTCCGGGTCCGGCTCGGTCGGAGAGATTTCCGGCCCGAATTGGAATCGGCCCCATAGTGTCTAGAAGCTACACATTTTCTTTACTCTTATAAACACTCACATTTATTTATCTAAATATACTTTTTTATACTACAACCTAATTAACAAACCTGTAAAGCTCTCTTCTGTTCTCTAACTTTAATTTCAATTTCTGTTGACATCTGTTTTCATTGGAAATCTGAAGTTAGAACTATGGCAACGCTCCTCCACTATCAGTACAAAAGCAGATACAATGGTTACCCTTCACCATGTGCTCTTACGTATATTCCTGTAGTTAACAAATCACAAGCTTCCTTTCATTTTTTTTTGTTACGCCACTTCTAAAAGATCAGTATTTTTTAACCCATACCATGTTTCCTAGGAAGAAGCCCAATTTGGTTGTTTTTTCCATAAAGCTGCAAATCCACTGTGATGCTCCACGTGCCCCCGTGTAACTTTGCAGTAGATCCGCAGATCCACACAGAAGCCTATAGAAGCATTTAGCAATCTACTGTTGATAGTTTGCATTTATGTTTTATTTTGCAAAAACTACTTAATTACCAATGTTTCCACACCACTCTTTTTACGTTTCACAGTGTAGTCATTTTGTTCCCTTCCCCATGTTCTTTTAGTCCATGTCGATGGTGACCATGTTAGCAGCACTCTCTACCTACAACTAGGTCAAAAGTACTCATTACTTTTTGTAAGCAGCATACTACCTTCAAATTAAACTGTAGCAGGTGTGGTTGACTGGTTGCAATGTCAGGAATATCCCTAACAACATAATTGTTTTTTATTTTTTTAAGCAATTACAGATGCAGTTAATCTTTTCTCCAAATCACTACCTAATCTTAGTTCCATGAACATCTCCACCATCCAATCCAATCTTTTTCATTCTATTTACTGTCCTCCATTTTAGCTTCCTTTCATCTTCAAAACTGCTTCATTCTACTGCAGCCGTCTCCTCTGAGCTGCTCCTCCTTCCCTCCATAATGGCCATAGTGCAGATTGTGGGTCAAAGTGTAGTGTTTTGAGCATTGCGGATCCCAAAACAAAAGCACACATTCAACACATAATAGAAATGGGATTTCTTCAACCAAAACCATTTATGTGAAACAACAACACATTTAATACAGTAGGTATATAGTTGGCTACATGGGTATCTAAGAGAGTGTTGGAGTGCCTGTATAGCTCTGTTAGAAGGTGTGTCAGTGATTTTGAAGTTGTGTGAATGGGTGTATAAGAGGCTTTATGGGTCCCTAACTGGCTGTGTAAGTGGCGGTATGGTTCACTGAGTGAGTTTGTGGAAGTGTGACTCAGTGAGTAAGTAGGTGTTTGACTGGTTGTGTGGGTGTGTGAGTAGGTGTGTCACTAGATAGGTGAGTCACTAGATAGGTGAGTGAGTGGGTGTGTGACTGTCTGTGTCAATGGCTGTGTGAGTCATAATATGGTTATATGAGTCACTGTGTGAGTGGTTGTATACAAGTGTGCAAATTTGTGTGTGCTAGTGGTTGTATGGATGTGAGCAGCTGTGTCAGTAGTTGAATGCATGTGTGAGTGAGTGTATGAGTAGCTCTGTGGGTATATGAGTGGAGGTGTGACTGGTTGTATGGATATGGTAGTAGGTGTTTGAGTAACTGTGGGTGTGTGAGTGGGTGTGTGAATATTTGTGTTGGTGTGTGAATAGTATGGGTGTTTGAGTGTCTGTGTGGGTCTGTGAGAGTATATGTGAGTATTTGTGTGGATCTTTGAGTGGGTGTGTGAGTGTCTGTGTGGGTCTGTGAGTGGGTACATGAGTGTCTGTGTTGGTGAGTGTGTGGGTCTATGAGTGGGTGTGTGAGTGGGTCTGTGAGTGTGTGTGTGTCTGTGTGGATCTGTAAGTGGGTGTAAGGGTGCCTGTATGGGTCTGTGAGTGGGTGTGAAAGTACCTCTGTGGGACTCTGAGTGGCTCTGTGAATACCTGCATAGCTCTCTGAATGGGTATGTGAGTGCCTGCATGGGTCTGTGAGTGGGTGTGTGAATAGATGTATGGTTCTGTGAGTGGGTTTGTGAGTGCCTGTGTGGGTCTCTGAGTGGGTGTGTGAGTGGCAGAGTGGGTGTAATAGTGACTGTGTGAGTCTGTGAGTGGGCATGAAAGCACCTCTGTGGGACACTGAGTGGTTCTGTGAGTACATGCATAAGTCTGTGAGTGGGTCTGTGAGCTCTGTTTAAGGTGTGTGTGCGCACCTATTTCACCCCAAGCGTGCAGTGTCCTGTGTGAAGCACTTCATGTGCTGCAATTAACAAGAATACTTTCACAAAGGCACTCAATCAGCCCCGCAGCTGTGCCCTATTAACAAAAGAAATGCAGCAAGTCAACAAGCGAGATGTGTACTTTCAGATGATTCTGAAAGCACGTCGTGCTTCTAGACTTGCAGCATTTCATTTGTTAATAGAGTCTGGCAGATTGTGTGCATCGTGCTCATGCAGCAAGTCTACAAGCCGGGCGTGTGCTTTCAGAATCACCTGAAAGCACAGATCATGCTTGTAGGCTTGCTGCATTTCTTTTGTTAATAGAGCGCAGCTGCGGGCCAGGGCAGGGTCTAGGGCGGTGCGACCAGTGCCACTGCACCGGGTGCAGACTTCAGGTGGGGGTGCCGTGTTTGCACCTGCTGCGATGTTCCTTGCCTCCATCAGTTGTCAGGCAAAAATAAATATGTCAAAATAACTGTGGTGATTAATGTTCTGCCTGGAGAGAGATCGCAGGTTTCTCTAGTGGAAGTTTTAAGGTAGCGCAGAGGGTTAATATGCCTGCTGCAAAGAATGTGTACCATGCAGATCAGAAAGTGCATAGAATGAAATAGGTTAGTGGGTTACTACTTTTGTCAGGGAGGTCATTTTGTTACTTGCAGTGTATAAATTAAAATCCTAATATAGTACAGTAAACTATTAACTGTCATCAAAGAACTTCATGCATACTGCAAGATATAGATTAGAGCATTAGGGTTTTTTCCTCAGCCATTCATTATCCTAATGTTGCAAAAAGGGTTCATTTTGGTACAAAGCGTTATTAAACAGAACCCCCAACCATGATGTTACATTTTAAATTCAGAGTTTGTGCTTCTCCAGACCAAGTACTCTTAAACTATACTGCCTACTAGTATGGATGACATGTGACTACTACACCTTGTAGTCCTCAGTCTTATGTAACATTTCTTATACACTGATTTGATTGCTGTTTCAAAGTTTATAAGCAACTTTATATGAACATTTTCTTTATAAATGCATCATTTGACTCAATATTTTTTTAAACAAAATTGAAAAGCCCTTTGAACACTCTGAGAAGAAGGCAAGCTTTATCTCTTTGCTTGCTTGCTGGAGTTCGAGCCAAGTATTACACCCCACCACTTTTGAAGGTCACAAGTGTCAATTTGCTTGCTCACTGGAGTTTGAGCCAAGTATTATGCTCCACTACTTTCTAAGGTCACCAGTGCCACTGGTTAATCTTTTAATTCATTAAAGTACTTGCAGCTGATCTGTTGCTAAAATATGCAGGTACTTTTGCCATTAAAACAGCTCTGTAGAACAATATAGTATATTTCCTACCATATACATGTTTCACTGAGAGGAAATTTAGAATTCCAGACGTGTCCTTAAAAAAAATGCATTATTATGTAAGAGGGAAGACTCCTCCTGCCAATTATTTTGGAGCACAAGAGTGCGCCTAGCTCAAAATGGCACCATTTCATGTCCTGCTAGTGCCCCTCTTTCCAGAATCACAGCCCTGTATGCGAAGTGTTCCCCGGTCTCTGCACGTCAGATTCCCCCTGTGTCCTTTCCAACAATGCGATAATGTTGGAAGGACGAGAATCTTATTAAAAAGGTCAGTGTACAGTTTTAAAAGAGCAGACATTTTTTTAAATACTTTTTGTGCAAAATATTAAAGCAAATATGTGCAAGCTAACATCAGTGCAAATTAGCAGAAATCATTTAATTTTAGTTAGCAATGTAATTTTAGTAAGCAGCGTAATTTTAGTTAGCAGCGTAAGTTTGGTGCAAAAACACCGCAGTCCTATTCAAAATAGTACACAGAACTTCAACTCCCAAACAGACTTAGTGAGTCGGAAAGCGGCCGAACCCTCCTCAATTCCCTCTCCAATACCTATAAGTTGTGCATCTGCATGTTGGCCATTAATATATAGGAGGGGAGACTCGTCCTGCTTATTATTTTGGAGCTCTAGAGCACCCTTGCTCAAAATAGCGCGGCTCCATGCCCGTCCTTCCAGTAGCACAACCCATCAGATTGTATGATGGAAATATAAACAAAACATGCTTATGTAATATTCCTCAGCACCTGATGCATTAACCAGCTTCCAATCATCCTTTCCATGCAGAACCTCTGTTGCTAGTTTCCTGATGTCTTCTTGCCCTATCCTGCGTGTGAGCACTGCCTGCCAGAATTTGACTTTTTTCATCACTGGCAGGCTGTCCCATGGTGGTCATAAAAAAGGCACCGCAATCGGTATGCCAAAGCATGTTCCTGCAGGGCATGGACTGCCAAGTCCATGCCCTGCAGGAACTGGGGGTGCATGCACACAGGGGGGCATAACATGTGCCCCCCTGCATGCATCCCCAGACATACGATCTTGTATAGGCTCACAACAGTTCCCCACCCTATGAACAGTTCTCCAGTTAGGAATCTTTGGTAAAATCTTATAATAGTACAAGCGTTGGAGTCCAGTGCTTTTCTAAACCCGAAGTGTACTTGCTTGTGTTACCAATTCATGTCATGGCGTGTGTATCTAAATTGCAAACCTGCCAAGACCCATCATGTGGCGCTGTATATGTGGAAATGCACCATCTTTTAAATTTTTTAAGCAAAAGTTTGGAGTGATATTTGCACTAATATTTGTTGTTGTACCCACACGCACGGTCGGGTTCCTGGCACACATAGCCTTGGCTGCAGTACACAGACACCTCACACTGCCGCACACAGAGGAAAAAAATTAGAGGAAACATTGTCTGTGAGTGCCTGCATGTGTCTGTGAATGGGTGTGTGAATGAGTGTGTGGGTCTGTGATAGGATGTATTGGTCTATGATTGTATTTGTGAGTGACTCCCCCAAAGTGCACCAAAATTTGAGAATCCATTGCAGATTCACTTCCCTTGACTATTGAGGGTTCTTGGGGGCCAACTACCCACCCTGTTACCTCCAGTAAGATGTAGCCTTACGGCTAGAGCGGTCGACCTTGAAGCTGGGGAACTGGATTCGAGTCTCGGCAATGACGCTCAACATCCTATGATTCTGGGCAAATCACTTAATCTCCCGTGCCTAACAAAAATGAATGTGTCCATCTGTAACGAAACTAATGCTCATGTAAAGCGCTCTGATACCAATGTCTCGGGTCTAGTTCACGCTATATAAAACTCTAAAAAAAACAAAAAAACTGCTGGATTGCTGAAAGGTCATCAGAGGCCCACTTTCTCCACCACTCTGCAAACGCACCTCCTGATGCACCACTGGTTAGGGGAAGAAGTCCACTTTAGTCCGGAGGACCTCAGGAGTAAAGTGGATTTCATTCCCTAATCAGCAGCAAACCAAGAGGCGAGTTTGCAGAGTGGTGGAGAAAGGGGCGAGGTCTAAAAGTCCTCTCAGCAATCCCGCTGTCTGAGACTTACTGGAGGTAACAGAAGGTGTTCCTGGACCCCAAGGACCCTCAGCATCTCAGGGGACTTCATCCCCCAACCACCACTGTGCCAGGAAGTGAGCTTTCAGAGTAGTGGAGGAAGGGGGCGGGGCCTCCTGTGACTTGCGGTCCACATTAGTTTTTTTTTATGGGAGGAGGGCCGCATGGCCCCCTTTCCATGGGCCTTTTTCTAATGAGGGAGGGGGGCGCACTGCCTTTCTTTTTTTAATCTTTTTTTTAAAGGAAGGGGGTCAGGGCTCTTGCCTCCATCCCAGGCCTAGTTTGGCCCCAAGGACCCCATCACCGGGGGCCTGCCCCTTCCTTATTTATTTTTTCTAGAAGGGAGGGGGCTGCGCTGCCCCCCTACTGGGCTGATTTTGGACCCGGGGACCCCATTTCCTAGGGCCCGGCCTGTAGTATAGGCGCCCTGGTCCCACCCTGGGAACCAATTTGATAAGGTTGGGGACCGCAGTGGAGGACTCAAGGCCCTTACAGTCCCTGCCTGCTCCTCCGCCTGCTGCAGGAGCCGGCATTGCTTTTACACACAGGGTGTTGCTAACATGCAGCTCCCTCTGTGTAAAAGAAATTCTGCTCTGCTTCGAGTAAGCAGAGCATTTTCTGTTCTCGCTTACTCGAAGCAGGCAGAGTTTGTTATGACTTGTCGGGGGAAATCCATAGCAAACTGCAATGTCCCAGGGTCGGCATCCCCGGACATTGCTGGAGCTGACCCTGGGGGGTGGCGGTCCCCAGGGCCATTATTGGCTCCAGGAGGGGGGCTGAGAGTCCCCCTCCTTTTACTTAGAATGGCAGCCCCGTGGAGGTGGTGTTCCACGGAGACAAGAACGGCCTGGGAGGGGGGCCACACAGCCCCCTTCCTTTTTTGGTATTTTGGCGTACTTTTTGTTATTTGGTGTAAATCTGTTCAGTAGTTTTTGAGATATTATAGGAAAAATAAATTTGTATATCTGGGAGGAGCCAAAGCACAGATCTCATGGTAATATCTGATTGGCTGTCAGCACTCTAACCAGGAACTCTGAGTGAATGGCAGGTTTTGAGGGTCACAAAAAGGAGAATGTTTACACAGTGAGAACAGATTTTTGTTACAATATAAATCATTTGTTGATGATACCATACTCATTTTAGGAATTGTGGTGTGTTCTAAGGTGATTTTACCCTGTGAAAAAGCCTTCGGCTGGGATTTCATGAATCATGTTTGAGAGAAAACTGTTTTCTCATGATTTTCCCATTGAGATTATAGAAGGTGCTCCAGAATCTAAAATGAAAGCATATTTTCTGTAAATTCACGCCATCTTTCTCAGCCATATGAGAATTAAGTCTGACATTCTCAGTAAATCATGTACTTCCAACAGGAGCAGCCTGTGAGTTGATTCCCTTGTGTTCTACTGCAGTATTCCAGAGTGTTCTAAAGAAGGACTAGAACATTAACAGTCTTACTTAAGACAAAAGTATGGCACATCTGAAGCCATCTTGACTGAATCAAACTGGTAAAACGTAAACCATTTAATTTAGAAAGGAACAAAATGAGTGAGTTCATTTTGTCATAAAATTATGGTTAGAGCTATAGACGGAAAAATTGGGACATGTTTTAAGTGAGTTCTCAAATATCTTCCTCTTCTATTTCATTAAAACATTCTGACATGCAGACTGAAACATGCACTTTCAACACCAGCAGCAGACTTGAGTGCTAAGATTCTGAATTTATGCCAAAAGTGTGGCACATCTGAATGCCATCTTAATGAAATTGAAGTGGAAAACTGAAAGCATTTTCTACTGAGAATACTGATCAGGATGACATCAGGAGTGCTACACTTTTGTAATAAATATAGAATGTTAGCAATCTAGTTATTCATTAGAATACTTTTGAGAGGCAGAGGTCAGGGGCACACACTCAGATAATTGAGGGCAGTTGAAAGGGTGCAGAAGCAGCAAGTTGGCGATGTTGTGCAGCCGGGAGGGGCAGTGGGGGCACAACAGACCATTGAGGGCAGGGAAAAGGGGGGCAGGGGCAACAAACCAACATGCAGGACAGTCCAGAGAGGCTGTGGCAATATAACAGACCATTGGAGGCAGAAGGAAGAGGTCCATATATCAACAAAAACAAACTAACGGGAGAGGGGGGTGTCTAAGGGAACATTTAAAGACCAAGCGTGGACATATTCCCCATCTGTAACATATTAAACACTAGCAAGAGTCCACGGGTCTACAAGGTCCAGGTAGCCTTACAGAAACTTCGTATTGAGTCACAATGAACCCCTAGACCAGAGGCTGGAAAGGAAGGAAAAAAAATCTTTTTCTCTTTTGTTCAACAAGAAAAAAGAAACATAGGAAAAATCCTAAAAGGAGGACAGATTCCCATCACTCACCTAGGTGACATGCTTCATCATCTGGGATCTCCTCCTGGTTACACACTGAGGTAACCAAGGGCTGCAACCTTCTGTCTATCAGAAGGGAGCTCACAGATGTTTTCAAATACAATCTGATAGATGGAGCTCTGCAATACCCATCCAGAATGATGAACAAAAGTTTCAGAGTGAAGGGCGCAGTGCAAAAAATAGAAGATAGTGATATGTGCAATTTAAAATTGAATATCAAGAGAGAAAGTATTTTAATGAATATCTCCTGATACCCAAACTAAAAACAGTGCAAGAGCAGTTTTAACAAAATACCTGCCGGAAATATCGGGTCTACATGTTTCAGCCAACTGGACGTTAGATAGTCCAAGGCCTTCCTCAGGACCACTGCGTATACTATTGCTACTGCGTTTGTGAAAAAGAACAAGGTGTATAGAAAACAAAAACAAATTTTAAACCAAGGTTGGAAAGAATACAACCAGGTAACCTGAATTACAGGCGTAGAAATCCTCCACAAATCACCGGATGCTGGTGTCACCTGTAAAGAGAATCTCTATGAAAAACAATGCTACTCAAAACATATAAAAGACTTTATGAACGTGCTACACACATTATCATCGTTCTTTATGCGTACAACTGCTTCCTGGTTAGATATTTATATCATGTAATTCTCACCCGTGATTCACGAGGATAGGACCTCACCTCACCTGGCAACAGCTCAGGAAAAGAGGCCCCGCTCTGTGGGTAGAGAGGAAGAAAGACATACAATCAAAGGCAGGCAGTGAGCCTAACTCTTTATGTGACTTTCAAAACCTCCATTATCCACACACCTATGTTTGTGCAATGTCTGTTATGAACTGTAAACTGGCCAAAATTTCTGAGTAATAAAACAGTACACAATGACAGTAATGGACCTGTAACAGCAGTCTGTTCAAAGCGTCATGTATGGAATAGATACCATCGCATTACTTGTCAGGGGTAACCATTCCAGTGTATGTAAACAGTCCTAGTGTAGGTAATGTTGATGAGGCAAGAACTGCTCATTGAGAATACAATTGTAATGGAAAGCAGGCGCCTAAGTAAATGAACATAGGCTGGACAAGGCTTTCCGCTATGTCTGCACAGCAATCTCAAGCACAAGATGAAAAAAGTTCTGTGTAAGTAATTGAAACAACAAATTCAGATGTGCTCCTAATGACCATATTAGTGTGTGCTGGTTTCTATGTGAAAATAAGTTGAAGACAAGCGCAAACAATAAACAATGTTATGTGCACTATGGAAAAAAACACAGTTTCCAGAGCTGCGTGGTTCAAAATGGAATAAGCGCGACGGTAACACATAGTTCTGCTTGCGCTTCAAAGGAGAACAATCTCGACGGCTCAGTGGATTTTAGACCTACAACATCTTAATGGTCCGTAAAATTAACACCGTTATATGTGCTTTAAAGAAGATCAGTCACAAGGGCTACATATTGTGTACTCGCATATACGCGGCAATACAGCACTGTAATGTGCACTATGAGAAAAACACCCATCAAGGCTAGTCTTCAGCGATGGATTACATGTCTAGGGAAGACCCGGAAGTCTCATGTGACAACAAGGGAGCTCCCAGCATTGCAGGATACACTAACCAGTATCGTTTGGGACAGGCATCGAAAAGCTTATGCGCAAACTAAGGAACACGTTATACGATGTGAGATTAAAAACAGCACCTATCTTTGTATAGAATCCTTACCTGTCCGTCGGTACCCCGGGCTAATACTGAGCTCTTGGTGGAGGCACCGACGTCAGGACGCTATCGCTATATATAGCAAAAAATGGCAAATCAGCTGTTGCGTGTGAAGTCAATGCGCTTCATGACGACATCACTCGCAAGCAGGGACTCATGGGAAATGTAGTCTATTGCATTTATCCGAGAGGTGTGTCAACTAATCATACTGCCAACGTATGTTTAGCGTGTTGGTAGTAAATTTCTAACATGTTCTAAATCACAAGTTATCGAGTTGATACCTTTCATTTTTGTGTGAAATCAATGCGTTTTTAGATGACGTCACTCCTAATCTAGGACTCATGGGTAATGTAGTCTGTTGCACGAAAAGTGTGTCAATAATTATGATTGTGTGGGAAGCGTGCAATATTAACACCTGCGATTATATCGCCAGAGCGCGCCTAATTGTCACCTGACATTAGTACACATGAACCAGACGGTTCTCATGCATACCAACTCACTCCCTATCCCTATCAGGAGCGGAGATAATCCTCGTTATGCCTAGTTAACACGTCATAACGAGGTGGTTACAGCATACCATATAAACTGGAGGTCATTGACTGATCAAGTTAGTTAAAATACTGATCATGTACAGGATGGATCTCTTCACTCCGTGTCCCAGCGTCTGACATAACTGGAAATCTATTAATTTCGAAAGAGCTCTTATTGGTTGTATGCGAGGTAAGGCATGCAACCTAAACTTTTTATGATTACGATGTCGGTAAACTGAGGGAGTTACAGGACGGTCCAAGGTATCTCATCGTTGAGACCACATTTGTCACTTTGCAATTTAAAACCCATTTTTGTTCTTTGGAAAAGAGAAACCTGGACACGTCTGTGATGTGCTTTGGGATAAAGGGTTGTTCAAGCACAGTCCAACTGAGTTCTTCTGCTTTGTGTTGGAGTTCTAAAAAGTGTTTCGTCAATCTCGTCTCTTGCTTTTTGCACCTTATTGTGCTCTTGTGTTCAAGGATGCGCAGTTTGACCTTGCGGGTGGTCATTCCCACATACTGGTACTTGCACAGACAGGTTATCAGATAGATCAGTTTTTCGCTGTTACAATTGGTAAATCTGTTCTGAATCCAGGGCCTGTTCGTGCCTATGTCCACTGTTTTAGAATGGCAAGTCTGTGCGCATACCGCACACGACCCGCAGGGATAGTGGCACTTGACCGCTGGTAAGTTCCAAAGGGTTCCAACCTCATGTGTAGGCTGTGTCTTGGGTCTAGTATGTACCAACAGATCTCGTAAGTTGGTACCTCTTTTAAATGAAAACAGTGGTGCTGGAATTTTCTCCTGACCAATATTCAGTATACACCAGTGTTTCTGCACACTGCGTTGAATCCCATTCGACAAGGTACTGAAGGTGTTTACAAATGTCAGTCGTGTCAATGGAGGTTTTGATACTGGTGGGTCAAGAAGTGCCTCTCTGTTGTTATTTGTGGCTTGTTTCAATGCACGTTTGACCAGTTTCTTGGGGTACTTCCTCTCCTGTAGTTGTTTGGATAACGCCTTCGAATGGCCATCATATTTCTCCTTGGTGGAACAATTTCTCCGAAGCCGGAGGAATTGACCATATGGTAAGTTGTCACGAAGTGACTTGGGATGATGGCTATCGTAGCAAAGGAGGGAGTTTCTCGCCATAGGTTTCCTGTAGAGCTCACTCTCCAAGCCTGTGGATGTCGAAAAAATGAGCAGGTCAAGAAAAGGAAGTCGGTTCTTATCGTATTCAACAGTGAACCTAAGAAAATCATTTCTGCTGTTGAGCCAGGAGAGGAATTCGAGAATGGAGGTAGAGTTACCTCTCCAAACTAGCAACACGTCATCGATATACCGCTTCCATATGTGGATTGAATCATGGAAGGGATTATTTATCGACAGGATGTGTTCTTGTTCGAATGTATGTACGTATAAATTCGCCAAGCTTGGTGCAAAAACGCTTCCCATACTGGTACCGGAGGTTTGAAGATAGATCGTCTCTTCAAAACTAAAAAATGTTTCCTTCATGGCCAGTTGAGCACAGGCCATTATGAATTGTACAGGGGTAATCAAATCTAGATCCTTTTGGGCCAGTAATAAGGAAATGGTGTCCAGTGTCTCATCTTGGGGGATAGAGGTGTAGAGAGATTCTACATCAAACAAGACTAGATAGTCTAAGTCTTGATTAAACTCTACCGATGGGAGTAGACGTAAGACATCTTTTGTATCTTGTAGATACGTAGGCATTTCCTTGACCATGGGCCTAAGGAAGTGATCCACAAACGTGGATAAGGGCTCGAGTACACATCCTAGGCCAGATATAATAGGCCTACCAGGAGGTGGCCTCTATGGTTTATGCACTTTTGGTAGTGTGTAAAAGTATGGCATCACCGGATGTACAGTTTGTAGGAAGGCGGCTTCTTGTGTAGTGATCCAGCCTTCATTGGTGGCCTCTTCGACCATATTGGAGATTTCTTGTTTGATCCTCTCAGTCGGGTCTGTTTTCAGTGGGTGGTCGAACCTCCTGTCTTCCAGTTGGCGCAGGCACTCGGCGCGATACACATCGGTATCCTGAATAACGATCGCGCCACCTTTATCTGCCGGCTTGATCGTTATCTGGTCATCTTCTGTCAGGGTACGTAGAGCCTGTTGTTCTTTCTTGGGCAGATTCTTGTAAGACCCCCTATTATTGGCGCATAGTCTTGTCACATCTTCGAGAACCGCCTTCTCAAAAGTCAAAACCTGTGGTGGCACCATGTGTGTAGGAGGATTAAAAGTCGAAGGTTTTTTCAAGCCTGTGTTGCCTTTTTCTTGTTCCAAAGTCTTTGAAAAAATTATGCATGCGAACTGTCCGGAAAAACTTTGCGACCTCCACCTGGGTCTGGAAAGGGTCTCCATTGAATGTGGATACAAACCCTAGACCTCGCTCTAACACCTGCTGTTCGTCTGGCATTAAAGTTCTACACCTCAGGTTGACAACTAGACTGTCTTTGCACTGGTCCCTGGTTGCGGAAGAGTCTTCTTCTTGTTGCTGCGCGTATTCATAGGGGTTGGTGGGTCGTTCCAGTGTACCTGTGCTTGTGGATTTCTTCATCTGCCTCTGGAGCTTCCACGGCCGAACCCTAAAAAAGGCTGGTTGTTGAAATCTTGAAAGTTCTGTTGTGGTAACCCCATTTGTGGTTTGAATGGCGGTGTAGGAAAACCCCATGGCGTGATGGGCTACCACTGTTGGAAGTGTGGTACCGGTGGACCATTTGTAGTATACTTGTGATCCTCACAAGATTTTCACCTGTGGTCATTAGTCCTTCCTTCGTGTTCCCACCTCCCCAGCCTCCCAGAATACCTGTGTGCATTCTACCTTGTACTGTTTGAGAGTTCCACTCTTGTCAGTTGATGTCTGGTCAGCTGGCGAGGTGTGCGCTCTGCTGTGTTATTAATAAACCTATCTTGCAACTACAAGGAAGTGTCCTGCCGCCTACCTAATCTCTTTACAACATTTTGGCGATGATTTAGCTGACCAGACCAGAGAGGCAGGAAACACAGCACAGCCCGAGCAACACCTCGCACCGAGAACCCACGGTGGGCCACCCAACTGCGGCAAGGAGCAAGAGGAAAGCAACTAGAAACTTATGAAACGCCAGAAAACTAAAAGAAATCAGCCGCAAGTACCCCAACTGTGAGTCAATCGCGGGGTGAAATCGCCGTTTTCCTGCTGACTGCCGAGTCCCCAACTGTTGCCTGAAACAATAGAAACACGAGAAAAAGAAACCAGTCGCAAGTACCTCAATAACTTGGTGAAATCGCCGTTTTTCTGGTGAGTGCTGATCCGTTACTTTTTGCCTGTATACTTGACTGCCTGCCTGCTACGAAAGAATTCCGAGTCCCTCGGTGCCGATCTGCTCTTCACTGAGGCACCTTCCCACTGATGACGTCGTAGAATCTTCGTGTGTCCTAGTGGAAAGGCAGCACGTTCATTGTGCCACGTCCTGAGCGTCCAGCGTCTCAACGTTGTCCTGGTTACCAGTGTCTGGCCAGAGAAGAATTTTCTGCGCGCCACTGCGCAACGTCGAGTGGTCATCTTAGAAGTATTTTTATGTATTTATTTTTTTTTTCTTCCCCCGATTTGTCTCTACGGGAATCAAGCCTGTCCTGAGTGCGAGATCACGGAAGGGAACGGACACTAGTGCAGTGCTGCTGGAAATCAAATGGTGAGAGAAGCGCATGTGTTTATAAGCTGTTGATCGGAGATAGAGACAATCCTGCTATCCTTACGCATGTGCGAGTACGAACCATAGGGAAAGTTAAAGCGCAAGCTGTACCGACGTTAAGCGCGTGTGTTTTGTGAAAAGAAGGATGGTGCGCTGGTGAATAGACACAGAGATCTCAAGCATCGGCAGTTTCCGTCACACTGCGCAATGAAATGCCCTTTTCAACAAAATACATGCAAATGTGCATAAATATACCAGATCTAGTTCTGAGCACAGAGACCAGTGAGCGCAATCAAGACAGACAAGCGCAAACGGGTCAATGAGCTGTAAGGCTGTGAATTCATTGACAAGAGTGCCACCCGGTGGATTTTGGAAGTATTTTATGTGTTTTCGCTTCACAATATGGATCTCTAATTGAAAGCCATTCTTATCAATCAGCAGAGTCCGTTAAATGTTGCTGGTTGAATTTAATTTATTCCCACACCTGCTGCCGTAAATCTATGCGTCACTCACAACAGCTGAGAACGACTCCCAGAACCGGATCAACGAGCCCAAAGGAGCCCAATACCAGGGACAGATAGTCCTGAACCGGGTCAATGAGCCCAGTACTGGCACAGACGACCATAACCACGACAGAGAGCCCAGAACAGGGTCAAAGATCCCAGAACTAGGACAGAGAGACCAGAGCTGAACCGTAGCAGAGAACCCAAGAACTGGAGCAGAGAGCCCAGAACCGGAACACCGAGCCCAGCGTGTCAGAGGACCGCCGCTTGACCGTGACAGAGCACTCCCCGGAACCTCAAGGGGACAAAGGTTCGTCACAGAACCAGGAGGGGACGAAGATCGTCCCAAGGTCCAAGAACCAGGAGGGGCCAAAAGTCGTCTCAGCCCATTTGCACACACTGTTATTACCGTGCTACCAGTTATTTAAAGCAGAGGGGAGATACCCCAAGACTGTGACGCAGAACCCAGATCTAAGACAGAGAGTCCAGAACCGGGAAAGCATTTTACCAGAACAAGGAGTGAACAAAGATCTTCCCAGAACCAAGAACCACGACAGAGATTCGTGACAGAGAGGTTCCGAGGAGAACCAGGACTAAGGTCCCAGAACCACGACAAAGAATCGTGACAACGGGGTTCACAGAAGAACCAGGGCTAAGGTCCCAGAACCACGACAGAGATTCGTGAGAGAGGTTCCGAGAAGAACCAGGACTAAGGTCCCAGAACCACGACAAAGAATCGTGACAAAGGGGTTCACAGAAGAACCAGGGCTAAGGTCCCAGAACCATGACAGAGATTCGTGACAGAGAGGTTCTGAGAAGAACCAGGACTAAGGTCGACAAAGATCGCCCCAAGGTCCAAGAACCAGCAGTGGACAGAGGTCGTCCAGAACCAGCAGGGGACAAAGGTCGTCTCAGACAAAGGTCGTCCCAGAACCACGACAGAGAATCGTGACAGAGAGGTTCCTACAATCAGCAGGGGACAAAGATCGTCCCAGAACCAAGAAGGGACAAAAGTGTCCCAGAACCAAGAGGGGACAAAGGTCGTCCTAGACCAAGAGGGGACAAAAGTCGTCCCAGAACCAGGAGGGGACAAAGGTCGTCCAGAACCAGCAGGGGACAAAGGTCGTCTCAGAACCAGGAGGGCACAAAGGTCATCCCAGAACCAGGACAAAGTCCCAGAACCAGGAGGGGACAATGATCCCAGAGCCACGACAGAGAATCATGACAGAGAGGCTCCCACGTCTGAGAATTGTGACAGAGAAGTTCCCAGAACCAGGAGAGGACTAAGGTCGTCCCGGAACCAAGAGAGGACAAGGTCGTCCCAGAATCACGAGGGGACAAAGGTCGTCCCGGAACCTGAACCACGACAGAGAATCGCGACAGAGAGGTTCCCACAACCAGGAGGGTACAAAGGTCGTCCCAGAATCAGTTGTGGACAAAGGTTGTTCAGAACCAGGAGGGCACAAAGGTCATCCCAGAACCAGGACAAAGTCCCAGAACCAGGAGAGGACAATGGTCCCAGAGCCACGACAGAGAATCATGACAGAGAGGCTCCCACGTCTGAGAATTGTGACAGAGAAGTTCCCAGAACCAGGAGAGGACTAAGGTCGTCCCGGAACCAAGAGAGGACAAGGTCGTCCCAGAATCACGAGGGGACAAAGGTCATCCCGGAACCTGAACCACGACAGAGAATCGCGACAGAGAGGTTCCCACAACCAGTAGGGGACAAAGGTCGTCCCAGAACCACAACAGAGAATCGTGACAGAGAGGTTCCTACAATCAGCAGGGGACAAAGATCGTCCCAGAACCAAGAAGGGACAAAAGTGTCCCAGAACCAAGAGGGGACAAAGGTCGTCCTAGACTAAGAGGGGACAAAAGTCGTCCCAGAACCAGGAGGGGACAAAGGTCCTAGAACCAGGAGGATACAAAGGCGGTCCAATGACTGAAAGCTGGTCAGAGAACCTAGAACCAGAATTCCCACAACCAGAAGGGGACAAAGGTTCCTCCAGAACCAGGAACGGACAAAAGATAGTCCCACAAGAACTAAGGTCCCAGAATCACTACACAGAACCCTGAACTACGACAGTGAACTGTGACAGAGAGGCCTCCAGAATCAGAAGGGTACAATTGTTTCTCCAGTACTATGAGGGGACAAAAGTTCCAGAACCAATACCACCCATAGACAAGGCAAGACCACAAACAGCTGATCATTATCAGTGCACTGGAAACTTTGAACAACCTTTTTACTGAACTGTATAACTGTACGGGGTGTACGGTAATTCCAAGTCATAATCCGAGAACGTACACGTCTAGCACTAAACCTAGAGGAAGTTGGACATCATGTAGCCATTCACAGTCCTTCGAACAAAGCAAGAGTACAGGCGAAAAGAAACACAATGACACCCTCAAAAAGGATATGAGACCTGGAACCATGCATCCTATTACAGTGACTAATCAGTGTGTCCAGTTTCTTAACAAAAATTCAAAGGGCGCCCTAGGGAGAGTGCTAAAATCTGCAAAAGAAAGGTGCCTAGAACCTGTGAATGTACATTGAGCCTTGAACCGGGTCAAATAGGCCCAGAGACCCTGGAACCAGTGAAAGCACAGAGAGTCCAGAACCGAGAAACTACGGGAACTACCAGAGCCAGAACAGAACGCCCACCATGGAGACAAAGGTCCTGCAACTTGAACCGGGTTGGTGAGTCCACAAAACTGTGCCCGGACAACTGTGAGTCATAAGAGCCCAGAGTCCAGTTCTTGCGAGTATTGGAGAGGATGGTGCCATCCTGTGAAGACAGTTTCTGCAGTGATTACACGAAGATTATCTAGGTGGAAGTACAAAAGCAACCTGCGTTACGGTTTACATCTAGATCTTGCTGGAAACTGGGAACTTACCGGAGAATTGTGATGTGTACCACGTAGTACTAGATATGAGGACACAGCGGCATTCTGCAGTGCATATAAAGGAACAGTATAAGCTTGTTCATTGGGAAATTGCACAGTTGTTGGAAAGGCGCTTGCTAATATCCATGGCAGCCTCGCTGATGTGATGGGAAAAGTTTGCTCAGAGGACATTGGTTATGCTTTGGAAGCTGAGAATAGGAATTCACCCCACCAAAGCCTCCACGGATCCACAGTTCCCTTGTGGATGAAGGTTTCAAAGGGAAAATCGTGCAATTACATTCAAGCTAGCTCTGTAGCACTGAGAGCCCAAGAACTGTGTCACCGAGACCAGAACCAGAGAAAGAGAACCAGAATTGGCACGAGGGGACCGACAAGTAAAAACCGCCCAGAAACCGGACAAAGATGAAGCATGCCGGACCAATGATTATCTCGTCTGACCACTGCAAACATCACAAGCGGCTTGGCACCTAAAAATCTAGTAGAGTACACACAACTATAGTGTCTGCAGTTAAAACTCCTAAGTGAAAGCATGGAGGCATCTGTTCAGCGATTTATCCACGACTAGGAGCGGAAGGCAGTGGTGGACTGAGTCAGATTAACTGTCTCTCCCTGTTTTGTCAGCCGGAAGGGAGTAGGTGATGGTGACGCTTACCAGTCGTATTGCTCTTGCTCCTCATTTCACCCTTGACCCTGAAACGCTTCTCTGCCTTTCTCTAAACGCTTCTTTGCCTTTGTGTCCTGAAAGTCCGAGAGGTCGCAGACCTCCTACATGTCTTCTTGATTATTGTTGTTGTCTCTCATGCTTTAAGCTTTCCTTTTGTGTTTCGTTTCTTTATTTCCTTTTCCCGGTAAGGGAGGGAGATGTGTAGTATACTTGGTTTCTTTATTTCCTTTTCCCGGTAAGGGAGGGAGATGTGTAGTATACTTGTGATCCTCACAAGGTGGCCACCTGTGGTCATTAGTCCTTCCTTCGTGTTCCCACCTCCCCAGCCTCCCAGAATACCTGTGTGCATTCTACCTTGTACTGTTTGAGAGTTCCACTCTTGTCAGTTGATGTCTGGTCAGCTGGCGAGGTGTGCGCTCTGCTGTGTTATTAATAAACCTATCTTGCAACTACAAGGAAGTGTCCTGCCACCTACCTAATCTCTTTACAACACCATTCCTCCAGTTGGTTCTGTTGTTCCTCCCCTGGTCACCGTAGTATGGTCTATTCTTGGTGGATGTGTCTGAATCACTTGATCCTTCATCTGAGCTGGTGGATGAATAAGAGGAGCCATATCTCAGTCCTTTTCTGTTATACTCCGGCGGGGTGTAATCATCGCTTATGTAAGGGTATACTTTATCAAGTGCAAAGCGCGCCAGGTCTTTCTTGAACTTCTCAATTTTAGTGAGTATAATGGTATCTTTGAAGTCTTTGTTGGTCTTGTTGGCTTCTTCAAGATTCTTTTTATACAGCGTGCCTGTGATGGTGGTTTTGATCTGTGGTTCAAGCAGTTGTATCTCAACAAGAATAGTGTCAGTCACACGTTTGGCTGTACTTATGATTAAAATCAACCAATCACGCGTACAGCGCCAAGCTATAAGGGACCAATCTTTAAGAAAAGATTTGTCAGTCAGAAACAGTCTTGGTGCGTCAGTGACGATCAAACCCGTCGGGGCGCAATTACCTCTGAGATATTCTGTCATAATTGCGCCGTGAATAATAGTCCTGGAGTGTGTTTTTTTGAGTCCTAGCAGTGTAGTCCAGTCATCTGCACTGTTTGTGGTTATATTGGAAACAGTGTCTAGGATGCTGGTGGTTGTGGAAAGGATAGCCTGGTATGTGTCGTCATCGTAGGCTAAACCACTAAAGTCGGCCATTTTAACAGCTAAAACAGTGCCAAGCACCTACAAACGGAGTACAGTTACAATTAAAGACCCGCAGCCAGCAGCTGCACACATTCAAAAAAACACTAACGGGAGAGGGGGGGGTCTAAGGGAACATTGAAAGACCAAGCGTGGACATATTCCCCATCTGTAACATATTAAACACTAGCAAGAGTCCACGGGTCTACAAGGTCCAGGTACCCTTACAGAAACTTTGTACTGAGTCACAATGATCTCATTGACAAGGGGCTGGAAAGGAAGGAAAAAAAAATCTTTTTCTCTTTTGTTCAACAAGAAAAAGGAAACATAGGAAAAATGCTAAAAGGAGGACAGATTCCCATCACTCACCTAGGTGACATGCTTCATCATCTGGGATCTCCTCCTGGTTACACACTGAGGTAACCAAGGGCTGCAACCTTCTGTTGATCAAAACCAATCAAAAAGAATCTTGAAGAAGCCAACAAGACCAACAAAGACTTCAAAGATACCATTCTACTCACTAAAATTGAGAAGTTCAAGAAAGACCTGGCGCGCTTTGCACTTGATAAAGTATACCCTTACATAAGCGATGATTACGCCCCGCCGGAGTGTAACAGAAAAGGACGGAGATATGGCTCCTCTTATTCATCCACCAGCTCGGATGAAGGATCAAGTGATTCAGACACGTCCACCAAGAATACACCATACTACGGTGGCCGGGGGTGGAACAACAGAACCAACTGGAGGAATGGTCCACCGGAACCACACTTCCAACAGTGGTGGCCCCCCACGCCATGGGGTTTTCCTACACCGCCATTCCAACCACAAATGGGGTTACCACAACAGAACTTTCAAGATTTCAACAACCAGCCTTTTTTAGGGTTCGGCCGTGGACGCGCCAGAGGCAGACAAAGAAATCCACAAGCACAGGTACACTGAACGACCCACCAACCCCCATGAATACGCGCAGCAACAGGAAGAAGACTCTTCCACAACCAGGGACCAGTGCAGAGACAGTCTAGTTGTCAACCTGAGCAGTAGAACTTTAACGCCAGACGAACAGCAGGTGTTAGAGCGAGGTCTAGGGTTTGTATCCACATTCAATGGAGACCCTTTCCAGACCCAGGTGGAGCTCGCAAAGTTTTTCCGGACAGTTCGCTTGCATCATTTTTTCAAAGACAAAGAAGAAGAAACTTTGGAACAAGAAAAAGGCAACACAGGCTTGAAAAAACCTTCGACTTTTAATCCTCCTACACACATGGTGCCACCACAGGTTTTGACTTTTGAGAAGGCGGTTCTTGAAGATGTGACAAGACTATGCGCCAATAATAGGGGGTCTTACAAGAATCTGCCCAAGAAAGAACAACAGGCTCTACGTACCCTGACAGAAGATGACCAGATAACGATCAAGCCGGCAGATAAAAATGGCGTGATCGTTATTCAGGATACCGATGTGTATCGCGCCGAGTGCCTGCGCCAACTGGAAGACAGGAGGTTCTACCGCCCATTGAAAACAGACCCGACTGGGAGGGTCAAACAAGAAATCTCCAATATGGTCGAAGAGGCCACCAATGAAGGCTGGATCACTACACAAGAAGCCGCCTTCCTACAAACTGTACATCCGGTGATGCCATACTTTTACACACTACCAAAAGTGCATAAACCCCATAGGCCACCTCCTGGTAGGCCTATTATATCTGGCCTAGGATCTGTACTCGAGCCCTTATCGGATCACTGACAGAATATAGAATGCCAAAATATCGACCTGCCAAAATATCGTGGATAAAATATAGAATGCCAAAATATCGAATTCCTATCTACAAACAGGTAAGTACAAAAATATTGAATCCAAAATATCGTTGTAAATAATATAGTTTGTTAAAATATCGAATTTTTAAATGTCTTAAAATTAAGGTAAAATTAATGAAATAATAAATATAATTAACTAAAACATACTTAAAAATACTTAAATAACCTTAAAATTAATAAACAATTAATGTAAGTTATAAAAAAATAAACATACATTTTTATTTTTTAATACATATATATATTAACTTAATATTAATAAAAAACATTCAATATTTTTAGCGTAGGATAGCGGGAGGGTAAAATTTACTATTATCACTCCAGAGAGTGCAACAGTAAGGAAAGCGTTGGATAGCGTAGAGGTAAAAATTACTATTTCCACTCCAGTGAGTGCAACAGTAGGGAAAGCGTTGGATAGCGTAAGGGTAAAAATTACTATTCCCACTCCAGAGAGTGCAACAGTAAGGAAAGCGTTGGATAGCGGAGGGGTATCAATTACTATTCCCACTCCAGTGAGTGCAACAGTAGGGAAAGCGTTGGATAGCGTAGGGGTAAAAATTACTTTTCCCACTCCAGAGAGTGCAACAGTAGGGAAAGCGTTGGAAAGCGGAGGGTAAAAATTACTATTCCCACTCCAGTGAGTGCAACAGTAGGGAAAGCGTTGGATAGTGGGAGGGTAAAAATTAATATTCCCACTCCAGTGAGTGCAACAGTAGGGAAAGCGTTGGATAGCGGGAGGGTAAAAATTACTATTCCCACTCCAGTAAGTGCAACAGTAGGGAAAGCGTTGGATAGCGTAGGGGTAAAATTACTATTCCCACTCCAGAGAGTGCAACAGTAGGGAAAGCGTTGGATAGCGTAGGGGTAAAAATTACTATTCCCACTCCAGTGAGTGCAACAGTAGGGAAAGCGTTGGATAGCGTAGGGGTAAAAATTACTATTCCCACTCCAGAGAGTGCAACAGTAAGGAAAGCGTTGGATAGCGTAGGGGTAAAAATTACTATTCCCACTCCAGTGAGTGCAACAGTAGGGAAAGCGTTGGATAGCGGGAGGGTAAAAATTACTATTCCCACTCCAGTAAGTGCAACAGTAGGGAAAGAATTGGATAGCGGGAGGGTAAAAATTACTATTCCCACTCCAGTAAGTGCAACAGTAGGGAAAGAATTGGATAGAGTAGGGGTAAAATTTACTATTATCACTGCAGAGAGTGCAACAGTAGGGAAAGCGTTGGATAACGTAGGGGTAAAAATTACTATTCCCACTCCAGTGAGTGCAACAGTAGGGAAAGCGTTGGATAGCGTAGGGGTAAGAATTACTATTCCCACTCCAGTGAGTGCAACAGTAGGGAAAGCGTTGGATAGCGTAGGGGTAAAAATTACTATTCCCACTCCAGTGAGTGCAACAGTAGGGAAAGTAATGATTTAATATTTAAATACAAATAAATTAATTATCAATACCAATAAAACATTTATTAAAATTAATTACCAATTACAAAATATTTAATAATTAATTCATTATAAATACCAATACATATTATTTATTAAAAATTAATTACCCATTAATAATTAACAACCAATTAATTTTCAATACCAAAAATGTAACAAGTAATAAAAAAAATTACCAATTAATATTTAATTAACAATAAATGAATTATCAATACACAAAAATAATTTCATTAATTACAATTAAATTACTTCCCACCAAACTATTCCCCTATAAACCCATAACCCGCTCCGAATAATAAATTAATACAATTAACATAATTATCAATTTATCAATTAATACAAATAAATTACCAATTAATAAAAATTAATTACCAATTAATAATTAATTAACAATAAATTAATTATCAATACAAATAAATTAAAATAAATATTTACTTAATTACACTTAAAATACTTCCCACCCTATTCCCCTATAAACCCACAACCCGCTACAGAACTAAAACGCAAAATTAATTTAAAAATAATTAATAATTCCTAAAAATTAATATTTTATTTACTATAATTAAATTACTTCCCACCCTATTCCCCTATAAACCCACAACCCGCTACGGAATTAAATTACACAAAAATTAAATAACATAAAATTCATTAATTTAAAAAAATTAAACATACATTACAAAAATAATATACAATTTTAACACATATACTAACATAGAAAACACTTAAAAAAATTCGATATTATTAAAAATTCGATATATTTTAATGCCTATATTATGTACTTCGATATTTTGACAGTCGATATTACTTACCTGCATTTCGATATTTTTAACCACTATATTATGTCCATTCGATATTATGTCCATTCTATATTTTGACTTCGATATTCTGTCCATTCTATATATTTTTTCTCGATATTTTGTCTAGTTACCGCCCTTATCCACGTTTGTGGATCACTTCCTTAGGCCCATGGTCAAGGAAATGCCTACGTATCTACAAGATACAAAAGATGTCTTACATCTACTCCCATCGGTAGAGTTTAATCGAGACTTAGACTATCTAGTCTCGTTTGATGTGGAATCTCTCTACACCTCTATCCCCCAAGATGAGACACTGGACACCATTTGCTTATTACTGGCCCAAAAGGATCTAGATTCGATTACCCCTGTACAATTCATAATGGCCTGTGCTCAACTGGCCATGAAGGAAATTTTTTTTAGTTTTGAAGAGACGATCTATCTTCAAACCTCCAGTACCAGTATGGGAAGCGTTTTTGCGTCAAGCTTGGCGAATTTATACGTACATACAGTCGAGCAAGAACACATCCTGTCGATAAATAATCCCTTCCATGATTCAATCCGCATATGGAAGTGGTATATCGACGACGTGTTGCTAGTTTGGAGAGGTAACTCTGCCTCCATTCTCGAATTCCTCTCCTGGCTCAACAGCAGAAATGATTATCTTAGGTTCACTGTTGAATACGATAAGAACCGACTTCCTTTTCTTGACCTGATCATTTTTTTGACATCCACAGGTTTGGAGAGTGAGCTCTACAGGAAACCTATGGCGAGAAACTCCCTCCTTTGCTACTATAGCCATCATCCCAAGTCACTTCGTGACAACTTACCATATGGTCAATTACTCCGGCTTCGGAGGAATTGTTCCACCAAGGAGAAATATGATGACCATTCGAAAGGGTTATCCAAAGAACTACAGGAGAGGAAGTACCCCAAGAAACTGCTCAAACGTGCATTGAAACGAGCCACAAATAACAACAGAGAGGCACTTCTTGACCCACCGGTATCAAAACCTCCATTGACACGACTGACATTTGTAAACACCTTCAGTACCTTGTCGAATGGGATTCAACGCAGTGTGCAGAAACACTGGCGTATACTGAATATTGGTCAGGAGAAAATTCCAGCACCACTGTTTTCATTTAAAAGAGGTACCAACTTACGAGATCTGTTGGTACAAACTAGACCCAAGACACAGCCTACACATGAGGTTGGAACCCTTTGGAACTTACCAGCGGTCAAGGGCCACTATCCCTGCGGGTCGTTTGCGGTATGCGCACAGACTCGCCATTCTAAAACAGTGGACATAGGCACGAACAGACCCTGGGTTCAGAACTGATTTACCAATTGTAACAGCGAAAAACTGATCTATCTGATAACCTGTCCGTGCAAGTACCAGTATGTGGGAATGACCACCCGCAAGGTCAAACTGCGCATTCTTGAACACAAGAGCACAATAAGGTGCAAAAAGCAAGAGACGAGATTGACGAAACACTTTTTAGAACTCCAACACAAAGCAGAAGAACTCAGTTGGACTATGCTTGAACAACCCTTTATCCCAAAGCACATCACAGACGTGTCCAGATTTCTCTTTTCCAAAGAACAAAAATGCATTTTTAAATTGCAAAGTGACAAATGTGGTCTCAATGATGAGATACCTTGGACCGTCCTGTAACTCCCTCAGTTTAGCAACATCGTAATCATAAAAAGTTTAGGTTGCATGCCTTACCTCGCATACAACCAATAAGAGCTCTTTCGAAATTAATAGATTTCCAGTTATGTCAGGCGCTGGGATACGGAGTGAAGAGATCCATCCTATACATGATCAGTATTTTAACTAACGTGATCAGTCGATGACCTCCAGTTTATATGGTATGCTGTAACCACCTCGTTATGACGTGTTAACTAGGCATAACGAGGATTATCTCCGCTCCTGATAGGGAATGAGTTGGTATGCATGAGAACCGTCTGGTTCGTGTGTACTAATGTCAGGTGACAATTAGGCGCGCTCTGGCGATATAATCGCAGGTGTGAATATTGCACGCTTCCCACACAATCGTAATTATTGACAAACTTTTCGTGCAACAGACTACATTACCCATGAGTCCTAGATTAGGAGTGACGTCATCTAAAAACGCATTGATTTCACACAATTGAAAGATATCAACTCGATAACTTGTGATTTAGAACATGTTAGAAATTTGCTACCAACACGCTAAACGTACGTTGGCAGTATGATTAGTTGACACACCTCTCGGATAAATGCAATAGACTACATTTCCCATGAGTCCCTGCTTGCGAGTGATGTCATCATGAAGCGCATTGACTTCACACGCGACAGCTGATTTGCCGTTTTTTGCTATATATAGCGATAGCGTCCTGACGTCGGTGCCTCCACCAAGAGCTCAGTATTAGCCCGGGGTACCGACGGACAGGTAAGGATTCTATACAAAGATAGACAAAGATAGGTGCTGTTTTTAATCTCACATCGTATAACATGTTCCTTAGTTTGCGCCTAAGCTTTTCGATGCCTGTCCCAAACGATACTGGTTAGTGTATCCCGCAATGCTGGGAGCTCCCTTGTTGTCACATGAGACTTCCGGGTCTTCCGTAGACATGTAATCCGTCGCTGAAGACTAGCCTTGATGGGTGTTTTTCTCATAGTGCACATTACAGTGCTGTATTGCCGCGTATATGCGAGTACACAACATGTAGCCCTTGTGACTGATCTTCTTTAAAGCACATATAACGGTGTTAATTTTACTGACCATTAAGATGTTGTAGGTTTAAAATTCACTGAGCAGTCGAGATCGTTCTCCTTTGAAGCGCGAGCAAAACTATGTGTTACTGTCGCGCTTATTCCATTTTGAACCATGCGGCTCTGGAAACTGTGTGTTTTCCATAGTGCACATAACAGTGTTTATTGTTTGCGCTTGTCTTCAATTTATTTTCACATAGAAACCGGCACACACTAATATGGTCATTAGGAGCACATCTGAATTTGTTGTTTCAATTACTTACACAGAACTTTTTTCATCTTGTGCTTGAGATCGCTGTGCAGACATAGCGGAAAGCCTTGTCCAGCCTATGTTCATTTACTTAGGCGCCTGCTTTCCATTACAATTGTATTCTCAATGAGCAGTTCTTGCCTCATCAACATTACCTACACTAGGACTGTTTACATACACTGGAATGGTTACCCCTGAGAAGTAATGCAATGGTATCTATTCCATACATGACGCTTTGAACAGACTGCTGTTACAGGTCCATTACTGTCATTGTGTACTGTTTTATTACTCAGTAATTTTGGCCATTTTACAGTTCATAACAGACATTGCACAAACATAGGTGTGTGCATATTGAAGGTTATGAAAGTCACATAAAGAGTTAGGCTCACTGCCTGCCTTTGATTGTATGTCTTTCTTCCTCTCTACCCACAGAGCGGGGCCTCTTTTCCTGAGCTGTTGCCAGGTGAGGTGAGGTCCTATCCTCGTGAATCACGGGTGAGAATTACATGATATAAATATCTAACCAGGAAGCAGTTGTACGCATAAAGAACTATGATAACGTGTGTAGCACGTTCATAAAGTCTTTTATATGTTTTGAGTAGCATTGTTTTTCATAGACATTCTCTTTACAGGTGCCACCAGCATCCGGTGATTTGTGGAGGATTTCTACACCTGTAATTCAGGTTACCTGGTTGTATTCATTCCAACCTTGGTTTAAAATTTGTTTTTGTTTTCTATACACCTTGTTCTTTTTCACAAACGCAGTAGCAATAGTATATGCAGTGGTCCTGAGGAAGGCCTTGGACTATCTAACGTCCAGTTGGCTGAAACATGTAGACCCGATATTTCCAGAAGTTATTTTGTTAAAACTGCTCTTGCACTGTTTTTAGTTTGGGTATCAGGAGATACTCATTAAAATACTTTCTCTCTTGATATTCAATTTTAAATTGCACATATCACTATCTTCTATTTTTTGCACTGCGCCCTTCACTCTGAAACTTTTGTTCATCATTCTGGATGGGTATTGCAGAGCTCCATCTATCAGATTGTATTTGAAAACATCCGTGCTCCCTTCTGATAGACAGAAGGTTGCAGCCCTTGGTTACCTCAGTGTGTAACCAGGAGGAGATCCCAGATGATGAAGCATGTCACCTAGGTGAGTGATGGGAATCCGTCCTCCTTTTAGGATTTTTTCTATGTTTCCTTTTTCTTGTTGAACAAAAGAGAAAAAGATTTATTTTTTTTCCCTTCTTTTCCAGCCCCTTGTCTATGAGATCATTGTGACTGAATACGAAGTTTCTGTAAGGCTACCTGGACCTTGTAGACCCGTGGACTCTTGCTAGTGGTCCATATATCAACCCCAAAGAGGAGATTTTAGGTGGGGGACTCCTGATGTTTTTAATCCCAAAAGGGCTTTATTTTATCTGTCTCCTACCTAAAATCTCCTCTTTTTTGATGTAAGTCAATGGGGAAAATCATTTCCCTAGGTTTTTTTACCAACTTTAAAATGTTTGCAAGTAAGATACAATGGAATCACAGAGGGCAGGAGGAATGGGGTTGATACATGGACTTGGGTAACAGAGGGCAGGAGAGAGATGGGCAGGGGGCATTAAAGTGACTTTACTTGGCATGCGTCAGGGGTTGCAGCAGCACAATACACCACACAGGGCAAGCGGGACGGTAGTGCTGCACAACGGACCATGAAAGCAATAGGGAGGGGGCAGGACCATGCCCATGGACAACAGAGAGCAGAAAGGAAAGAGGCAAGGGCAGAAAGCTGACAATACCAGACAGACAGGAGGGACAGTTGCAGCATAACAGACCATAAAGGGCAGTAGGGGAGAGGGGGCAGGGGCACTACAATGGACCAGACAAGGCAGGACGGAGGGGATAAGGGTCTGCACATGGAAAATGGAGGGTAGGGGTAAGGGGCAGGGCAGGAGCAGCAAGCTGACCATGAAGGGCAGGCGGGATGGGTGCTGGAAGCATAACACACCATGGAGTGCAACAGTGAGACTATAATGGAACAGAAGACCATGCATGACAAGCAAGAGGGTTAGAGGCAGTACTATGGCCATGGTGGTCAAGAGTGAGGGGCAGGAGCTTGCACAAAGGACCTTGGAGAACAGAAAGGAGTGGTAGGGGCTGGACACAGACAAGAAATGGCAGAGGGAGGGGCTTCACAACAGACCACGCCGGGCAGGCAGGAGGAGCAGTGGCAGTACAACAGAGCATGGAGGACAGAAGGGAATGGCAGCAAAATGGACCATGGAGAACTGGAGGGAGGGGATTGAAGCATGTAATTCAGACAGGTAGGGTGGAGGTGGCAGGGGCAAGCAGGGGGAAGGAGGGTAGAGGCAGTAAGCTAATCACAGAGTCTGAGCAGGAGGGCAATGATGCGGCAAGGAATTGGGCAATGAAGGGCTGGAGGAGTGGGCAGGGACATCAAGCTAAATGGAGGGTAGTTGACACCCATTGAACCATGCAGGGCAGGTGGGAGGGGGCTGGTGCATGGACTCGGACAACAGAGGGTAGGGAGGAGGTGGATGGGGCAGCAAGCTAACTGTTCAGGGCATTTCATTTGAGATGTCATCGTTGATGTCATGAGTGAGGTCACTGACCATGTCATGAATGATGTAATATGTGAGGTCATAAGCAATGCATTGTGGGGATGTAAGTTATAGTTAGCTCAAGTGGTTTTGTTCTAGTCAAATCTAAGCCAAGCTATAATGTCTCTGTGACCATGTTTTTTTCAGTGAATTTATATTAACCCCTTCCATGCGCACGGCGGCCGGGAGCCATCGTGTGCATCAGTGCTCATGTGCTCAGGACGGCTCCTGGCCGTCCTCGCACATGGCACCGGAAATCCCTCTGGTGCAGGCACCAGAGGGATTTCCTCTATTCCCCAACAGCCTCGGGAGCTGGGGAGGAGCTTCTCCAGCTCCCGAGGCTCTCCCCCTGGTTTCCCTGAAATGACGATCAGCGCGCATGTCGCGCTGTCGTCATTTCATAGAAAACGAAACTGAAATGAGCCTTTAGGTTCATTTCAGTTTCACTTTCTATGTGCTCAGGGGGCTAGCTCAGCCCCCCGAGCACGTAGAAAGACGGGAGAGGTATAATTGGAAAGGGGAGAATCTCCCCTTTCCAATCGTACCCCTCCCTAGTGGATCCCTGCTTGGGGATCGCCCCAGGAGGGCGATCCCCAAGCAGGGATCCACCAACTAGACACCAGGGAGGGGGGAGCGGCCCATTGGGCAAGGGCCTTTGCTCCCCCCAATTTGTTTTGGGCACTACAGTCTTTCTGTCCCCCCTAGGGGTGCAGAAAGCCCACTGGAAACCAGGGATTTTTTTTGTAATCATGTTGGGGTGGGGGTTGCCCAAAATGGGCATGACAATGCCCCCACCACCCCACAGAGAAATTCCAGTCTTTTTGCCCCCCCCGGGGGCAGACGGGGGCATTAGTTCCCAATCTGACCCCCGGGGGGCAGAAAGCCCACTAGAAACCAGGGATTTTTTTTTGGTAATGTTGGTGTGGTGGCTGCCCAAAATGGGCATGACAATGCCCACACCCCCAGAGAAATTCCAGTCTTTCTGACCCCACGGAGGGCAGACGGAGGCAGTAGCCCCCAATCTGACCCCCGGGGGAAGAAAGCCCACTAGAAGCCAGGGATTTTTTTACATTTGATTTAGGGGTCGGGGCTTCTCAAGATGGGCAGACCAATGCCCCCACCCCCCAAAAAAATGCAACAGTCTTTCTGCCCCCCCAGGGGCAGATGGGGGCAGTACCCAGAATCCCCTGCAAATTTGAGGTTTGCAGGGGATTCTGGGTAGGAAAACGTTGGGGGATCCACGCAAGCCATACCTCGCTGGACTCCCCCGGGTGTCTAGTTTTCAGAAATGTGTGGGTTTGGTAGTTTCCCAAGATAGCCGCCGAGTCCGGGGCCAAAAACCTAGGTGACCCCCCTTGCAAAACCAGGTTGTTTTGTGATAGGTAATTTTGATGTCTCCTCAATATGTTTTGGGCCCTTGCCTGTCGCGGGTACCTGATACACCCACACGAGTGAGGTACCATTTTTATTTGGAGACCTGGGGGAACGCTGGGTGGTAGGAAATTTGTGGTTCCATGCAGATTCCAGAACTTTCCCACACAGAAATTTGAGAAAAATGTGATTTGTTTCGCTAAATTTGAGGTTTGCATGGGATTCTGGGTAGGAAAACGTTGGGGGGGTCCACGCAAGCCATACCTCGCTGGATTTCCCCGGGTGTCTAGTTTGCAGAAATGTGTGGGTTTGGTAGGTTTCCTAAGATGGCCGCCTAGCCTGGGGCCAAAAACCCAGGTGACCCCCCTTGCAAAACCAGTTTGTTTTGTCATAGGTAATTTTGATGTCTCCTCAATACGTTTTGGGCCCTTGCCTGTCGCAGGTACTTGATCCACCCACGCGAGTGAGGTACCATTTTTAACGGGAGACCTGGAGGAACGCTGGCTGGTTGGAAATTTGTGTCAGCCCGGTGATCCTACAACTTTCCCACACAGAAATTTGAGAAAAAGTTGATTTTTTCATCAAAATTTGAGGATTGCAGGGGATTCTGGGTAGGGAAACATAGGGGGATCCACGCAAGCCATACCTCCCTGGACTCCCCTGGGTCTCTAGTTTTCAGAAATGTGTGGGTTTGGTAGGTTTCTCTAGATGGCCGCCCAAGCCCGGGACCAAAAACTCATGTGACCCCCCTTGCAAAAGCAGATTGTTTTGTGATAGGTCCTGTTGGCTTCTTCAAGATTCTTTTTGATTGGTTTTGATCAACAGAAGGTTGCAGCCCTTGGTTACCTCAGTGTGTAACCAGGAGGAGATCCCAGATGATGAAGCATGTCACCAAGGTGAGTGATGGGAATCTGTCCTCCTTTTAGGATTTTTCCTATGTTTCCTTTTTCTTGTTGAACAAAAGAGAAAAATATTTTTTTTTTCCTTCCTTTCCAGCCCCTTGTCTATGAGATCATTGTGACTCAATACGAAGTTTCTGTAAGGCTACCTGGACCTTGTAGACCCGTGGACTCTTGCTAGTGTTTAATATGTTACAGATGGGGAATATGTCCACGCTTGGTCTTTAAATGTACCCTTAGAACACCTCTCCCGTTAGTTTGTTTTTGAATGTATGCAGCTGCTGGCTGCGGGTCTTTAATTGTAACTGTACTCCGTTGACAGTTCATTCATTCATTTTTTCCAATAATCTTGCTCCCTTTGTAGGTGCTGGGCACTGTTTTAGCTGTTAAAATGGCCGACTTTAGTGGTTTAGCCTACGATGACGACACACACCAGGTTATCCTTTCCACAACCACCAGCATCCTAGACACTGTTTCCAATATAACCACAAATAGTGCAGATGACTGGACTACACTGCTAGGACTCAAAAAAACACACTCCAGGACTATTATTCACGGCGCAATTATGACAGAATATCTCAGAGGTAATTGCGCCCCGACGGGTTTGATCATCACTGACGCACCAAGACTGTTTCTGACTGACAAATCATTTCTTAAAGATTGGTCCCTTATAGCTTGGCGCTGTACGCGTGATTGGTTGATTTTAATCATAAGTACAGCCCAACGTGTGGCTGACACTATTCTTGTTGAGATACAACTGCTTGAACCACAGATCAAAACCACCATCACGGGCACGCTGTATAAAAAGAATCTTGAAGAAGCCAACAAGACCAACAAAGACTTCAAAGATACCATTCTACTCACTAAAATTGAGAAGTTCAAGAAAGACCTGGCGCGCTTTGCACTTGATAAAGTATACCCTTACATAAGCGATGATTACACCCCACCGGAGTATAACAGAAAAGGACGGAGATATGGCTCCTCTTATTCATCCACCAGCTCGGATGAAGGATCAAATGATTCAGACACGTCCACCAAGAATAGACCATACTACGGTGGCCAGGGGAGGAACAACAGAACCAACTGGAGGAATGGTCCATCGGTACCACACTTCCAACAGTGGTGGCCCACCACGCCATGGGGTTTTCCTACACCGCCATTCCAACCACAAATGGGGTTACCACAACAGAACTTTCAAGATTTCAACAACCAGCCTTTTCTAGGGTTCGGCCGTGGAAGCTCCAGAGGCAGACGAAGAAATCCACAAGCACAGGTACACTGGAACGACCCACCAACCGACATGAATACGCGCAGCAACAAAAAGACTCTTCCGCAACCAGGGACCAGTGCAGAGACAGTCTAGTTGTCAACCTGAGCAGTAGAACTTTAATGCCAGACGAACAGCAGGTGTTAGAGCGAGGTCTAGGGTTTGTATCCACATTCAATGGAGACCCTTTCCAGACCCAGGTGGAGCTCGCAAAGTTTTTCCGGAAAGTTCGCTTGCATCGTTTTTTCAAAGACAAAGAAGAAGAACCTTTGGAACAAGAAAAAGGCAACACAGGCTTGAAAAAACTTCGACTTTTAATCCTCCTACACACATGGTGCCACCACAGGTTTTGACTTTTGAGAAGGCGGTTCTCGAAGATGTGACAAGACTATGCGCCAATAATAGGGGGTCTTACAAGAATCTGCCCAAGAAAGAACAACAGGCTCTACGTACCCTGACAGAAGATGACCAGATAACGATCAAGCCGGCAGATAAAGGTGGCGCGATCGTTATTCAGGATACCGATGTGTATTGCGCCGAGTGCCTGCGCCAATTGGAAGACAGGAGGTTCGACCGCCCACTGAAAACAGACCCGACTGAGAGGATCAAACAAGAAATCTCCAATATGGTCGAAGAGGCCACCAATGAAGGCTGGATCACTACACAAGAAGCCGCCTTCCTACAAACTGTACATCCGGTGATGCCATACTTTTACACACTACCAAAAGTGCATAAACCACAGAGGCCACCTCCTGGTAGGCCTATTATATCTGGCCTAGCATTTGTACTCGAGCCCTTATCCACATTTGTGGATCACTTCCTTAGGCCCATGGTCAAGGAAATGCCTACGTATCTACAAGATACAAAAGATGTCTTACGTCTACTCCCATCGGTAGAGTTTAATCGAGACTTAGACTATCTAGTCTCGTTTGATGTAGAATCTCTCTACACCTCTATCCCCCAAGATGAGACACTGGACACCATTTCCTTATTACTGGCCCAAAAGGATCTAGATTCGATGACCCCTGTACAATTCATAATGGCCTGTGCTCAACTGGCGATGAAGGAAACATTTTTTAGTTTTGAAGAGACGATCTATCTTCAAACCTCCGGTACCAGTATGGGAAGCGTTTTTGCACCAAGCTTGGCGAATTTATACGTACATACATTCGAACAAGAACACATCCTGTCGATAAATAATCCCTTCCATGATTCAATCCGCATATGGAAGCGGTATATCGACGACGTGTTGCTAGTTTGGAGAGGTAACTCTGCCTCCATTCTCGAATTCCTCTCCTGGCTCAACAGCAGAAATGATTTTCTTAGGTTCACTGTTGAATACGATAAGAACCGACTTCCTTTTCTTGACCTGCTCATTTTTTCGACATCCACAGGCTTGGAGAGTGAGCTCTACAGGAAACCTATGGCGAGAAACTCCCTCCTTTGCTACGATAGCCATCATCCCAAGTCACTTCGTGACAACTTACCATAAGGTCAATTCCTCCGGCTTCGGAGGAATTGTTCCACCAAGGAGAAATATGATGACCATTTGAAGGCGTTATCCAAACAACTACAGGAGAGGAAGTACCCCAAGAAACTGGTCAAACGTGCATTGAAACGAGCCACAAATAACAACAGAGAGGCTCTTCTTGACCCACCGGTATCAAAACCTCCATTGACACGACTGACATTTGTAAACACCTTCAGTACCTTGTCGAATGGGATTCAACGCAGTGTGCAGAAACACTGGCGTATACTGAATATTGGTCAGGAGAAAATTCCAGCACCACTGTTTTCATTTAAAAGAGGTACCAACTTACGAGATCTGTTGGTACATACTAGACCCAAGACACAGCCTACACATGAGGTTGGAACCCTTTGGAACTTACCAGCGGTCAAGGGCCACTACCCCTGCGGGTCATGTGCGGTATGCGCACAGACTCGCCATTCTAAAACAGTGGACATAGGCACGAACAGGCCCTGGATTCAGAACAGATTTACCAATTGTAACAGCGAAAAACTGATCTATCTGATAACCTGTCCGTGCAAGTACCAGTATGTGGGAATGACCACCCGCAAGGTCAAACTGCGCATCCTTGAACACAAGAGCACAATAAGGTGCAAAAAGCAAGAGAGCGAGATTGACGAAACACTTTTTAGAACTCCAACACAAAGCAGAAGAACTCAGTTGGACTGTGCTTGAACAACCCTTTATCCCAAAGCACATCACAGACGTGTCCAGGTTTCTCTTTTCCAAAGAACAAAAATGGGTTTTAAATTGCAAAGTGACAAATGTGGTCTCAACGATGAGATACCTTGGACCGTCCTGTAACTCCCTCAGTTTAGCGACATCGTAATCATAAAAAGTTTAGGTTGCATGCCTTACCTCGCATACAACCAATAAGAGCTCTTTCGAAATGAATAGATTTCCAGTTATGTCAGGCGCTGGGACACAGAGTGAAGAGATCCATCCTGTACATGATCAGTATTTTAACTAACTTGATCAGTCAATGACCTCCAGTTTATATGGTATGCTGTAACCACCTCGTTATGACGTGTTAACTAGACATAACGAGGATTATCTCCGCTCCTGATAGGGAGTGAGTTGGTATGCATGAGAACCGTCTGGTTCGTGTGTACTAATGTCAGGTGACAATTAGGCGCGCTCTGGCGATATAATCGCAGGTGTGAATATTGCACGCTTCCCACACAATCGTAATTATTGACACACTTTTCGTGCAACAGACTACATTACCCATGAGTCCTAGATTAGGAGTGACATCATCTAAAAACGCATTGATTTCACACAATTGAAAGATATCAACTCGATAACTTGTGATTTAGAACATGTTAGAAATTTGCTACCAACACGCTAAACGTACGTTGACAGTATGATTAGTTGACACACCTCTCTGATAAATGCAGTAGACTACATTTCCCATGAGTCCCTGCTTGCGAGTGATGTCATCATGAAGCGCATTGACTTCACACGCGACAGCTGATTTGCCGTTTTTTGCTATATATAGCGATAGCGTCCTGACGTCGGTGCCTCCACCAAGAGCTCAGTATTAGCCCGGGCTACCGACGGACAGGTAAGGATCTATACAAAGATAGGTGCTGTTTTTAATCTCACATCGTATAACGTGTTCCTTAGTTTGCGCATAAGCTTTTCGATGCCTGTCCCAAACGATACTGGTTAGTGTATCCCGCAATGCTGGGAGCTCCCTTGTTGTCACATGAGACTTCCGGGTCTTCCGTAGACATGTAATCCGTCGCTGAAGACTAGCCTTGATGGGTGTTTTTCTCATAGTGCACATTACAGTGCTGTATTGCCACGTATATGCGAGTACACAACATGTAGCCCTTGTGACTGATCTTCTTTAAAGCACATATAACGGTGTTAATTTTACTGACCATTAAGATGTTGTAGGCTTAAAATCCACTGAGCCGTCAAGATCGTTCTCCTTTGAAGCGCGAGCAAAACTAAGTGTTACTGTCGCGCTTATTCCATTTTGAACCATGCGGCTCTGGAAACTGTGTGTTTTTCCATAGTGCACATAACAGTGTTTATTGTTTGCGCTTGTCTTCAACTTATTTTCACATAGAAACCAGCACACACTAATATGGTCATTAGGAGCACATCTGAATTTGTTGTTTCAATTACTTACACAGAACTTTTTTCAACTTGTGCTTGAGATCGCTGTGCAGACATAGCGGAAAGCCTTGTCCAGCCTATGTTCATTTACTTAGGCGCCTGCTTTCCATTACAATTGTATTCTCAATGAGCAGTTCTTGCCTCATCAACATTACCTACACTAAGACTGTTTACATACACTGGAATGGTTACCCCTGACAAGTAATGTGATTGTATCTATTCCATACATGACGCTTTGAACAGACTGCTGTTACAGGTCCATTACTGTCATTGTGTACTGTTTTATTTCTCAGAAATTTTGGCCATTTTACAGTTCATAACAGACATTGCACAAACATAGGTGTGTGCATAATGGAGGTTTTGAAAGTCACATAAAGAGTTAGGCTCACTGCCTGCCTTTGATTGTATGTCTTTCTTCCTCTCTACCCACAGAGCGGGGCCTCTTTTCCTGAGCTGTTGCCAGGTGAGGTGAGGTGCTATCCTCGTGAATCACGGGTGAGAATTACATGATATAAATATCTAACCAGGAAGTAGTTGTACGCATAAAGAACTATGATAACGTGTGTAGCACGTTCATAAAGTCTTTTATATGTTTGAGTAGCATTGTTTTTCATAGACATTCTCTTTACAGGTGCCACCAGCGTCCGATGATTTGTGGAGGATTTCTACACCTGTAATTCAGGTTACCTGGTTGTATTCATTCCAACCTTGGTTTAAAATTTGTTTTTGTTTTCTATACACCTTGTTCTTTTTCACAAACGCAGTAGCAATAGTATATGCAGTGGTCCTGAGGAAGGCCTTGGACTATCTAACGTCCAGTTGGCTGAAACATGTAGACCCGATATTTCCGGAAGTTATTTTGTTAAAACTGCTCTTGCACTGTTTTTAGTTTGGGTATCAGGAGATACTCATTAAAATACTTTCTCTCTTGATATTCAATTTTAAATTGCACATATCACTATCTTCTATTTTTTGCACTGCGCCCTTCACTCTGAAACTTTTGTTCATCATTCTAGATGGGTATTGCAGAACTCCATCTATCAGATTGTATTTGAAAACATCCGTGAGCTCCCTTCTGATAGACAGAAGGTTGCAGCCCTTGGTTACCTCAGTGTGTAACCAGGAGGAGATCCCAGATGATGAAGCATGTCACCTAGGTGAGTGATGGGAATCCGTCCTCCTTTTAGGATTTTTTCTAGGTTTCCTTTTTCTTATTGAACAAAAGAGAAAAATATTTATTTTTTTCCCTTCCTTTCCAGCCCCTTGTCTATGAGATCATTGTGACTGAATACGAAGTTTCTGTAAGGCTACCTGGACCTTGTAGACCCGTGGACTCTTGCTAGTGGTCCATATATCAACCCCAAAGAGGAGATTTTAGGTGGGGGACTCCTGATGTTTTTAATCCCAAAAGGGCTTTATTTTATCTGTCTCCTACCTAAAATCTCCTCTTTTTTGATGTAATTCAATGGGGAAAATCATTTCCCCAGGTTTTTTTACCAACTTTAAAATGTTTGCAAGTAAGATACAATGGAATCACAGAGGGCAGGAGGAATGGGGTTGATATATGGACTTGGGTAACAGAGGGCAGGAGAGAGATGGGCAGGGGGCATTAAAGTGACTTTACAGGGCATGCGTCAGGGGTTGCAGCAGCACAATACACCACACAGGGCAAGCGGGACGGTAGTGCTGCACAACGGACCATGAAAGCAATAGGGAGGGGGCATCACCATGCCCATGGACAACAGAGAGCAGAAAGGAAAGAGGCAAGGGCAGAAAGCTGACAATACCAGACAGACAGGAGGGACAGTTGAAGTATAACGGACCATAAAGGGCAGTAGGGGAGAGGGGGCAGGGGCACTACAATGGACCAGACAAGGCAGGACGGAGGGGATAAGGGTCTGCACATGGAAAACGGAGGGTAGGGGTAAGGGGCAGGGCAGGAGCAGCAAGCTGACCATGAAGGGCAGGCGGGATGGGCGCTGGAAGCATAACACACCATGGAGGGCAACAGTGAGAGTATAATGGAACAGAAGACCATGCATGACAAGCAAGAGGGTTAGAGGCAGCACTATGGCCATGGTGGTCAAGAGCGAGGGGCAGGAGCTTGCACAAAGGACCTTGGAGAACAGAAAGGAGTGATAGGGGCAGGACACAGACAAGAAATAGCAGAGGGAGGGGCTTCACAACAGACCACCCCGGGCAGGCAGGAGGAGCAGTGGCAGTACAACAGAGCATGGAGGACAGAAGGGAATGGCAGCAAAATGGACCATGGAGAACTGGAGGGAGGGGAATGAAGCATGTAATTCAGACAGGTAGGGTGGAGGTGGCAGGGGCAAGCAGGGGGAAGGAGGGTAGAGGCAGTAAGCTAATCACAGAGTCTGAGCAGGAGGGCAATGATGCGGCAAGGAATTGGGCAATGGAGGGCTGGAGGAGTGGGCAGGGACATCAAGCTAAATGGAGGGTAGTTGACACCCATCGAACCATGCAGGGCAGGTGGGAGGGGGCTGGTGCATGGACTCGGACAACAGAGGGTAGGGAGGAGGTGGATGGGGCAGCAAGCTAACTGTTCAGGGCATTTCATTTGAGATGTCATCGTTGATGTCATGAGTGAGGTCACTGACCATGTCATGAATGATGTAATATGTGAGGTCATAAGCAGTGCATTGTGGGGATGTAAGTTATAGTTAGCTCAAGTGGTTTTGTTCTAGTAAAATCTAAGCCAAGCTATAATGTCTCTGTGTTATAGGGTTTCTGCACACACAGAGCTATGCACAGGATAATAGGACCTCGGAATATAGTGGTGAGCCAAATATAAACCTTAGCACCTACAACCCCAACCCAACTAGCCTTAGCATCCCATTAGCAACAATGTACCAATGATTAGACAACCCAGAACACAGTATCTCTCTCTCTCAGGGCTCGCAGAAACACGAACACTCTTTCGTCACTCACTCGTACTTGTCCACAACGTGCGTAAGAAGAGACACAGTATAGGTTAAAATGTTTATTTCAACTTACGTGCTCTAAGGTACAGTACACGTGTCAGTACTACTAGCATAATGCATAGGAATAATATGATCAGCATAGTTACAACTCCATAAAATACAAAGGGGGGTAAAGCATCTCATAAAGCAGTGGATATAAGGCTAATTGACCTTACCACCCTCCCCGTTCTAAACGCTAGTTTATTATAAAAATAGAAGACCTCTGGGCTTTGACAAGCGAACCCCCATACCTCACTCGCTAGATGCAAAACTACATCAGCAGACAATCACAGCTCTTCTCTCTGGAAATGTTTTCTCCAAGTGCCCCTGAGAGGGGAAATCGCAACATTAAAAGCATACAAATTTCTCCCTGGCAGCTGTCCATAGTGTTATGTCTAGGTGCGAGGGACTGGCCAAATCAACAGGACCAAGAATACGTTGTTATTCGACCTTGTACATGTTATGCAGACGAAGCCCAAAGTGAAAAGGAGAAAAGGTGAAAGACAGAAAATGCAGACAGCGTTAAAATAACTTGGCAAGGCAGAGGTCGATAGAACAACGACTCAAAGTAATGGGTGGAAAGAAAAAGAACATGGCATCCAGGCCTAAAACAACTCAGCAAGGCAGGCCAGGAGGCCACAAACCACAATACACCCTCCCCTGGACAGTCCCATTGGCCAAGACCAAGGACAAAGACAGGGTTCAAACGGACTGAGCAGAACAGAAGCATCCGATGGAAAAAGAGAGCCATCGAGGTAGACCATGTCAGTCCAAAAGCGTGTGAGAGCAGAAGAACGCCATAGCATCCAAAAGGACATCATTGGAATCGTCTGAAAACATCAACACCATCCAGTCCAACAGATCAAAGCAGCAGGAATGTTCCTCCAAGGACGGAGCATCCAAAAGCAATGCGGGACAGCTTGCGTGATATTCAATATAGCTTCGTTGAAGGACATTCTGAGCAGCCGCCCAGACATCCCATTGTGCCAATATCCCCAGTGCAGCCGCACGCGTCATATAGCCTGCCACGGAACATTCCCGTTCATGGGCCTCCAGAGGACCCACCAACTGAACAAAGTCCGGAACAGACAACGACGTATTGGAGAGGCAGTAATCCATGGTCCAGGTGAAAGGACAGCGGATACAAGACACCACAGGTTGCACGCAAGTGAAATACGCAAAGCGAAAAGAAAGGGTATAGGACACACTCAGTGTCGCCAATGGCAGAGCCCCGAACCCAGCCAGAAGACGCTCACGGAGCTGCTGGAGGCGCTCGAGATCGAGAAGGGCCCATCGGGGAACAGCCATTGCGCAGAAAACAGACCAACAGCAGGACACCAGCCACCAAGGCGAGAATCAATGGGAAACCACCAAAGATGCTGGAAAAAATCGAATGAATAAATGCCGGAATCACACCGAAAATAGTTTGGAAAGAGGACACAAGGCCGGACCCTACAACTTTAAAAAAGTGCACCATACCTTCAGTGTTAGATGCGTTAAAAATACGGTGTATTAACTCCCCGAAATGCTGTGGGAGGTTTGTGTTCAAAAGGGCCTGGATTTCACTATGTGTACTCGCCACCTGGAGAATGAATGTCTCCTTGGCGGATGTGAGCATAACCTCCTGGTTCAATAATAGCGCCTTTATTCTGCTCAGTTTATTGAAATCTGCCTCCATGGTAGGAATGGAAGGCCAAATAGAACTATCTATGATGTCGTGAGGGGGAGGAAAAAGCACATTCTTGCATCAGACAACCCTGTGCGAAACTGTAACAATATAGGGTATGCCGGCCTGCATGCCGCAGCAGTTTTCGTTATTCAAAAGCAAATAGCTACCATTTGTAAGCAAAGTAAAAGTAGGAGAAATAGCAGGAGCGGGAATACCCCTCAACACACAAGCAAGATTCGGAGCGGAAACGTTACAAGCTCCGTGCAATTTAATGTGTTTACAAACAAGGGAATGACCCACAGTTGAATCGCATGACTCCCCCGTGAGAAAAACTTCCTTCCCGTCTCTAAGGCATTTGTACACGAAAGGCAGGGACCAAAGTTCATGCAGGAAGGCACTACCCAGCGGCTGGAAACGGCCCACAGGATAATGTTTCATGCACAAACTAAATTCAAACAAAGAAAAAGGCAAAGCGATAACCCCATGAACTAGCCACACAGCAGAATCTATTTCCGCTACAGAGAATGGTAAGGGCTCCACTTTCTCGATATGTAACAGAGTGTAAACTGCATCTTTCATGGACATGAACAGCTGTTTGTCAGTCAAATTAAAAGGCAGGAATAAGGCAGTGGTGTTCAAAAATGCCAAGGAACTTTACCTAACTTAAGTGTTTGCAAAGTCCACGCAAACTGCATAACTGAACGTAATTGATTCTGACCATGATACAACACAGAAACATCATCTCGTACAATATCAACAACAGAGGACACAATATTCTCCAAAGTGTAAATGCGGGAAGACAGGGTGTTAATACTATTGTCAACAACAGCAAGCACCTTTTCCAAATTTGCTTGGTCTATTTCCCGTAGACGGGAAGCAGCTTCCATTTGCGATAGCTTCCAGAGTTCATTATAAGCTTCATAAATGAATCTCTTTGGTCGTGGACCACGAGGTCCCAATATGAAGTCGGACAGATCAATATTGCCTGAAAGGAGGGTCAAATGTTGTTTTACAGAGTCTAAGGAAGAATGCTGTAACCATTGTTTACATAATTTTCCAAAAGAACATGTGGTGACTGTACGGGAGTTAGAAAACCTAGGATCGGGTCTGTCCTGAGTATAGCCAGGCACTGAGTCGTGAAAACGCAGTTGGCACTCATTAGATGATATGGGCCAAGCCAACCAGGGCGACTGAACAAGCGTAGAAATATTAAACGTATTGTTCTGAAACAAAGCCTGCAAAGTCGAAAGGGACATGTCAAAGTGCCAGCTGTTGTTTGGAGTGGGAGACAGTGATGGAATTGATGGTGCATTCATTTGTTTTGTAGTAGCCAAACCCCAACACGTAGTCTGATAGATGGAAGCATTCAGAAACACAATTTGGGCCGGGATAAGGCAGGCACGGTGCAAGGCCTCGGTGCCTTGCACCTGCCAAGGCTTGGAGCCCCAGATAGATTTCAAATCCACAGTATCCTTCCAGTACTCATAACCACCCACAACTAAAGCGCTCAAAAAGGAACCCGAATAAAGCAATTTGGTGTGGGTTAACATGATTTTCTGTGTGAATGGGGCGGGCAATTTGAAATAATAGGACCCAGAGTTCGATCTATTAAAATCAGTGAAATAGGTAAATTTATTTCTAAGAGTCTGGGAGCTACCCGGTAAAGGGTTTGGGCAATGTTCCCATTGAGTGTATGCAACAGAGCTACGTAGTGCACTTGGTTTATGGACAAAATGGTTGCCCCAATGCTGGTAGCAGTATAAATCGGCATAATTCACAGAATTCATATACAAATCTTCAGCATTAAATGAAGCATAATATTTTAAATCAGCGAACAATGCTTCAACTGCATGCACATCCCAATCGTCAGAATGAATATTACTTTTTACTACATCACCCATCGAAACTCGAAGGACGTTTGGTACATTAATAACTTCTGTTGGTCCATGAATTTGGAAATTCACTGCATCCCATACGATGCCATCAGCAACTGGATAAGCTGAAATGTTCACCAATGTGTGGTCACGCTTCATGATGTGAGATGAGGAATGTGGAGCCAAAGTTCCAGCAATACTGTTCACAGCAGAGCGTTCAGGTAAATAGTGACCATCGATCAGTAGAAAAAACACTGTGACAAAGCCAATGGACATGAACAAAAAGATCAAGAAAAGCACCAACCAGATGTATGTCCAGGGGGGAATCAAAAAATTGTCTCTAAACCAGGATTCAAAAATACTGAACTTCGACGGGACAATCGATGAGGCGGAATCCGAGTCAAAGGAATAACGTGTGGGGCTCAGTGGCATTGTTGGTAAGTGTGCCACCGATTCTGTTTCGGGATAGGTATACTCGTTCTCATCGATGCAGGGGGAGACAGGAGGTTCGAATATACTTTCAGGCAAATGAACCATCTCAATTGTAACATCAGTGACCGTTCGGTCAGGAGGGCCACGAACACAAGTCCGGTAAATGGCAGGACAAGAGACCGCTGGTGTAACACTATTCAGGATCGGCCAGTTGTTGTAGCTTGACATTTTCCACTGAGATGTATCTGTTCTCCTTGCGACCAGGAAGTGGTGGTAAGACGACTGTACGTGTTCCCTTCAAACCCAGGACTGGAACCGGTGCACGATAAGAGGGGCCGAATTCTTTTTTGTTCTCCACCTTCTCTCGAACCAGGTCGCCAATCTTCGGAAGCCAGCCGGCAACCGGAATCTGCAGTGCAGGATCTGTGGCTGAAGGTAAATGTGCACTTGCAAGTTTGTCTCGGGCTTCTTGTAAGTCCTGTAACATAGTAGAATGGTTATCTACATCAAACTTGGCGGATTGCGCCGCCATGTCTAGACCATCAAGGTCAGGCACAAACATTCTTATGCCAAAGAGCATTTCGTATGGGGTCCGCCCACCCAGAGGTCTTCTAGGAAGATTATTAAGTGCACGTTGTACGGTATACAAGTGGGCCAGCCAGTTCCTGCCAGTACCTAAGACTCTAGCTGTCAAGGATTGCTTTAAATCACGGTTCATTCGCTCCACAATTGAATTACCCTCAGGTCTATATGGAGACAAATACTTCACCCGCACCCCCAGTGAACCCATTGCGTCCTTGTACGCCTTAGAGGCAAACGCTGTACCTTGGTCAGAATGGAAGGTGCTGCATGCGAAAATTCCCACAAAGATACGCAAATCCCTGATGACATTTCGAGTGTCAGCACTCCGTTGTGGCCAGACCCAGATGAAACGTGTGCACGAGTCCACTGCAACTAAGATATATTTATAAGCAGTGTCTGAAGAAAGTGGACCGCAGTGATCCAGGTAAACACACCCAAAGGGTCTGTTAGAAATGTAGAGCGAGGTATGTGGTGGTCGTGTAACCGTAGAAGGCTTAATCTGTTGACACACGTCACAAGAAAGCACATAAGTACGAGTGTCTTTATATAAACCACGCCACCAGTAACGCTGCTGCAAAATGGAAACGGTCGCAGACACTCCAGCATGAGCCGAAGCCATGCCTTCGTGTGCTGCCGTTATCAAGGAAAGTCTGCGATCCGCGTTAGGTATCAGCCGATCACCAACGTTAGGTATTGTTACATAAGGAGCCTGTTCGGGACCTAACTGATAAGAATATTTGGACGGAAAACCCCTAGGGTAATTCGCACCTTCCTTTGTCGCAGCAATATCGGTGTCAATTTTTGACATGGATCTAGTAACCGCTGCTACTGAACACGTGACTACTGCTGATCTGGCAGCTTTGTCTGCCAGACCGTTACCAACAGCGTGTGCACCCACCCGCTGATGGCCTAGGGTGTGAACCACCTGTGTGAGTGGCAAACGTTGTCTCAATTCTGCCACCCGAACCCAAAGCATCTTATGCTTGATTGTGCTACCTTTTGCGTCTCTATAGTCGTTTTGCGACCAAAAGAACAGATTGTCATTGTATGATTGAACACAGTAATAAGAATCGCATACAATAAGTGTGGTCACATCCGGATTGACGAACTCAAGCGCAAGCACCAATGCACGCAGCTCGGCCAATTGTGCAGTACTGTCCCCGAGTGCCTGAGTGTGCACTACAGTGGATTTGAACTCTCCGTTCACAAAGGTACCTGCAACAATAGCACACGCGGCTGAATAAGCATGCTTGGACCCCGTGGCCGGTTGTGCCGAACCATTGGTGTAGATCACACAGTCGTAATCCTCAAGCGGCAGTAAAGACAGAGGAGGAGGATGAACGAACTCATACTGTAAATACTCCTGCGTCTGTAAAGAAGATTCGAAAATGAAGGTGACATCTGGAGACGTCAAAGAGGTTGCCCATTGTATCCAACGGGGATGCAAAGCTTTGGAGTTTGGTACACTTGCCTTTGTCACCGCCTCTAGAGCAGGATAGGGTGTTACCACTAGAATGCGCTTTCCCTGTGGCAGTGCGCGCTCCTTTAGAATCGCCATTTGCACTGCAGTCAGAACTTTCTCCACAGATGAAAAGCGCATTTCTGCGGAAGTGTACAGATGTGACTTGTATGCGATGGGTACTGTGTCCCCTTCATTAAAGGTTAAATACGTGAAACCCACTGCCCCCGGAATTATTCTAATCACCAGGTTTGTGTGGTTATCAAGCGTCAACAGATACTTAGACTCAAGGAGGTCTGTCTGCAAAGACTGCAGAATGGAGGAATGCTCCGGAAGCCAACAAGACTTCGAAAAGTTAGGTTGTATCAAAGCATACAATGGCTTGATACGCTGGGCGTATTCGGGTATGTATGTACGCCCGAAGTTCAGAAAACCTAGTAAAGACTGAAGTTTTTTCAGATTAGTAGGAGGGCACAAAAGTGCACATTTTTCTAGGAAGTGGGGGGCTAAGCCCTTACCTTCATTGTTGAGCTCGTAGCCCAAGAACAAAACGGTAAATTCAGCAATATGAGATTTGGCAAAGTTAAATTTATAACCTTGAACCGCAAATTCTAGAATAATGCGGTCTACTCTGGAGCGATGCGGGAACAATTCGCTGTCCGTCAGATAGATGTCATCGACGTACGAACGCTACTCTCCGGGGCTAAGTTGTGCGTGTAGAATTCATTGGAGAGCTCAAGTGTCGTTTTATATTTTTTACGAACAAGACTGTCTACAAGCGCAGAACTATGAGTATTTTGCACCGCAAAGGTCCGACAATGAGAGTTCAAATGCCGGTAATCCAAAACTAAGCGGTACGATCCATCAGGTTTAGAAACCGCGAAAAGGGGATTGTTCATAGGTGACACGCATGTTTCAATTACTCCCTGATATTCCAACTGAGTCAGAATTTCAGTAACGGGACCTTTTGCGTCCCGTTTAATGGGATATTGGGGTTGCGGCTGCGGTTGGGACCTCAAAGGTATTTCATGGAAAGGAGAGTCTTCATCCCAGCCCACGTGATTGCGGTATAACGCAGGAGCCAGGGATACAGCCCATTCGGCTGCAAGAGCATCCGCTTTGTCCTTTGGGACATGTCGAGAAAAGCTCAGAAGTATCACCTCCTCCCCTTTACGCGCAGCAAGAACGAATGGAGGGGGCCAATCCACCTCCGCTAACAATATGTCATATGAAGAGGTCAGATTCTCCCAAAAAATCCCTTTTATTACACACTGTATATCACCTTCAATTTGAATGACTATATTAAAAAGTCTGTCAGGGGGTGCCACTCTGGTGTCTGCTGTCTCGACAGTTATGAAAGTTTCAGTTGCTGTCGCCTCCATATGAGGATGTAGCGCCTCCCGCACTATGGTAACTTCCGCGGCGCTGTCTAGGAGGGTCACTGCCCACGTCCAGTTCAGGAGTCTCGTTCTCACCGTCTGTGGCATATTTCGCTGTTACAGCAGCAACTTTCTTCTTCTGAAATTGTGGACGAGAACGCTGAAAGTCTTCCGCTTTCCCTCTGACCTCTTGTCGAGGTTGGTCTCGTCCCTGGGGAGCCTCTCGACCCCTTCCTCTATCCTGGCGATCTCCTCCACCAGCCTGCGTAGATGTTGGTGCCTGTGAAGAACGAGGAGAACGCGAATCAGGGACGTGAAATCTCTCTGGAGATTTAATTCTCGCCCTATCGCGTAAATCATATGTGCGTTCAGAAGAGACAGAAACCGGGGATGCGCCTCGCGACCCCGGCTTCTTCTGTTGCTTGCCCTGTTTTTTCAACCTCCAGCTCTTTTTAGTAAAAACTGGTTTCTCATCTTTCTCAGATTGAGTTTTAGGTTGTTGTTGTTGTTGTTTTGCAAAAGGCTTATTGCCCAGGCTATTTCGGCCAATAGTTTTTGGGTCACATGAGTTTTTGGACCCGGGCTTGGCGGCCATCTAGGGAAACATACCAAACCCACACATTTCTGAAAACTAGGGACCCAGAGGAGTCCAGGTAGGTATGGCTTGCATGGATCTCCCAAAGTTTCCCTACCCATAATCCACTGCAAACATCAAATTTTGATGAAAAAATCAAATTGTTCTCAAATTTCTGTGTGGGAAAGTTGTAGGATCACTGGGCTGACACAAATTTCCTACCACCCAGCGTTCCCCCAGGTCTCCCAATAAAAATGGTACCTCACTCTTGTGGGTGGGTCAAGTACCCGCGACAGGCAAGGGCCAAAACATATTGTGGAGACATCAATATTACCTTTCACAAAACGATCTGCTTTTACAAGGGAGGTCACATTAGTTTTTGGTCCTGGGCTTGGCGGCCATCTAGGCAAACCTACCAAACCCACACATTTCTGAAAACTAGAGACCTGGGGAGTCCAGGGAGGTATGGCTTTCGTGGATCCCCCAACGTTTCTCTACCCAGAATCCCTTGCAAACCTCAAATTTTGATGAAAAAATCAAATATTTCTCAAATTTCTGTATGGGAAAGTTGTGGGATCACCGGGCTGACACAAATTTCCTACCACCCAGCATTCCCCCAGGTCTCCTGATAAAAATGGTACCTAACTCTTGTGGGTGGGTCAAGTACCTGCGACAGGCAAGGGCGCAAAACGTATTGTGGAGACATCAATATTACCTATCACAAAACGATCTGCTTTTGCAAGGGGAGTCACATGAGTTTTTGGTCCTGGGCTTGGCGGCCATCTAGGGAAACCTACCAAACCCACACATTTCTGAAAACTAGAGACCCGAGGAGTCTAGGGAGGTATGGCTTGTGTGGATCCCCCAACGTTTCCCTACCCAGAAATCCCTGCAAACCTCAAATTTAGCTGAAAAAAATCAAATTTTTCTCAAATTTCTATGTGGGAAAGTTCTGGAATCTGTATGGATCCACAAATTTCCTACCACCCAGCGTTCCCCCAGGTCTCCTGATAAAAATGGTACCTCATTTGCATAGGTGTGTCAAGTAACCGTGACAGGCAAGGGCCCAAAACGTATTGAGGAGATATCAAAATTACCTATCACAAAACAACCTGGTTTTGCAAGGAGGGTCACCTGGGTTTTTGGCACCGGGCTCGGCGGCCATCTTGGGAAACTACCAAACCCACACATTTCTGAAAACTAGACAACCGGGGGAGTCCAGCGAGGTATGGCTTGCGTGGATTCCCCAATGTTTTCCTACCCAGAATCCCCTGCAAACCTCAAATTTGCAGGGGATTCTCGGTACTGCCCCCATCTGCCCCTGGGGGGGGCAGAAAGACTGTTGCATTTTTTTGGGGGGTGGGGGCATTGGTCTGCCCATCTTCAGAAGCCCCCACCCCTAAATCAAATATAAAAAAATCCCTGGCTTCTAGTGGGCTACCTAGAATCGCCTGCAAACCTCAAATTTAGCTGAACAAAAACACATTTTCCACATATTTATGTGTGGAATCAACATGCCGGCACAAATTTCCTACCCCACAGCGTTCCCCTCAGTCTCCCGAGTAAAATGATACCTCACTTATGTGGGTGGGACAAGGGCCTGTGACTGGGAAGAGCCAAAAACATAGGGATTAAGGGTATAGCACCGAGAATTTTAAGCGCTACATTGTTTTGAAAATACAATTTCAGCCAATTCTGCATTGGACACCCACACACATTTGTGGATCCACGCAGATTCCAGAACTTTCCACCACAGAAATGGGAGGAAAATGTGTTTTTTTTTTACAAAGTTTGAGGTTTGCAAGGGATTCTATGTAAAAGAACCTGGTGAGAGCCAGACAAGTAACCCCATCCTGGATTCCCCTGGGTGTCTAGTTTTAAAAAATGTATAAGTTTGCTAGGTTTCTCTAGGTGCCGGCAGAGCTAGGGTCCAAAATCTACAGCTAGGCACTTTGCAAAAAAAGGGTCAGTTTTCACTGTGAAAATGTGGTGTGTCCACGTTGTGTTTTGGGCCATTTCCTGTCGCGGCCACTAGGCCTACCCACACAAGTGAGGTACCATTTTTCTAGAAAGACTATGGGGAATGCAGGGTGGGTGGAATTCTGTGGATCCACGCAGATTCCAGAACTTTCCACCGGAGAAATTTGAGAAAAATGTGGGTTTTTTTACAAAGTTTGAGGTTTGCAAGGGATTCTGGGTAACAGAACCTGATGAGAACCAGACAAGTAACCCCATCCTGGATTCCCCTGGGTGTCTAGTTTTCAAAAATGTATAGGTTTCCCTAGGTGCCGGCAGAGCTAGGGTTCAAAATCTACAGCTAGGCACTTTGCGAAAAAAGGGTCAGTTTTCACTATAAAAATGTGGTGTGTCCACGTTGAGTTTTGGGCCGTTTCCTGTCGCGGGCACTAGGCCTAGCCACACAAGTGAGGTACCATTTTTCTCAAAAGACTTTGGGGAATTCAGGGTGGGTGGAATTTTGTGGATCCACGCACATTCCAGAACTTTCCACCACAGAAATTTGAGGAAAATTTGTTTTTTTTTTACAAAGTTTGAGGTTTGCAGGGGATTCTTGGTAACAGAACCTGGTGAGAGCCAGACAATTCACCAAATCCTGTATTCCCCTGGGTGTCTAGTTTTCAAAAATGTATAGGTTTGGTAGGTTTCCCTAGGTGCCGGCAGAGCTAGTGTTCAAAATCTACAGCTAGGCACTTTACAAAAAAAGGGTCAGTTTTCACTGTGAAAATGTGGTGTGTCCACGTTGCGTTTTGGCCCATTTCCTGTTGCAGCCACTAGGCCTACCCACACAAGTGAGGTACCATTTTTCTCTGGAGACTTTGGGGAATGCGGTGTGATTGGAATTTTGTGGATCCATGCAGATTCCAGAAATTCCCACCACAGAAATATGAGGAAAATGTTTTTTTTTACAAAGTTTGAGGTTTGCAAGGGATTCTGGGTAACAGAACCTGTTGAGAGCCAGACAAGTCACCCAATCGTGTATTCCCCTGGGTGTCTAGTTTTCAAAAATGTATAGGCTTGCTAGGTTTCCCTAGGTGCCGGTAGAGCTAGGGTTCAAAATCTACAGCTAGGCACTTTGCAAAAAAAGGGTCAGTTTTCACTAAAAAAATGTGGTGTGTCCACGTTGAGTTTTGGGCCGTTTCCTGTCGCGGGCACTAGGCCTAGCCACACAAGTGAGGTATCATTTTTCTCAAAAGACTTTGGGGAATTCAGGGTGGGTGGAATTTTGTGGATCCACGCACATTCCAGAACTTTCCACCACAGAAATTTGAGGAATTTTTTTTTTTTTTTTTTAAAGTTTGAGGTTTGCAAGGGATTCTTGGTAACAGAACCTGGTGAGAGCCAGACAATTCACCAAATCCTGTATTCCCCTGGGTGTCCAGTTTTCAAAAATGTATAGGTTTGGTAGGTTTCCCTAGGTGCCGGCAGAGCTAGTGTTCAAAATCTACAGCTAGGCACTTTACAAAAAAAGGGTCAGTTTTCACTGTGAAAATGTGGTGTGTCCACGTTGCGTTTTGGCCCATTTCCTGTTGCGGCCACTAGGCCTACCCACACAAGTGAGGTACCATTTTTCTCAAAAGACTTTGGGGAATTCAGGGTGGGTGGAATTTTGTGTATCCACGCACATTCCAGAACTTTCCACCACAGAAATTTGAGGAAAATTTGTTTTTTTTTTACAAAGTTTGAGGTTTGCAAGGGATTCTTGGTAACAGAACCCGGTGAGAGCCAGACAAGTCACCCAATCGTGTATTCCCCTGGGTGTCTAGTTTTCAAAAATGTATAGGCTTGCTAGGTTTCCCTAGGTGCCGGTAGAGCTAGGGTTCAAAATCTACAGCTAGGCACTTTACAAAAAAAGGGTCAGTTTTCACTGTGAAAATGTGGTGTGTCCACGTTGCGTTTTGGCCCATTTCCTGTTGCAGCCACTAGGCCTACCCACACAAGTGAGGTACCATTTTTCTCGGGAGACTTTGGGAAATGCGGGGTGGTTGGAATTTTGTGGATCCATGCAGATTCCAGAAATTCCCACCACAGAAATATGAGGAAAATGTTTTTTTTTACAAAGTTTGAGGTTTGCAAGGGATTCTGGGTGACAGAACCTGGTGAGAGCCAGACAAGTCACCCAATCGTGTATTCCCCTGGGTGTCTAGTTTTCAAAAATGTATAGGCTTGCTAGGTTTCCCTAGGTGCCGGTAGAGCTAGGGTTCAAAATCTACAGCTAGGCACTTTGCAAAAAAAGGGTCAGTTTTCACTAAAAAAAATGTGGTGTGTCCACGTTGAGTTTTGGGCCGTTTCCTGTCGCGGGCACTAGGCCTAGCCACACAAGTGAGGTACCATTTTTCTCAAAAGACTTTGGGGAATTCAGGGTGGTTGGAATTTTGTGGATCCACGCACATTCCAGAACTTTCCACCACAGAAATTTGAGGAAAATTTGTTTTTTTTTTACAAAGTTTGAGGTTTGCAAGGGATTCTTGGTAACAGAACCTGGTGAGAGCCAGACAATTCACCAAATCCTGTATTCCCCTGGGTGTCTAGTTTTCAAAAATGTATAGGTTTGGTAGGTTTCCCTAGGTACCGGCAGAGCTAGTGTTCAAAATCTACAGCTAGGCACTTTACAAAAAAAGGGTCAGTTTTCACTGTGAAAATGTGGTGTGTCCACGTTGCGTTTTGGGCCATTTACTGTTGCGGCCACTAGGCCTACCCACACAAGTGAGGTACCATCTTTCTCAGGAGACTTTGGGGAATGCGGGGTGGTTGGAATTTTGTGGATCCATGCAGATTCCAGAAATTTCCACCACAGAAATATGAGGAAAATGAATTTTTTTACAAAGTTTGAGGTTTGCAAGGGATTCTGGGTAACATAACCTGGTGAGAGCCAGACAAGTCACCCAATCGTGTATTCCCCTGGGTGTCTAGTTTTCAAAAATGTATAGGTTTGCTAGGTTTCCCTAGGTGCCGGCAGAGCTAGGGTTCAAAATCTACAGCTAGGCACTTTGCAAAAAAAGGGTCAGTTTTCAATGTGAAAATGTGGTGTGTTCATGTTGCGTTTTGGGCCGTTTCCTGTCGCGAGCAAAATGCCTACCCACACAAGTGAGGTACCATTTTTCTTGGAAGACTTTGGGGAATGCGGGGTGGGTAGAATTTTGTGGATCCGCACAGATTCCAGAACTTTCCACCACAGAAATGTGAGGAAAATGCTTTTTTTTTCTCCAAAGTTTGAGGTTTACAAGGGATTTTGGGTAATAGAACCTGGTGCGAGCCAGACAAGTCACCCCATCCTTGATTCCTCTGAGTCTCTAGGTTTTCAAAAATGTATAGGTTTCCCTAGGTGCCGAAATAGCTAGGGTACAAAATCTACAGCTAGGCACTTTGCAAAAAAAGGGTCAGTTTTCACTGTGAAAATGTGGTGTGTCCAAGTTGCGTTTTGGGCCATTTCCTGTTGCGGGTACTAGGCCTACCCACGCACGTGAGGTACCATTTTTCTCCAAAGACGTTGAGGAATGCGGGGTGGGTAGAATTTTGTGGATCCAGACAGATTCCAGAACTTTCCACCACAAAAATGTGAGGAAAATGTGTTCTTTTTTTACAAAGATTGAGGTTTGCAAGGGATTCTGGGTAACAGAACCTGTGTGAGAGCCAGACAAGTCACGCCATACTGGATTCCCCTGGGTGTCTAGGTTTCAAAAATGTATAGGTTTGCTAGGTTTCCCTAGGTGCCGGCAGAGCTAGGGTTCAAAATCTACAGCAGTTTGCTTTGCAAAAAAAGGGTCCGTTTTCACTGTGAAAATGTGGTGTGTCCACGTTGCGTTTTGGCCCATTTCCTGTCACGGGCACTAGGCCTACCCACACAAGTGAGGTATCATTTTTCTCAAACACTTTGGAGAATGCAGGGTGGGTGGAATTCTGAGGATCCACACAGATTCCAGAACTTTCCACCACAGAAATTTGAGAAAAATGTGTTTTTTTTTACAAAGTTTGAGGTTTGCAACGGATTCTTGGAAACAGAACCTGGGGAGAGCCAGACAAGTCACCCAATACTGTATTCCCCTGGGTGTCTAGTTTTCAAAAATGTATAGGTTTGCTAGGTTTCCCTAGGTGCCGGCAGAGCTAGGGTTCAAAATCTACAGCAGTTCGCTTTGCAAAAAAAGGGTCAGTTTTCACTGTGAAAATGTAGTGTGTCCACGTTGCGTTTTGGGCCATTTCCTGTCGCGGCCACTAGGCCTTCCCACACAAGTGAGGTACAATTTTTCTCGGGTGACTTTGGGGAATGCGGGGTGGTTGGAATTTTGTGGATCCACGCAGATTCCAGAACTTTCCACCACAGAAATGTGAGGAAAATGTGTTTCTTTTTACAAAGTTTGAGGTTTGCAAGGGATTCTGGGTAACAGAACCTGATGAGAGCCAGAGAAGTCACCCAATCCTGTATTCCCCTGGGTGTCTAGTTTTAAAAAATGTATGGGTTTGCTAGGTTTCCCTAGGTGCCGGCAGAGCTAGGGTTCAAAATCTACAGCTAGCCACTTTGTAAAAAAAGGGTCAGTTTTCACTGTAAAAATGAAGTGTGTCCATGCTGCATTTTGAGCCGTTTCCTGTTGTGGGCACTAGGCCTACCCACACAAATGAGGTACCATTTTTATAGGGAGACTTAGGGTAACACATAATTGTAGAGCAACTCTTATTACCTATTAACGTTCGATGCATTTCTGCCTTCCAAATGAAAGAAAATGTGTAAAAAAGAAGTCATTTCAATTTATCACTGTATATATTTTCCCAAATTAATTGCTATGTACCCGGTACATAATAAAAAACCATTGCAAGACGCTGCTCAGTTATTGGCTCTGGGTTCGTCGGGTTCTTGGTGAACCTCCAAGTCCTATATTTCCTCACAACCAGAAAGGTCAAGCGGATGTAATGGTATATTGCTTTCAAACATCTGTCATAATTAGAAGAAGTTACCGGTGAAATCGTTGGCACAAATGGCTGTTTTTATCAACTCATTTTCAATTTTTCCTATTTTCAACTGTTAGTTTCTATAAAGAAACCTTGAAGGATCTACACATATGAATGCTTGCTGAATTCAGAAGTTTATCTACTTTTCTAAAATGTATAGCTTTCCAGGATCCATTATTGCTTTCATACCCATTTGTACCATTAACTGGAAGAAGGTTGAAAGCACAAAAAACAGCAAAAATAGGCTATGTCCCAGTAAAATGCCAAAACTGTGTAAAGAATGTTGGTTTTCTGACAAAGATCTGTTAGTCCCTGAAAGCTGGGAAAACGGTGATTTCAGCCCCACAAACCCTTTGTTGATACCATTTGCAGGGAAAAAGCCAGACACTTTCATTTGTAGCACTTTTTTAAAATTTTTCCCCCCCAAAAAAAAATGTAGCTGTAGTTTGGCTAATTTCTGGGTCCCCTCCAGGGGAATCCATAAACCCTGGGTACCTTTAGAATCCCCATGATGTTGGAAGAAAAGGATGCAAATTTGGCATGGATACCTTATGTGGTCAAAACGTTACAGGGGCCTAAGCGAGAACTACCCCAAATAGCCAAGAAAAGGCTTAGCACGGGGAGGGGAAGGCCTAGCAGTGAAGGGGTTAATACACATCACTGAAAAAAACAAATGTTAAAGTAACATTAGAGTTAGGTGAAATGTTCAATTTGAAACTCTAAAAACCACTGAAATTCACCAGTTATAGTAAGAGTTATCTCAAATAACTATGGGGCAAATTATTAGTCTGGCGGTCATTGACCGCGAGACTCACGGTGGCGCATCGGTGGCAGTCCTGTAGCCACCGTATTCCAAGGCAGCTATTCGGACTGTCACCATTGCACCGACTTCACAGTCTTCACAGTCCATGCCCTGCTGGAACTGTGCTTGCGTTCCCATTGTGGTGCCCGGTTTCAGGGCACCACCATGGGAACGGCAAAAGACAAGCCTGCCAGACACGAGTTGAACTTGTAATCTGGCGGGCAGACCATGCACAGCTTTGGTGGTGCTATGCTGGCGCAAAGCCAGAGCAGCACCGCCAAAGAAAAACAATAGATTAAAAAATGTCATCTAGTACAAAATCATAAACAATACCCAATTTCCAAATAACAATTCTGAGTTAAATATTTGTAAAAGTCAAGTTAGATGGATTAAGTCATATCTAAAACTTTGAAAAATAGCCCTCAAAATTCACATCTCTTCCTAAAGTAAAACACTGATTTTATAAAATTTAAGACTGCAAAACAGATTTCAGGTGAGCCCATAGACTGCATGAATATTAAACCATCCATATGCTATCTCACGGTAGCTTTGCCTGACAGCGGCACCAAAAAACGGTGTCTTGGATCTTGGACATTTGGCAGAACAAAAATAAATGAAGGTGCTTTGGATCGAAAAGTTGTCACACACACAAAAAGATATATCCTGCTGCCGTGCCCCCGGAGATGGAAAAGCAAATTTAAAGTGCAAAGTCTAAACAAAGTCAGCCAGTGATGATATGTAGGGGAAACACACCACCTCAAGTAAGGCTCTAAACCCCAAGTTGTTGAAACTGTGGCATAGTTTACAATTGATTGTTTGGCCTGAACAGCGGACAAACGTTTATTTGTGCACTGCTCTAAAAACAGTTCTTTAACACATAATTTGTGATTGGGGCCAATTGTTTGGGGGAATTTATAAAGATCTGGGAGGCCCAATCTATCGAAGCTGACCTTCAAATACATCAGCCATTGTATCTGGTCTATCCCATCTAATGACATGCAATCTGAAATCCAAGTTCTAATCAGCCCAGCCTCTGGAGATGACCATATTTTAGCCTACAATAATAAAGGGGCAAATCCAATATGATCTTCCAGGTAAGACATCCAAAGCTCCTCATGGCATATTAAGGTAGCTGTGCCCACTGGGACTGAAAGTAGCCTACGCAGAAATGTATTTTCTGCACGTTGTAAGATATCCACCTTATTGTGCCCCCAGAGGCCAGCACCATATTCCCCCAACTGAAATGCACTTGCACCTGAATGCATGCAGCATTTCTGGAATTGGTTTATTTTGGAGCTTACATGCAAATCAAAAAATGGCTTCAATGTTCCAGTTAAAAGTCTGGCATCTGAGGGGTCGATTCCGATCTCGGCCGGAAGCGCACCTAACAGTATTCGTCCGGAAAAAAAACCAGCCGAATGCGTGTTTCCCGACCGATTCGAACACTCGTCCGAACGAACAAGTACGATGCGCATAACAGCCCAGATTCCGAGCGAGCCGTTCTCACCCATTTCAGCTCCTGTTCCCCACCCGAGCCGGATCCGTAAACGCCGATTCGAGTCGCACGGAACCAAATACACAGCACCTTCCGGCCGGACTAGTACGATGCGCACTTCGTACGCGCCGAACCCGTCGCTACGTCCGGCACGTTTGAGCATCCGGGAGAGCCGTACATAAGCTCCGATTCGCGCCATAAGAAGATCCACAGCTACGAGACGAACAAGCCAGCGACGAGTACGAGTCGAAGACACGCGAAACCCGAACGAGACGACCCAAGCATGAATCCCATCGCGCAGGTCCTACCTATACTCTACATCTATTACCGGGACCGGCACGGACGCGTACGGCACAGACGGTAAGTCAAACACCAACAACACAAACAAACGACATGTACCCGAAATATGTCACACACACATAGGGATGCACAAATGACGTACACCAGCAACAGCATAACCATAGGGGTGGGATGGCCATCACCAGTGCCATACACACCCATAGGGGGATGGATGCCTACCACTACCACCACCCCTACTCATGGGGGCCTGGATGCCTGTCACTACTACCATCCCCACTCATAGGGGGATGGATGCCTACCACTACCACCACCCCTACTCAGGGGGCCTGGATGCCTGCCACTACCACCACCCCTACTCAGGGGGCCTGGATGCCTGTCACTACTACCATCCCCACTCATGGGGGGATGGATGCCTACCACTACCACCACCCCTACTCAGGGGGCCTGGATGCCTACCACTACCACCACCCCTACTCAGGGGTGCCTGGATGCCTGTCACTACTACCATCCCCACCCTTAGGGGGATGGATGCCTGCCACTACCACCACCCCTACTCATGGAGGGCTGGATGCCTTCCACTACTACCATCCCCACTCATAGGGGGATGGATGCCTACCACTACCACCTCCCCTACTCATGGGGGGGCTGGATGCCTGCCACTACCACCACCCCTACTCATGGGGGGCTGGATGCCTGCCACTACCACCACCCCTACTCAGGGGGCCTGGATGCCTGTCACTACTACCATCCCCACTCATGGGGGATGGATGCCTACCACTACCACCACCCCTACTCAGGGGGCCTGGATGCCTACCACTACCACCACCCCTACTCAGGGGGGCCTGGATGCCTGTCACTACTACCATCCCCACCCTTAGGGGGATGGATGCCTGCCACTACCACCACCCCTACTCAGGGGGGCCTGGATGCCTGTCACTACTACCATCCCCACTCATAGGGGGCTGGGTGCCTACCACTACCACCACCCCTACTCAGGGGGGGCTGGATGCCTGCCACTACCACCACCCCTACTCTGGGGGGCCTGGATGCCTGTCACTACTACCATCCCCACTCATGGGGGGATGGATGCCCACCACTACCACCACCCCTTCTCAGGGGGCCTGGATGCCTACCACTACCACCACCCCTACTCAGGGGGCCTGGATGCCTGTCACTACTACCATCCCCACCCTTAGGGGATGGATGCCTGCCACTACCACCACCCCTACTCAGGGGGCCTGGATGCCTGTCACTACTACCATCCCCACTCATAGGGGCTGGAAGCCTACCACTACCACCACCCCTACTCATGGGGGGCTGGATGCCTGCTACTACCACCACCCCTACTCATGGGGGGCTGGATGCCTGCCACTGCTACCATCCCCACTCATAGGGGATGGATGCCTACCACTACCACCACCCCTACTCATGGGGGGCTGGATGCCTACCACTACCACCACCCCTACTCATGGGGGCCTGGATGCCTGCCACTACCACCACCCCTACTCAGGGGGCCTGGATGCCTGTCACTACTACCATCCCCACTCATAGGGGGCTGGATGCCTACCACTACCACCACCACTACTCAGGGGGGCTGGATGCCTGCCACTACCACCACCCCTACTCAGGGGGCCTGGATGCCTGTCACTACTACCATCCCCACTCATGGGGGGATGGATGCCTACCACTACCACCACCCCTACTCAGGGGGCCTGGATGCCTACCACTACCACCACCCCTACTCAGGGGGCCTGGATGCCTGTCACTACTACCATCCCCACCCTTAGGGGGATGGATGCCTGCCACTACCACCACCCCTACTCAGGGGGCCTGGATGCCTGTCACTACTACCATCCCCACTCATAGGGGGCTGGATGCCTACCACTACCACCACCCCTACTCATGGGGGCTGGATGCCTGCCACTACCACCACCCCTACTCATGGGGGGCTGGATGCCTGCCACTACTACCATCCCCACTCATAGGGGGCTGGATGCCTACCACTACCACCACTCCTACTCATGGGGGCCTGGATGCCTGCCACTACCACCACCCCTACTCAGGGGGGCCTGGATGCCTGTCACTACTACCATCCCCACTCATAGGGGGCTGGATGCCTACCACTACCACCACCCCTACTCATGGGGGCTGGATGCCTGCCACTACTACCATCCCTACTCATGGGGGCTGGATGCCTGCCACTACCACCACCCCTACTCATGGGGGGCTGGATGCCTGCCACTACCACCACCCCTACTCAGGGGGGCCTGGATGCCTGTCACTACTACCACCCCTACTCATGGGGGGCTGGATGCCTGCCACTACCACCACCCCTACTCATGGGAGCTGGATGCCTGCCACCACCACCACCCCTACTCATAGGACGGGTAATGCATGACACAGCCAGCATACTCCCACATAAGGAATGTCTGAAAATTACATCCCCCCCAACACCATGACAAGCGTGTGTAGTCTGTGTCAAATGCCTACAACACTGAACATGACATTGAACATACAATGTGACCCCATCACATGTGTCACACATAAATGTGTGTGGCCTCCACAATGCAAGCCGACTCATGACCACTGTGGCAATGGGTTCGAACACCCCATCACCACAGTGACCAAAAGGTAAATGTGGGGTCCATAGCTGAAGCACATTTTGAACAGTGTGGCAATGGGGCCGAAAGCCCCATCACCACAGTGACCAAAAGGTAAGTGTGGGGTCCATAGCTGAAGCACATTTTGAACAGTGTGGCAATGGGGCCCAAAGCCCCATCACCACAGTGATCAAAAGGTAAGTGTAGTCATGGTAAAAGCTGCCAAAGCCAAACTGCATGGATGATTCCTGGTCACACAACAACAAACACATCAGTGGCATAGCAGTGCTTGTGTCCTATAGCAACATAGATTGGGTGAGGCAAACAGTGCAGTGCCAATGAAACATCGTTTTGGCCATGTGCATACAAACATCACCCATGGGGGCTCACATTGTCAACATTCACAAATAACACGGTCTAACAGTGGAGGCCTCCAAAGATACAGCACCTGAACTGCTATCCCTCTAGTATTATTACCCCTCTATTCTTCCTGGGGTTTGTGTGCACACTGAAACGCACCCACCATCACAGTGCAGATCCTCATGGGATCACAGCAAAATAAAACACAAACACAGGTGCACCACATATTAATTACAAGATATAAAAATACATATACATAGTCCATATGTAATACAAATATTATTCAAAATTTATTTTTATTCCAAAATTCTCATTTTTAAAAAACATAAACATATGCATCAAAAAAAATCACGGTGATACAGCCACAATTAATATGTGGTGCACCTGTGTTTGTGTTTTATAATTCACAAATAACACAATGACATAAGTGACCATCATAATGCAGACCCACATATCTGCACCAATGGACACACAAATGTAGATATCCTGTGGAGACTGTAGATGTCAGGTGAACAAATACCATACCATGGCAGCAATGGGACATACAAACCATGATTATTGTGCTGACTGATGACCTAGGAGTCCCAGGGACAGCAGGGGAAAGCCACCAAACAACATACAGCCAATGGCACACTCAAGATATGCCAATGCAGTGGTGCAAATGCACAAACACAAACAGGCAGACTCACACTGCATATCAAACACAACAGGTGATGGGGTGTGTGCCAGTGTCCCCAGGCAACCACACAACACATGAGGAGGCCTGAATTCCAATTACACAGATGTGTATACAGTGCCATACAAAAGTAACTCATGGATCGGATTCCCTATGTGGGCAAACAGGCATTGTTAGATGAGAGGGAGCCCAAATTACACATGTCACACAAGCTTGTAGGAACAGCAACTAACACAGCAAGAGACAGACCCACCACAGCACTACCCCCAGGGACACCACATTGTGGTGACACTAGCCTGCATGATAATCCCACTGTGATGACAAAGGTAGATGTCATTCACACTGTGAACCACAGCCATGTGTCCTGAGCAACAAACTACCATCACACCTACACAAGCACAAGTCAATCAAAACGGCCTGCCAGCCAAGGCCAATATGGAGGTAGGGGTCTAGCCGTGCAACAACTCACATTTGCACACACTCAACACCACACACCTTGATCTCCACCAATGTGCAGCAGTGAAGCTCACATGGACTGGTGACATTGCACATGCACCCATGACAATCCCAGGGGTGGTGGTGGGAACTAAGGTGCAGAAACCCATCACACATGGCCAGTCAACAAGACTCGTGAATGTCTGACACACTGCACAGTACGCGGTACATGGGCATGACGTGAAATCCACCCCAATCAATGGGATCCCGGCCATAGTCACACACCAATGAAGAAGCCAAGGTGACCCACAAAGAACACACGTAGACAACTTCCAACATTGCAGCTCTGACCCTGAGGAGTGGCAGCAGTCACACACACAACGTGTCACAATCACTGAAAGCAACCAGAAACTGTAAATTACATGACCTGTGTAACCAACAAGTGCCAAGGGGAATCCTGACTGTGTCCCATCTGCATTTGCCCACATCCCCAGCCCTGACAACAAAGACAACTAGGGATGACAACCTGATGAACATTAGTTTGCCATGCACCCACATCCCGGAGAAACCAGGTCCAAGATGCTGGATGAACACAGAACAACTCAGCAAGCATCACAAACAGGAACATCCGTAGGGACACAGCCTGTGTAGGTAAAGGGAAGGGAACACGCACAGACATGCTTACACAACACACAACACGGGCCCAGGCAATGTCACGGGATTACACACTGCCATGAGGGCACTCCACTCCTGTGGAAGGTCCGCTGTGCCAAACCTTGTCTGTGCACGACTCAAACATGTCAGCAGAACACTCGGTCAGTGAGTCAACAACTACAACACACTGAAGGCTCTGCTCACATCAGCCTGGGTACGGGAGTGTCACGTCAGTCATCTGCATACACCCAAAACACGTGTCAAGCAAGTTGCAATGTATACACAGATGAGTCCTTCAACATTGATGTGCTAAACTGCATGTCCAGTGGAGATGGGCACACAGTCAGGGAAATAGAAACATTGAACAGTGGTAAGCCCACCAGATGTGCATCAGTGTAAGACAAAGATGTTAATTAACAAATGCAAAACGTACATCCCTGTGTCAAATGCTGAACATTACACCCTCAGACTGCAGCAAAGGATGCAATGGATCCAGACTACATTAGGACACATATCCCATGGACCACATGGAGTCCATCACAGCAACACTTCATTTACCTGATCTGAACACCATTACAACTGCAAATGCATGATGATACTCATCTACATCATGTACATCAAAAGAAAAACTACAAGTAAACAAAAAGAGGCTTTATTTAGCAAATGTCAAACAAAAATTTGAAGTCCAAAATAAACTAAGGCCAATGGCCAGTCCAAATACACAGTCCCAACAGGGTGATATGTGACAACTTGTCACCCACTGCTTGCCTGCACTGGTACGGACAGGGGACATCCCCCTTGGAGGGGCATACAAGGGGCAGGCCAGGCACCGCAGGGACTGGATCAGGGGATGCCAGAGTGAGGCAGTGAAGGGGTGGTGGGTGCAGGAGTGTCACCGGCAACTGCAGTGGAGGTGTCTGACTCAGGGGGGGCCGGCACCACTGTAGGGCACAAGTCAGATGGTGTGGGTGCTGCAACCACTGCAGTGGGCCGGTCAGATGGAGTGGACTGGGTCCCCACTGCAGTGCCCGAGTCAGACGGGGTGGTTGTGGACTCCACTGCAGTGCATGACTCCAAGGGAGTGGAAGGGGGGCAGATGAGGTGGGCAGGACAGAGGGGGGACCCGGTCTCCACACCAGTGGCACAAACAGGCAGAGCGTCTGGTTTGGGGGTGGAAGAGCAAGTGGCAGGGGGAGGGCCTAAGCAGTTTGGGGATGCGGTATCGGTGTGTGGGGGAACCTGGGGCAGGGTGTGGCGGTGGAACCTGTGGAGTGGTGGCCTGGGGGATGGAGGAGAGAGACTGGGTGGTGGAGCTGCGTGGTGGTGGGGTCTTGCCCTTCCTGGTCTGGGGGGACTTCCGAATGGGGTCCTCAGTCTGCCTGCACCTGGGGGAGGGTGTCCGGGGGCAAGGGGCACTCCCCTCTGTGTGGGTGGACTTCCTCTTCCCCCGGTATGCTGGATCAGCAGGATCGGAGGTGAAGAGGACGAGGTCACAGAGGAAGAGCTGCTGTGTAGGTGGGGTTGCAGGTGAGGCAAGGGTAGGGGTCTTGGAGGGAGAGGATTTGGAGGACTGCGGAGTGACTGTGGATGCCTGTGTGTGTGTCTGTTCCCCATCCCCTGTGTGTGTGGTATCAGTCCCCTGAAGATGCTTGTGTGCACGTCTTGCCTTTCTTTTGGGTGTGTCTGTGCTGCTCATGTCTGTGTGTTTGGGTGATTGTGCAGGTGTGCATGTGCTTTGGACAGGTAGGGTGCCAGGAAGTGTGGATGGGGCAGAGGTAGGAGGGGTGAGGGACTGTTGGAGGAGGGACACTGCTGCCATCAGGGAGGAGTCCATGGACCTATTGCTTCTCTGTAGGGCAGACATACCCGTCGAGATGCCCTCCATGAACGACACCAGCTGTGTCAACAGAGTGGTGTGTGCATGGAGGACACTCAGCATTGCTGTCTGCCCTACATGGAGCTGCCGAAGTAGGTACACAGACTCCTCACTCAGGGCAGCAGGGGACACAGGGGCAGGGGGTGCAGTGCCTGGCACGAAGGAGACACGCTCCCGAACACGGGAGCCTCCACGGACCTCTGGAATCAGAGCCAATGGGAGGGCGGTGGTGGTGGTGGCGGGGCCAGACAGACTAGCTGGGGTGTGGTGGCTGCTGACACCCGCCTCCACAAGGGAGTCATCCTCCGAGCTGCTGTGGTCCTCAGCTGAGGTGGATGGTGCTGAGGACTCCTCGGTGTGGCTCCCCTTGCCCTCCGTGCCACTGGGTCCCTCCGACCACTCATCGGCTGCTGACCCAGTCTGGCTCTGCAGCTCCTCCTGGTCCGTGGAGCTGTCCCCTCCTGGGGTCGTGGATGTATCTGCAAACAATTAGGGAAACAGACAAACATCAGTCACCTGCACTGACCGCACACACCAAAGTAAGTACAGCACATTACAGAGCAAGCCCTGGCATCCTTAGTTGAACATTGCCAAAAGTCCTCACACAGATTCGGAGAAGACAATTGTCAGTCTGATGGTCAACCATGGAACACACACCCCTCCTGCCCTTGCACCCATCTGTCTGGTGCCTGTCTGATGGTAATACCCCAGTGTGGACACATGCACCACCTACACAGTTGTTGGACATTGCAGAGAACACGGTGAAGTATGTGAACATGCACACATCACATCTCTTGCCACTGAGTCAGTGCAGGTGTCCGGATAAAGGGATGGCCAGAGTCTAAATAGAAATGCATGTGATGCATACCAGCACCAGACACCATGATGCACCCATGTCCGGATAGTCAATGCCACAATGGGGTGCATGTTGCACATGTCACTCCCCTGCAGGATCACTCTTAGGAAGTTTAATGCCATGACACAGGCATGCGTGCAAAGTCATACATCACTGTCTCCAGTCACATGGCCATGGCAGCCAGCCAACAACAGTCTGCACTGTGTCACAATCCTAGGACATGGGGAATGCAAGTTATGTAATTGACAAGTGCACATGTCCATCCCCCACTAACCACATCATCTGAACTCGTATTTGTCCACGTCATACCAATTGGACATATGGGAGACATGAAACACAACTCTCAGAACCTGAGCACCTCACAGTGTGCTGTGAATGAAAAACAGCTGCCTGAAAGTCACAGTCGCATACACCTGTGTGCACAGTCAAGTGATCAAACACCTATAAGTCACAGAAGTATCGTCTCTCATGGTCACATCTCAGATGGCATGCTGAGCCCTAACCGATAAACATACCAGTAGTCCTGACAACGAAGCCACAGCATAATGACACAGAGGCAGACACCTGAGGGAACATTTCACTGATCACAACATGTCAGCTGATACACGGGAGTGGGAGTAGAGAGTGTATTGTATGCCCTGGAGTAGGCATGACTGTCCAGCTCCACCTGTAAGAGGGATGAGCCCTGGACAGTAGGCAGGTGGCTAAGCATGTGTGACACACATGACATACATACTCCTGAGGCCCAAACATTGTTCCCACCCGCAGCATGGGGGTGTGCCAAATACCCCAGGGACATGTGGTGATTCAGATCAGCAAGTGGACCACATATCAAAGTTACACCCAGATTACATTTCACGACTTAGGCATTGTGTGAGCAATCGACCCACCCATGAAGCCCACCACAAAGTCACGGGAACAAAAGCTGTCCCCCACCTTGAGCAAAGCAAAATGCAAGGACCCTGTACCCAAGTGACACAATTTCCTGACCGTAAGGACCACACCTGCATATCAGATGAGGAGTGGGCATGTCACAATTGAGGGACATGGGTCCTGGACCACAAGACTGATGTACTGTGGAAGTTTAACCAGGCCAGAGGAGGGCACATAGCATGTCAGACAGAGTTCACAGTGCAGTCATGGACCCACCCCCTCCTTGCTGCTGTCTGTCCTTCAGCTGCCCATCCAGGTCAGGGAAGACCACCGCCAGGATCCGGAGCATGTGGGGGGTCAGGGTCCGGTGTCCGCCCCTCCTGCGAGGAGGTGACAGCTTCAGCTGGACCCTTGCGATCCTCTGGGTCCAGCCACGAAGGTCCTGCCACCTCTTCTGGCAGTTGCGGATCCGGCGCTTGTAGACCCCCACGGATCTTACTGCCCGGGCGATGGTCAGCCAGATTTCCTGCTTACAGTGGGCATCAACCTGTGAGGATGACAAAGTGAAAAGGCCATTACTACACATGCAACATATCCGTGCATCACACAGTCGGATATACATGTCTCAATCACAGGGGCATATGATGTACACAGGCAGTGCAACGATGGCTATGAACAGTTTGCCAGCAGTGACTACATGGTGTCATTGCATGGGAAGTAAACCTTGTTGGAATGCACTGTTACTGCACTGTACCTGTTCAGTGCATGTGACTACACACTTTGGGGGGTGAGAACTACTCAGTGAGCATGCTAGCCAGTGGTGTGCACACTGGAAGTCTTGCTAGTCAGACAACATGCGCAATTAGTAAGGCAGGGGACAGCACACTCACCTGCTCCCCTGGTGTCCCATACAGCTTGCCGTACTGTGGAAGGAGGCTGTCCAGCAGGGCCTGGTTCTCCTCAAGGCTGAAGGCTGGGGCTCTCTCCACAGTACGTGCCATTGCAGTAGCCAGAGGATGCAGAGACAGCAGCAGTGTTGGTGGCAGATGTCGTCCTGGAGCATGTAGTGCAGGCAAGTGAGCCCTCAGGGGAACAGCCAGCATTATATGTGTGCTGCAGAGGCAGATACTGTCCCATGTGTCCAAAGTGATAGGTCCAAGTCGTTTGCATCTTCTGAATCTGACCAATCCATGGAATAGCAGCACTAATACACGCCCACAGCATCCTTCAAAACCTCAACTTCATGACACCCATGAATTTGCAACATTGTTGTGGCTGGCCAACTGAATTCACTGCATCAGACTCGTTGAAGCTTCGAAAACGCGGAAACACATGGGGAGAGGCAAGATGGCGGTCGCTTGAGACCGTAGGTGCACACGGAGCACTGAGAGCCAGAAGAATTTAAAAATGCTGCAGTAGTGTAATCGGGGATATGAAGGACGAGTTTTTCAGCCTGGACTCACACTACCCCCCACGGACCGGTAGAGATTACCTACGACTGCTGGGAACAGTAATTGGGCTCTCTGTTCTGCGACACATCGCTAGGACAATTGCGGGAAGTCCCAAAACTTATCCAGTAGGTTCCTACCTGGCGGAGGCTCCGGACGCTGGGGCTGATTCTGTGGAGACATTCGGGAGTGCTGGACCTGCCGAGATGGGTCCCAAGAGTGCGGCGGGGGCTGCCAAGACTAGGGCGGTCAGATTGTTGCAAGGCGGGATGGCGGTGTCGGGAGATGCTGCTGCAGCCACGGATGTTCCGGCCCCGACCTTGGGATCTCCAGCTCTAACTCCGCGGCGAGGACGCCGGGGTGCAGTGACTGACCCGGATCCAGGAAGAGGAAGAGGCGGGACAACGCAGAGGGGACGCCCGGCCGGCCCTACAGTGATCGACCTGCTGAGAGCTCCTCCCGGGAGACCAGTTCCGGGTCGCGAGGAGAAGCTTCGGGACAAGGCTTCCCCCGACACCGTGGTAACCACAGAACGTGTAGGAGACTCACCCCTGCAGGAACTAGGAGACTCAGCTCGGGGAGATCAGACCGAGGTGAGAGCGGTGGAGAACGGTCATATCAACGGGTCGGCAAACTTGGAAGGTAGGCCCGGGGGGCTCTTGCCTCAGCAGCTGACTCCGAATCCTTCGGGGGGCTCTGAAAACACTATGACTATTTTAACTGTGCAAGCAGCTGGGGAGGTCCAGATGGACCCGGATAAGACAGGATTTGCTGCTGCGGACAGCAGGGTCTCTGGGGGACAAGTCGATAATCATGGCACTACGGGTATTAATCTCCTGCAACCAGTCAATGTCGATTCTGATTTTCAAGCTTGCCAACATGAAATTAACCCCAGTGGGACCCTCGACAGTGGTAGCCAAATTGAGCTTGATAAGGAACCTAGCGACTTCTTCTTCTCTGTATCTGATGGGGATGAGTGGTCTGAGGATTCCTCTGTCGGTAGCACGGATCTAAGTCATAGCGATGTGGAGGTAGCAGGTGGCACTAAATGTAAAACTGTGCAGAAGAAAAAAGAAAAAAAAAGGCAGGGTGGGAAGGAGTTGGCTTGGGACTATACCCCCACGAGCCAACTGTCTAATCCTATGCTTACTTCCCAATCCGTTTCTGATCCATCCGAGACAACCTCTCCAACCTTAGATGCCATCTTTCAGGCCATCTCTATGCACCGCGAGGAAACTCGCCAAGACAGTCGCAAGACCCACCATGCCATGCGCAAGATGCAAGGGGTTGTTCGAAAATTGACAAAAACTTGCAGTGTATTTGGAGAACGATTAACTGACCTTGAGTCCAGGATAGTCACCACAGAATCTGACCTAGCCTCAAATCTTGCGCTGGTGGGCTCCCATGATGCACAGTTGGTGGATGTTAGATGGAAGCTGGAGGAGTTCGAGAACCGCCAGCGAAGGAATAACCTGCGGGTTCTTGGGGTCCCTGAGGGGGTTGAGGGGGACGATATACGGTTATTTGTGGTGAAATTGTTACGAGACTCCTTGCCGGAATTAACTGATTGGAATTGGGCACTTGAGATTCAGCGGGCCCATCGGGTCCCCTTTGTTCAGAGACAGCCTGTTAGGGCAGGGGGCTTCCCCCGAGCCATCCTTGTATATTTTGGCAATTTTCTGTTGCGCCAAGCCGTCTCTGAAAAAGCAAGACCCAATGCAAAAAGATCTAGCAATGATATTACCTATTTTGTTCGCCCAGACTTCTGCCACTCCACCATTGAAAGGCGGTGGCGGCTACGGCAGCTTATCAAACCATTTCAGGATAAAAAGGCGCAAGCCTTTTTAAACAATCCAGCTCGTCTCAAGGTGATCTTTGAGGGGCAAACAAAGTTCTTTACGTCAGAAATAAAAGCTAAGGAATTCCTGGACGGGCTCTCCAGCTAGGTCCAGGCTCGCTATTATGAGTATTAGGAACTACATAATGTGGGAAGGTACAGGATGGCACGCAGGGGGTAGTAACCAAGAATAAAAAGGGGGGGAGGAAGGGGAAAAAAAAAAAAAAAAAAAACCCTAAACACATTTAACTCCCTTTTTTTTTTTAAATATTCTGGCGGAGGCACTATGAATATGGGAACGTCGGCTGTAGGATGCAGCATCTTATGAAGGTCCCACAGTTAAGGCTCTCACGCTCAGTTGTGTAGCACATCCATCGCAATCAGACTCATGCCTGAGTCTGCATGCCTCACGTGGGGAGGTGGGGCTGTTCGGGAGGGGGTGGGGTGCTTAGGGGGGAAGGGGGGGAAGGGGGCGGATAAGGTGGTGGGTTAAAAGCAAGGGGGAAAAAAGCATGTCCAGAAACAGTAATAAAATAAGGAGACAATTAAAAGCGATAAATAGATGGCTGAATGTGAAGCGAGATCTTATTGGGGGAAAAAGTTTGCGAAGGTCCCATGGAGGAATTCGAGAATCTGAGCCCAGTGTAAGATGGGGAAGATAACTATTTGCTCATGGAACATTGCGGGGTTGAATGACCGGGCAAAAAGGGTAAGATTTGTTGAACTTATCAGACTTAACCACGCTGACGTAATATGCTTACAGGAGACACATATTCCATGGCGGAAAAGGGAAGTAATGAGAATCACAGGGTATAATCTGCTGGCATGCACCACTCAGACATCTAATATACGTGGTGTGGCTATCTTAGCAAAATCTTCTTTGGGTATGGCCAAACGTAAATTAGTGGATGCCCTGGGTAGATGGGTGATCATTGAACTAGCCATGGGTGGCACCGTTTGTGCAATTTATGGATCTAATCAGGATGATCCTCAGATTTTTGAGGCTTTGGAAGTTGAACTGGCCACTTGGTCGACCCCTTTGATTCTCTGCGGGGACTTTAACATTTCTTTGGACGTTAGATCTGGGAACCAAGGGCCTGGGGGGTATTCAGGTCGGAAGCCTCGAGTGTATAGGGCATTTAATTCTTTAAAAATTAGCCATGGCCTGGTCGACATATGGGCTACAAAGAACCCGGCCAACCCCGGTTACACGTATTTTTCCTGTTCACACAAATTATACGTTAGGATCGATTATTTTTTTTGTACAAAAGATCTTGTAGGGCAAGCCGGAATTTTAAAACTTCCTAAAATAATTTCTGACCATAACCCTCTGATACTAGAACTTGATATTGCTGGTTTTAAGAGATTACGGAGTAAATGGACCTTTGATAGGAAACTTCTTGTAAATAGTGCGAATGTTGAATATATGAGGAAGTGGGCACAAGAATTTTTTTATACAAATAGGTTCAGTGCTAGCAGGGGGGCCGTATGGGATTCTTTTAAGGCCGCCTTCCGAGGTGAAACCATCTCTTTTGTTATTGGGGCAAGGAAGCAGCAGGAAAAAAAGAATCAACAATTGATGTGGGATCTAGCTAGGGCCGAAGAAGAGCATATTTCACTGATAGCACAGGGACAGGAGGGAGCTCAAATTCAGTGGCAAATAATCGCACTGAAAGCAGAGCTAACCAACTGGTTAACGCAGAAATCTGCTGAGGAGTATCAATCTCATCGAAACAGTGTTTACGAAACAGGGGAACAAGTCGGAAGGAGGCTAGCGCTTTGTACTAGGCAGAAGATATCTTTTAGTGCTATATCTATGATTAGGATAGGGGGGCAAGCCTATACTTATCCAGAGGACATAATTAGAGGTTTCCAAAATTATTATCAGGTCCTGTATCAAGATGACGGTAATAAAAGCAGAGAAGAGGTATCTCAAGGCATGACAGAGATGCTTGCCGATATTAACATTGGAGAGAGGCTGGATAGGCATACTAGTGAGGAGTTAGAGGCAGAAATTACACTTGAAGAAGTGCAACTCGCACTTTCAGGAATGGCTACAGGGAAGGCGGCAGGCCCTGACCGGATACCTCTTGAGGTGTATAAAATTCTGGGACCAGGTATAATACTCATGCTCTTGGATCTTTTCAGGGGTGTACAGTATAATGGGACCTCCCCCGAATCTTGGAAAGAGACTGCCATTATAATTTTTCCCAAGAAAGGGAAGCCATTGGATAATCCTTCTTCCTATCGGCCGATCTCTTTGATCAACTCCGACACCAAAATTTATTCTAAAATTTTGGCTAATCGGCTAGGAGGGGTCATAGAGCATCTGGTATCCCCATGGCAACACGGGTTTATCCCAGGTAAGGGAACAATGGATCAAACCCGTAGGGTTATCTCTCTTTTTGATATTATAACCAGGGGGGGGGACCAGATGGCTATGATCCTCCTGGATGCCGAAAAAGCCTTTGATCGGGTGTCTTGGGAGTTTTTATGGCAGATATTGGAACTGAAAGGCTTTGGCCCTCGGATCATAAAGGCTATTAAGGCAATGTACTATCAGCCAAAAGCCCGACTTCAACTTATGGGGAGGGAATCTGGTAGTATTAATATATCTAGGGGGACTAGACAGGGTTGCCCCTGCTCCCCCATTTTATTTGCTTTATATATTGATCCCCTAGTATCTAAGTTGCTACAGACCCGGAAGATTAAACCCATAATTACCGGTGGTTTTGAGACAAAAGTATTGGCTTACGCCGATAATATCGCGGTGTTAACCCCTAATCATGCCGAGGCAATAGTAGAGATTAGTAGGATTGCTGAGGATTATGGTCTTTTATCGGGGTATGCGTTGAATGCTGGGAAAACTATAGTACTATGTACTGATAACATAGTTTTTAATGATCCCAAGAGAGTAACATCCGCAATGTACCTCGGGGTTCGAATAAGTGTTAAGGTGGACGAGATCTGTAGGATTAATTTTGATCCTTTGATAAAAAATATAGGGGATGAATTAAGGAGGGTTAACGGGCTACACTTATCTATTATTGGGAGGGGGAATTACCTAAAAATGACCATGTTACCTAAAATACTGTATCTGTTTCGGGCAATTCCGCTGGCTCTAGACGACAATCTATTAAGGGCATTGGAATCAGCCTTCTCCAATTTTATATGGCAATATGGGAAGGTTAGGAGAGCTTTGCGGTATTTAGCATTACCCCAAGACAGGGGAGGACTCGCAGTTCCTAATATCACCTTATATTATTGGGCAGCACTTTTACATCAGATGACCACCCTTTTATCGGTGAACCATACTAGGGAACCAGTACAGGGCATAAAAATACCTACAATTTATGAACTATCGATAGGGAAGGAAGCCTCTGGGCTGTTGCTGAGACAACTGGAACCCAGTTACGATAAAAAAGTACGGTTTAAAGTGATATATAGCTCTTGGAAAATTTGGAAGCAGGTTTCTAAATTTATGGCAATTTCTAAATTTTCTAGATATACCCCCTCTGGCGCTCGCCTCTATTGCCATACCTGGCCAACGATGATATGGGGAAAAAGTGGGAAAAATATGGGGTAAGAACAATAGGGGATTTCTGTGGGGGAGAACATGATTTTCAATTTTTAAGGCTACAACGGGTGTTTGGCGTTTTAGACAACCATTACTTTAAATTTGTCCAGATTAGAAATATTCTTACTTTATGGAGTCCTAGGATTAAGCTAGATAAGATTCCACTTTTGGAAGCTGTAACCAGGGAATCGAGCAGAATCAGAGATTTTTATAAAATACTTCTTGACAAATGCCCCGACGACCTGGAAAAAACTGAAGCATCCTGGGCAATAAAATTGGGAAACCCGGATGTTGATATCTATATGAGCCTCTCCTTAACCGCCAAAATCTTTTTATCGTCAAATTTAAAAGCTCAACTCTATAAAACTATATTTAATCTTTACTTCACTCTTGCTAAACTTTATCTTTGGGGGAAAAGGGCTGACGATAAATGTCCTAGATGTGGGTCAGGACCTGCCACCTTGATACATATGTTATATGATTGTGATAAATTGCCTCCATTGAAAGAAGGCCTGCTGGGCTTTTGGGAGGAATTATTTGGTCTCAGACTAGAATTAACCCCCACTCTGCTGATCCTTGGACACGATAGTACCTTGGGTCTTAATAAGGAACAAGAATATGGTTTGTTTTTGGGGGCAGCGGTATTTAGGATACTATTAGCCGCTAGGTGGAAAGATGCTGAGCTACCCAGCTTTCATATGTGGCTTGCGAGGCTCCTCGGAATTTACAAACAAGAGCTGGCAATTTATGCCTGTAGGGGCAGACAGGCCGGAGCCCGAGGGAGGAGGATCTGGGCTCATATGGCCGAATGGAGTAGAGTCATAAGGAGGGAGCTGGGGGCGTAAAACCAGCTGTATCACATTGCTAATGCCCGGTCAATGTGGCCATGGCCGCGGCCTTGGCTCTTTTTGTTTCATAATTTGTATAATTCTTATCAAACTGTATCCAAAAGTCTGCTGTTCTATGTGATCTTCCCATTGTAATATTTATTTATAGGTATTATTCCCTTTTTTATTTGCTGTTTTCTTTTGTTTATGTTGTTTTTTCTATTTTTTTTTTTATCTTGGTCTCCTTCTTCTATGAATCTTATGTAATTGTAATTATATTTCTGGATATGCTTAATAAAAAAAAAAAAAAAAGAAGCTTCGAAAACGCGTCCGTTGCAATGCCAGGCCCCAGCCAATGCGTGCGCACCGTTCGGTCCATTGCTGTACAACGCGTACTCCGGGATACAACGCGTACCCGCTCACAACAGATGCAATGGGCCGTGCGGGCACACCGATTGGTCCATTGCTGTACAACGCGTATCCCGGGATACAACGCGTACCCGCTCACAACAGATGCAATGGGCCGTGCGGGCACACCGATCAGTCCATTGCTGTACAACGCGTACCCGCTCACAACAGATGCAAGGCCGTGCGGGCACACCGATCGGTCCATTGCTGTACAACGCGTACCCGCTCACAACAGATGCAATGGGCTGTGCGGGCACACCGATCGGTCCATTGCTGTACAACGCGTACCCCGGGATACAACGCGTACCCGCTCACAACAGATGCAATGGGCCGTGCGGGCACACCGATCGGTCCATTGCTGTACAACGCGTATCCCGGGATACAACGCGTACCCGCTCACAACAGATGCAATGGGCCATGCGGGCACACGGATCGGTCCATTGCTGTACAACGCGTACCCGCTCACAACAGATGCAATGGGCCGTGCGGGCACACTGATCGGTCCATTGCTGTACAACGCGTATCCCGGGATACAACGCGTACCCGCTCACAACAGATGCAATGGGCCATGCGGGCACACCGCTCGGTCCATTGCTGTACAACGCGTACCCGCTCACAACAGATGCAATGGGCCGTGCGGGCACACCGATCGGTCCATTGCTGTACAACGCGTATCCCGGGATACAACACGTACCCGCTCACAACAGATGCAATGGGCCGTGCGGGCACACCGATCGGTCCATTGCTGTACAACGCGTACCCGCTCACAACAGATGCAATGGGCCGTGCGGGCACACTGATCGGTCCATTGCTGTACAACGCGTACCCCGGGATACAACGCGTACCCGCTCACAACAGATGCAATGGGCCGTGCGGGCACACCGATCGGTCCATTGCTGTACAACTCGTATCCCGGGATACAACGCGTACCGCTCACAACAGATGCAATGGGCCGTGCGGGCACACCGATCGGTCCATTGCTGTACAACGCGTATCCCGGGATACAACGCGTACCCGCTCACAACAGATGCAATGGGCCGTGCGGGCACACCGCTCGGTCCATTGCTGTACAACGCGTACCCGCTCACAACAGATGCAATGGGCCGTGCGGGCACACCGATCGGTCCATTGCTGTACAACGCGTATCCCGGGATACAACGCGTACCCGCTCACAACAGATGCAATGGGCCGTGCAGGCACATCGCTCGGTCCATTGCTGTACAACGCGTCCCTGTACAGGTCACACGCATATGTCACCATGCTTGTCACTGGTGAACGTATGCCAGCCACATATACTTTCCAGGGACTCAGGGGCACACCTACAACACCACACCCAGTCCACACTGTATCTAAGGCATGTAAGGCTGCATTTCCTTTTCTGTGTATGGGGGTAAACATGTGGTTTTGGGGTGGCACTTGGGGGCAGCCACACCCAGGCTGTGCACGTGTTCATGGGGACAGGATCCTTTGTGTGTTGTGCACCTGACCACTGTGATGTGCAACTGTTCATTTTGGAGCATGTGGCATGGTCACATTTCAAGGTTGTGTATGTGTATGACATGTCATATACCCCCAGGCTCACATGTGGGAAGGCATGTACGTCACAGGGTGACCCATTGCCACAATAGTGATGGCCCTCCACAGTCTGTGTGCATGTTGTGTTTCCGATGTCTCTGACTCCATGTGCACAATGGGAGACAGTCTCCACATCCACGTTGTTTGTGCATGGACTTTGATGTTGTATGTGTGTGTGTCACAGACGTCCATGTCTGTCCTGCAGAGGCAACAGGGGCCACTACCTGTGGGAGTCATGTTTGTTTTTCTGACGTGTACATGATACGCCATGTCATGCCAGTGTCCATGTGGCAAGACAGGGTCCCTGGGAATCTACCTGTCAATGAGCTGTGATGCCTGTGGCGCATCTGTCCAGACATGTCACTGTGGTGTGTGTGTGGAACGTGACAGCAGTAAATGGGTACTGTGACACATCCTAATGGTTTCCCATAGCACACCCTGGAACTTGTTGTGCACACATGTTGTACTGAGAACTTAGATGATGGCCATGTAGGTGCGAGTTATGTCCGAACAGAACGGCACACACATCAAGTACTTGTGTCTCGTAATGATGTATCATGTGAAATTGAGTATGGTGAATGGCACATATGTGGGGTGACTGACAATCTTTCTTTCTTCACCTATGCACTGCAGTGCTCCAGCTGTCCATAGACCATTCCCTGACCTGGCAACGATGGTGGAACGTGACAGCATCCGACGGTACCGCTTCACCAGGCAGCTGATTGTGGATTTGGCAGTGCGCTTGGCCCCACATTTGCAACCTGGCCGGCCGTACCCTACAGCGCTGACCCCCAAGGTGAAGGTGATGGCAGCCCTACACTTCTTTGCCACCGGTACCTTTCAACACACTGTGGCGACTGCTGGTGGGATGTCACAGACTATGTTCAGCCGTGTGCTACGCGATGTTTTGGAGGCAATGTTGAGATGCCTGAACCAGTACATCTATTTCCCAACACGTCAACAACTCACTGACGTCAAGAGTGACTTCTATGCCCTGGGGAGGATGCCACATGTCTTTGGCTCCATTGATGGGACACATGTGGCTTTGGTACCACCACAGGCACATGAGCAGGCATACCGGAACCGTAAACATTACCATTCGATCAATGCTCTGGTGGTATGTCTTGCAGATATGACCATCACACATGTGTGTGCCCGTTTCCCCGGTTCTGCACACGATGCCTACGTGATGAGGAGTAGTCGCATCCCGAGGATGATGTTACAGATGCAAAACCAGCGTGCCTGGCTTGTCGGTGTGTACTGACTTTGTACCATTGTGTGTGTTCTGCTATGTTGTATTCCTCCCACTTTTCCAACTCAGCTAATGTGCAATTGTCTGTCTGTAGGTGAATCCGGATACCCCAACATGCCGTGGTTGCTGACACCCCTCAGGAACCCTGTGACACCAGCCCAGATGCGCTACAATGAGGCACATGGTCGGACCAGGAGAGTGATCGAGCGGACCTTTGGTCTCCTGAAGAGCCGCTTCCGCTGCCTGGACAAGACAGGAGGGGCCCTCCCATATGCCCCAGCAAAGGTGTGCAAGATTGTCATCATCTGCTGCATGCTACACAACCTGGCAGTGCAGAAGGAGTTGCCTCTCATCCTGGATGACGATGACCAACGTCCGCCACCTGTGGAGGATCCTGGCCTGGGCCACGATGCCAGTGATGATGATGATGATGATGATGAGGGTGATGTCCACACACAGCTCATCACCAACATCTTCAGCTGAATGTGAGTATCCAGAGATGTCATGTCAATAATGTGAGTTTGCATGATATGTGTGGGTGGTGCTCTGGTGCTGTTTGAGTGTGGCCATGTGCTACTTGACTGGATGCGTGCAGCGATGTGTTCTTGCAGGTAGTCTGTACTTCCCAACAGTGTTGACATGCTAACTTGGTTTTGTGTAGTTATCTTGTGACATGTATTGGGCATGAGTATTGCAGTTCTGTGCTGTTCTTCAGTGGTTTTGACTGTGTGTCATGTCTGACCTTCACAGGGCGCTTACAGAGTTGTTTGGTCAACTTGGATCCCCCGACTCCATGATTCCGCTTTCAGGGTGGCAGCAGTCGTTTCCCTACAGGTGATGTGCCACACACCCCTGGACTTTCTATCTTCTGCACTTTTTGACTTTGTGGCCACAGCCACGTCGGATTACCTTGCATTTGTAGTGGAAACAACATGTTGCAAATGTGTAATAAACCTGTGCTTCACTTTGGGATGTGCGTTGTCTGTGGTCACACATCTGACTGACATTTGCTTGCTGCACCTGTGGGCTAGTTGACATAGACTGTGAATAGGTGTGGTGTCTGTGCATTCCACAGTATTTCCTGGCAACATCAGTGTAGGCGAAGAGTCCGATGGCCCTGGTGTCTCTGTGTTGAGTAGCCCTAGTGGTGTGTCTCCCTCATATGTGTCACGTCACCATGACTCACATGACGGTGTTGTACTTGCTGTAGCAGTTAGCATACACAGTGTAATTTAGCAGATCATCATCCGCATGACAGTAACCACGTTGGAATTACAACAGAGGCAAGTATGGTGTAGTAGTGATTTTATTTACAGACATGTGTGAGTATAGTGCACAGGAGGGTGGGTGCTGTACATTGGGATTGTGATCCGAAGTTCCCAGATGAGTTGGAAGTCTTGGTAGCAGAAATGTCCTGAGTGAAGTCCACAGTCATCTGATACATTAGTCCAACTTAGACTCCCCATGTCATGTGGGAGAGTTGTGTTGCATTCTACAGGGTGAACAGTTTGCACACAAAGGAGACTTTCCAGAACAGGTGTTGGCTTCCTGGGGGATGTACATGGCCATCAACCTCTCAGTTTTCCTTTCTCGGATGACCCCTCTTCTTTGGGGGGGGACCCTCACATGCAGGCTGCTGCGGTGCAGGGGACTCTCCGCCAGAGTCCTCCTCCCTCCCTGTGGCAGTTGCAGTTGTTGCAGCACCAGATGTTGTGGGCACACAGGGAGGTGTGGCCATGTTGGTGCTAATCTGGCGGAGGCATGTCAATATGTCCCTATGCACCGCTGTCAGTTCTTGCCATGTGTCCCACTTGGACTCCATGCGAGACATGTGTGTCTCCACACGGGACATGTGTGAGTCCAAGCGGGCATGATGGGCAGCCTGCTGCTGTTGGATGTCCTTGAGGATCCCCACTACCTGGCTGACCTCTCCGGTGCTATTCTGGTACGCATCAGCAATGCGTGCCAGTTGTGGGTCATCATGCAGTCCAGACCCCTCTGCAAACAGCGACCTCTGCCTACCACCCCTCCCACCACCCCTGGTGACACGTGCGGGACCTACGGTGGCACGCCCAGGTGACCCTAGGCCCCCTTGGGGGTTGTTACTGGGGTCGTTGTCCGTAGCTCGACGTTGGGCCAGGGTCCCTGTGCTGTTGTCATTGGTGGTCCTTGGCCTGTCCGTGTCGGCGGGGGGGTGTCTGTGTGTTGGCAGTTGTTGGAGGGGTGGGTGCAGATGTTGGTCCTGCTGGTGCTGCATGATGACTCGCACCGGAGGGGCCAGGTATGTCTTCACCATCCGAGGAGTGCAGAGGCTGTTCCACACCAGTGAGCTCAGTGTCCCCCGGAGCCTGGGACAGGGACTCCTCCTCGCCTGCTGCTGTGTCCCCATCATCACCTGTTTTTGGAAGAGACACACAATGTATGTTATATTTCTACAGGCATCAATGGTTCACACACCTGACAGTTGTGACTGTACCTCTGGATGCGGGCCTGTACATTGCATTGTCCTAAGTTGTAAAAGTAAGAGGTTGATATTGGTGTAGCACATTTTCCTGCAAACCTGAGGCTTTTCAATGTGAATGTTGAGTTGTGTGCATGGCCAGCATTGGTTGTATTTGTTGGACATCCGGCCCTCCTTCTCCCCCCAGCCCAGTTATCCCACCATGAAGCATGCCACCCTTACAGTGTGTTCAGGTTGACTCTCAGGATGTCATTCAGTGGTGTCCTGCTGTTGGTTGGTGCACAGGTCCCAGCAGGGCCTGGTACTCCCCACAACAGAGCACCATTGTCAGACATCTTTGATGTGGCTTTTCACTCCCTGTGAGGTGTGCATGCTTCAGTGCTAGCTTGCTGGGCCATGTGGGTGGGGGATGTTGAGCTGTGACTACTACTCCCATCATGCTATTGCCTACACCCCCCTTCCCAGCATGCCCATACTTCCTTCCTTTTGACTCTGCTTCCCTGTGGGGTAGTATGCCTGTGCTGACAGGATGGCTGACAGCGTTGTCCTGGTGTTTGTTTGGCTACACATCCCAAAAGTGTCCCTGTGCTTCACACAGCATAACTCAGTGTGGTAGTTCTTTGTGGGATATTTAATTAGAGTGTGAGGCAATGCATTCTCCCAGGTGAGTTGTGTGGAGTTTGTGTTAAGGGGGGGTGTGAGAAAAGCTGCTGGTGACTATGGTCAGAGCTGTCAGTCCTCCTTCCCACCCAGCCAGATATCCCACCATGGAACGTGCTTCCATTGCAGGGAGTGCAAGTTGGCTTTCAGGATGTCAGTCAGTGGTGTCCTGCACTTCGTTGGTGCACAGTTCCCAGCAGGGGCTTGTGCTCCCCACAGCAGTACCCAGTGTCAGCCATCTTGTCAGTTCTTTTTCACTCCCTGTGATGTGAGCATGGTTCAGAGTGGTGTTGATGGGCCAATTGTGAGGGTGACCAATGTCTGTGACTACAACTCCCATCATGCTATTGCCTACAACACCCTTCCCAGCATGCCCATACTTCCTTCCTTTTGAGTGGACTTCACTGTGTGTGAGTGTGACAGCAATGGCAAGATGGCTGACAGTGGTGTCCTGCTGTTGGTTGTTGCACAGTTCCCAGCAGGGCCTTGTGCTCCCCACAGCTGAGGCCAGTGTCAGACATCTTTGAAGTGGCATTTCACTGGCTGTGAGGTGTGCATACTTCAGTGTGAGCTTGCTGGGCCATGTGGGTGGGGGATGTTGAGCTGTGACTACCACTCCCATCATGCTATTGCCTACACCCCCCTTCCCAGCATGCCCATACTTCCTTCCTTTTGACTCTGCTTCCCTGTGGGGTAGTATGCCTGTGCTGACAGGATGGCTGACAGTGTTGTCCTGGCGTTTGTTTGGCTACACGTCCCAAAAGTGTCCCTGTGCTTCACACAGCATAACCCAGTGTGGTAGCTCTTTGTGGGATATTTAATTAGAGTGTGAGGCAATGCATTCTCCCAGGTGAGTTGTGTGGAGTTTGTGTTAAGGGGGTGTGTGAGAAAAGCTGCTGGTGACTATGGTCAGAGCTGTCAGTCCTCCTTCCCACCCAGGCAGATATCCCACCATGGAACGTGCTTCCATTGCAGGGAGTGCAAGTTGGCTTTCAGGATGTCAGTCAGTGGTGTCCTGCACTTGGTTGGTGCACAGTTCCCAGCAGGGGCTTGTGCTCCCCACAGCAGCACCCAGTGTCAGCCATCTTGTTAGTTCTTTTCCACTCCCTGTGATGTGAGCATGGTTCAGAGTGGTGTTGATGGGCAATTGTGAGGGTGAGCAATATCTGTGACTACAACTCCCATCCTGCTATTGCCTACACCCCCCTTCCCAGCATGCCCATACTTCCTTCCTTTTGACTCTGCTTCCCTGTGGGGTAGTATGCCTGTGCTGACAGGATGGCTGACAGTGTTGTCCTGGCGTTTGTTTGACTACAAGTCCCAAGAGTGTCCCTGTGCTTCACACAGCATGACCCAGGGTGGTGGTTCTTTGTGGGATCTTCAATTAGAGTGTGAGGCATTGCATTCTCCCAGGTGGGTTATGTGGAGTTAGTGTTGAGGGGGTGTTGGAGGAGGACTGCTTGTAACTATGGTCAGTGATGTGAGTCCTCCTTCCCACCCAGCCAGATATCCCACCATGGAAGGTGCTTCCATTGCAGGGAGTGCAAGTTGGTTTTCAGGATGTCAGTCAGTGGTGTCCTGCTGTTGGTTGGTGCACAGTTCCCAGCAGGGCCTTGTGCTCCCCACAGCAGTATCCAGTGTCAGCCAGCTTGTCAGTCCTTTTCCACTCCCTGTGATGTGAGCATGGTTCAGGGTGGTGTTGATGGGCCAATTGTGAGGGTGACCAATATCTGTGACTACAACTCCCATCATGCTATTGGCTACACTGACTTCACCAGCATACACAGAATTCCTTCCTTTGAGTGAGCTTCCTGTGAGGTGGTGTTCTAGTGGTGGCAAAATATCTGACTGTGTTTGTTGGTTATATTTGTGCCACTGCCTTGCTGTATTTGTTGTTAGGTTTGTACATGTCATGACACACTTACATGTCACTATGGGATGGCATGTATTGTGTTTGTCTGACTAGCATTCACATCTTGGGATGATTATCTTTTGGTTGCTGTGGATTTGCTAAGGGTGCATGGTTTGACTATCCCCTTGACAGTGAAGTGTGTGTATTGTCACACCATATTGTGTATATTAGTTGTGTACTCACCAGGCTCTGGGATGTTTGATAGTCCATATACGCTCACTGGTGGTAGATGGCCCGCACCTTCTCCTCCCAGGGCCTGAGGTATTCTGGTTTGGCAGGAGGGCCACTGCCGGTGTGCTGACTCAGGAGGTAATACTTCTTCAGTAGGTCCCTGACCCTCCTGCGCACATCATACCACCGGTTCTGGATGTCTTCCTTTGTGCGCAAACATGGTGATTGTGCATTCACCCTGTTGACGATCCTCTCCCACATCTTGGTTTTCTGTGCCATGGGGGTCTGTTGGACCAATGTGCCAAACAACTGTGGCTCTACCCTCAGGATCTCATCTACCAGGACTTCCAATTCACTATCTAGGAACTTTGGATTCTTCTTTGGGGGCATGGTGATGGGTGGTGGTGGTGATTGATGTGTGGGTGGGTGGGTGTGCAAGTGAGGGTGGGTGAGTGTAGGTTTTGTTGTGTGTGTGTGAGGGTGCTATTTGTTGAGGTGCTAATGGTGTGTGGCTTGTGTGATGGATGAGCTGTGAGTGTGTCTGTGGTTGCTGCCTGATGGTGTTCTGTGCTGGCAGGTCAGTGGAATTTGCAAAGGATCATGGAAGGGATTTGTGGCCTTTATATAGGTGGAGTTGGGGGTGTGTCCTTGTTCCATTTCCCCCCCCCTGTATTTATTGGCTTTGTGATTGCTTGTTTGGCCCTTTTTTTCGTATTTTTTCCTTTGTATTTTTTGTGCATGTAGGAGACGTTCTTCTGACCGAGTAGGACGCTGCAGTTGTCTCGTGCGATCTTCTCCGACTCGTTCCCGCTGTGTTTCAGCTAGGTTTCATGTGCGGCGTACGAGTCGGTCGCGGAGTTTTGTGTTGTTTCGGCTGGCTTTTGTATGCGTGTCGGTCGTACGGCTTGAGCTCCGTGCGAATCGGTCTGGTTTTGCACGCATTGCATCGTACTGCGCGGGTCGGAGTTCGCGGGTACGTTTCGTTCGGGTTGATTCCTGGTGCGTGTCGGTCGGTTCGATTCGCGTGGTTTCCCGGCCGGATAGCTTGTTTCCGTCCGGGTCAGTCGTTCGGCTTGAGTTCCATACGAGTCGGTCGTGATTCACATGCATTTCATCGTACAACCCGGTTCGGGCAGCGCCGGTACATGTCGGTCGGACTTAATTCCCGTACCGAGTCGGTCGGTACGTTTTCCGGCCCGAATCGGAATCGGCCCCTAAGTGTTAAAAGCAGTGTCCAGCTCAGTGACTGGTTAAACAAGATCTCTAGATAATTAAACATTTTTACCATTGATAAGACAGAGTCCCCCATTTTAAAAGACTTTGAGTGAGTGCTAGGACAGCCACATATGATTACATAAGACTTTGAGAAATTTACTTTAAGATCCAGGTCCTCCATGAATGCTAAGAACAATTCTAAAACAATTCTAAAAGGGACTGAAGGCTATTTGCGGTCCGCGCGATCAGAACTGCGTCATCTTCGTATAATAAAACGGGGAATGGATTTTTGGCCCTACAAGGTACATCTTTGCCATGTTCTACTAAATGATTACTAATTCCGTTGATGTATTGCCAAAATGCACCCCTGCCTAATGCCCCTACTCGATCTTATGTGGGGGAGCATTTACCTGAAGGGCCATATCAGACACTAACAATAAGATCCTGATGTAGGTGCATAATAAGTGTCAATAAGTCATGTTCCACTCCCATTTCACCCATTAGATCCCACAACTTCATGCGATTGACAAGATCGAAGGCACTGGATAAATCAATAAAAGCAAGATGCAAAGAGCCTTTCTTAGCCTTCACATACTTCCCCCAAATTAGATAAAGATTTAGAGATTGCTCAATTGTGCCAACACCTTGTCTAAAAACAAATTGGACATCTGAAAAGATGCTATTTGCAAGAGCCCAATCTTTGAGGTTTGACAATAAAATGCAGTCTAAAATCTTAGCTCTAGAGTCAATCAAAGAAATTGGCCGGTAACAGGTCGTCTGCAACTGATCCCCTTTTTTAAGAATAATGGATGTAAAAAAAAGTGCATTTTCCCATTTTAATTCCCTTAAGACCTTTGAACACGACTACAGGCCGAACCGCTGGATGGTATTACAACAAATTTGGCAGAAAGCTAGCTTTTGGTCCGCAGATCGTGCTTTTTGTTATTTCATTAGTTGTTGAGAAAATTAAGAAAATACAGTTAGTGATATTTGTGGCCGCAACGACTTCACGAATAATAACAAGCTTGTGCACGAAAATGCAGAGTTCTGATTGGCTGCCAACACTTTAAGGGGGTTTGTAGAGCGCATAGCTGCCCAAAGGCTTTCCAGCGCAAGGCGACCGCACCCAGACAGAAGTTGGAGGAAGATTAGTAGTACTGATGGAACAGCCAGGTTTTAATCGATTTCCGGAAGGTTGCTTCTGTTTCCAGAAATCTACATTTGCGTGGTAGAGAATTCCACAGCTTGGGTGCCAGATGCATGAAGGATCTGCCTCCCCATCTGGCTCTCGTAATTCTGGTGGTTTTTAGTAGCCATTCAGAGCAAGACCTGAAGCTTCTGTTTGGGACATAAAGGGTCATCAGGTCTTTGATTTTACTGGGGCACTTGTTATGTAAGGCTCTGTGTCATACAGAGTGCCTTGAACTTGATTCTAGCCTCAATCAGGAGCCAGTTAAGAGCATTGAAATGCTTTCCTGCTGATTCCTGTATTGGGACCTTACACAGCAGTCTTGCTGCCGCATTCTGGACCACTTGATATCTTTTGATGACATATTTTGGAGCCCCCAGGAAGAGTGAGTTTCCATAGTTCCAACGGGATGTGACCAGGGAATGGATTACTGTCATTCTGAGCTGTACGGGAATACGCTCCAGAACTTTGCGGAGCATTCTGAGTAATCCAAAACATGTGCCTGCCAGTTTCTTGGCTTGGATCTCCATTGTTAGAACCTTATTGAGCCAAAAGCCAAGAATTTTGATAGTCGCGTTCAGAGTTGGTGGGCTGCCCAGGCAGCGAGGCCAGCTGAACAAAGGCCTGGGAACCGCATTGTTTTCAAGGATCATCAGCTCCGTTTTATCCCCGTTCAGCTTCAGGCAGCTATTTGTCATCCATTCCACAACCCTTTCCATGCAGGGTGCTACACTGCCAGAATCACTGTTGGATCTGGGTTCTAGGGAGACCACAAGTTGTGTGTCATCTGCATAAGATATCATAGAGACATCGAACTCTTGGGCTATCCGTGCTAGTGGTCCCATGTAGACGTTGAACAATGTGGGACTGAGTGAGGAGCCCTGAGGCAAGTCAGTGGCATCGTCTTGGAAAAAAGGTCTGCTTCTATAACATGTGCAAAAACAACAATTGATGGACAGAATGCAGAACAATGTCATACATTCACCCCAGTACAGAGAGCTGGGCCTAAATCCATCGTTTTTTTGCTCACCATGCCATTACAGTTTGAACCCAGCCATATGCAAATCAGTCTTGACCCTGTTCCCAATGGGAACAGTCCAGCCCGAACTGCCATGCCAGGTCCTCCCTGGACTGGAAACAAGCATCCTAGGACCGGTTTCGGGGTTTCACCCTCTTCAGCCAGGATAGCTTGATTCCAGTGGCATGGAGAGCACAGGACCCACGTCTGGACATACCCGTCCCACTCAGGGTGACAAATGCAAAAACAACAATTGATAGACAGAATGCAGAACAATGTCATACATTCACCCCAGTACAGAGATCTGGGCCTACATCCACCGTTTTTCTGCTCACCATGCCATTCCAGTTTGAACCCAGCCATATGCAAATCAGTCTTGACCCTGTTCCCAATGGGAACAGTCCAGCCCGAACTGCCATGCCAGGTCCTCCCTGGACTGGAAACAAGCATCCTAGGACCGGTTTCGGGGTTTCACCCCTCTTCAGCCAGGATAGCTTGATTCCAGTGGCATGGAGAGCACGGGACCCACGTCTGGGCATACCCGTCCCACTCAGGGTGACAAATGCAAAAACAACAATTGATGGACAGAATGCAGAACAATGTCATACATTCACCCCAGTACAGAGATCTGGGCCTAAATCCATCGTTTTTTTGCTCACCATGCCATTCCAGTTTGAACCCAGCCATATGACCTTCAACCAGGAAGTGTTAGTAGCTATCTTAGGACTCGGCTTCAGCTGAGTCCCACAAGCGTGGGCAGAGAAAAAGGGGGGGGTACACCAAACTTGGCAGAAAGCTAGCTCTTGGTACAGAAAGAGTACTTTTGGTTATTTGGTGTTAATCCAATCTGTAGTTTTGGAGAAAAAAAAGAAAAAAAAAGAAATTTGTATATAAAGGGACAGGGATCTTCCGAGGATCCGACAGTCCCATGCTGAAATGTGATTGCCTGCCAACACTTCAACCAGGAAGTGTTGGCAGCCATCTTGGGACTCGGCTTCAGCTGAGTCCCACAACAAAAGACACACAGATGATGGACAGAATGCAGAGCAAATCAAGCATTCACCCTCAGTCAAGAGATCTGGATTAAATCCATTGTTCTTTTGCTCACCATGCCACCCCAATTTAGACCCAGCCACAACAAAACATAAAAAAAGAGAAGGAGGCAGGTTAGGAATCTGTTCAATACCTAGACTCTCTCTCTCCCTTTCTGCCAGGAACAGTGACCCCACTTTTTGGTTTGAGTTTAGACTCTGGAGCATGTGCACTGGACCTTTATGAGCTTCCAGTCCCCCTTCTCCTTTCTTTGATAGATTGATAGCACGGCAGCTTAGCCGAGGGACTTCTATATACCTGTTGCTCTGCTCATCTGAGCACTTTAATTTCTTTCTTTGATACACATCACAACAATGCATGGCAACCAAGGGCTTAGCTTTGGCGAAGATGTCATTGCAGAAATATTGAGAACACCATCACTTTTAGGAGATGATGGGAACACTCCCACTTGCAGTAACCAAGGCGATTGGAACTCTAGCACCTCATTGAAAAAACAACTGATGAAGATAGCCCTTCATGGTGCTATCATGACTGAATACCTTAGGGCCAACATAGCAACCAATGGTCTGTTAGTGACCACAGCACCCCGGCTATTCCTGGAGGACATTATATTGGCGTGAATGGAGCCAGATAGCGTGGAAGTGCACATGTGTCTGCCTAATTTTGATCATCAATACGCCAAACGCCTCTCTGATGCATTAATCATTAGGATCAATATCGCAGAAAATACACTCAAGACAGGAATAATTATCTCTGCCTTCAAGTCACGTCTGGAAGAAATAAAAATGGAAATGAACGAGCACAAGGATTATATCATGCAACAGAAAATACAAAAACTACAGAAGGACATCAGGAGATTCGACAAAGAAAAAATATATCCATACACCAAGGAAGATTACCAATCATCTGGAAGTGACTTGTCCTCCGATGAGGGCTCGACATTGTCCCATAGGGGATACCAGTCCTCTAACAGTGAATCAAGCAATGACAGTTGAGGGAGCAACGGGAGCCATCAAGGACTACTACCACCACCTCCAATGTATGGTTACCATGCCCCACCTTTTACGGGCACCACCAACCCGTTGTGGTAGCCTGGCTTCCCCAGGCCACAACAACCTTTTCCACCCTTCTTCCAACAACCTACTCCCCAAACCTTTTTGAGGCAGAGGCAGGGGCAGGGGCAGAAGCAGAGGGAAAAAGAGGCAACCACAAACAAGTGCACTGGCAGGAGACAGAGACCCAATGGCAAACCAGGAGTCAGACAGCCAAAAAAAGCTGATTGTGAACCTATCAGACATGACTCTCACAGAAGACGAAATAACAGTTTTACAGAATGGTCTTGGCTTCCACCCCCAACTCCTCGATATGACCAGTTCAGACTAACAGGCGAACAACATCAATTCTTTAGAAAAAATTGACTACTCTCTTTTTTCCAGGATAAGGAAACCCCTATCTATTTGGACTCAGGATTAAGAACCCATCTAAATTCAACCCCACAGCAGCTATGATGGCAAGCGAAATTCTCACGTTTGAAAAAGATGTATTGAGAGACGTCGGCAGACTAAGACCACCCAGATCAGTTTAACAATCTACCTCAAAAACTATGGTGAGCCCTTAATACACTGACACAAGATGCGAGGATCATTGTAAAACCAGCTGATAAAGGAGGTGCCACAGTGATAATGAAATCTGATGATTAAGACCAAGAATGTCTTCGACAACTGGCCAACACCAGATATTATAAAAGATTGGAAACAGATTCCACTGATAGCCTAATGACACGCATCAGGTCCACGGTCAATGCAGCTGAAAATCATGGATGGCTCTCCCAACGAGAAGCATTATTCCTGGTGAACACTTCCCCAAAAACACCTTGCTTCTATGTATTACCTAAAATACATAAGGGTATACATCCACCACCTGGGACACCAATTGTCTCTGGAATCTGATATCTTCTGGAATTTTGTGACTACTATCTTCAGCCACTGGTCTAGAAAAGACCTTAATTTCTAAAGGATACCAAGGAGGTACTAAATATAATCATCAACATGGAGAATCCACATGATATCACCTTCCTGATGATGTTTGATGCAGAATCATTATATATGAATATTCCCCAGGATGCTAAGATAGATGTGATAGACCCTTCTCTGAGAACAACCACTTTACCGACCACCACACCCGTGGATTTCATAATGGAATGCGCAACATTATCTGGGAAAAACAACTTCTTCATGTACAAAGCACAACTTTACCATCAAATACAAGGAACTTCCATGGGGAGTTCCTTTGCACCCTAGTCTGGCATGTCTGTGCATGGCCCATTTTGAATCACAGCACATATTCTCTCCTTCCAATCCATTACAGGTGAACATCATCACATGGAAACGCTATATAGACAACATCCTCATCTTCTGGAGGGGAGAGGAGAGGAGAGCAGCTGTAAAGAATTTGGTGATTGGATCAATTCTTTGGATCCTTTTCTACACTTCACCAAATCGATCTCTGACAAAGAAATTCCATTCTTGGATATTTTAATTTTTATCAATCAAGGTCAACTACATACAAGCACTTATAAAAAGAACACCAACTGCAATTGTCTACTACCTTTCGATAGTCACCTTCCTAAAGCCCTTCACGAGAACCACCTCTAAGACCAGTTCCTACGCCTCCGGAGGAATTGTAGCACCCTCGGTGATTATGATACACAAGCGAAAGCACTCATCAAGAATTTATTGGAAAGAAATTATTTTAAAAAAGTGATTAGACAAGCTGAAAAAAGAGCCTGTAACAATAATCAGGAAGCACTCTTGGACAACACGACACAACCAATTGAAGACATCATGAAATGTGTAACCACATTTACCCCTCAATCCAACAAAGTTAAAAACATTGTCATGAAACATTGGAAAATTCTTAATACAGGTGGTTTGCCCCTGAAGTGCCCCTGGTTTGCATTTAAGAGAACACAGAATCTGAAGGAACTTTTAGAGCACACAAGACCACGGATAAAGGAAGCTGCATCACAGAACACATTGTGGGGCCTATCTCCTGTAACTGGACACCATCCATGCGGAAGCTGTACCGTATGCTCTTCTACCCAACATTCCAAAACATTGGACCTGGGCAAATTTACATGGACACAGAAACAGCACACTAATTGCAGCACTAAGAACTGCATTTACTTGATCATATGCACATGCAAGTTGCATTACATCGGAATGATGAAAAGGCCTGTCAAAATCAGAATAGGAGAACGCAAAAGCACCATAAGATGTGGACGCAATGCTATCAAGATGTGTACTCACTTCAATGAACTGAGGCACACTCCAAAAGACTTGGAGTGGACCATCTTGGAAGCCAACTCCACATGGAAACCAACCACTCTCTTTGGACAACAAAAACGATGGGTGTTCCGTCTTCAAACAAATCAAAATGGATTGAACGAGGAGATCCCCTGGCTCGAACTGTAACAGTACGACACAGCCTTGATATCCCCATCCTATACTTGATGAGATACAATTAAGAATCACAATGAAGCCACATGAACTTCCATCTCTCAGGAATTTATCAGATGTCCTTATTGCCACTTTATGAAAACATCTGCATTCTCCTCATATAAAGATATATGTGAACACCAACCTTCACAAGGCTCTCCACTGCTGTGGGACTGGGATAACACACCACAATCATTATTTTCCTATACGGTTCTGCCACAAGACCAAGCCATTCTTGGCATCTGATTTGATGTGCACAATCCATTAAGCAGTTGCTTATCCAAACTCTACACCATTGCTCTAATACATGGCAAGTTACACTGCCATTCATAAATGACATATACACGCACACTCTTCATGCATTTTTTATTGATAACTGTCAGTAAAATCTTTCACACATGTTAAACTTCATACCGAACCAGCAACAATAATCATGTGTAACATTGAGCTGAGAGATACATCCGGTATACTTGATATCGGCGCAAATCACAGCCATATGGAATTCACCACTCCATGATGGCTGCAGGACAAGCGCACTAGTTCACTTCTGGGTACCTCCCGATAGACCAGCTGGATGCCGGTGAAGTAAACTGCTACTTATACGGCGCTTTTCCACTCCGCAATCAACCAGGAGAGAGGAGGTGAAGAGTAGGTGCAGCAAGCAGCGTGCACATTGAAACTGTGAGTACATCTTTCTATTCACTATCCCAACAAAGATCGGGCTGCCAGCTGAAACACGGCCCTGCCCGCACTGGAGAGAGAGCAACATATTGAGTCTCTGTCTCCCTTATTCTTCTTTCTCCCTTTTTCTTCTCCACTCTAGCCCGCCAATATGCGGAACCTCTGCCCCATCCCATGAGACATAATAGAACTTCTATTTAGGTAAGGCACCCGTTTCCTCCAGGTTGTGATATACACAAGAAACGATTGAACTTTAAGCAAAAGCATGCCCTAATCTACTCACCATATTGATCACGATCCAGGGTGGCATGAAGTTTTTGCATTGTGTGTGTGATAATGCACCTGGCAGTACAGAAATATAGACTGGCACTGATTTCAATCATAAATCATGGTGAAAAATGCTATAACAAGCCGGCACACGAAAAACTATGTACTGATAGTTGCATTGCTATTGTGTTATTGTATATCTATATGTATTTCCACGTCTGGCATATACTGTAGCTCCAGAAGAACACACTAGTCCACGAAATGGGACCTTCTGGTCAATAAGAGGATCTTAAGCCAGAAAAATTATAACACTGTTGTTATTGTTGTTTGCACTGTCCCTTTTTGTCTCTTTCTAGGTCGGACAACCGATTGAATCTTAATACAAGTAGGTACCATCCTTCGGGAGACTACTCACTAACAAAGTGTGAGGTAGGCGACTCACCCTTGTTTGAGGTCCTGAAGAAGCGCCACAGGTCATTTTGACCAACAGGGGCGCAAAACATGTTGACCCATTTTTGATTCCACTAAGGAAAACAAACTAAGCTACCAGGGCAAAATAAAAAAAAATTATACTGAAAATAAATAACAGTATCAGACAGTTGAATCTCATATTCTTTTAGTCTCAAATGAAATTTCTTCCAAAACAGCCAACACGTGTTTTGTGTACTCAGTGCTCCTTCAGGGCTGTTGCAAACATAAAATAATACATACAAATACAGACTTAATAAGTATATTACACAAATACATCATGTTTCTACTTGGTAAAATTCTTCAAATGTCATAATCAAATTAATAGATTATTTCTTGTCTCTTGTAAACAACTCTTCTCAAAAAGAAATCTCTTGATCTCAATATACAATAAGAATGTTTTCAAAGCTCAATACATACATTCCAAATTGCATCATACCCAGGAAAATGTCATTACCACTTTTCTTAGTGTTCTTTACAACCTTTTTTATATTCACATCAACAACCTTTTAAAAATTCCTTGGTCCCCTAGCCAATATATAGGATAACTGTTCACACAATCTATTATGAATATCAGTTTTGTATTGTATACTGAGAGATTGTGTTGTGATATATATATATATATATATATATATATTACCTACTGGCGGTCGCCAGTAGGTAGTTATAGTTAGGACCTAGTTTCCATAGGAAAAGCGTTTTTTGATTTGTCAATATCTTTGGCGCCGGTTGACGAATCTTCGCGAAATTTTCAAAACTAATGGGCGCTCTAGTCAGCTCCTGTCTTGAAAGTTTCAGGGTTATTGGTCAAGCGGGGACGAGAAAAAAGGGGGCTCCCAAAACGCGTTTTCCCCATGTTAATTTCCATAGGAAATTTTGTCGCGGATACAGACCGAACTGCTTAACGGAATTACACCGAATTTGGCAGAGAGGTAGCTCTTGGTCCAGAGTACACTCTTTGCTTTAAATGGTGTAAATCCATTCAGTGGTTCCTGAGAAATGTAAAAAATAAAAAATATCGATATCTGTGACCGCGGTGGGTTTGCGAAACCTCCAGAGCACGAGCTTCATTCTGATTGGCTTCCGACACTTCAAACCAAGAAGTGTTGGCAGCCATCTTGTGACTTGGTAAAACCGAGTCACAAGAAAACAGTAAAAAAAGAATTAAAAAAAAGAAAAGGGGGCAGGGTAGTAACACCCTGACCCCCTAGGCGTGGTCAGGGGGTCCCACAGGGACCCCCAGGGCCAAAAAAAGCATATTTTTTGTAAATTTTCAGCCGGAGTCACGAATCAGGCCGTACATAAAAAAAGAAAATGAAGCGTGGGCTCCCGCGCTTGGTTTTCCTTAAGCCCCGGGTGGGCCAGGTCCTGGGGGAAATAGATGATTATGTAGTGGGGCCCGCGGGGGCCCCCGCAGCCCCGGGGACTGCTACCTCCCCGGGGCTTGAAAAAAAAATGTGTGGGGGGGCTCCTCCCTCCCTCACGCTGCCCCAGGGACCGCCACCTCCCCGGGGCTTTAATTTATATGGGGTGGGGGGGATCGCGGGCCCCCCAAGCCCCAGGGACCACCACCTCCCCAGAGCTTTAATATATTTAAAGAAGTGTGGGGGGCTCTTGCCCCTCCCCGCACTGCCCCGGGGACCACCACCTCCCTGGGGCAATTAAGATGTTGGGAGGGGGTCGCGGGCCCCCCTCCTAAAGCCCTACACGGCCCTGGGGACCGCCACCCTCCAGGGCCTGCTCCTGCAATGTCCTGGGGTGCCCACCCCGGGACATTGCCGTTTGCTATGGCAGGGTGGGAGCACTGCTCTCGCCCTGCCATAGCAAACGCTGCTTTACTTCTTGGAAGCGAGAGCTTCCAAGAAGCAAAGCAGAATAGCTTTTGGACAAGGGGAGCTGCGTGTCAGCAGCTCCCCTTGTCCAAAAGCAATGCCGGATCCCGCAGGAGGCGGGGAGCCGGCTGGGACCGCGGGGGCATTGGGGCTCCCCCCGCGGTTCCCAACGTGAGGGCATGTCCTGGGGGATGGGGTCCCCGGGGCAAAAAAAGCCCTTAGGATCTCAGCGCGGCCCCCCCAGTGTGAACGCAATGGGTACGCGACTCCAAGCAAAATTTAAAAAAGAATATGTATGTTTTTTAAAAAGTAAGATTAATTGTTGGGTTATAGGGTGGTTCTAAAAAGAGCACTTGTTTTCATAATGAGTTTGTTGTAACTACATGTAAGTGCGGATGCACAGCTTTAGGTTGTTGAGGAAGACTCTGTTTCCTTGATCTGTGAAGTGCACTCCATCACTTCTGTAGATGTCGTTCATATCAAAATGTAGATTGTTGTTGTATATGGACCCCATTCTACGATCTCTGAGGTATGCAGAAATAGCTCTATTGGCACTCTTCCTAGCTTTCTCAAACTGTGGACAGAATTGATTTGACCAGTTCCATTTCTGTCTTTGGCATATGTTAGAGTATAGAAAGACAGTTTGAGGCAAAAGCAACATCAACTGTGCAAAGGTGTCCTTCATTAGCATTTCCAGACCTACCCCAGTCAATGTGCCTAGGTCATTTGCCACCACAGTGCACAATCATGAGGTCAGGGGGTTGGAGATGAAAAAAGGTTTTAACCAAAGGCAACAATTGGTGCCACTTTAACCCTCTCTGTGCAATCCATATAATGTCCACATTTTCCAAAGCTAGGTGTTTGGCAATACCTCTGCGTTCAGCATACCTTTTGCACCAGAAAACATAGCTGTGTCCTACAATCCACACTGTGAGCATCTTGAAGGGATGTCTGGAAGTAATCAAAAGATGTCTGTAGCTCAGGTAGTCAGTTGGTAGAATGAGAGGTATCTAAAATGGTGGAGAACATGTTGTTTTTTAAAAAGTTGATAAGTGATTGGCTGTTCATCAAGATTGTGCACTGAAAAATAGGATGCATGTTACTTTACTGAGGTATCATGTTTGTGATTCGTTGTTAGAAAATGTTTGAAAGGTACAGTTGATATCAGAAGGTAATATTTTGCAAAAGTTAACCACAGTTGCTGTACGCATTAGTAAGCTTGTGTGCTGAACTTGAAACTACGGTGAACTTGTGACCTGCTAGTACAGTTGAATGTTCCATGAACTGTTACTATAGAAACTGGAATTAAGCAGAATGGGGAAAGGGTTAAAACTTAACTGTGGACTTAAAATGTGAAATGGATATATAAATATAAGTGAACAGATAGTAAACTTTCTAAGATAGAATGTGGAGAATTAGTGTGTTGCTGAAAATCTATACTAGTATTATTAGAAATAGGTTTTTGAACTCCCGTGTGGAGTTGCGGCTCCATCGCGGTGGAGTCGCGACTTCAGAAAATTACAGAAGCAGTTTGGGCACCATTTGAAGACAGTTAGAACGGGTTAATATGTCTAACCAATGGAAATGTGTTTTACAATTTGAAATAATGATGGAAGCAATGTGATTTGATACTTACATTTATTTGAGTGCAAAAAGAGAGGGAAAGTTTGCCATTTCTGGTTTCACCTTTCTGAGAGAGGTGTATTACATTTCTTGTGTGGAAAAGAAAATCTGTTAAGAGTTTCTGATATTTGGTATTCTGCAATACTACCTCAAACGTGAGTAACCAATTTGTAAGGTATATTATATATTATTCAGTACTGCTTTATTGTTTCTAGTGATATTTTTACTTTAAAAAAAATTCCAAGTGTTGACATTGTAAGAGAAATGTGTTGTATGAAATATGATATGAAATGTACAGTTAGTGTTTGTTTTCTGGAATTTAGTGAGAATTATATGTCTACACTCATGCACTAGGTATGCAGTATTGTCAATATGCACAAGTGAGTCCTGGAGTTATGTATTCAGATGTGTGCTCTTATTTAGTTATGCAATCTAGGAGGCACTATCTATATACAGTTGTAATTCCTTAGACTTTAACCATAGATTCTTGCAATCACTCAGGCACTACTATCCCACTTAAACACTCAGTCAGGCACTAGCCATGCTCTCATCTACTCACTAAGGTACTACTGATCCACTCATTGAATGGCCCAAGCATTACCCTTATACTCATATTTTATCTCAGGTACTTTGTATACACTCATACAATCATGTAGTTACTACCACTGCAGTCATAAAATCACTCAGACAGTACCAATACATTTCTTTTCTTTGAAGCACTACTCATACACTCTTGTCTTCAACCATGATTTAGCCTTGCACTTATGGTTTGTCTAAGGTATTTTTGCTGCACTGTTCTAATCACTAATTCAGTGCTGCTGCTCTCATGCAATCACCCAGGCAGTACTTTTCAAATGAATGTTTCACTCAGGCACTACCTAACCAGTCATCTATTCTCTCAGGTACTACCCACTACTTATCTATTTGTATGTTTCTTTGATATATGATGCATCTTTTAAAAGGTACAGACACATGCATGCATGCTCTCTGGAATATGGTGAGACTTTTAACAGATACATTGAAAAAGTTGCTGCTTTGTATTTGGCTAGGCCCAACACTCTGAGTACTTGCTGAATAATGAAGCTGCAGCCCAAAAGAGAGGTATAAGATTTCTTGGTAGAAGGATTAGTTATTAGATTAGCTTGTATTGGTTTTTGGAGATGTACACTTCAAGTATGCCGCATAATGTTAGGTGTCTCTTTAAAATGGGAATTGCAGTCTGTCAAGTTTAAGGGACTTTTTAGTCTTATGACTGAGGTATGTGTTTGCGTGCACATGTTTTCTCACATGTGTTATGCCTAAACAGATGGTAGAGGTATAAAACTCTGGTATACATGTATCTGAATGTTTCTTTTATATATCATGCCACTAGGAAAAGGCACAGACACATGCATGCCATGTAATGCCTCAGACATTAACCATAGATTTGTGCAATCACCCAGGCACTACTATCCCACTCGAACATTCACACAGACACTACCCATGCTCTCATCTACTCAGTCAGGTACTACTGATCTACTCATAGAATGGCCCAAGCATTACCCTTACACTCATATTTTCTCTCAGGTACTTCCCATACACTCATACAATCATCCAGCTACTACCACTGCAGTCATAGAATCACTCAAACAGTACCCATGCACTTTTCTATTCTTTCTAGCACTACACATATACTCTTGTCTTTAACCATGCATTAGCCTTGCACTCATGGTTTGTCTAAGGTATTTTTGCTGCACTGTTCTAATCACCCATTCAGTGATGTTGCTCTCATGCAATCACCCAGGCAGTACTCTTCAAATGAATGTTTCACACAGGTACTACCCATCCAGTCATCTATTCTCTCAGGCACTACCCACTACTTATCTATTTGTATGTTTCTTTCATATATGATGTGTCTTTTAAAAGGTACATACACATGCATGCATGCTCTCTGGAATATGGTGAGACTTTTAACAGATACATTGAAAAAGTTGCTGCTTTGTATTTGGCTAGGCCCAACACTCTGAATAGGTGCTGAATAGTGAAGCTGCAGCCGAAAACAGAGGTTTAAGACATGTTGGCAGAGGAATTCGTTATTAGGTTAGCTCGTATTGGTCTATGGAGATGTACACTTCTTGCTTCTTTCTGCACCCCTTTTGTCTCTTTCTGTACCCCTCTTCCCTCTTTCTATACCTCTGTTGCCTCTTTCTGCACCTCACTTGTTTCTTTCTGCACTCCTCTTGGCTCTTTCTACACCCCTCTTCCCTCTTTCTGTACTTCTGTTGCTTTTTTCTGCACCCCTCTTCTGTCTTTCTGTACCTCAGTTGCCTGTTTCTACAATTCTCTTGCCTCTTTGTGCAGTTTTTTTGCCTCTTTTTCCATTTCTATTATGTGTTTCTGTACCTTACTTGCGTTTTTGTACTGTTTCCTCTTTCTGTACTTCTTTTGAATCTTTCTGCACCTGTGTTTTTTCTTTTTGTACATCTGTTGCTTTTTTCTGTATTTCTTACATTTTTCAGTAGTTGTGTTGTTCATTTTGCTGTTTGTGAACCTTTTGTTTTTTTTCCTTTCTCCTTTTGGCTGTGTGACCACCTATTCTTGTGTTTTTGCATATGTTTTGCTTATTTTTATACTTTTCTCTTCTTATGAGATATAAATGCAATAGAAATTTAATTATAATTTTGTGCTTAGTCGTTATTTTAAAATTGAAATGTTATTGATTTAGAAATTGTAATTAATGTACTAAGATAATTAAACGATTATTTGTTTTTTAGGAAGATATTTTATTTGGATTAGAAATAAAAGATGGCAAGAAAACATGAAAAGAGAAGAGAGCAAAGGAAACAGAAGTACTTAATGAAAACTAAAATGAGTGGAGTAGAAAAACACTAAAAAGATGTTCAGGATAAAGTGGCTTCTGGTAAGAGAACTAAACAATTTATTTAAAAAGTTGTGCAGAGATTGAATGATCAAAATACTAAGCAAAGGAGGAAAGATATGTTTCGAACAAAGGAGAAGCAAATGAAGAAACACAATGGAAAAGAAGGACATGTGACAAAAAGACAGAAACAATGTAAGGACATACGTGTACGTATGTTTCGAAATCGAGTAATTCAAAATTTATTAGAAGATTGTAAAAAGTATAAAAAAGATCTGCAACATATAAGAAGAAGCAACAGATTAAAAGTGTAGTAGATACTGCTTTTGAATTGAAACGGAAATTATTTATATTGGTATTGAAGAGAACGAAAACATTAAATAAAACAATGAACTTTATGAAGGAGAAAAGCAAAAGAAAAAGACTGGTTAATAGAAGTAACTTTTGCAAAGCTTTTTCTGGTGAATGGACGCATACTTCTAGTACTGAGCCTTTTTTTAATGAAGAAAGTTTTTTTCAACAAAATACATTAGTTCACGCAGTTGTTATGAAATGAAAAATGGTTGTCCAATTGAAAAGGAAAAGATGGTTCCTAGAGATGTTGAAGAAGTAATAGCTGAAGAAGTTCAAGGGAGACGTGCACATGCTCCAGTGTATAAGTGGGATTGTAGTAGTATTTGTAGTATTCGACAGGAATCTATTGATATATTACGAGTTTTCTTACGAGAATATGCTAAAAAAAAGTGTTAAACAGAAGATTAAGATGTTGCAGGGACTAGATCCATGTAAAGTAAGAAAATATACTAAGTTGCAGGGTCATTCTCTCGCTTGTCTCTCTAGAAAAGTGTGTAAAAGTACTTTTCATCATCTTTTGCCAAACCAATAAAAATTTGTTTATAAAAAAAAAGTACTTTTCATCATTTAAGAATGTTAGCAGTACATCATACAGAAATGCGGAAGTTAGTAGGAGATTGTACTACATACAAAACGTCCTGCATCATCTTTTAGTGAAATGAATGCAGCTCTTTTGCATGGTTCAGTATCGGATGTAAAAAAAAGTTTGTGATGATATACAGTTTCGTTTCTTTGGATCACAAGAGGAGTGTACCGAAAGTGAGACCTTCATAAGTGTAGGTGTTGAAGAACAGGTAGAAGATATTATAACTGGGAAGTTTTCAGGAGAATTTACAAAGTTTAAGATACTTTCATGTGAAAAACCAAACTATGTTTGTGTTTGTTGTCGACGTACTCACTATAGAAGTCAAACTAGGAATGTTGATGTATATTTAAAAAGTGAAAAGCAAAATAATGATAAGTGGGACCAATTTGGTGCTTATTTGTTGATGGAAGGTTGTTTTGAGTTGGGTACTGATCAACGTATTTGTAAATATTGTTACAATAAATTAGAAGAGAACAAAATGCCAGCTAGAGCAGTACATAACAAGTTAGAGTTGGTAGCTATTCCTCCAGACCTGCAGATTTAAATACATATGAGTCCATTCTTATTCAACCTGTGTACCCGTTTCAGGATATTTATTGTATGGAGCCTACAACAGGTAAGCTTCCTCCAACAGATTTACAAAGAGGCCTGAAAGGCAGAGTTGTGTACTTACCTTTAGATTTTAAGAAAAATATTGAAACTGTTGGTATAGAGAGAGAGGAAAGTGAGCCTGTAGTTATTCTAGTTAATGGTGTACCAACAAAGAGTCGCAAAATATGGCAAGAGTTAGTAGATGTGACCAAACTTCAAAAGGCTACATTATATCTTGTACAGAACAATATTTATTATAAAACTGTAAATGTGGAAGAACAGGAAATATTTTTAGAGGAAGATACAGAAATTTCAACTGGCAAAATAGAAAAAGTAGACAAGTCCAGGAGTGAAGAGATTTACGAACATTACAGTATACATCCTCTACAGTCAAAAGAAGTGATTGAAAACAGTATTGAATTATTCCAAATGAAGAAAGCGAAGGGAACTCCCATGAGTGTATGGGAAAAAAGTTTAGAAGCTCATTGTTTTCCACAGCTGTTCCCCACTGGTGAAGGTGGACGATATGATAAACGAGCAATACAGATTCCAGCTTCAGAATACCGGACGACAAGATTGTACTCAGAAGATCCAACATTTTGACAGTGCATTCCATATATATTTCATCTTCTATTTGAAAGTGACTTGTCTGGGCTTTCATATGCTGTGAATCACATATTAAAAACAAGACTTCACCTTACACATGTTTCTGCAAAGGAATTTATGGACAAAGTTCAACAAAGAGACGATCATTTAGAATCTCAGTTAATTAATTTGATGGCGTGTCAACGTGGTACTAATGAGTATTGGTATCGTCGTCACGGAGAACTTAAATGTATGTTAAGAAACTTAGGTACCCCTACGTGGTTTGTTACGTGGTTTGTTACGCTTAGCTGTGCTGAATACTCATGAGATGATTTACTTGAATTTCTACGACGAACAAATTCAAATGTAAAAAACATTGAATTGAAGACAGCTGGAGAACTGTGCTCCTTGGATCCTGTAAATGTGTGCAGATATTTTAATCATAGGTTTCAAGCTATGATGTCATTTATCTGCAATAAAAATAATCCACCTCTTGGAGAAGTTACTGATTTCTTTTGGAGAAAGGAGAACCAAGCTAGAGGTGCTCCTCATATACACAGGTTATTATGTATCAAGGATGCACCTAAATTTGGAACCGATTCTAATGAAAGTGTTTTGTTTTTTATCGAAGAATATGTTACCTGTGCCATTCCAAAAAAAGGAGGAGAACAGAGCTTAAGAGAACAAGGGGCATATTAGCAAGACCGGCGATAAAATTATCGCCTTTTTAGCGGCAGGAAACTGCCGCTAAAACGGCGATAATGTGCTTGCTAATATGCGTTATAGAATTCCAATAGAAGCCCAGGTTAGATGTGCAGGACATCTAACCTGGGCTTCTATTGAATTCTATAACGCATATTAGCCGGTCTTGCTAATATGCCCCCCAGTTTTACATTTTCAAAGTCATCGATGTGGAAAATATTGTCGATGAAAATACAAGTCAAAAGGAAACTTTTATACAAAATGTCGTTTTGGATTCCCACGTCCAGTAATTTCAAAAGGAAGACTCAATAGTTTTATGTCAGCAGTAAGACACACTATAACACGAAAATCTCCAAAGAATACATACAACATAAGAAGAATTGAATATTCAAAGTATGTTAATGACTACAATCCAGTGATTTTGGCAATGTGGAATGCTAACATGGATATCCAATATGTTGCAGATAATTCAATTGCTGTTGCTCGCTATGTTACGTCATATATAATGGAATCTGAAAAGACAGAGTTGAAGGAAATGTGGGAAGAAATTTCACAAGAGAAGAGTCTTAGTAACAAATTGTACAGCTTTAGTTTGAAAATGCTTTCACATCGAGAGATTGGATCCTACGAATGTTCGGATCGGTTGAGTTCTGCGAGTTTATATTAAAAGTCAAGAGGAATCATTTGGGTAAGTCTAGGTCTTGCGGCTACACGAAATAGAGTTTTGAAATCTCTACAAGAAATTGAATACTTAGCATTGAATGAACCAGAAAGTACAGATATTGTTAAAACTAATATGTTGGATACGTACTATCCCAAAAGGAGTCCACACCTGGAAAACTTATGTCTCTAAGAAGTACTGCAATATTACAGCTTTAAGAGAAATGTTACAGAAAATATAAATGAAGAAAAATATACAGTATATGGATGTGATGGATGTTTGGTAAAACATGCCAAAGGGAATCTTATTAACCACAGAAAACTGACTTGTGAAACTCCAGAAAAAAGGGAATTTTTCTATTTAGCACTACTGCAACTGTTCAAGCCTTGGCGTAGTGAAGCAGAATTAGTTGGAGATTTTGACTGCTATGAAGATTCTTTTAATGCATGTAAAGATAGCATTCAATGCACAATTTTCCCTACTTATCTACAAATGTTAAATGAAGAGATTGAACAAGAAATTAAAATTGCAGCTGAAATAGCTAGAGAGAGTTCTCAAGATTGTCAGAGTTCTGCTCCACTAAGTCAAGATCCACTAGGACAACCAATTATTGAAAATGAACTAGCAATAGCCATGAATGAAGTAAAAATGACAATGCAACAAGCACAACAGGATATTATTGAGTTGGGAAACTTGGAAGAACAACTAAATATTGAACAAAGAGCAAGTGACACTACAGATACAGTATGGTTTGCTACATGAAAAAAAAGAATGCCAATGCACATCATTTAAACCTATTCGAATGTACATCAGTGGTCAAGCTGGAACAGGAAAAAGTTTCTTAATTAAAGTTTTCACCAGTTATATACACAAAACTACTGGATGCCATTTATCTTGTGTTGTTATAGCTCCAACTGGATTAGCAGCACACAACATTAATGGGGTTACTTTACATTGATTATTCATGCTACCAGTTGAACATGAAAATAAGTTGGAATATCACAACCTGTCTGGAGAAGCTTGTTATGAAGTTTCAGGAATACTGAAGAAAATTAAACTTCTAATCATTGATGAGGTGAGCATGGTCTCAAACTTAATGCTTGCCTTTGTACATTTAAGAATGCAACAGATTTTAAAAACAGATATTTGGAGGAAAACATGTAATTGTATTCGGCGATCTACTACAACTTATTCCTGTAAAAGGACAACCTGTTTTTGAAACACTTGTCCATGAAGACACTAGGAAATCTTTGGGAAGTATTGGAAATGTGAACATTTGGTCTCATTTTGAATATAAAGAACTTATTAAGAATATGCGACAAGCAAGTGATGAATATTATGGAAACATTCTTCAAGATATAAGAATTGGTGTTTTGACAAAACATGGTAAAGAAGCTTTACAAAGTCGGCTACTGACGAACTTGTTTCCAAATGAAAACCTTGCACCTGAAATAATGTACAAAAAAATTGGAGAAAAGAAGTCTATAATTTGCCTAGTGCCTACACTGCAAGAGTGTTCTACATTCAATCAAGAACTTTTGAAATTGGAAAAACAACCAATAGTGAAACAACCAATAGTGAAAATGAAAGCTATTGATAAAATGGAATATGAAGGAGTTACTATTCTTCTCTCAGAGAAATTACAATAAAATTGCATTCTTTGGAAAAGTCTGTGTCTAAGACTGCAGGTTTAGAAAAGACTTTATATGTATGTATAAACTGTTGGCTAATTTTACGGCGTAATTTGGATGTAAAGAAAGGTTTAGTAAATGGAGCAATGGAAAAAAATTGTTGATTTTGTAAATTATCAGAACAGAGATGGAATTGAATTTTTGAAGATTAAATTTGATCAGATTGAAGAGGTAAAACAGATTGGACGTTCTGCTGTTCGTTTTTTGCTTGTAAAAGACTTGTATGTTCATAAAAAACAGTTTCCTCTTTCTTTAGCATATGCAGTAACCATTCATAAATCTCAAGGTTTAAGTGTAGACAGTGCTTTGGTAAAGAGGGCATGGCATATGTTGCATTGTCTCGAGTAAGAACATTGTCTGGTTTGTCAATTATTTATTTATTTTGTTTTGGAACTCCTACGGAGGTCCACAAAAACACACCAACAATTAAAAGGGCAAACTTTACATACAATACAAAATTCTTCCTTATACATTGCTATAAAAATTATATCAAACATACTAAGAAATGTGCAGATAATGCTATAAATACATAAGACAATCAAATAACCGACCAATAAAAAATTCTTATATCAAACATACTATAAAATGTGCAAATAATGCTATGAATACATGAAACAATCAAATAACCAACCAGTTGGTATTAAATCATAACCAGAAAGCTACTGTTAGAAAATTTTCTAGTAAATAGGCAAAAATGTTTTAAAAAATTGATATATCTTAAAACAAACCATTTCATTCGGAGGGGACAAGACCAAAGATCGTGCGTCCTGAGCCGAGTGAATATTAAATCTGATAAAAACTGGTTTTAAGAACACTCGCCTGGCCCTTTGCAGCTTTGAACATACAAATAAGACATGATTTAGATCTTGGATTTGCAACTGGCACAATTCACAAATTCTCTTCTCTCTAGGTGTCTTATCCCAGATGCCAGTAACATCTCTTAGAGGCAGCAGATTAAGTCTCAGTAGGAGTATCAGCCTTCTAATCCCGTGAGGGATATTCCAAGTTAAATAAGGCTGTGGTTTATTCCCCAAAGTGCTCCCACTGACCGCCACATTACTGGACCTGGACTGGCTTAAAGCAGCGTCTCTCGCCAAACTGATAGGAGATCTAAACTTCTTTAAGAACTGTTTCAGAACAGATTTAGACATAAAAGAAACGGAATTTAAACTAAGACCGAAAGTATCATTTGCACATACAAAAGACCTAAAAAACCTTGATTGTTCTTTTAGTGTGCCAAAGATTTCTATTCTCAGGGCGGCCCTAAGTGTACCCTCTTCCCCCAGAAGGAGGGAGTTACCCCACCTGAGAACCGCTGCCTGGGCTAAAATGAAGGACGAGACTAATCCAAATTCAAGGCGCAGTACATGTGGGGCAGCCAAAGAGTTTAAATTGCAAATTTGACGCATAATTCGTCCTTCCACCTTATCAAACGAGAGCCAATAATTCATGTCCAACACCTCGGCAGCATATATTAATGAGGGAGGGATTTTGACCTTAAAAACAGATAAGACATGGCTAAAATGGCGTCTCCCGCAAGTTTTATAAAATCTGTTTAATGCACTTGCCTGGGAGACAGCTTTACTAACACAATGTTTAGTATGCTCCAAGTCTCGACCTGTTTTGGAAAAAACTTTCCCTAAGTATACATACGAGTCAACCAGTTCCAGTTTTTCAGAACCAAGCATCCACCTTAGACATCTCTTTATTCTAAGCCCCTTCTTGCGAAAAACCAAAATCTTGCTTTTTGCAATATTAATTTTCAAGAAGTGAGCCTCTGCATATTTACTTAAAGCATCCAGACGACGTTGCAGGCCAATGGGCGTTAGATCGAATATTGCAACATCGTCAGCATATAATAGAGAGCCAATGGACATTGTACCAATTTTGGGGGCATCCCCCCTTACAGAGTTCAGAGCGCCAGGGAGATCAGCGATATACAAAGAAAATAAAAGTGGTGCCAATAGACAACCCTGCTTAAGCCCATTATGCGTTCTAATTTTACATGATAACCCCCGCGAACCTCCCATCAGAACCTGGCACCAGGTGTCTGTATGCAATTACATAACAGACCCAAAAGATGATTAGGTATGCCAAGGAAGACAAGTTTTCTCCACAGCGTCCGACGGTCCACCTTGTCGAACGCTGTGGAGAAATCGATAAAAGCTGTATAAATTGGCATCCCTCGGGAGAAAACATATTTCTCTACAATTGTCTGAACAACCGCTATATTATCCAGGGTGCCATGGTTCTTTCTAAAACCAGCTTGTTCCGGTGGAAGAATATCCTGATCATAAACCCATTGTTGCAAATGGCATAATATGCTTTTTGCAAATAGTTTGCCTGAGGCATCCAGGAGGGCAATCTGTCTAAAACTAGTCGGCACCGTTTTCGGTCCTTTTTTATACAGGGGGACTATAATGCTTCCCTTCCAAGAGGGGGGGATTTTATTCATAAAGAAACAATATTTAAAAAGTGGCTCTAAAAAATCACCCCATGCGTCTGGTTTGTACTTGATTGATTTGGATGAGAAAAAGATTAGTGCTGATGCAAATTGTGTAAGAGAGTACAATCGGTTAAGAAGACTTTATGCTCCTAACTTAGGTGAATATCCTGTATATGAGAAACGTGTAGTGTGTCAAAAACGGAAATATGACAAACATTCTACTGAGATTCAAAAAAAGAAAACAATTCAAGAGAATCATGAAGGTGCAAAAAAATTAAAATGGACACTGTTGATGATATTGTAGGATACCAGTTAGAAAATAATTCAGGTATCAACTGTTATGCTAATGTAATTGTGAATGTTGTCTTTTATCTAGAAGACCTTCATCATGAAATTATGGAAAATTGAGAAAAAAGATTCTGTTCTTTGCTACATTATGGGGCATATTCACAAGAACGTGTGATAACCACTGCAAGTTTAGCTTAACGCAACTTTTCAAATCACAGTCCATCGCGGGAAAACAACGCCGTGTTAACGTAGCATTCTCAATCTGGCGTCACCATGCGATAGTCCCACGATAACGCGTCAAATGATCGTGTTAAAAATAACGCAACACCGAAAAAATGCGAAACGCGAATAAAGTTGCGATGAGGCCAACCACGAAAAAAAAAACAGCGACAACCAGCAATAGGCCTGCAATTCCCACGTGTCTGGTGGGAAAATGCACCATAAATGCTGAACAAGAAAAACACACCATAAACAAATCAAACTGCGCAGCAACATGGATGGACCCGGAACGAGTGCCCAGGTCAACGCGAACCCCACAAGCCCCACAGACCACCAGCAAGGAACCTCGGGGTCAGGGAAGGCCAAGGAGAAGAGGAAGAGGAAGAGGAAGACGGGGTACAGTCCGCAGGAAAACCCGAACGTCGTCACGGAGGTGACAGAGCACCAACAACAACTGTCCGTCACCTCCACCGTGTCATTGGCAATACAGACGGAAAAATGGCATCCCATCGTGAATGCAGTCAAAGTGCCGAGGAGGCCAAGATGCGCTGGCACGATGTGAAAAGCCAAACCAAGCAGAAACCCGCTGCCAACAGGAAGGCAGCAACGGCGAATGGAGGTGGGAGTCCTGCGCCACAGGAGGAGCTGGAGCAAATGGGGAGACAGTGCAAGGAGTCGGGAGTCCGGACACTGCTCGACATGACCTGACACAACAGCAACAGGGTGAGTAACGAACAGGGACTGTGGGGACGGGCACAATGGCATACATGCACAACAACGTGTAGCACACCGCACATCCACAATAACCCTGGGTCATGTCCCTGATCCCAGTGGCACACTGCAGCACACATACAAACATCAAGTAGGCCCCCGTTCACCATGTGCCCAAAGGGGCCCCACCCCACACATCACCAATTACACAACACACACATGCACCCGTGCGAAACACAGCAAAGATGCATATGTGAGAGCCACACTGACAATGCAAGTGATGCCACATGACCAGCAGCATGGCTGGAGTACAATCACCATGACACTGTGCATGCCACGAGACTGAGGTGGCTGAGTGTGGACCACATCCGGAAAGGAGCAGGTCACACTCTGACACATCCACCTGCACAAACAACCACTGACGTCAACAACACATCTGCAGACAAACAATGCACAGGAGTACAAAAACCATCCAAGAGCACAAATGACCCAAGCCGCCAACATCACAGCACCTCAAAAGCACAAAAGCCAAAGGCACACCGCCTCCAAGGGATAAGGGGCAGCAAAATCACAGCTGCAGGTGCGACTCCCACACAAAGCAGCACACACACATAGCAATTACAGCACACCCACATGGACGACAATGTGGTACACAGTCTAACACCTACACTGCAGAACAGAGGACACAACTGGGTCCGCCTGTGCGTAGAAAATGGCCAATCACATCTGACATAGCAGGAAACTGTGAGATGCAAATGTACGTGTAGAACCTCACCTACGTCATGTAGTCCAAATGTCCACTGTCCCGCATCAAATAGTCCGCCCCTCCCAAACAGCCACAATGTACATTGTCATGAAGTCTGAATGTAAACTTGAACAATGCTGCAACATACATGCCAACACAATGTCAACAAGCATCTCCCCTTCACATTGCAGAGGGACAAACAACACCTCCAGCTGAGCAGACCAGACAACTCTACAGTGATGCTGAAGAGGACCACCACACTTCCGACACCTACGCCCCACAACAGTCCATGGACATCTTAGGCAATCGACCTCCAGGAGCAGGGCAGCAGCGCTGCATCGAGGATACCCCACCCCCTGCACAGACAACACAGCTGGACGCACCCACCACCCCGGCTGGCTCCCAGCAGCCCACCGAAGCACACATCGCATTCCAAGGCCAGGTGTCAGACTGCCAGAAGGGGGTGGCCGAACATGTGCGGGTGGGGTACTACCTCATGGAAGCCGAACCGGATCACATACGTGGGTGTCTAAGTCCCATCAGGGACCACCTATACTCCCCAACGGAGACCCACACTGCGACAGAGACACATGCCTTTGCACATTTCCAGTACTGAACCAGAGCCACAGGACAAACACCCACACCCCCACGCCGGGCTGGCATACGCCGGCCAAGTTCACTCCACTTACGTATTGAGTGGGGGACGATAATGCAACATGTGCAATGTCCCACCCTCTGCCTGCGGTGACATGGCTGCGCCCTCTGTACATGGCACGATGTAAGGTTGTGGGGCCAGGGCCCTAATGCATACATCATGAGCACACGGACACACACAGATAGTTCGTTGAACTGGCCACGGGCACGTGCGCTCGACACCTTTATTGGCATGGTCACATGTACAGTGACGCATGGGCTGGATGTGTGTGGGGTGAGTGTAAGCCAGCCCTCATGGAGTCATTGGTGCTGGCAACAACTTGGACAGTGATCACAATTGAAGCAGAAACATGAAACACCAGCACAACAGAAACAACTGTGAAGCACCATGGTGGTAGCCGGAGGGAGTACAGTGTTCACCCAACATGCAAGCAGAATGTTCCTTGATTTGTGGTGCACTGAGTTAGTGGCACCTGAAGAGCTGAGCAGGGTATCAAGCTGATGATGGCACTGACGACAGGTCTGAGCAATTCTGACAGTCTGGCAGTAAGACACTTCCGACTCTGGAACCTGTCGTTTGGAGTTGGTCATGGCGGTGGTGGCGTGTGCATCCTGCGGTGATGCGACATCCGGGCAGGTCAGTACTCGATTTGATGTGTGAGCCCAGGTGGACCGCAGTTGAGGCCAGAGGCAGCGGACAGCGCAGGGCCACAGACACATGGCGTTGATGACCCCCAGAACATCAACCCAGAGGCCATCCAACATGCTATCAGACTGGGGCCATGGTTTGAGCTGCACAGAGTTAGTGGCCCCGGATGCACTGCGGCCGGCACAGGCACACTGCCACAGGACGGTGACTTGCAGTGCAGTGAGATAGGGCCACGCGAGGTGAGATGGTCCTCGTCGATGCCAAAGGTGAATGTAGCGGAGGTTTGCGGGGGACAGTGGAAGGTGTCCTCTAGGGCATGATGCAGAGGGCAGGAGCCGGACGGAAGCGGCAAATGGAGGAGTGGAATGCTACAGCCTCGTTTTGGCCACATAGTCAGTATCACCGACATGATGATGAAGACAACCCCCAGTCCATGGACTCAGTCGCCAACAAATCTCAAGAAGAAAGTGTCCATGGTTGTCGGGGAACAGACTTAGTGGTACCGGAGCTGAAAGGGGATGCTGTCTGCGACGAGGCCAGTACAATGATATCAGGTCTGCCATAAATGAATCATGACTGAGTTCCCAATGTGTGCCCTACTCGACCCATGTGTAGTCTGGAGCCAGCGGCCAGCGCGGGCCAACCGCTGTTCAGCAAGCTCCTCCTGGAACACTGACACACGCCGTTGAAATGGCATGTGGGGATGACTCGTGGTTGACCGAGGCAGTAGCGACCGAGCTGAGCGGGTGTTTAGCCAGCGACAATGCCGTGTCCTGCCTGGTATGGACCGGCATGGATTTGTGTGGGGCCTGCAGGACCGCAGTGTAGTCCGAAGGCATAGTCATCAAGGGTCCACAGACACGTGTGGTTGGGATGCCATGCACATACTTTGTGTCACCACATCGAGGGAGTACAGTGATATCAACGCTGCCATGAAGTGTGTACTCTGCCATGGCATAATCAAGACTCAGTTCCAAATGTGTGACCTACTTGAGCGTAGTGTAGGCACGACCCAGTGGTGGAGTACATCAACGAAAAAGGAGTAAAGCGGGCCTGTGTCGCGGAGGCCTTGATGGTCTGAGGAGGCTGCAAAGGTCGCGGGCCTCGGGCTTGGAGCTTGCGCCGGCACATGGTGGGCCCTCTTTGACACACGCCGGTTTTGGCAGGTGAGCAGTGAGGCCTGGCTGCGCAGGGGCGGGCATGACGGGTCTGGGGACCAGTGGCCCAGGGTGCAGCAGGCGCACAGGATCGCAGGCCACACCGCTCACGGCGACGGCATCGGCCTCATGGCGGGGTGGGAGGTGCCTGGCAGACACTTTGGGCATTCCGGAAGTGAACCACGCCCAGGGCTACGTGCTTCTTATTCACACCCCTATGCTGGCCTGGCGTACGCCGGGCCAGCCCACTCCGCACACGCTTACAGGGGGGGACGTCACAAGCTACATTTCCGCGATCTTCCCCACTGGCTGGGGTGACATGGTTGCGTCCACTGTCCACTACACTCCAAACACCAGCAGTGCATGTAGACATGGCTATGTCTGTGGTCTGCATACTGCAGTCTGTCTAGCACATCTCCACCACACTTGGCATTGTGTGCATACTCATTCATGGGTCACTTGCCTCCTTCGCACATGCTTGGTTCCCACCGCTCCACACATTCCGGTATTGTGTGGCTGAGGTGCCATGCCATTGATGGCTCATGTACATGGCTAACCATGGTTGCCACAGTAAGTTGTGCTGTCGTGTCTGGTGGGGGGGCATGTTGTTTGGCATGTTGTATGTGATTTTGTGACGCAGCTTTGTCTGCGGAGGGATGTTGGTTGTCCGCTGTGTTGGTACCGTCAGCCTGTGGGCAATGATGTTCAGGATGCGGAGGATGGTTATCCTTTTGGGCCTGTAGTGGGCATTGGCATTGTCTGGTGTTAGGTCTGTGGGGCTGGTGCATTTCCTGAAGGTCTGCTGTCTTTGTCTGCGCTGCCTCTGTGGTGGTCCGGGGGTGGGGTGGGGGGGTCAGTTGGGGGGTGGTGGTCCTGGGGGTGGTGGAGGTGGGTGTTGTTGCCCTCTCGGGGCTCCGGGGTGCATGGTGAGTGGCTCCATGGCATCTGTTGTTCTTCAGGTGTGGCTGTGGGCTGGGCTCCCTTTTCTTGTGCAGGTTGACGTCCAACTTTGCACCAGGTCAGAGCAGGTGTTAATTTCCTGCTGGTAACGCGCCGTATCGCCTGTTTTGTGTTCCTATCGCCGATGTGGCTGGTCGTTGAGAATGTTGCGTTGTGGTGTTGTCGCGGCTTTTTGCTCGGGAACGCCTATTCTGCATCTCATTAGCGTTAGTTGCTGGGGTCATCTGTGGCAATGTTTTTTGCAACTGCTTTCGCAGGAAAACTGGTGTTATGGGCTGTTAGCACCAGCTTGTGAATGGGGCGATAAATTTAGCGCGACTTTGGATGCGTTAAAGTGCCGATAACTCAGCGATAGCTCCTTGAGAATATGCCCCTATATTTTTCAAAAGTTGGTAACTGATAGAAGTAAAATCCATACTGTTTCTGGTATTCGGCATCTTTTGGATATATGTACTGGTTCTTCGCAATTTGCATTCAATATACAACAAGATGCACAAGAATTTCTTATGTTTATGCTTGGAGTATAGGAAGATGAAGGAATAGAAATTGAAAATTTATTTGGACTAAGTTACAGTTGGGAACATAAATGTGAAGAGTGTTCATTTTTTTCTACCACTGAAATAGACAGTGAACGATTCATATACTTGACAATACTAGATTGCAAATCAGTGTCTTTTAACAAATTAGTCAAAACAGCTAATCAAGATATGAAATGTTCTCATTGTAAATCAGAAATGTTGTCAACATTATATATACAAAGATTTGGAAAATATGTAATTTTAATGCTACAATGTTGTAGAGCAAATGGAAGACAATTGGAAACCAAAATGAAAAGAAATTTGTGGCAACTCAAGTATCAATTTCAGGAAGAACTTTTAAAGCTGTGGCTATTGTTTTGCATGATGGACCTACTACAACATCTGGACACTATACTGTGTATTTAAAGTGCAATAAAGGATGGACACATTGCAATGATGCTTATTTGGAATTCAAATGTAGGTTGCCTTACGAATTACAGAATTCATATCTGATATTTTTGATGCCAAAGTTTTGAAAACATCATTCGGCCTATTGGGAAGATGTGAATACGAATTAACGAGTTTATTTTGGATATTTTCTTTGTAAATGGATTTGGAAACATTTTTCAGCCTATTGGGAAGATGTGATCATTTACTGTTTGGATTATTGCTTGTGCTAATTCTTATTGCATTTGCAAAATTGTGTTTCAAAGAAGTAGTTTATAAATTTGATCTTTATATTATACACAATGTAAATGAGAGTCTATATTTTACAAAATGTACTTCAGAGAAATAAATGATTTAATGTAGTTGAACAATGTAATTTAGAAACTGTAGATAGGTAAACAGATAGTTGCACTTGTAAATATTTTCAATGCAGATTTGTTTTTTTTTTTGTCTAATTTATTGTATTTTTTTCCCCGCTGTTACATGATGATCTACATTGAAATCACTGTGTATGGTGAAATTCAGTAGAATCTGAGAACAGCAAAAAAAGGAAACTGAATATGTTATGTAATTCTAAAATTATGTTGTGTTCTTAAAACTATAATATTATATTTGATAACAGTTTTTGTTTTTATTTTTTACAGAAGGTAATGGTAAAGTTTGAAAAGATTTTAAATTCAGTTTAGAACAAAACTACTGTAAAATAGTTCCACTGAGATTTGTATCTTCAACAATAAAAAAGGTAAGATGAAATAATGTAATAAGCATGATAATATGAACTAATGTTTACAGTTGATTTTACTGCACTCATCCATTTTTTCAAACACTACCGATGCACTCATCTATACAGTTAGGCACTATTCCCACACTCCTCCAATCATCCTCGCACTATCCATGTACTTCTCCAATCACCTATCCAGTACCCATACATTTATAATATCACCCAGACACTACCTACGCTCTACTCCAATCACTCAAGCACTACCTGTACATTCATGCAATCAGCTAGACATTACCCCTACACTCATGGAATTACCCAGGTACTCCTCTTGCACTCCTCCAATCACCCATGCACTACCCATGTACTGCTCCATACACCCAGGCATTACCCACACACTCTTCTAATCACCCAGACATTACCCCTGCACTCATGCAATCACCTAGGCATTACCCATGCCCTTCTTCTATCACCCAGCCACAACCCATGCACTTATAAAATCACTCATGCACTACCCTTGCACTCCTCCAATCACCCAGGTACTACCTCTGCACTCATGCAATCACCCAAGCACTACCTATGCACTCATGCAATCCCCCAGGCATTACCCATGCAGTCCTACAATCAGTCAGGCAGTATCCATGCACTCCTCCAATCACCCAGTCATTACCTGTGCACTCTTCAAATTATCCAGGTACTATCCATGCCCTCCAACTATCACTTAAGCAGACACTACCTATGCACTCATGGAATAATGCAGGCACTACCCATGCAGTTGTCCATGCACTCAGGCATTACCCATACACTCTTCCAAACACCCAGGCACTATCCATGCGCTCCTCCAATGACCCAAGCACTACCCATGCACTCATGGAGTCACTCAGGCACTACCCATGCACTGAGGCACTTCTACTGCACTCATGTAATCATTGAAGCACTACCCATGCAGTCTTCCAATCATCCAGGCACTATCTGTGCACTTATGCAATCACCCAAGTACTACTCATGCACTCCTCTAGTCACCCATGGACTACGTATGCACTCTTGCAATCACCCAGACACTACCCATGCAGTTCTCCATGCACCCAAGCATTACCCATGCACTCTTCCAATCACCCAGACATTACCCCTGCACTGATGCAATCACCCAAGCACTACCTATGCACTCATGCAATAACCCAGGCACTACCCATGTACTCCTCCATACACCCAGGCATTACAAATACACTTTTATAATCACCCAGACATTACCCCTGCACTCATGCAATCACACAGACATAACCCATGCACTCCTTCAATCACTCAGGCAGTACCCATCCACTCCTCCAATCACCTAGACATTACCCCTGCACTCATGCAATCACTCAAGCATTAGCCATGCACTCCTTCTATCACCCAGCCACTACCCATGCACTTATAAAATCACTCACGCACTACCCTTGCACTCTTCCAATCACCCAGGTACTACCTCTGCACTCATGCAATCACGCAAGCACTACATATGCACTCATGCAATCACCCAGGCATTACCCATGCAGTCCTACAATCAGTCAGCAGTACCCATGCACTCCTCCAATCACCCAGTCATTACCCGTGCACTCTTCAAATTATCCAGGTACTATCCAAGCACTCCACCTATCACTCAAGCAGGCACTACCTATGCACTCATGGAATAATGCAGGCACTACCCATGCAGTTGTCCATGCACTCAGGCATTACCCATACACTCTTCCAAACACCCAGGCACTATCCATGCACTCCTCCAGTGACCCAAGCACTACCCATGCATTCATGGAGTCACTCAGGCACTACCCATGCACTTATACATGCACTGAGGCACTTCTACTGCACTCATGTAATCATTGAAGCACTACCCATGCAGTCTTTCAATCATCCAGGCACTACACGTGCACTCATGCAATCACCCAAGTACTACTCATGCACTCCTCCAGTCACCCATTGACTACGTATGCACTCATGCAATCACCCAGACACTACCCATGCAGTTCTCCATGTACCCAAGCATTACCCATGCACTCTTCCAATCACCCAGACATTACCCCTGCACTGATGCAATCACCCAAGCACTGCCTATGCACTAATGCAATAACCCAGGCACTACCCATGTACTCCTCCATACACCCAGGCATTACCCATACACTTTTCTAATCACCCAGATATTACCCCTGCACGCATGCAATCACACAGACATAAACCATGCACTTCTTCAATCACTCAGGCAGTACCCATCCTCTCCTACAATCACCCAGACATTACCCCTGCACTCATGCAATCACCCAAGCATTACACATGCACTCCTTCTATCACCCAGCCACTACCCATGCACTCATGCATGCACTCAGGCACTTCTGCTGCACTCATGCAATCATGCAAGCACTATCCTTCCACTCATGCAATCACTCAGGTAATTTTTTTATTTTTAACCACTATATGTGGTTCCGTAAGAACCTTTTTTTTTTTTTTCAAACAATTTTTTTTTTAATTGCATTTTTTAACGTTTTTTTCTTTTTTGAGTGTTTTTGACTTTTTATTTAAACAAAACAAAATTGAAGACTCCAAAGGAACTGTTTGAGAAAAAAAAAGGAAAAGGAGATTTGGGAGCACATTATAAAAAAGAATTAACATTTATGTGCTTTAATTGCATTGGTAATACCGTCAATGCACTGCTCCCCGATGCAGAGTTTTGCATCACATTTCTTACAAATTATGGCCACTTCCAACAGTTCTGGAACAATGTGTGGCCTTGGTGTTGCTGGAAGTCCTTGAGAGGATGTTGAAGGGGCAATAAGGTCTTGTTCTGCAGCGTCATTCTGCTCTCTCCGTGTTACTTCTCTTGCCAGATGTAAGGGATGGATAGTCTCCGAATGCTTCTTCATGCTTGATGTTCCGCATGAATATTTCTTTTCAGAGCCTCTTGACAAGACTCTCTTGCAGATGTTACAGGTGACTTTCTGGGCGTTCACCTTCTTTTCTCCCTCTGGCACACTAAAGAAGGTCCATACCACACTTTCCTTCCTTTTCTTGACTGGCCCCACGATGTCATCATCCTCAAGTTCCAGTGGATCAATATCTGGATGACTAGATGCCATAATGTAAAATAAAAGTACAAAAACACACAAAAATTGAAAAAATGAAGAGAGGTAGAACAAGCAGGTCTTGTTACCAAGACAGACAAATAAAGAGAGGAATATAACAAGGATGGATCCTTCCTCTTACAGGTCACGTGAAGTTGTGTAGGGTGCGCGCACCCGTCGCTTACACGTTGCTCACCCGCAAAATATTGTATACATAATTATAAAGTATAAATAGATGTTTATACAATATTTTTAACCCTTTCGCTGCTTCTGTCGGCCAACGGCCGTCGCGAGCACTACCTCCGTAGTGCTGCGCACGTCCGTTGGCCGACGCGGCCCCGCCCACTCTTCAAAGCCGCCGCACCGCGGGGAAATTTCGGCCGCGGTAAAGGGGTTAAAAGCATATTAGTGACATTTTTTTATACAAATCTGATATTTTAACTTTGTATAGTGATATTTCAGACTTTGAAAATACGCCAAAGTCGCGACCCTGGCGCGACTCCGGAAATACGTGCAGGGCAAGGTTGCGCACCGTAAGTGCATACGTCGCGCACTCGTGAAATTTCGTATAGTTAATAGTAAACTAAAAAACACTGTTTATAAATTGTTTTCCACATTATATTAGTGAAAGTCTTTAACCAAAACTAATATTTATAATTTCTACAATGATATTTTATACTTTTGAAAGTACGCCGAAGTCGCGACTCCAATGCGACTCCGCAAATGCGCGCCAGCAGGGTTCGTGCACCCTTAATCTGCACACCCATCGAGTAGGTTCGCTTAGGCTGCGTGACTCCTTTGTAAAAAAAATTTAAAAAGAAAGCATAACAATACAATAAAACAACTTTCACAGTATTAAAAGAATTATTTCCCAAAAATATAATAGTAACTTGTACATATAAAAAACAGTGATATGCTTGGGATTGCTATTTTATATTTGGTAGGCATAACATTCTGAGCACTGAATGAATATTAAACTTTCAAGAGAAAAGTGAGATTTAAGACATCTTGGGAGATAGATTAGTGATTAGGGTACTTTGTATTAGTCTGTTGTAAGGTACAGTCAAAGTAGGCCTCTTTCTGCACCTATGTTGGTTCTTTCTGCACATCTGTTGCTTCTTTCTGCACCTTTCTTCCTCTTTCTGGACTTCTGTTGTCTGTTTGTGCATTTCTCTTGATTCTTTCTGTACCTTTCTTTCTGTTTCTGCACATGTCCTACCTCTGTAGGCATAGTTAGAAATTCGCATTTTGAAAACCTTAGAAATTCACAGAAAAAAACACAGGTTTCAGGAACGTTATAGGTAGAAATTAGAATTTAAAAAACCTTTGAAATTCACTGAAAAAACCATAGATTTCAGGGACGTTATAGTTAGAAATTAGCATTAGAAAAACCTTGGAAATTCACTGAAAAAACCATAGGTTTCAGGGACGTTATAGTTAGAAATTAGCATTTTAAAAACCTTAGAAATTCACTGAAAAAACCATAGGTTTCAGGGATGTTATAGTTAGAAATTAGCATTTAAAAAACCTTTGAAATTCACAGAAAAAACCATAGGTTTCAGGGACATTATAGTTAGTAATTAGCATTTAAAAAACCTTAGAAATTCACTGAAAAAAATATAGGTTTCAGAGACGTTATAATTAGAAATTAGCATTTAAAAAACCTTAGAAATTCACTGAAAAAACCATAGGTTACAGGGATGTTATAGTTAGAAATTAGCGTTTAAAAACCTTAGAAATTCACTGAAAAAACCACAGGTTTCAGGGACGATATAGTTAGTTGGACATTTCACTCATACAAAACCAGAGAAATTTGGCCGTTATAGTTAGTTGAGCTAACTATAGCTAGCCCACGCAATGCACTGCTGATGACGTCACATATTACATCATTCATGACATAGTCAGTGACATCACTGATTACATCACTGATGACATCATCCACGTGATAATCTGATGCACCTCCTCACACCCTAATATAACCTTTGATACACCCACTCTAAAATACAGACTACCATTTTCGAAACCATAGACACACCAATACCAGTTACTACATACCCACTCACTGATTCCTAGGTCTATACACATCCACTCATTCACCCATACAGTCACTCATACATGCAGTCACTCATCAATTCAGCACTATCATATGCACTCATACACCTATACAGACACTCACACACGGCCACTCATCCATAGAGTTACTCACACACCTAGTCAGTCATGCAAAGAATCAATCACACTCCCATTTACTCACCTATACAGTTATACACACACCACCTCACTTATTCATACAGATACTAACACATACTTACTCTCATACAATCACTGATACAAGCACACACTCATCCATACAGTCACTCTCCCAATCACTCACTCTCATATATAGTCATTTATATACTCCAACACTCACATATACTGCCTTTCACATATGTAGTTACTCACACATGTAACACTGAGACATCCATTCACTCACCAACACCCCCATACACACACTCACCCACCCATACACCCCTTCACAGATGCACACTTGAACCCATACACCCAGTGAATCACCCACTCACACATCTATGCACAGAGTCATGCACCCCCACCCACCCACCCAGACACTCAGGCACCCATACAGATACTCAGACAACCAATCAATAACCCACATAGACACTCATGTAGCTACTCACCAACCCAGGCAGCCGCTTACACACCAACTGACAGACTGATACAGACATTTACACAGTTTAGTCACTAACACATGCATTCATTAAGACACGTTTAATCACTCACTTATACAGTCAGTCATACACCTACTAAATCATCTATTCAGACACTTATACACCCACTCATTCTTCAATACACCTTGGCACATATATATATATAAATCATATTTAAACTTTTTAGAAACACTCAGTCACTGGATGATGTCATCAGTGATGTCCTTTGAGATGTCATCAGTGATGTCACTGACCATGTCATGAATGATGTAATATGTGACGTCATCAGCAGTGCATTGTGGGGTGCGAGTTATAGTTAGCTTAACTAACTATAACGGCTGAATTTCTCTGGTTTTGTATGAGTGAAATGTCCAACTAACTATAACGTCCCTGAAACCTGTGGTTTTTTGAGTGAATATATATATATATATATATATATATATATTCCATATGAAGTCGCTCAGCAATTGAGGCGCCACACACGTACGTGTTTAAAACCTTTAATTGGCAGGTAGCAGGGAACCAGCATCACCTCCACAGCAAAAGTAACTGCCAAACGCGTTTCGGGCTTCCTTAGCCCTTGTTCACTGGTGTCTGAAGGAGGCACAGCTGCAAAGTCTTGCGCCGCACTCGCGGCGATGAAATATAGCTCCCGCCCAGTGGGCGTATCCTGCAACGGCATTATGGTCTTTGTAGTGTGCGGGTTTAAAAATCCGTAGTGGCATGCAGTAATGCCTCCCAACTTGCTTAAAATCCTTTAGTAGGTTGCTGGGAAGAGCAAGACTGGGTCCCTGCTCATGTTTCCTTGCCAAAATGGTCACGCCGTTCCTTTTGACGCTGCAATCTTCGCAGCATACAGGAGCTGCTCATCCGCAGCGGGGCACCTCGCGACCCAAGCAGGGCCGCTACACATTCCATATGAAGTCGCTCAGCAATTGAGGCGCCACACACGTACGTGTTTAAAACCTTTTAATTGGCAGGTAGCAGGGGAACCAGCATCACCTCCACAGCAAAAGTAACTGCTAAACGCATTTCGGGCTTCCTTAGCCCTTGTTCACTGGTGTCTGAAGGAGGCACAGCTGCATAGTCTTGCGCCGCACTCGCGGCGATGAAATATAGCTCCCGCCCAGTGGGCGTGTCCTGCAACGGCATTATGGACTTTGTAGTGTGCGGGTTTAAAAATCCGTAGTGGCATGCAGTAATGCCTCCCAACTTGCTTAAAATCCTTTAGTAGGTTGCTGGGAAGAGCAAGACTGGGTCCCTGCTCCTTCAGACACCAGTGAACAAGGGCTAAGGAAGCCCGAAACGCGTTTGGCAGTTACTTTTGCTGTGGAGGTGATGCTGGTTCCCCTGCTACCTGCCAATTAAAAGGTTTTAAACACGCACGTGTGTGGCGCCTCAATTGCTGAGCGACTTCATATGGAATGTGTAGCGGCCCTGCTCGGGTCGCGAGGTGCCCCGCTGCGGATGAGCAGCTCCTGTATGCTGCGAAGATAGCAGCGTCAAAAGGAACGGCGTGACCATTTTGGTGAGGAAACATGAGGCTGCGTTACAACAAACAGGAGACAACCAGAGCAGTTAAATCCACCTTACGCGTTTCGGGCTTGCGCCCTTGATCACAGGTGTCTCAGGATGATTTTGAAGAACGCTGCTTGGACGCCTTATAAGTCCCACATGTACCCGCCCAGTGGGCGTCGCAAGTGCTCATGGTACTGGTAGTCCTGTGCAGTTCTGTCCCACATAGGAGTTCTCCAAAACCCCAATTACATCAAGCATTAAAATTCAAGTGAAGTCACTAGTCTGGACAGTGAGACCTGCTTGGAGGGTGGAAATGCGTGTTGCAATTTGCGGTGGGTCACTCATCAATTCACTTGAATTTTAATGCTTGATGTAATTGGGGTTTTGGAGAACTCCTATGTGGAGAAATCATCCTGAGACACCTGTGATCAAGGGCGCAAGCCCGAAACGCGTAAGGTGGATTTAACTGCTCTGGTTGTCTCCTGTTTGTTGTAACGCAGCCTCCAATAAAAGGATGGAATACTCACCTGTGTGTGCTTCGCCGAGCAAGGGCAACCTTTTCTTTCATATATATATATGTATGTATGTATGTATGTATATGTATATTATCTACTGGCGGTCGCCAGTAGATAGTTATAGTTAGGACCTATTTTCCATAGGAAATCCGCGACATTCTATTTGAAATAACTCTCTTGCCGGTTGACGTATCTTCGCGAAATTTTCAAACTTTGTGGGACGCTCCGGTCCGCTCCTACCCTGAAAGTCTCAGGGTGATTCGTTAAGCGGAGGCCGAGAAAAAAGGGGGGTCCCAAAACGCGTTTTTCCCATTCATTTTTCCATAGGAAACTTTAGACACGGCTACAGCCCGAACTGCTGAACGGAATTACACCAAATTTGGCAAAGAGGTAGTTCTTGGTTCAGAAAGAACCCTTTTTGTTAAATGGTGTAAATCCGTTCAGTAGTTGCTGAGAAAATCAAAAGTAAAAGTACATATATATCTATGGGCACGGAGGATCCGCGCACCCTCCCGATCACGAGCTGTCTCGTTAATTGGCTGTCAACACTCCAAACCAGGAAGTGTTGGCAGCCATCTTGTTCCTCGGTAGAACCGAGGAACAAGAAAGCAGTAAAAAAAGTGCGCAAAACGCACAAAGGGGGCAGGGTAGAAACACCCTGACCCCCTAGGTCTGCTCAGGGGGTCCCACAAGGACCCCCTGGGCAAAAAAAAGCATTTTTTTAAATCGGCAGGATGCGCTCAGGGTGCGCGGATCCTGCCGATAAAAAAAAAATTCGAAGCGCGGTCTCCCGCGCTTCGATGTTAATTTGCCCCCGGGTGGTCCAAGTCCCGGGGGCATGCTGAGGGGGGTTTATTTTATGTATGGGGGGCCTCTAAGGGCTCCCAAGCCCCGGGGACCACCACCCCCGGGGCTTTATCATAAATGGTGCGGGAGGGCTCTGAGCCCTCCCGCAGCCCCGGGGACCGCCACCTCCCCGGGGCTTTTTTTTTTTTTTTTTTTCAACCTGTGGGGGGGGGGTCTCCAGCACCCCACACGCCCCGGGGACCACCACCTCCCGGGGCACTAAGAAAATTGAAAATGGGGGTCCGTTTTGGACCCCCAAGCCCCGGGGACCACCACCTCCCCGGGGCTTTCAAAATGTAGGGGGGCCGCGCAGCCCCCTCCTGGAGCCCTTGATGGCCCTGGGGACCGCCACCCCCAGGGCCGGCTCCTGCAGTGTCCCGGGGTGCCTACCCCGGGACACTGCTGTTTGCTATGACAGGACGGGAGCCTCGAGGCTCCCGCCCTGTCATAGCAAACTTAGTTTGCATTTTGAAAGAGAGAGCAGGAAACCTGCTCTCTCTTTCAAAATGCAAACCAATTGCTTTCCACATGGGGAGCAGCATCTTAGCTGCTCCCCATGTGGAAAGCAATGCCGGCTCCCATAGGACGCGGGGAGCCGGCGGGACTGTGGGGGGATTGGGGACCCCCACAGTCCCCAACCAGAGGCCAGGCCCCGGGGATGGGGTCCCCGGGGCCATAAGTGGCCCAGGAGGGGCCATGCAGCCCCCCTCCCCAAATAAAAAAATAAATAAAAAAATAAAAAAATAAGGGCAAGGCCGGCCCCGGGGGATGGGGTCCCCGGGGCCATAAGTGGCCCAGGAGGGGGGCCACGCAGCCCCCCTCCCCAAATAAAAAAATAAATAAAAAAATAAAAAAATAAGGGCAAGGCCGGCCCCGGGGGATGGGGTCCCCGGGGCCTTAAATGGCCTGAGGAGGGGGGCCACGCAGCCCCCCTCCCATAAAAAACAAAAAAAACGGCATTGTGCCGGAGGCCCCGCCCTCCCTGCAGTACTCTGCAAACGCGCCCCCTGGCACGTTTTAAGAAGGGAAGTAATTCCCCTTGAATACTGGGGTCCCTGGGGCCAACTAGCCCACCAGGAACCTCCAGTATGCCCAGGGGCTGCCTTGCAGAGAGGTGTACAGAGGCCACGCCCCTTTTACATCTCTCTGCAACGCAGCTCTGTGGTGCTTAATGGAGGTAGCTGGTGGGCTAGTTGCACCCCAGGGACCCTCAGGATTCAAGGGGAGTTAATCCCCCGACTTAAAACGCGCCACGGGGCGCGTTTGCACAGTGGTGAAGGGAGGGGGCGGGGCCTGAGGTGACATGTGTGCAAACAGGCCCCGTGGCGCGTTTTAAGATGGGGAATTAAATCCCCTTCAATCCTGAGGGTCCCTGGGGGCCAACTAGCCCAACAGGTACATCCAGAAAGCGCCACAGAGCTGCGTTGCAGAGAGGTGTAAAAAGGGGTGTGGCCTCTCTACACGTCTCTGCAACGCAGCCCCCTGGCGCATACTGGAGGTTTCTGGTGGGCTAGTTGGCCCCTAGGGACCCTCATGATTCAAGGGGACTTAATCCCCCAACTTAAAACATGCCACGGGGCGCGTTTGCACAGATGTCACCTCAGGCCCCGCCCCCTCCCTTCACCATTGTGCAAATATTCCTCTAAAATCAGCCGAAATACGAATTCCTATTTACTCACCTGTTATCAGGAGAGACCTCAGTGCTGTATCTTTCAGCCCAGTACTGGTCCTGAAAAGTAATTTTAACCGTACTTACCAGTAACTTGAATTTCCTTCCATAGGCTAACATTGACTGGTTTCACTTGGAAATTCTTCTAAGTGTGGAGTTTTGGAACTTTAAAATATTCCTCTAAAATCAGCCGAAATACGAATTCCGATTTACTCACCTGTTATCAGGAGAGACCTCAGTGCTGCATCTTTCAGCCCAGTACTGATCCTCAAAAGTAATTTTAACCGTACTTACCAGTAACTTGAATTTCCTTCCATAGGATATCATTGCCTGCTTTTTGCTGAAAAAGTTTCTAAGTGTTGATTTTTGAAACATACAAATATTCCTCTAAAATCAGCCGAAATACGAATTCCGATTTACTCACCTGTTATCAGGAGAGACCTCAGTGCTGTATCTTTCAGCCCAGTACTGGTCCTGAAAAGTAATTTTAACCGTACTTACCAGTAACTTGAATTTCCTTCCATAGGCTAACATTGACTGGTTTCACTTGGAAATTCTTCTAAGTGTGGAGTTTTGGAACTTTAAAATATTCCTCTAAAATCAGCCGAAATACGAATTCCTATTTACTCACCTGTTATCAGGAGAGACCTCAGTGCTGCATCTTTTAGCCCAGCACTGACCCTGAAAAGTAATTTTAACCGTACTTACCAGTAACTTATATTTTCTTCCATAGTAATCCATTGTCTGGTTTTCAGCAGAAAAGTTTCAAAGTGTCGATTTTCACAAACTACAAATATTCCTTAAAAATCGCCTGTATGACTTAAACACATTCTTTCAACTGTTTACAGGAGATGCACCAGTGCTGGATCCAGGATCCAACACTGAGTAAGAAAAAGTAACGATAACAGTTTTTACCTGCTAAGTGAATTTCCTTCCTTAGGATAACATTGGTGATTCTATGAGAAAAAGTTTCAAAGTGTCAACTTTTAAAATACAATAATATTCCTTAAAAATCACTACTGTAACCAAAATGCTTTTACTCAACTGTTTACAGGAGATGTCCCAGGACTGAATCTAGGATCCAGTCCTGTGGTTAGAAAAGTAATCCATAAAGTAACTAATTGCATTTAACTAGAAATTCACATTGAGCTGAATGTTGCATTGTGTTTGAAAATGTGTTGCCCATTGCAACAACTGTAACTACTGTACTTAAAAGTCTATTGCCTATGTGCAAAGTATTTAAACTAAAGTAATTCATTCTGGAAAGTATTTTTTGTAATGTATAATGTAATTACAATGTAATTTAAAAAATAAAATATGTAAAAAAAAATTGTTTCTAAAAATGTAGTAAATCAGTATGAAAAAAATAAATATAACAATTAATACATTTAAAAATTGTCATTTACAAAACCTTTGAAATTCACTGAAAAAACCGTAGGTTTCAGACATGTTATAGTTAGGAATTAGCATTTAAAAACCTTTGAAATTCACTGAAAAAACCATAGGTTTCAGACACGTTATAGTTAGAAATTAGCATTTAAAAACCTTTGAAATTCACTGAAAAAACCATAGGTTTCAGGCACGTTATAGTTAGAAATTAGCATTTAAAAAACCTTAGAAATTCACTGAAAAAACCATAAGGTTTTAGGGACAGTTATAGTTAGTTGGACGTTGCACTCGTACAAAACCCGTGAAATTCCCCCGTTATAGTTAGTTCAGGTAACTATAACTCGCGCCCCGCAATACACTGCTGATGACGTCACATATTACATCACTCATGACATGGTCAGTGACATCACTGATGACATCACTGATGACATCTCAAATGACATCACTGATGACATCACTGATGACATCATCCATGTGATAATTTGATGCATCTTCTCACACCCTAATATAAGTTTTGATACACCCACTCTAAATTACAGACTGCCATTCTCAAAACCATACACACTCCAATACCAATAAGTACATACCCACTCACTGATTCTTAGGTCTACACACACACATCTACTCACTCACCCGTACAGTCACTCATACTTACAGTCACTCAGTACAGGACTATCATATGCACTCATACACCTATATAAACACTCACACAACGCAACTCATCCATAGAGGTACTCACACACCTAGTCAGTAATAATTAATCACACTCCAATTTACTCACCTATACAGTTATACACACCAGCTCACTTACTCATAAAAATACTAGCACATTCTTACGCCCCTATGCAATCACTGATGCAAGCACACACTCATCCATATAGCCACTCTCACAATCACACACTCTCACTTATAGCCATTTATATACTCCAACACACATATATACTGCCTTTCACATATGTAGTTACTCACACATGTACCACTGAGATATACATTCAATCACTAACACACCCATACACACACTCACCCACCCATACAGTCCATCACAGACGCACTCTTGAAACCATGCACCCAGTGAATCACCCACTCACACATCTATGTACAGAGTCACACACACCCCACCCACACAAACACTCAGGCACCCATACAGATACTCAGACAATCAATCAATAACCCATGTAGACACTCATGTAGCTATTCAGAAAGCCATGCAGCCGCTTACAAACCAACAGACAGACGGATACAGACATTCACACAGTTTAGTCACTAACCCATGCATTCAGTAAGATACATTTAATCACTCACTTGTAGAGTCAGTCACTCATGTACTAAATCATCCATTCAGACACTTATACACCCACTCATTCTTCAATACGCCTTTCCCTATATATATTAAACATATTTAAACTTTACAGAAACACACAGTAAATGTAAATGTAAATGTAGTAGTATTTGTATAGCGCCCGAATCGACCCCCGAAGGGGTATCTCAGGCGCTTGTACGCATACCGCTGTGGAACCCTTCCTGGCCTTTCCCTGTGAGATGCCCACTCCTGGGCACCCCCAAGGTGAAGCCAGGCATCCTAGCGTTGTGGGGGCCATTGTGATGATGTCATCAGTGATGTCATCAGTGATGTCATTTGAGATGTCATCAGTGATGTCATCAGTGATGTCACTGACCATGTCATGAGTGATGTAATATGTGACGTCATCAGCAGTGCATTGCGGGGCGCGAGTTATAGTTACCTGAACTAACTATAACGGGGGAATTTCACGGGTTTTGTACGAGTGCAATGTCCAACTAACTATAACTGTCCCTAAAACCTTATGGTTTTTTCAGTGAATTTCTAAGGTTTTTTAAATGCTTATTTCTAACTATAACGTGCCTGAAACCTATGGTTTTTTCAGTGAATTTCAAAGGTTTTTTAAATGCTAATTTCTAACTATAACGTGTCTGAAACCTATGGTTTTTTCAGTGAATTTCAAAGGTTTTTTAAATGCTAATTCCTAACTATAACATGTCTGAAACCTACGGTTTTTTCAGTGAATATATATATATATATATATATATATATATATATATATATATATATATATATACACTGGAAAAAACACAGGTTTCAGGGACGTTATAGTTAGTTGGACATTTCACTCGTACAAAACCAGAGAAATTCAGCCGTTATAGTTAGTAGAGCTTACTATAACTCGCACCCCCGCAATGAACTGCTGATGACGTCACATATTACATGACTCATGACATGGTCAGTGACATCACTGATGACATCTCAAATGACATCTCTGATGACATCATCCAGTGAATGTGTGTTTCTGTAAAGTTTAAATATGTTTTATATGTATATATATATGCCAAGGCGTATTGAAGAATGAGTGGGTGTATAAGTGTCTGGTTGGATGATTTAGAAGGTGCGTGACTGACTGTATAAGTGACTGATTAAACGTATCTTACTGAATGCATGGGTTAGTGAGTAAACTGTGTAAATGTCTGTATCAGTCTGTCAGTTGGTGTATAAGCGGCTGCATGGGTTGGTGAGTAGCTACATGACTATATGGGTTATTGATTGGTTGTCTGAGTATCTGTATGGGTGCCTGAGTGTCTGTGTGAGTGTCTGTGTGAGTGGGTGGGGGGTGGGTGACTCTGTGCATAGATGTGTGAGTGGGTGATTCACTGGGTGTATGGGTACAAGAGTGCATCTGTGAAGGGCTGTATGGGTGGGTGAGTGTGTGTATGGGTGTGTTGGTGAGTGAATGGATGTCTCAGTGGTATATGTGTAAGTAACTACATATGTGAAAGGCAGTATATGTGAGTGTTGGAGTGTATAAATGGCTATACGTGAGAGAGAGTGATTGTGAGAGTGGCTGTATGGATGAGTGTGTGCTTGTATCAGTGATTGTATAAGAGAGTAAGTATGTGTTAGTAATTGTATAAATAAGTAAGGTGGTCTGTCTATAACTGTATAGGTGGGTAAATGGGTGTGATTGATTCTTTGCATGACTGAGTAGGTGTGTGAGTATGTCTATGGATGAGTGGCGGTGTGTGAGTGTATGTATAGGTGTATGAGTGCATATAATAGTGCTGTGTTGATGAGTGACTGCATGTATGAGTTACTGTATGGGTGAATGAGTGGATGTGTGTGTGTGTAGAGCTAGGAATCAGTGAGTGCGTATGTAGTAACTGGTATTGTTGTGTCTATGGTTTCGAAAATGGTAGTCTGTATTTTAGAGTGGGTGTATCAAAGGTTATATTAGGGTGAGAGGGGGTGCATCAGATTATCACATGGATGATGTCATCAGTGATGTCATCAGTGATGTCATTTGAGATGTCATCAGTGATGTCATCAGTGATGTCACTGACCATGTCATGAGTGATGTAATATGTGACATCATCAGCCGTGCATTGCGGAGGCGCGAGTTATAATTAGCTCTACTAACTATAACGGCCGAATTTCTCTGGTTTTGTACGAGTGAAATGTCCAACTAACTATAACGTCCCTGAAACCGGTGGTTTTTTCAGTGAATTTCTAAGGTTTTTTAAATGCTAATTTCTAACTATAACGTCCCTGAAACCTATGTTTTTTTCAGTGAATTGCAAAGGTTTTTTAAATGATAATTTCTAACTATAACGTCCCTGAAACCTGTGTTTTTTTTAGTGAATTTCAAAGGTTTTTTAAATGCTAATTTCTAACTATAACGTCCCTGAAACCTATGGTTTTTTCAGTGAATTTTAAAGGTTTTTTAAATGCTAATTTATAACTATAACATCCCCACACCAGGCCGGCAGCATTACAGCCGGGTCCTGCGGGTACACTGCACCCCTCCTTGGTCTCTCTGCATGGATGGCGGGCAAGGACTTGCTTCTCCTGAGACTGGCAGCTTTACCATGCTAGACGGTGCCAGCCCGGATACCCATCACTGACAGCAGCAGCCTCTGAGGGCAGCTCGTCTGCAGTGACAGCTCTAAATAGATGCCCCCCACAGGCTCACACACACTTACATTTCCCTGGCCACTCTGGCATGTTCTGCCGAATACACCAGCTGGGAAGGCCTCTGCGATGGCGGGCACGGGACTGGTTGTTGGGTAACCGCAGTGTGCTGTGGCTCCAAAGAGGCCTTGTGCCCGCGGAGCGCCGAGAGCCTTGTGGTGAAATAAGTGGGCAGGTTCGGGCTCATCAGGTCTACGAGAAGCCACCTGGGGACGCCAGTACAACAGACAGGCCTATGGGCAGGGATTTGCCCTGGGTAACTGGCATTTCCACTGAACACCTTTGCCCTTTTGAGTGAGTTGTCTGTGGGCCACCTGTATCCCCAGATGTCGCCTTCAAGCTGGCTGTGCTCACACACCAGGTCCAGCAGGGAAGGAAGGGCAGTTTTCCTGATGGCTTAGGCGGGAATGCCTTCTGGGATACAAAGACTGTCTAGTGTACCTGTGTAATGGCATAGACGAGCAAGAAACGATGAAATGGAATTCTCCCACCTGTGAGGGAGCAGGTGAGTTATTGGCACCAATCAGTGTTGTGCTGCTTCTGCAGCTCCTAGAGTTTAATGCGAGTCTGGGCGAGTTTGGTCTCTTCTCTGACCCTGTCTCAGTAGCTTGAGTGGCTGTGGGGAGGAGGGAGGCCTCTGGGCCTGGGAAGGGGTGGGGGTGGGGGGTTTTACTGAGTCTAAAAGCTATGAATATCTGGATACAGGACTGTTGGGGTCCGCTCAAAATAATCTATAGGCCATAATTATACATTGGCCACTACTGGAAATACCAGGCCCCTATGGGCCAGAAAAAGCACGTGGTGCTCTATGTGTGGGTAGGGGGGCACTCGTGGCTTGCTGTATACAGGACTAGACTTCGAGAAGGGCACTGAGGCTGCTTTGGGAACTGCCCTCCTCCCCCTCCACACACCCCACACACACTTCAGGCCTGAACGGTTGAGCACTCCATGAAGTTGGCATGTGCTACAGAATCACTCCTGCGCCAGCTGTATTTAATTAAACCAACTATTGTCAGCGCACCCCCCCTCCCCCGCAAGACTTAATTCTCCTACAGCCTTTGAATGTTTTTTTTGGGGGGGGAGTCTGAAATTTGAATAAATCTCTTGCCCTGCCTTGTAGGATGCGTGGCCAGTGACCAAGTAATGGGATGCACACTGTCAATCCTACGGTCCCGGCTGCACCGTGCGACCTGTGTGATAGTGGTAGGCCGATGCCGACTCCAGGGCGAGCGTCGTGTAACCTTGGACTGAACACGTCTCAGATCACACAGAATTAATTGCCTGGCACCTGCTTTAGGTGGTGGGCAGCACCCCCTCATTCCGTACGCACATTCAATGATTGGGCGCTCTTGGCTGCCCTCTTTGTGCCCACCTGTGTGAACACCAAGTGGCTGGCACCTCTCTCGCCCCAGCCCAGCCGTTTTGATGCCCAGGCTCACGACCTAGCAACTCTCTTAACCTCACTCCCACCCTGTGCTCCTCTGCATTAGTACATAGGTGGGTGTGCGCGGACACATAGGAGAGCCAGGCCTTCACTCACTCGGTGTCTGCCCCTTCTTTGGCCATTTCTCCACCTGTCTATCTGCGCGCACCCACTCAGTGTCCACACCTCTTTGCACACCACATTCCCTCCATTTATAGGCTCGGGCGAGGCACCTCCCCCGTTCCTGTGGGCGCTCTATCAGTGCTTGGCACCCCTCCAACTGCAGCTTGCTGCGTTTATGAGAAGCACCCCGCCCCTCCATGTGCACATTCAGTGTTCTGCATTCTCTAGGCCGACGGTCCCCGTGTCCAGCTCGGCACACACTGCCTGGCACTCTCACTGCCCACCTCCCTGTGTCTTGGCCTGGCACATAACGGTTCCCCGCCAAGGCCTTCTGTGCGTACCCACTCAGTACGTGGTACCTCTCCAGGCTCCCCTTGCTGGTGCTCGCTGCTCGTACACGCTGCACCTGGCACCTCTCTCGATCCCCTTCGGTGCTCCTCGCATGCACAGTGCCTGGCACCCCTATTGCCCATTCCCTGTGTCTCACTAGGCCAACCGTTCCTGTGCCCCTCTGCTCGTACACACTGTGCCTTTGCACCCTACTGTCCCTCTCCGCGCATGCCCACTGTGCCTAGCACCTTTCGCTTTCCGTCCCTCTTCATACACCGCTCTAGCACCTGCCTCCCAAACCACCACCCAGTGTACCTCTGCGAACACATACTGAGCCTGGCACCGCTCTCGGTCCCCTCTGGTACCCCTCCTTATACACACACTGTGCGTGGCACCTGTCGTGCCCTTTCGGCATCCCTCTGAATGCACACAGGGCCTGGCACCTCTCTCGTGCCTCTCCCGGTAACCCACTGCGTGCACAGTGCCTGGCACTGTATCGTCTCCTCTCCTTTTGCACGCATGCAGTGCCTTGCACATCTCCCGCCCTCAGCCCCTCTACATGCATCGCTGTAGCATCTCCCCCCCCCTCTCTCCGGGCACTCACTGTGACTGGCACCTCTCATGTCCCTCTGGTACACCTCTGCGTGCATAGTACCGTGCTGCCCCTCTGCTTATGCACGTGATGCCTACCACCTCTCCACCCCTCCACGTGTGTATAGCTGTAGCCCTCTCTGCAAGCACACAGTGCCTGGCACCCTTATTGCCCCCCTCTAGCTGTGCATGCACGTCGTGCCTGGCACCTCTCGGGCCCTCCTCCATGCCCAGGGTGCCCCCTCCCCGACGGGCGCAGGGTGCGAGGCCTGTTTACAATGAGTGCAAACAGTGTGACAGCTGCTGGCCCCGCCGGCCGCTCGGCTCACAAAGCGCTCATTATGGGGGAGGCGGCGGCGAAGCTCCGGCACGTTACTGCTGCCTGCCTGCGTGGGTTCATTTGAAAGGCAAGCCGACGTGCCTGCTCCTTCGGGGCCTCCTCTCTCTCCCTCGGCTGCAGCGGGGTGGGAACAGCCACTTCTCGCAACTTTCCCCCTATCATGGGCCGCCTGCCTCCTGTAGCACGTCTCAAGGCTTCTCCGTGAAAAACAAAACCCACCGCCCCTCCCCCCAACCCACCTCATGGGGACAATACCACTGAATTCTATGAGACTGTGCCCCATAAAAGTAGCATCTACAAACATTACAAGCATATGTGGCAATAAAGAGTAGTTTCTCATTTGCTGATTGTTTAATTTTTAGATAAACATATTTATCTCTGGGCCGATGTGTGTTTGTAGGGAAGCCGGTGGGTTGGTGTTTGGAGTATTAAATTATTGGGCAGTTTGAGACCGGTCCAATTAAAAAAAGAAAGGGGGTCACGTGTTTACCGTCACCTTTCGGGTGAAATGATGTCAGTAGATTGGTTTCTCGATGTATCTAGGTGTCTAGTTGTGGAGGGGTCTTTTGTCATTTTTCATACAGGGTGTGCATGGTGTATAGGTGTATTATGGCTCGCTAGTGTATTTTTAGGGCTTGTGTATTAACTTTGTAAACCGCAGTGCCAATCTGTCAGGGTTTTTTATATAATATTTATAAAGAAGGGGTTTGCCCAAATAACCCTCCACTTTCTGGGCTCTAAATTGATATACATGAAAAAACGAAGTGGAGGAACAAATATTCCAGTAATTTTGCAATGGAGTACCTTCAGTTACTCCAGCCTCTCAGGTCTTAGTACCAACGAATAAGAATTGCATTAATCTGTAACAGATCACATTCGAATGTCATTCTTGTGGCAACCGTATTTAATTATTTATACCATATCTGGTTGTGACTATTCATTTTCTTTTACACTTATTCTTCATTATCTTTACACATATTAATCAAACGAATTTACATAAACATCATACATATATACAACATACACAAACAATCTACATCATTTTCTCGACCCCAATTTCTCGATTGTAATAACTGCAGGAGCGCGGAGCCCTCCGTGTGACTGTGCAGTGTGTGTGTGTGCCTGGCTGCCTTCTAACTCTTCCTGCTCTTTGTGTATCATTGTTTCACTGCCGCTATGACTCTACGTAAAGCCCCTGTGTTTTTTTTGGGGGGGCAGGATGTCTGTAGTTTTAGTCTCATGTGAGTTTCTCTATGTCCAGTACCTGCTGTCTATTTTTCTTCGTCTTTCTCTTTGTTTGCATTGTATATGATGTGTGGTGTTGGTCTACTCCATTTCTGCCTTTGTGTCTGTGGCCGTTTTTTTGCCATTGCCCCGTACCCCCGTGTTTGTCTGTGGGCTGTGTATCTGTGTACTGCATCTCTGTGTGTCCACGCATGTGCCCCCCTCTATGCACTGTTTGTCTTTGCCCTGCACCTGCTGTGTGCTGTTTTGTTTCTCTGCACCTGGGCCATTCCTCTGACTTTGCCCAGTATCTGCGTTTTTGGGGCCACTTTTTGTGTGTGAATGCCAGCCTGTGTGTGCGCTTTGTATTTGTACTGCGTGTTTGCCTGCGGCCTTAGACCACTGGTTAATAAGCCCCCTAAGAAGGGGCATGGGCCACTCCCCCGCGATTGAGCTCTTTCCATCTCACTGAGTTGCATTTTCATATCCTTCATTCGGAGCCTGGGGTTGGGGGGGGAGGGGAGTGGAAGGCAGAACCCTCCACTTTGTCCCTTACAGATACTGAGTTCAGCTATGGCGGCTTGGCTTAAACAGTCGGTAGTGAGAACGAAGGACTTGTTTTTTATAGTGCTTCCTGTCACGCTTGCTTCGGTTCTAAGCGCTGTAAATATCCGGTATTCTTTTATTACAAGTTAGTGGCACTCCAGTGTATTCCTTGCTGTGTCTGCGTTCTCTGGTGCAGCCTCCCCTATACATGGGTCCTGAACACCCATGGAGAGGCCTGCGTGGGGCTGGAGTGGTTTCTTTTGCTCCCTGTATTCGCGGTTGTTGGCCTCAACTGCCCGTTTTTTCCTTATTGTTTGACACTATTCGTAACCACGAAAAGTGCATCTAAGCGTCAGTGGCTCGAGAGGCTGTTATAACTGCGGTGTGCGTGTGTGCACGGTCCGGTTGTAAGCACACTGATGGCACAGTGCCCTGTGCAGCACGTCTCCTACCACAAGCTGGAACGGGAATTTGTCGGGACTTTGAGATCAGCTGGAGGAAGGGGGGAGAGGAGTGTATATATTTAAATTTTTTTCGGTCAGATTTGCAACCCCAGCGCAAATTCGGCCGTTTAAAAAAAAAAAAAAGCTTTTTTTGGCCCTGGGGGTCCTTGTGGGACCCCCTGAGCAGGCCTAGGGGGTCAGGGTGTTTCTACCCTGCCCCCTTTTCTTCTTTTTTAAACTCTTTTTCACTGTTTTCTTGTGACTCATTCTACCGAGTCACAAGATGGCTGCCAACACTTCCTGGTTTGGAGTGTTGGCAGGCAATCAGAGTGAAGCTCGTGCCCAGGAGGGTTCGCGAACCCTCCTCGGTGCTCAGATATCGATATTTTTCTTTTTGCTATTATCTCAAGAACTACTGAACGGATTTACACCATTTAAAAAAAAAGGTCTCTTTCTGAACCTAGGGCTACCTTTTTGCCAAATTTGGTGTAATTCCGTTCAGCAGTTCGGGCTGTAGCCTGTTCCAATTTTTCCTATTGAAATTAACATGGGGAAAATGCGTTTATGGACCCCCTTTTTTTCGGACCCCGCTTGACGAATCACCCCGAAACTTTAAAGACAGGAGCTGACCGGAGCACCACACTAGTTTTGAAAATTTCGCGAAGATTCGTCAAACAGCGACAAAGATATTGGCAAAAAAAAAACGCTATTTGAATAGAAACGAGGTCCTAACTATACCTACCTACTGGCGACCGCCAGTAGGTATATATATATATATATATATATATATATATATATATATATATATGCTGGTTGTTGCCAGTGAGGGGTAATTATAGCTAGGACCACGCTTCCATAGGAAAGGCTTTTTTTGTTTTCCTAATAACTTTGCGCTGTTTGAGGAATCTTCACAAAACCTTCTAAAAAAAAAATATTTCATCTCAGCTCCTAACTGTAAAGTTGTGGGAGGATCCGCCAAATGGGGCCAAGAAAAAGGGGTGGGTCCCAAAAGAGCATTTTCCTCGTTCATTTTTCTAGAGGAACTTTAGGCACAGCTACATCCAAAATGCCAGAATACATTTACATCAATGTTGCCAAAAAACTAGATCTTGACCCTGAAAGATTGCCTTTTTGTGATTTGGAGTAAATCCATTCAGCAGTTATTGAGTATTTAGGGGCCCATTACGATGTCGGGCGGAAGCACTACTGCCGTGCTGTCGGAGGCAAAAACCGCTAGTTACCGTCCGCCAGCAACGGCCCACACGCCTGCAAAATTAGGATGTGAAAAGTCAGGCAAACACCGCCCGTAAGCCTGCGACACCGCCCGCCATCAAAGTGCACCCGTCTACGTAGCGGCGCGAGCCAATGGAGACACACCGTCCGACGAAATGACGTACCGCCCGGCGTACAAATTACGATGCCACAACCAAACAGCCTCACCGGCAAAGAGACACCGCACGAGATACCAAGGCGGAAACCCGACTGTTGAGTACGGAGACTAAAAAGGCGGCCCACCCAGAGATGAATCCTGCACTCCATGCTCTACCTGATGCACCACCTAGGAGTGAACGCGCCACAACGACGCAGGTAGGCAGACACACAACAAGGGCACGCAAACACTGCACACAATGCAAGGGCGGAAAAACTGTACATGGCCCCCCCAGACACCCCTGTGTGGACAGGACACATCCACCACTGTACCCACACATGTCCCACCTGTCAAAATAAAACAACTCGCAACATCCTGGGCACCCACTACCCGGGACCAGGAAGTGACGTCCCCGTCACGGCACCGCAGCACAGCAGCGATGACGCAGGTACACATGCGCACAACGCAGAGGCCAACGACAGCGCCACGCATGGGCTGCACACAAACACCACAGGGTCACAACTAAACATCCCACACACCAGCCCCACCCTGAAGGCACATTTCACGTGGCCTTCCTGCATCAATCATGTCCCCAACCGACAACTCACAGTTGTCAACTTGATGTCACACAGGTGTCCCGAACAGGGGAGTAATGTGATGGCAAAATAGGACACACCCTTGTGTGCAAAAAATGGAGAAGCACACGGCGGCTGCTACATAACAGCGCAGAATATGGACATTGTCCGTAAAAGGCACGCCAGTCTCATCCAAAAATACCTATACCATCCTGCTCGCAATATCAAGCCATGCAATGTACAAAATAGAAAAACCCTGCTGCCTGAGAACAGGTGTTTCCAATTACTACACCCACACAGAAGCCTCAATGTATAGCGGCAATGCAGTGTCCCGCCCACACACGGGAGAGCAGATAGCACTGAATGGCCTTCCATTCCTACTCTGAAATCACATTGCAACAATTTATGCAGGAGAATGGAGCCATTGTACCAACAAGAAGCCAAACAGAGCCATGCAGAGTAAACCTTCCACTGGCAGATAGCGCCTAACATGAAAGAAAGATAATAACACAAAATACAATTATACCACTCCTCCATGTGGGTCAAATGCAAGTAATCTGGAAAGAGTCAGACACCACTGGCCTTGACCATTCATTGAAGCATGTGGGATGAGGGCCTGTGTCCTCCGCCCAAGCTATAACCCAAGTCCTGCCGCCGTACATCCATTCCAGAATTCCCAGCATCGTCGGAGGTTGCACTCTGCTGACTGCTCAGGCAGCCGGAGCACGCCATCACATCACCCTGTAGCAAAATGACTGTTGCACCACTGCTTCCCAACTACGCCGGACAGATGCAGCTGTACATTGAGAGCTTGCTACAGATAGTGGGCTGTGAAAATCTGGCTATGCTGAACGTAAGTTACCGAGTAACTTACCGCATTGCAATGTTCAGCTGCGTCATCCCCATTTTTTACTGTCGGAGGTGTCCGTTCCACTGTCCTGTGGATTTATGTCTCTCCAACCCGGCATGTCCAAAGGCGGACTTGGTACACTTGTTTGCACCCCTGGACGTCCACGACAGGATCTGTTCAGTGTATGGGGCATGGCGTATGTGGCTGCAATTGGACACACACTGCAATGGGACCAGTGTGCCTCCACACAACGTATTCTGGATCACAGTTTCATCGAATGTCATCCAACATGTCCCATCAGGCTTCTACAAGGGACAACTTACGATGAACACGTTGCTAGCCACCATCCGCTTCATTGGATGGCATCCATGTTTACCACCAATGCCATGGATGCCCTGCTGGAAGGTATCGCATACCTGACAACTTGTCAATTCATCGGTCCCCGACTCAATACCCCCAATTGAACATTGATGTTCAACACCGTACCTATGCTTGGCTTTCGCACGGCGTGGGCAGTTAGCTGCACAACAACTATACCATACAATCTGCAACAAACACCTTACCATCAACTCCACTGCCATGACATCGGACATTTTCGGGACATGCACTCTGTTCCTCACCATATCCCGTGTCTCTGCATGAACAGGGGGAGGCAGAGGTATGGGACTTGTGTACAGTAACCACATGGCCAATACTGCACGAACAACTATGCTATAATATGTATTCTGCACACCTGAACACATGCACCTGTCAGTGCACACTTATCTGTCTGCTGTATTACGTGAGAACTGTCACCTCACCTTCGTCTGTACTTCCGTGCCAGGACTTTTGCATGGACAACAAATGCAACCCCCTACAACATGGCCCTAGTTATTGTGTCATGTTCAGTAGCCACCACATAGCAACAACCTGTGAGACGCTGCTGCATGCATGTAGGCTCATGCTCTGATGTCACCTCTGACGCAGGTGTGTCGGAGTCACTATTGTAGTAATCCCGCACCATGGAACTGAGATGTACTGTGCCTATGATGTCAAGCTGTCTGGTAGGCAAAATGAATACTGTCTGTGTCAAAGTCTAGAGCTCTTCAGTAATGAGCAAATGTACTTTAGCATAGCAAGGGCAAGGCAGTTGTAACTCTGAAGCCTTTATTCCACAGTCAACAACCAATCACATCTACCTGTACCCCCTTTTGTATGTGTAATCATGCTAAGTATATCCTCCACATGCATTTTGCTGCCAGTAGTGTCCACTATACTGCATCACAGAGGAAGTAAGTTCAAATACATGCCTTGAAGCAAATATGTGACTATGTAGAATTATTTATCGAAGACAAGTACGAATGAGAGAGGATGAGAGTGTGTGAAGTACACGAGAGTCGTGAGATTACCATGTAGTCTAGTGTCATTGGATGTCAATGCATATGAGTTGCCGCCACAGTGGACCTAGTGAAATACCAGAGGTCGTGGGCCTTGGCTTGTCAGACTCTGACGTGGCCCAACAGATCATCACATTAACACTGACGGACTGGTCACTACAAAGCACAGTCCTACATATGTGTACAATTACCTTCACAGTCTGACATCACAGTCATCAAGCAAAATTAGGAGCCACGCAAGAAGCATGCTACAGCAATGCATGACAAAACACACACACAATATCAGTGTGGGTGGGCAGGTCTGCACAGTGAGTACGAACTGCAGAAATTCACATACATGCTCAATTAAACAAGGCACAACCTTGACAGTCACACACCCTGCAGACCCACAAGGTCCAAAACATATCAAGTAGGAGTCATCCTGAACTGCAAGGACACACCCACACACTGCACACTGTGCAACATACAATACACACATGTGCTCACATTCACAGACCTGAACACGGATACAAACACCCACCATGGCCCTGGGTAACACATGTGTGTAGTCGACATTGCCAGAGCGCACACACACACACCAACACTACCCCAAAGTCACACCCTTCACACCACACATACCTACACCTCCTAAATGCACACATTGAAAGTAAGCCGTGTGCCCAGGCTCAATGTTCATCACAAGATTAACATACACCTACACTGCTGGCCACACAGAAAGTAAGCTCACACATACCCGCACACTCTGCACATGCTACCTGTCATCCTGTGGCTAGACTCACACCCTGTGCTTTGCTTGCCCGCAAACATGACACGTATACATTTTCGCAGAAATACCACCAAATACATGCAGACAATCTGTGTCACAAAAATACTTCTTCATCACACACACAAGTAGCAGAGTCTGAAAGAAGTGAAGTCCCTGCCACGTGTAAAATACATTGGAATGTGAGACCAGACATTGCAATTGTTGAGGTACCATACACGGCATGTGCCTCACTTAACTATGCACACACAGTAACAACTGCAATCAGCAACTACACAGACACAACCGACTACAGGAACAACATCATCCAGTCACAGATTACATAGACAGGCGGCAATATTGTTCAACACCAGGGACAGTGGCCAGTCCGATGTGCAGAGTAGTGATACGAAAAGCTGCGTATGCAATGTGTGTGAGTGTACCCTGCCATGGCCAGCAACACTGCCATGGCAGTCACAATAGCCATTACAGCCACCACTGTGTCACAGGTAGTTGTGTGAGGGTGCCTACCATTCAAACAGGATGCCAGTCCGACTCGGTGCTGTCTGTGTGCTACGGGACAGTTGGAGGTCCGCCCCTGAGAGAGAAGCACAACTGTGGAAGACACACATGTGGCATGCGAAGCGGGAGGGCTGCTTGGCCCAGGTGGGTGGGTGGGACGGGTAAGTGCACTCATGCAGTGTTGTAACAGACTGTGTGGTGAGGATTCCGGAGGGGTAGATTTCCACTGTGTTGGGTATTTGGAAAGCCTACCTGTCTGGGGATGAATGTGAACTCGTGTGGGCACAACAGGCGGGCACACGATCAATGCTGCATCAGGTGTTGACGTTAGCCCTCCCTCTGGGGACATGCTGGATACTGCTGTGCGTCTGCCAGGCCCTTGCCAAGGCACTTACATCCCCTGTCCTCCAGGTGTACCCCCTACATTGTCCACCTGCACAGGCTACCCAGGGCACGGGATGGCAGTGGAGCTTGGTGGGTGGGAGGTCATGGCACCCTTCTCCTGGTCACATCTCGCAGGCAACACATTCTCAGTGTGCAGCAGGGCACAAGTCCTAAATAAGAAGTGGGGGGACGCTGACGTCACGACAAGAAGTGACGTCACGAAAGGTGGCTTGCACCATCAGACTCATTGCCGCCCCTCGCTCACCCCTTAGATGCGATTGCATCAGAGAAGCCAGCGCATGAGCAGCAGCTCCAATCTCGCCCCAGAGAGGCCAAAGAGTGAATGTGTGGCTCCATTTGCTCCAGTCATCGAGCTTGCGGTAAAATAAGTGGGGGGACGCCGTCCACCCACGTGGTACCCCGACTCGAGCCCTGGTGTGCAGGCAAAGTGTCCTATTGGCTTTGCAATATGTGTGAGTTGCATGACACTCGTTGGCGGGGGATGGCTCGGAGGCCCATCACCCTGAGGACCATATCTCACTCTATGGGTCCCTTGTCAATGGCAGCAGATGTAATGACTATGCGCGCCGGGGTGGGTCTACCTTTCGTCTGGGATGGTGTTTGCGGCCTGGCCCGCTAGGGCAGCTACAGCTTCTGTGTGTTGCATGTGGTGTATCCGGACTCCGGAGACTGTCAGGCATTGTCACTGTTGTCCAGGCCTCGAGTCGGGGTACCACGCGGGTGGACGGCGTCCCCCCACTTATTTTACCGCGAGCTCGATAACTGGAGCAAATGGAGCCACACATTCACTCTTTGGCCTCTCTGGGGCGAGATCGGAGCTGCTTGTGCACGCGCTGGCTTCTCCGATGCAATCGCATATAAGGGGTGAGCGAGGGGAGGCAATGAGTCTGACGGTGCAAGCCACCTTTCATGATGTCACTTCCTGTCGTGACGTCAGCGTCCCCCCACTTCTTTTTTTAGGACTCGTGCCCTGCTGTTGTCAGATGTGCCACTTTCCAGGGGGGTGGAGAAAGGGTCAGGAATGTCAGCCTGAGATTGGCCCAGTTGAAGGCCCACCTTGACTGGGGAGGACAACCATTGGACAGTCTGGTGTAGCCCACCCACGCGTACATGTAGGCCCTCCATGAACTATGTCACCTGTGGCAAGGTGATGTTATGGGCAATGACGTTATTGAGGAGAGCTGTCTGCCCCACGCAGAGATGCCGCACAAGCTCAACAGACCCAGCACTGAGGGCAGCAGGGGTCACATGTGCAGGGGCAGCTGTGCCTGGTGTGAAGGACACTCTATTCTTCATCCTTGTGCCGACACGTGTTGCACCAGTGGAAGTAGATGGGAGGGCGGGCATTGGCCTCCGCGTGGCTGAAGAGGAGCCAGAGTCCACATCCCCTGTGCTAGCAAACATGGATGCATCACCTCTGTCCTCAGATGATGCCGAAATTGCCGTCTCGGCCTGTGATTCATCCAGCACACGTCTGGCCCCCCGAGGCGCTGGTCACATCTGTCTCACTCACCTCCTGTGCAGCTGCTTCATCCGATGCCTCACCACTGTTGACCGTCCCCTGTCCCTCAGCACCCACGGGAGATGCTACATGAGAGAGAGAGCGAGGTGGCCTCACTCATTTGGCATCAATTAAACAGACATGTGCAAGGGAAGCAACACCGAACATTCCCAAATCCACATGTTGCACAATACCTGTGCAATTGTATGCAGCCACCACAATCAACACGTAATGGCTGGCGTACAGAAAATGAAGCCGCTAATAAGTGGCACATGTGTTGTGCACATAGCACAACACCCGGCCTGTGTCACCCTGCGACCATAGCCACAAATCGCTGTGTGCACACCCACTGTCCTGATGGTGGCAAGGATGACCACTACGTAATTAGGCCAAGGACATACCTGCATGGAGCAGAATGGGACACCACTCACACAGACTGCAACATGAAAGTCCACAATGGTCATGAGCCCATGCCATCCACCTGTCGTTCGCACGAGCACAACTACTGTTGCACAGTGTGCCAGATGTGTAAGTACCAGGAATATGAGGTGAGGCATCGCACACATATGTCCGAACGAAATCAGAGTAGGCACAGTGCCTCCAACATACATGTGAATTGCCACTCCAGCCTACTACAGGTTGTTCCTGAGGGCTACGACTCTGAATGCATTGACAATGCAGAGTGCTCAAATTACATCTTGACCCTCAGGAATCGCATTTGCATGTCAGATGCACCCAGCACAGAGTACACTTACAACCCACTGCATCACACAACAAACATCACATTACCCAGATTATGGGTAGGCTGTGGACACATGCTGCCTCTCACAGCAAAAGACACCATCCCACAATACTGTACACTTGCTTGCTGCTGATGCCCCTACAAACGTGCATCCGGCACAGGCTGTGTGACTGTCAAGATGCAGACCATTAGTGGTGAAATGCAGCGCCGTGCTAACCTGACAATACGAGGGGGCATCCCCCGATTCGTTTTCGCCACGTAGTCGCTCATCCGGCAGATGACGTCACATCCTTTGTGGAATTGGCTGCACTGTCGGTTACACATACACAGAGGCATCAACTTGGATGCAATGGCTCATCACAAGGCCTTGGGTTGGAGGACTTCCAACTGCAGGGATGGTACACAAGAGGGTTGGAATATCACTCATACACTTCTCATCATCACCCACATCCACCAATCACAGTGGCATGATGCTGACCCATCCAAAATACTCAGAGATGTGTAACAGAGCCAAGAAGTAATCGGACATGGCCTAACAGCATGTGTACACCACACGTGAATGCATGCTGGTGGGAGTGTGTACACAGTACCTGTCCATCCCATTCACATGCAGGATGCCAGCACATTGAGCAATGTGTAGTCTGCCCACATCTACTGTCCATTGTCAGGTGGACCAACACATAGGTCACAGGGCAACACATCTTTGTGGGTGGACTCACTGTGTCCAACACTGCGCAGCCCTCAACGTACTCGCCCTGTGAATGGCTCACCCCGCAATGTAGGTCACATTCAGTGCCACTATCTCTCACACACATCCCTATCACAAGGCCTGGAGTGTTCAATCGACAGGGCTGAGTTTGCGCATTTCCGGAGAGTTGTGAACAAAAGACACATGTAACCCACTGTACAGTCAGTGTTGTTTCCTTCTAGGATTGGGCGGTCAATATGCAACCCAGGTCTGCTGAGACTGAGAAGGCCAGCAAGACCCAGCCAGCCATTCACACAAGCAATAACTGCCCTGAGTCCTGCATTGCCAAGTGGCTGCGTCACTGGATGTCTGACATGAAAATGCCATGTACCACCACTCGGGAGGGACATGCATGGGAAAGCGCCAGAGAGCCTACATACCCCTTCCACCTGTAGTAAGCATGGTAAGCAGTGCATGTTGGAACCCCACAGGCTCAGACTCATAGTGCTGCGGATCAACGACATGTGTGTCCCCCACATGCACTCCCACACACACTGTAGTTGTCTTACACACACAACTTTTGCAAGAAATAGCCTTGGGCAGTGTGCGTGGAGCTTGGAATCCAGGATCTCCAACTCCTCGCTGGTGAGTGGACCTGGACATATCTTCAGAGTCGTCGACATGAAGGTGGACATGTGGCAGCAGCAGCAGTTGTTGTTGAGGGATACCAGGCAGCAGTCCCTGGAAGCTGTGGTAATGCCGGTCTCCCTCCCACACTCATATAGCCCCCTGGGGCTGTTTTAGTGGGTCCAAGCTGCTGCAATTGGTGTACCATGTCTGCCTACTTCAAATGCACACAATGGCCTGCTCCGAGCTGTCCCGGTACGCTTACCTCTATAGTCGAACACGCAGGATGCAACCGCGAGGGCCATTAGAGTTGGCCTCAAGGGCTTGGTCCATGGCGGGTACAGTCCGCTGGTGCCATGTGGAATCCACAGTTTAATGTGTGCCATGCATTTGCAGGTGTGGCCATGATTTGTGTGTTGGAGCATGTCCACACTAGACAAGGCCACTTCATGCTGTGTGCATAGGCATTGACGGCCAGTGCTCAGCCTCCACATGTCTGTTGGCACATCATCATGTACACATTAGCATGGGAGCATGGGATGTGCATATGCACACACATGCCATATTTCTCAATGTACATCTCCCACTTGGCACGTGCAACGTTACGTGTCACTTGTGATGTGTATTTGCATTCACACAGCTGTGTTGTCATGGAGTTGTCAATGTGTACACCTGTCAATGTGTGTTGGAGGTGTGATACGTACAGTGCTGTACATTGAGTGAACTAGGGACATCATTGACTGTCTCATATCCCGTTGTGCAACAGGACCCACTTGTTTGGCCCGCTCAGCCTGTGTACATTGTGTTGTTGGTGTGTGCCATACTCACCCAGCCTCGGAAGCTGTGTCAGGCACAGCAGCTAGGTATATTGCCGTGGTGTTGCCGCTTCCCACATATGCAGTCTGAAATCATCATCATGCCTTTCAAACTATTATGGCCTAAATCCCCATGTGCATGCTCATGGCAATGGTTTGTGTCAGTGGTCATTGCTATTGGTAAGGGGACCGGTGTAAGAGTATTGTAGCTGTGCTGTCCCTACTTGTCAGCTGTTCTGTGATTCTATTGCTTTGTCAGTAATTTTAGTTTTGTATATGTGGAAATGCCATGTGGTGTGTTGCATTGACATGTGTCCACTTCCATCTGTCCTAGGAGGAGACCCAACATACATCGCCCCTACCAATTGCTGGCAGACATGGAGGATGTGGAGGTTATACGGAAATTCCGTCTGGACCGACCCACCCTGCATCACCTATGTGCAATGTTGGAAGCCCACCTTCGTCCTCGCAGGGTGTATCCTACAGCATTCACCCCCACGGCTAAGGTGATGGCTGCACTGCATTTTTTCGCAACCGGATCTTTCCAACACACGGTGGGCAGTGGAGGTGGGATGTCCCAGCCCATGTTCAGCATGGTGCTACGGGATGTCCTGTCAGCTATGATGCTCTACAGGAACCGGTACATCCGATTCCCCAGGGCTCGTGATTTGGCGGCAGTAAGGGTGCTTTCTATGCCCTTGGACGCATCCCCCACGTTGTTGATTGCACCCATGTTGGACTTGTTGCACCACAGGCCATGGAGCACATCTATAGGAACCGGAAACATTTCCACTCCCTGAATGTGCAAGTGGTGTGCCTGGCGGACATGATTATCACACACATGTGTGCGAAGTTTCCCAGATCCGCCCATGACTCGCACATCATGCGCCACAGCATCCTCCCACGAATGATGACCAATCTTCAACCGGACCGTGCATGGATTGTTGGTGAGTATGCATACTCGTGTAGCGAGCTGGGTGTGACATGCTGTCTTGTATCCTGTTGGAATTGCAACGATTCTCTGTGTTTCTCACCCCCAGGTGACTCTGCATATCCTAACGGGCCTTGGCTGCTGAGCCCACTACGTAATCCTAGGACACCAGCTGATGTCAGATACAATGAGGCACATGGGAGGACCAGACGTGTGGTGGAGCAGACTTTTGGACTCCTGAAGTCCAGATTCAGATGCCTGGACCGCACCGGGGTGCACTGGCATACTCCCCACAGAAGGTGTGCCAGATAGTTGTGGCATGCTGCACAATCTCGCGATTCGCAGGCAGATCCCCCTGATAGTGGATGACGGTGATCAGCCAGGGCCCCCGCCTGCAGACCAAGCCGTGTCCAGTGACGAGGACAGTGGAGAGGAGGAAGCAGTGAATGAGCGTCAGCAGCTCATCGCCCGCTACTTCACTTGACGGTGAGTGACCATGTACGACGGCTGATGTTGCTGTAGTTGTGTAGGTGTATGTGTGCATTGTCACGGCGGCCTATTGTTCACTGAGTGCTGTGTGGCAATGGTCCATGTCCAGGGTAGTATGCCACTGACAGTGGCTGTAGCATTGTGCCCTGTTGCTCTGTGAGATGTGTGTACATTGCTTAAACTTGATGACAAGTACTGTGTGATGAGTGTGTGACACACACATTCAATGGACTCTTGTTCTGTTTTTCACCCCTAGGTCCCTACAGCCTCTCCTGGCCTATCGACATACCACACTCCAGATGCATTTCTGATCATGGTGACGGTTGCACATCCTTGATTAAACACAGAGCAGATAAAACAGAATGTGATCCAGGTGTATTTATTTTAAGCGGTGACATGTGATTGTGGGCAAGGTGATCACAAAAGTGGTGCATGCTGAAACAATGAGTTGACGGACAAGTCCGCGTGATGGTCAAGGTGTACCCATGTTGTTCTGGGTCCACAGTCCGACAGACACATGCCATTCACATGGCAGTGTGGGGTAGGATAGTAGTCCAAGTGAATGCAGTAGATGGCCACCGTGGCAGGCTGACTCACTGGCGTTTGGAGCGTGCGAAGTCATCTCTGGACACCTGTTTCCTCTTCGGACGACCCCTTCCACGTTTGAGAGGGGGGGGTTGTGTTTGTGGGCTGCTGGTGGTGGCTGAGGATTGCCCACTCGCTGTGGATGCAGGGGAACTGGATGTTGCACGACCCTGCGCCCCAGCAGGTGGTGGCGGAGGTGGTGTGGTTGGCCTTGATTGGGCCCTCACCGCCACCACTAGCTGGCCATGAGGTCGACAAGTTTGCCCATACGGGTCACGAATTGGCCCATATGGGCGTCCATGGACCTCAACACCCCAAGGACTTCCCGCGTATCGGCAGCTGACCGGGCCCATTGTCCCTGGGCCTCTTCATAGGCCCCAAGGACTCTGGCGATTTGCGGCAGGGCTTGGCTCCCAGGCTCTGATGGCGTTGGCCTGACCCTGCTCCTCCCACCTGAACTGCTGCCACCGACCTGCCCACTCGCCACATTGGTCACCCGGGGCCTTGTTGTGACTCCCAGGGTCGATGTCGACGTGCGTACCACCCCTTGCGCAGGGTGAGTGGTCAGGGAGGCCCTGGTGGTGGTGGTTGCGGCGGTGGTGGTGGTCGCAATGACCGTGGCAGCAAGGGCCTGGGACTGGTCACCAGCCCTGGGAGATGGGTTGGTGGGTAGGAGGGGTCCTGGGGAGCGGTTGCGCCCTGCCACACCAGATGTGCCTGGTCGGGAGTCCTCGTCCGAAGAGGTGTCCAGGTCTTCCACATCCATGAGTCCGGGTGGAGGGCTTGTGGACTGGCTGTGATGACTGCTGTCTCCCTCTCCAGCATCATGCTGTTCGTCACCTGTGGGGCGGAGACGAAAGGTTATTGTGTTGCACCTTGCAAGGTTTGTGTTAGATGTCTGACATTCACAGTTTGTGCACAGTTGTGCACTGATTTCCCAGATGCGTGTGTATGGCCTCTACAATGTGTGTGCGTGATCAAGGCAATGGAATAGTGTGATGGGTGCATATGGCATGGGACGGATTTGGAATGCCAATCGGTGTGTTGCAGTACCCCTACATTTTGTGGCTTTGGTGGAAACGGGGCACAGCCCCATGAACGCTTTTGAGATGAAATATATTTTTGGGGTTCAAATGAAATGCTTAGGAACGCAGATGGCAAAAGGGGTACAGCCCCATGAACGCTTTTGAGATGAAATATGGTTTTGGGGTTCAAATGAAACGCTTAGAAACGCAGATGGCAAAAGGGGTACAGCCCCATCAACGCTTTTGAGGTGAAATATGGTTTTGGGGTTCAAATGAACCGCTTAGAAACGCAGATGGGATAAGGAGTACAGCTCCATCAACGCTTTTGATATGAAATATGGTTTTGTGGTACATACTGTGACATATGGGTGCAGAAGGGGACATGTGTTTTGGCCACACGACACTGCAGAGACAAAGGTGTGTGTATGTCTGACATACCCAGCATATCTGCTCACTGTTAGCATTTAGGGACATTACACTGCAAGCATTGTAGTGAGTGAGTAATGGTTGTGTGCCACACAACGTATTGCAGATGGGACAATTCCTTGGTGTGCGTGCTACCCTCAGCCATGTGCAGCAATGCAGTGCTCTTGGGGTGTTGACTATATTAGGTATGTTGTAAATCACAGTGTGACGTGCGCTTCAGTCACTGCAGACACATTTTTGGTCATCAGCAGGAATCTTTGCTGAACTACTGTATATGGGACAACTGTTTAGATGATATACCTTTCATGACACTGGGGCTGAAAGATGAGATGGATGAGATTTTGAATGTGCATTGTGTAGCTGTGTGGTTCATGGGTCCAGTGGTGTATGTGACATTACTGGGGTTCCACTCTGTTACATTGAGACAAGATAGACTTACATGGGTGATGTTGTACAATGTCAACGGAACAAGCAGACACGACTACATGGACAAGACTTCGATGGTGTTGCTGATGTGTGTGATGACTGGCACAGTGCACGCCATGTGGGTCAGTACTCCAGTGAGACTTGTGCATGCAGACGTGACTCCTTACGTGTTACTGTATTTGAGATGGCTCATGTGGGCTATGACTCTGTAATTCATGTCTGTGTGCACATTAGTCACATGATTATGACAGGGAGCAGTGCTACCTGTTCCTCTGCTACGTGACATGTCCCAAATGTTAGTCGTAGTACAGTCCTCATGCCTACAGACACCCCGCCCTGTACAGTAGTCTACCTACTTGTTGGTTTGGAGGGAGCAATGCAATGGCTACCACATGGTTATGAGAGGGAGGGGTGCTCCATCTTGCTGGTCTGTGGGAGTGGGGGCCATGTTGTGAGTTGTGGTGATGGCTTACCACCCACAGACACCCCTCCATGTAGGGAAACATATCTACCTGTCGGGTGAAGGTGTGCACTGCAATGGCTGACACATGGGTGTGGGGAGTGCTCCATCTTGCTGCGCTGTAGGACTAGGGGCCTGGTGGGGGTTGTACTTCTGCAGTCCCCCTCCGATACACGGACTTTGTGGTAAGGCTACTTACCTGTTACTTGTTGGTTAGTGCAGCTATGGCTGACACATGAGTGTGGGTGTGGGGAGTGCTCCTTCCGGCACATCTGGGGTACAAGGGGACCTGGTGGGAGTTGTGATGCTGGCTGACTGTACACATGCCCCCATGGTTTTGTTTGTTGGTACCTTTGGGCTGAGTGTGTGTGAGTGTCTGTTGCATGTGTGAGAGATGTCTTGTGTATTGTGTACTGGACATGGGGGTGTTTGTCCCTCGGAGCTATGGCATTCTGGTAGTGCATGACAGTACATAGCGGTGTGCTGGTATACATTTGTTTGTACTTACCAGCCTCCACTCCCCCTGGTATTCCGGTGAGACTCTCCGGATGTAGAATGCCTCGCACCTTCTCCTCCCACGCCTTGAAGGTCTTGAATGGCGCGGGATTTCCGCCGCCAGTCCTGTCAGCCAGCTCACGATTCTTGGCCTCCTTCTTCCTGACCACGCTTTTCAGGTCGTGCCACCTCTTTGTAATTTCACCCCGGTTGCGTGGCACCATCCCAACTGCATTCACCTGGTCTACGATCCTGCTCCACATTCTGTTTCTGGTGGCTACTGGTGTCTGTTGGACCTGGTTCCCATAGATTTGTGGGTGCACCTTGATGATCTCGTCGACCATGACCGTCAACTCAGTGGCAGTGTACTTAGGCATTCTTTGAGTTGCCATGGTGTGTGGTTTGGTATTTGTGGTGCTGGTGTGGTGGGTGTGTGGTGTGTGGTGTGTGATGTGCAGGGGGTTCGTGGTGCCGTTGTTTCAGTGGTGATGGTGGTGGTGTTGTTGGTGATGAGTGTGATGTGTGCGTGCGTGTGGTGTGCTGCTTTCCTTTGTGGCTCTCTGGGTTCTCTGATGGCGTCTTCGCTTTGTAGTAGTGCAAGGGATTGTGGTCTGTGAAGGGGCTGCTTTTGTACTTACCTATGTGGGTGTGTCATGATGGGCTGTCGTTTTCAGGTGTGTTGTGTCCGGTGTCCTGGGATTTGTAGTTTTTTAGTTTTGCCAGGGGGGATGTGTCTTTGGGATGTGTTCTGTGTTTGGGTATTTTGGCGTAGTTTGCTGTGTGGACTTGTTGGCCATGTTGTGTGTATTTCTTTGTTCCGCAAATGATTTCTGTGCACGGACGTGGCCGCCAGGCCTTCCGCCGTGTCAGTTATTCATCACTGTTGTTAACCGTGGCGGGCGGGGAATATGTGGATTTTCCGCGTTCATGTCGGGGAGATCATAATTTCACGGTCGTTGTCTCGGTCGTCAGAGCGGGCGGATTTGGGTTTTCGTGCGGGATTGCGTCCGTGGCGGACGGATAATCTTCTACTCTGACATGGACGGGCGGAATTTTGTGTGTTTTTACCGCCGCGGGCGGAGGTTGCTTCGCGACTTCATAATTGCTCGGTCGGTATTCCCATGGTGCAGGCGGACGGTTTGTTCAGGCTATAGTAGATGGCGGATTTTTTAACGCCGGTTATCGTAATGGGCCCCTTAATGCTCAAAAATATTGTATATTGCAAGCCGCAGAGGATTTGTGGGGCTGACAGATCTATTGGAGAGATCTGATTGGCTGCCACCACATTCACAACGATATGGCGGCAACCAACTTAGGACTCAGAACTCAGTCCCAAGTCCTAAAAAAAAGGGAAAAAAGATAGAAAGGGGAGGGGAAGGGATAGTCTGACCCCTCAGGCCCAGTGGGGGCATCCTAGAGGGAGCCGCTGGGGTCAAAAAAATGCAACCCTGCAAAAGAATATATAAAAAAATATTAATTGATGAAATATAAAATACATACAAACATGACAAACAATACTAGTTCATAATAAAATGGACACATATTGCCATATTAAAATTATTACTTAATGCACATCATTTGTAATCTTATTAACCAGTTACAATTTTTAAAAATATAATGAACAATTTATTAATTTTTATAACATCAATTTTGTAGCAAGCTTTCTTCCCTATTGCTCTACAAATCCAATAACCAACCAAAAATTACAAAATATTACAAACAAGTATGATATATTTTTTAATACATTACCGAGCCATAAAAAATCAAATAAAATAAAAAATTATTACAAAAATTGACATTAATATAATAATTTACACTCAGATTATTAAAACTCAATACAATATTTCATATACCAATATTAAATTAAACCATATTAAATAATTTGATATTATGAATAGAATAGAAAATGATATTCTCACCTGCAGTCCCATGATATTCTGGACATCAAAATATTTTTGCAACTGTATTAAAGACCAAAGATATTTTGAAACAATATTAGGTTTCAACACCTGCTGTGGAAGCCCCGTTTCTAAATACAAAAGTCACACCACAGCCCTAAGGCATACATACTCCCTTTGTTGTTCATTCAAGTACCACAAGTGTCCTGCTCTCTAAAGAACCATGATGATGGGAGTGCCTAAGCACCTTCTCGCCCATCACTATCTCCCTGCACACCATCTAGTTCAGAAAGAATTTAACCACTCAACATGCTCCCACAGCAGACCCAAGAACTTGATCATATGCATCAGAAAGCACCTTAAGTGCTTAGGAACTGGACTACAAGTATGGCAAGCATCCTCCGAAAAAAACAGTAAAGCGTAACAATTGTCCACAAAGAACTAACTGCTGTCCGCAGAATAAGATAAGACACATTATGGGGCAGATTTACAAATATCTTGAGCTGGGTTTGCAAACCAAAAATAATTCAAACCTGCGCAAAAATGTTTCTTCTCTCTTCTCTTTGCACTCATCTCTCATTCTCCGCTTACAAGTTCTCTCACAACTCCATCTGGGTGAAAAATACCCAGACCCACAGACGCACACTCTTGCTGAAGCACCACTGCCAGCAGCATGCCTTCGCACTGACCTTTTCATTTAATTCTCTTTAGTGTTGAATTTGAGAAGAGGTATAACGAGTCATTACGGAAACGCAAATTACAGAATACTTCCCTTAGGAGAGTTGGATAATTAAATGCAAACAGTAGACTAAAACCGATCTGAAATTCATTCCACTGAGAATGCGAGAAAAACATTTGCTATGTACTGAATTTGGACTGAAAACCTCAAATCCAACCTTTGGACAAAGACAGTTCCCTGAGCTATAACTGTGACATTTAGAATTTTAGATAAACAAAAACCATTGTGACAATGAAGCAAGAGTGGTCAATTGTTTTGTTTTCGTGTCAGACCAAGATTGGTAAATTGTAAATTTGTTTTATGACAGAGAGCGATAAGCATGAATACCGAACTCCGCATCCGTTGGTTCACTGATATGACATAGCAACTGTCAGAAACAAAAGAAAGTTGTTTCCTTTTGTGCCTATTTATTAATTTAATTCCAGGCTATGCTGACAAGACTCTCTGCTCCGATGGGAAGCAAAGAGCACAGTTTTGTGTGGAAAGGAAAGTCACAGAGGGTGGTGGTGGGTGGCAGGAGACCAGGCTTATTTTTTAATTTAGATCGAGGGGTAGGGCAAATACTGAGAGGGTCAGGGGCGAGAGGCCTAGGAAGAGGGGAGAGGGAGGACTTAGAAAGAGGGCGGTGTGAGTTAGTGGCTGGTCACCAGGTTGTAAATTAGGGTGGGGTGAGGATAGTGTATAGGTTGGTAGGTGTGGCTGGTAGGGCACCAGGTTTTTCTTTTTCCCCCAAAATATTTAAAAGGAAGAAGGGAGGATAATGTTGAGGCTGGTGTGGGAGGGTGGAAGGACACCTTGTACCATTTAAAAAAATTAGGTGGTGGAGGGGAGAATGGCCTGGGGCAGACAAAGGTGATGCCCTGTTATGTATGGCTCCCCCATGACTTCTTTACACTTGCACAGTAAATGACAGCACCAAGAGATGAAATGCAGAGACCATACATAGCATAAAATGAAAGACAGGTACCTACCTTTGAAGGGGAGGTGTTCATCTGAGGGTTCTGAGTGAGGTCATAGGCAACACGAGCTGTGCTTCTGTATATTTTTTGTATGGTTTTCACTTCTCTTTGAAAAACATCCTGGGGCCGATTCACAGAACTAATCTGAGATAAAATCCTAAACTTACTACTTTTGGTATTCACAGAAGGCATTTAGTAGTAGTAAAGTTAGGACTCCTAACTTTACTACTACTAAACTGAGACAAAATCCTAACTTTACGACTTTCGGTATTCACAAAAGGCATTTAGTAGTAGTAAAGTTAGGAGTCCTAACTTTACTACTACTAAATGCCTTCTGTGAATACCAAAAGTAGTAAGTTTAGGATTTTATCCCAGATTAGTTCTGTGAATCGGCCCCACTGTTATTAGCAGTTACTCATCTATAATCCTACATGTTGTCACATCGGTGTGAGCTTCAGGATTTTTGGGGACCCTGGCAAGTCATATTTTGACGACCCTAGTTTGATTTTTTGCGCCACAGTGCCCCCTTCCGCAGCTGGACCTAAGTCACTCAGCACCAATGGACCGATGCCCTCAGCATCACCCAGCTAATCACCACCACAGACCTGAATCAGGCAGTAGAGAACTTCAATGCCTGGATTACGAAAGCTGCCGACCAAGTCGCTCCAACCAAATTGGCAAAAATGCACAGATCCACTAAACGAGCCAGCTGGTACACCCGGAACTTAGCACATCAAAATGCAGATGCAAAGCACTCTAAAGAAAGTGGTGAACCAGCAAGAACCATTCTGACTGAGCCTTTATCAAGTCGGCCCTCAACAACTACCCCCACCAGTTCAAAGCCGTGAAAAAGGAGGCCCTGACAACCCGGATCAAGACCAGCGCCAACCAAACCAAGGAATTCTTCACCATCGTCAGAGAGTTCACCTGCCCTTCAGCCACCGGAAACTCAATCCCTCCCGCACAGGAACTCTGCTACGCCCTCAACGACCATTTCCACAACAAGATAGCAACCATCTACAGAAACTTTGATCCTCAACCCACTGACCTCCTTAACATTCCATCAATTACAGCTGCCGACCACCCATGCACCACATGGGAACAGCTCAGCACACAGAACACAAACACTCTAATGAACTCCATCCACTTTGGAGCACCATTCGACCCATGCCCCCACCGACTCTTCAGTCTTGGAAGAGACAATATCAGCCGCCGGCTCACCACCATCCTCAACACCTTTTATCAAATATTTAAAAGGAAGAAGGGAGGATAATGTGGATGCTGGTGTGGGAGGGTGAAAGGACACCATGTACCATTTAAAAAATTAGGTGGTGGAGGGGAGTATTGCCTGGGGCAGGCACAGGTGATGCCCTGTTATGTATGGCTCCCCCATGACTTTTTACACTTGCACAGTTAATGACAGCAGCAAGAGATGAAATGCAGGGGCCATACACAGCATAAAATGAAAGACAGGTAACTAAGTATGAAGGGGATATGTTCATCTGAGGGTTCTGAGTGAGGTCATAGGCAACACCGCTGTGCTTCTGTCTATTTTTTGCATGTTTTTCACTTCTCTTTGAAAAACATCCTGTTATTAGCAGTTACTCATCTATAATCCTACATGTTGTCACACTCAGTGTGAGCTTCAGGATTTTAGGGACCCTGGCAAGACGTATTTTGAGAGCCCTAGTTTGATTTATTTTTACCCATTCCATGCTAATTCAAGCCCACACTGTGCCAAATAATCCTAAATGTCACAACAATCTCCCAAGGTGCATTATTTCAAAATGATGCCCCTCGAGACATTGCTATGAGATGCAGTGAAAATGAAGCCCCTCGGGTATTGATCTGAGATACAAATATTTCAAAATGATGCCCCTTCAAACATTGTGGTGAGATACAATCATTTCGAAATGATGCCCCTCGAGACATTTTTGTGAGATACAAATATTACCCTGGTCCCTTTGAGTTTATGGGTGACTACTGTTGTTTATAGCAGAAACAATTATAAATAACATGTTAAACTTTAACAGGGTCATACAAAAACATTTGCCTGGGACCCTCAAAATCCTTAAAATTACACTGGGATGAGAGGTGGAGTCAGAGGAAGAGGTAGTTAGAGAGGGAGAGACATTTAGATAGAGAACAATAATAGACGGATCAAATAGAAAGCCCCTTTGGAAGGTGGGGGCCCTGGGCAAATGCCCACTTTGTCCATGCCTTAGAAAGTCTCTGGTCACACTCAGGTCAGAATTATGATATTTTTATACCCAATGCACATTTAAATATCATTATGCAATTTCTAAATGCCCTTCTTTAAGAGGGTATATATAAATTATTGCAATTGTCTTTTGTTATTTATATATATATATATATGTCCTTTTTCCCTATTGAAACACATTCTGTCCAAATGCAGTTATGTGGGAAATGGAATGTATTCATACTCACAATTTATAAATGCATTCTTAGTTGCATCATGATTTTCTGAACACTCTTGACATCTTCCCTTTTTTTCTTCAAAGAATCTTGGGCCTGATGTACAAATGGTTTCATCCATTCTATGTGTATGAAGCTATTTATTTATTTTATTTATAGAGTTTTATATAGCGCGAACATGACCCAAGGGTATCAGAGCGCTTCACAGTTACATGAGGTAAATAGTTTAGAATACAACGGGTATAGCAAAAGTATATATATGGTTCGGGTACATGCCTTTCTTAACAGTTTCAACAATAACAAGATTAGGATCGGTTTGGTGTACAAAAGGTCTAACAGTAGTATTATACATATGGTTCCGATGTGTACCTTTGTATCTTTTACATCAATACTACAACAATCTATTAATTGTAGTAATGTACAGTCTAAGAAGTCTTCGCAGCTAACTGGTGAGTTTATCTTTACATTCGTTGTTGACCTGTTGAGGTAGCACCTACATCAGATCTAGTTGGCATCAGTCTTTGGTTAGTTTTGGTGTCTTTGTGGTCTTTTTGTGCAGGATGTATCCAAATCTGACAGGACTATGCAACATCTGGCTATTAACCACGATGCAGATGATGATCAGTCATTGTCTAGGGTAGGAACTTGCTCATTAGGAAGATCTTTGCTTCCCTCTTGAATGTTGCCGTGTTTGGAATTTTTCTAATGCTTGGAGGAGTGAATTCCAGATTCTGAGGGCCGCTCCGGAGAATGCTCTGTCATACGTTTTCTTCTTCCGAAAGATGGGCGGTTTCAGCAACATGTCTCTGGCATTCCTGGATGGTCTGCTTCCCCTGATAGCTCAATTTTTGGGCTAAGTACATTGGTGTTTTGTAGTGGAGCGCTTTGTGGGTAATACATGCCAGTTTAAGTTGTGTTCTGGCTTCATATGGCAGCCAGTTTAATGCCTTCAGGTGTGGGGAAATGTGGTCGTATTTTCTAGAACCTGTAATGAGTCTTGCGGCCGCATTGAGACAGGCTTTTAGTGGTGCTGTGGAGATTTTAGGTAGACCTGTTAAAGTTGTACATCCATATTCAATCCTTGATATAACCAATGACTGAACTGCCAATTTGAGGTCCGCCGTAGTAATGAATGGTTTCACTTTTCTAATATAGTTCAGGTGAAACCGGGCACTTTTTGCCATTGATTTGATGTGGGCTTTCATGTCTAGGTTCTTATCAAGCGTGATTCCTAGTTATTTGGTCGAGTCAACTAGGATAGGGGTGCAGTTTAGCGCTGTGATCAGTTTGGTCCATTCCTTCACATTTGCGGGGTTCTTTGGAGGTGATATTAATAGGAATTCCGTTTTTTGTGCAATTAATTTCAGATGATTGCTAGTTAACCATTGTAATGACACTTTTAAGGCCTCATTCATTGTCTTGATCTCTTCCAGCGACGAGATCTTGATGTAGATCTGAGTGTCATCTGCGTACATGTGATAGGATATGTTTGCGTGCCGGAGAATTTCTGTAAGGGGTTCGACATATAGGTTGAATAGTGATGGAGATAATGTTGATCCTTGTGGAACTCCAATCGAATTAGGGCATGATGGGGATAGCGTCTGGTTGACCAGGAATCTTTGTGTTCTGTTCTGTAGGTATGATTCCAACCATTTCAGAACATTTCCAGATAATCCCATCCTGTCTTCAAGCCGGGCTAGTAATTTTTCATGATTTACTGTGTCAAATGCAGAAGACAGGTCAAGAAGAACTAGTAGACATGTTTGATTGTGAGCCAGGGCCTGTAGCGCATCATCCACTATATGTAAGATTGCTGTTTCCGTACTGTGGCCTGGTCTGAATCCAGATTGGCAGTCGTCCAGCAGATTGAAATTCGTGATGTGGTTGCTCAGTTGATTTTGCACACATTTTTCAATTAGTTAGGCAGGTAATGGAATATTGGTAACTAGGCGAAAGTTATTTGGGTCTGCCGGGTCCGCTGTAGGTTTTTTAATGATGGGGAGGAATTGACAATGTTTTTAGGCACTCTGGTAAGACCCCTTGCGATAGTGAGGCATTGATTATTTTTGTCCATATTGGGACGAAGATATGGTTGATTCTATTTAGGCATTTAGAGGGGAGGGGGTCATTGTAGTGGTTATTTGGTTTGATATCAGAAAGAGTTTTGGCAATGGTATTCTGGTCATATAACTTGAAGGTCGACCATTGTGCTTTATTTTTCGTCATATCTTGGGCGTTTTTCATGGTATCATCGTTCTGTGATGATAATTGGCTAGAGATGTTGTCGGCTGCCATCCCGAGTTCTCTTTCTAGCGAGTTGGCCTTGTCTGTGAAGAATGTTGAGAATTCCTCGCAGCTCAGTTGAGTTTTTGTTGCTTCTTGAGCAGATTTGGCCAATTTATTGGATTGTTGTTTTAACATCTCGAAAGTTTCCGTGGTCTGTTTTTGGCATTATCCAATTCCGATCTAAAAAATTCCTTTTTGGATTTGAGAACACTTTTGTTGTATTCGTTTCTAATTTTCCTGAGAGTTTTTAGTTGGGGGATGATGGGTGCTATCTCCATTTTCTTTCTGCTAGTCTCAGCCTCTGCCTGTCTTCATTCAGCGTCCCATTAAACCATGGATTTTTATCTTTCTCTGAAATTCTTTTCAGTTTTAGTGGCATGGTGGAGTTGACTATATTCGTCATTGATGTGGTGTAGTGATCAGTGAGTTCGCTAACGTTCAGCAAGTTGTTAGGCGGATTTAGATCCTTCTCACATCGTGCTACTAATTGCTCAATATTAGGGTCTTTGGTGTCCCGTGTCCACTTTTTAAGTTTGACAGGTTGCGTGGTCTTTTTCTTTTTTATGGTGGATATATGGAAGGTTAAGCATGGTGATCCGACCAATCGCAAGGAACAATTGAGTGGATTATAATGTCCTTGACTCTAGAGATTACCCAGTCTAAGGTTGCCCCTTTCGAGTGTGTTGGCAGTGTGCAGGCTTGAGTAAGGTTTAGGTCTGCTAAAAAGTCTTTGAGTACGTTGACCTGTGTAAATTAAAGTCGCCCAGGAATATATCATTAGTGTGAATGTTAGATTTAGCCGTGATGATCTCCATTAACTGGTCTATGAAAGGGGCATTATTGCCTGGCGGATGGTAGAGCGCATGCAAGTTGCACCTTTGATTATCTGCAGTTCTTATAGCGAGACCGAGGTATTCACAGGATTCAAGAGGGTCGGATTGTAGTTGGCTGACCTCGATATCAGATCGGTGTATGCAGGCTATACCACCTCCTGTCTTTTTTAGTCTGTCTAGTCTCACAATGTTATAATGAGTGAGGAGGCACCAGTAGATCCATGAACGGGGAAGAAGTTTCCGTGAGCCATGTTTCTGTTAAGATTGTCACGTCAACTTCCTGACTAATGATGAGGGCAGCAATGTCTGAGGCATGTTTTGCTGCGGACCGACAGTTGAGTAGTAGGCATAGCAGTGGTTTCCCTGAGATATCCGATTTCATCTCTTGAGTATTGGCGGTTAACTGGATTTGTTTTAGGTTCTTAAGGTTGAGTTTTCTGTTATTAGGCCAGGACGTTCTATTTGCATCAATCGGGACTGATCTAATTTCCTCACCTCTGCTGATGACTGCAGACTCATATGAGAGGAGTAGGGCTTGGGTTTCATCATCCGATAAATATTTAAGATTTTTGTATGGCTATGCCTTGATACGCACAAAGCAGGACACATGGTGGATCCCATCTTCAGGTCCAGCAACAGAATCAAATACAGCCACACCACAGAACTCACTCCATTGTACACTTCACCATCACCGGACCTCCACCCACCACCCCCAACCGCCACAGAGCCCTTTTCCACAGTTGGTCCAAAGTCACTCAGCACCAATGGACCGACGCCCTCATCATCACCTCAGACCTGAAACAGGCAGTAGAAAACTTCAACGCGTGGATTACGAGCACCGCCGACCGAGATGCTCTCACCAAACTGGCAAACACGCACAGATCCACTGATCAAGCCCATCAAAATGCAGATGCAAATCACTCTACAGAAAGTGGTGATTTAGCAAGAACCATACTGACTGATCCTCTTTCAAGTCGGCCCTCAACAAATACCTCCACCACTTCAAAGCCGCAAAAAAGGAGGCCCTGACACACCGGATTGAGACTAGCACCAACCAAACCGAGGAACCAGGCAGAGGTCAAAACACTCCTCAAGAAACCCTCTGCAGACGACAGTGAGCTCCACAACTACCATCCCATCTCATTGCTCCCGTTTCCCGCCAAAGTCCTGGAGAAGGCCATCAACCTCCAACTCATCAAACAACTGGAGAGAAACAACTTGCTGGACCCTTCCCAATCAGGATTCAGATCCAACACAGCACTGAGACAGCAGTGATCTCTGCAACAGATGACTACTGCAACCTTACTCCACAGGAGAATCAGCCACCCTGATCCTACTTGACCTCTCCACTGCCTCCCACCACACACTAATTGATCGACTGCGCCAGAGCGGAATCACAGACGAAGCACTGAAATATATGGCTTCCTTTCTCACGGGGTGCACCCAGAGAATCTGTCTTCCTCCCTTCACCTGTCAACCCAAGCACACCATCTGCAGCGTCCCTCAAGGATCATCCCTCAATCCAACTTTCTTCAACATTTACATGACACCACTAGCGGACATCGTCAGAACCCATGACATCAACATCGTCTCCTACACCGACGACACCAAGCTTGTCTTCTTGCTTCTCTCAGCGGACCCCACCATGACGAAGACCATCTTCCTTAACTGCATGAAGAACATCTCAGCCTGGATGAATTACAACTGCCTGAAGCTCAACACAGACAAAACAGAAGTACTGATCTTACTGCAGACACACCTCCTTCTGGAATGACTCCTGGTAGCCATCGGAACTTGGACCCAACCCCACTCCAAAAGACCACACCTGCAACCTCGGTATCATCCTCGACAATGAACTTTTTCCATGAAACATCAGGTCAACTCTGTCTCCTCAGCCTGCTTCCACACTCTCCGCAAGCTCTGCAAAGTCTTCAAGTGGCTCCTCATCAGTATCAGGAAAATTGTGACGCAGGCCCTCATCACCAACTGGCTGGACTATGGCAACACACTCTGTACAGGCACCAAAACCGATCTCATGAGGAGACTCCAGACTATCCAGAATGCAGCAGCAAGACTGATCCTCAACCTCCCAAAGAGGACCCACATTACCCAGCACCTGAAGGACCTCCACTGACTCCCCATCCAGAAAAGATGACAATTCAAGCTCCTGACCCACGCATACAAAGCCCTCCATGACCAAGGACCCGCCTACATGAACAACTGCCTGAACTTCCACCTACCTCCGCTCTGCTCACTTCACCCTCGCACAGGTATCATGCATCTGCCGCACCAGAGGATGCTCCTTCTCCCTCCTCGCCACAAAGTTGTGGAATACCCTTCCCCTCCTCCTCCGCACCTCCCCTTTGCTGACCCCCTTCAGGAAAGGACTCAAGACCTTGCTGATCGACTGACTCTTCATCACAGCACCTGGATACCTTTTTGTGTGACAAGCACACTTTATAATTACCATTTGATTGATTGATTGATGTTGAGTAGGGCCCAAGTAGCCTCATGGTTCGCAAAGGAGAAGGCACTATTTTATAACTATGATAGAATGATGGACTGTGCAGCTTTCTCCAAATTCTCCACCTATCAGGAGTATCTCTTGACCTACTCTGCACCTGAACAAATTATTTGAAATTTGAAGTGAGATCCTTTGGGGCAAAAGTAGGAGTGATGAATGACAAAAACAGACTGGATATAGGCACATTTTTGAGGTAGTTAAGTGTGTTGAATAGTGAGGAGCTAACATTTAGTGCTACTTTTGTTTTATAGGTTAAAGGAGAATTCCAGAAAAGTAAAAGACACATAGCCAGATTTGAAAACTCCTAAGATCTATAGGAGAGCTGCACAAAGTACAATGTGAAATGGCTGGAGCAAATAACTAGGAATTTGGGTATTAATCTGTGGAGTGAGATCGGGAGAAGCAGGATTAAACATAGGAGTGAGAGTAGGAGGAAGAAAAGGAATTAAAAGAATTAGGAGTACAATAAGTAAGGGTAAGAGGAGGTAAAATTAGGAGTATGTATAAGAAAGTGCAGGAGTACGAGCATGACTTAGGGGCCAATTATGATGTCGTTAGGAAGGTCTCCAGATGGGATTCGGTATTGTCGAATCTGATTCGGAACCCTTGCTTCCTACCGAATCGGTCACCTTTCCGGACGACCGAGTACGATGCAAGGAAGCCATCTGGGTTGTCTGAATCGGTTCTGAATGGGATTCAGGCAGCCCGAGTCATTCGGAGCCGAATCGTACAGCCCAATGGAGACGTTTTATGAATGAGCGAGTACGATGGCCGATTCGGTCAGCCGTTCCGAATCAGTTTGACCGAAACGGCTTTCGGAATCTGTCTTTGGGGGTCCGTTGCAAGGCCCCCTTCACCCGGAGGCGACTGAATGTGGCCCGTGGGTGTACCCAAGGGATCCCTCTTCCCAACCATGCACAATGTGGCAGGCACCACGGGGTACTCACCACAAGGTGCAAGGTTTTCCCCACCCACCCCTTTTTCCAATGAGAGCCTGTGTTCTCGTTCTGGACACAGGCTCCCATTGAAGTCAATGCGAGTCTGACGGAACCGAGTCCGTAAGTGCCTGGACACATCGTAATCGGTCGGTGGGAATCCCCAAATACGAGTCGTTTGGAAAGCATTCCCAACACGATTCGGTGGGAATGCTTTCCTAATGACATCGTAATCGGCCCCTAAGTAGTATTAAGAAAAGGATTATGGGTACTACTAGTGAATAGAGTAGGAGTAAGGGAAGGAAGTTTGATTAGGAGTAGCAGTGGAAATATGAATATGGGTATGGGTAGAGATAAACATTGGATGAGAATAGACATAAGGGATCATTAGAAGGAGGCATAGCACTGTGGGGAAGGATACAAACTGGGGTAGGGTTAGTAGTGATATGAGTAGATGAAGGCATGGGAGTACGTAAAAGAACGGGGGCAGAGGAAGAGGAAGAGGTGGAAGTAGGTGAAGGGCTGCACTTCAATTGCAATGCAATGCATTCCAGCTTTTCAATGGACACACTAATTTTTCAGACCTATCCAACCTTCTATCCAATAGCATGACAGTAGAGAAAAAATAATCCTGTGGGCTGCCCAACAATGTGAACAAGACTTTCTTTAAACAATGAGGCTGAAGAGAACTTAGCCAAAGCAACCACTAACCGAAAGCATTTGACTTAAAACCCTTATCTGTGTGCTTGGTTCAGCACATGAGCCCTGGAGCACAGGTAAAGCTGTCTCAATCCTGGACCTAAAAACAAATTAGTAGGCAAAATAGAAGAAGACAGTTGGGTTTTGGCTAACTAACTTGCATTAAACATTGAACAGTTACCTGAGAGAGAAATGAAGACAATTTAATCATATAGCTTAATATCTGTTGGTATGCCAACCAGTTGACAGGAAAAACATTAAGCTGAAATTCAACGCGTAGGAGTTCACCTTTTTCCATTGAAAAAACAAATACAACAACACAGTACTAGCTTATTTTGAACAAGGGCTTTAGCAAAAAAATATAAAAAGCACTATCTTTTGCTGACCACTGTCGGTAAATGAGACCGATAGGCCAGCTCCTTTAGCTCTCTTCCTGATGCCAAACTTAAATTATTGAATAATTGATGGTTCTCTCTAATTCTCAAGCTTAAAATTTGTAGAGTTGATCTTCTATTACTTCATTCTCTTTGGCGGTCCAAAAAGAAAATACTTCAGATTCAGCCAGTTGTACTTTTATTTCTATACCCCTAGATTTTACTGTTTACAGTTGTTCTTGGATTTGTGGCATGATTGACCAAAGTGACCTATTGGGAGTGCAAAACATTCTCATGGTTTTATTAGGCGTCTTTTTGTTGCAGGTTAATCAGATTGATGAAAATGATAAAATCTGAATACATTCCTACTAACCGTAATTCAGTAAAATTCTGATTGACCCATTCTATGGTCAAATTTGTCCTTCTTGCTTACTTTTTTGCCTTCTTTTCTTATTTATTTCCTTATTTCTTCAACGCCTCCTTTCCTTCTTTGATTCTTTTTGCCCTCTTTTCTGCTCCCTTTTGTTATTTCTTTTTGCCTTTTTTGTTTCTTTTGTTTTTTCTTTCCTTCATCCTCCTTTTGCCTTTATTCCTTCCTTTTTTGCCTCCCTTCCTTCTCTTACTTTTGCCTTCCTTGCTTCTTTTCCCTTTCTTCTTTTTTGTCTGCCTTGCTTCCTATTTTCTTTTCTTCCTTTCATCCTTTCTTTCTTGTCATCTTTCTTAAAGTTGAGGCTAGCAGCCAATGCCTAGACCTATGTCTTTTTCAGGTCTGTGTTAGCCAAGACCTTCTGAGTTTATTAAAGCATGTATAACATAGTTACTTATAGGGGTTTTCAGCAAGACTTCATCCATTAGTCTGTAATTGTGTTATTCACATTTTTCTTCCACCCACTCCAGCATGCATCAAGGGGCAATGTTAGCCCAAATCAACCATTGACTGACTTCACTATGAGCTACAGTATGCTACCCTTTCACAAGAATGCAAAAGACACACAGATGATGGATGGAATGCAGAGCAAATCAAACATTCACCCCAGTCAAGAGTTCTGGGCTAAATCCATTGTTCTTTTGCTCACCATGCCACCCCAGTTTAGACCCAGCCATATGAAATCAGTCTTGACCCTGTGCCTCATGAGAACAGTCCAGACCGAACTGCCAAGCCAGGTCCTCCCTGGAACGGAAACAAGCATCCTGAGACCGGGTTCGGGGCATCAGCCCTCATCAGCCAGGCTAGTTTGAATCCAGTGGCATGGTGAGCCCGGGACCCACGTCTGGGCATACCCGGTGCACTTAGGGCAAGACAGCAAAAGACACAAATGATGGACGGAATGCAGAGCAAATCAAACATTCACCCCCTGTCAAGAGAACTGGTCAAGAGAAACCGGTCCCAGGATGCTTGTTTCCAGTCCGGGGAGGACCTGGCCTGGCAGTTCGGGCTGGACTGTTCCCATTGGGCGCAGGGTCAAGACTGATTTGCATATGACTGGGTCCAAACTGGAATGGCACGGGGAGCAAAAAAACAATGGATTTAGGCCCAGATCTCTGGACTGGGGTGAATGTATGACATTGTTCTGCAATCTGTCCATCAATTGTTCTTTTTACATTTGTCATCCCGAGTGGGACGGGTATGCCCAGACGTGGGTCCCTTGCTCTTCTTGCCACTGGAGTTAAGCTATCCTGGTTGATGAGGGGTGAAACTGCAAAACCGGTCCTAGGATGCTTGTTTCCAGTCCGGGTAGGACCTGGCCTGGCAGTTCGGGCTGACTCTTCCCATTGGGCTCAGGGTCAAGACTGGTTTGCATATGGCTGGGTCCAAACTGGAATGGCATGGGGAGCAAAAAACAATGGATTTAGGCCCAGATCTCTGTACTGGGGTGAATGTATGACATTGTTCTGCATTCTGTCCATCAATTGTTCTTTTTACCCTTTCACAAGAAGCACATTCATACACAAGATAGTACCCCCATTGCCGGGTGTACCATGGTAACGTGTAATTGTTTGAGATAGTAAAAACACCTTTTCCTTTAACCATTGTATCTTTTTTTTACTTAATGAGAGCCCTGCAGCTTACCGAAAAAAACCGTTTGGCAAAAACCATGACATAACAAAACAAGAATTGCCAAAAGGCTGGTTTCAATGCCAGACCTATTGTCTTTGCCGATGCTTGTTATTTTCGAAACAGTAAATCCACAAAAAAACACATTCCACTCTGCCAAGATCCTAATTAACACTGAGTACACACAAAGTAAATCTAATAGGACACTCTTACTCTGGTCATTCCTCCCTGCTCATTCAAGACGGGGATTTTCGATATAACATCCATATGTCGTGAATACCATCATCTATAAAACCCATGAATGCTAGCTCCTTGTTCAATCATATATGATCCTCCAGTGTGTTCACCTATGTATTCAGAAATCTTATAACAGATTATTCCAAATTTTAAAAAGATCTTTGATAATGCCAAGGCTGCCACAATCAATTATTTATTATGTAACAGCCAATAGGTCTATTCATACAGTGCATTATTTCAATATTTGTTAAGCGAAGAGGTGGACAAAATTACATATAGTTTTGAACTAATTTAATACTGGAACATTATATAATTAAACTCATAGAATGTGGCTCTTCGGCTGGTAAGACCCAATGCTGTGGGCAGCAAGAGCCCCTCAAACTACATATGTTGTCATTGAGAACTTGTTTTAAGCCAGTTCGGGCTCAGATAGCCAGACCTACTTTTTAATTAAATTACATTTCTGTTTAAGTTTTCCAAAACCCCATTTCACCATTAAATCAGATTTTTTTTAAACAAAGCAGGAAATATCTTTAAATAATTGTCTATCCTTTTCCCGAGCGCAGATAGGGAATTAACTTTTTCATCCCACCTAAGCTCACTTAATGTAAACTCTAGCAAGGCTCTCACAGTGAAATAACTTTTAAGGAAAATTGGGAGTTCCAATGTACAGCACATATTTTAGAGGAGAAGCACACAGGTACATTAATACTGTTTAGCAGTGGGAAAGTGCACAGATTTCTAATGGCAGTAAGTCCAGACAGGCAAAAAATTGGGGGACCACAACAAAAATTGGGTCAACTATTACAGGTGTGTATTTTGGTCGTCCATATTATATAGGCTGACTCTCTCAATAAGTTCACATGACTCCCAAATCAAGATAAGATTTTTTTTAAATACTTATTATATCAATATTATGAAATCTGACTGACTTTCAAGTTTTGTTTACCAACTCAATGGCCTACACATAGTTTACATTCATGTATTTTTGGGACAGGTGTGAGTTAGCAAAAATCATTTCTATTTATGACTTATTCTTAGTTTTTCTTTTTATTCAGAAAGGGTACTAGAGCTGTTTCCACAATCCCAAAAGCAATAGTTGCTTATTTTGAGGCTCCTGACACATGATATGAAACAACTTAATATTTTTTTGTTTCTGTTCACATTATTTCTCTTTATTTTATCATATCTGTTAAGTTGTGCTGGTATGTCACCTGTGTCTTCTCTCATCTACAGTTAGATGAGAGAAGATCGTTGGTACCAACGATTTTACCAACGATTTTAGAAACCATGCTAGCAAATAGTCTTGGCCATTCTGTTTTATCTATATTGTAGGAATGGGTTAGCTGCAAGAATTAAATATCAGAAAACCTGTGGCAGCTTTTTAGTTGAGAATATCTAGCATTAGGCTCATTTTCCTGCTGTAATTGAACCCTTATTACTAATGCATTGATTCTTATCTCTGGCTAGAGCAAGAAAATACCAAAGAATAACACATGATGCCTTATGTAGGTCAGGCAAAATCCTGATCAAATGTAAACATGTCTGGCACATAATATCATTTTGTATGTACAAGGATTGACTCATTTCTCTGAAAAATAAATATATTGCAAACTAGAAAGATATGTAAACACCACAAGGTGAAGATTTGATAATTGTGGTAAACTGAATATATTACATCTGGTTCTCATTGGTGAATCTTAAAAACCAGAAAGACTGCTCTCCCACCCATGTTTATGTTTGACTATATACATTTAGCCTTATTGCAAGGCAGCCACATGGCTCACCACATAGAATACTTCATGATGGTAAGTGCTGGAAGATCAGTGACTCTTGATTTCTATGTTCTCAACCACATTCAGGCCATGGTTCTTGTCCAATTTTTCAATGGTGGGGTTCTCGAATACCAAAACAGATGTGTAGCAGGATATCTATAGACAAGAATACGGAATGACCTCTCATGACATTGCTCCTTGGGAATGCCACATGTCGTAGACCATGGGCCAGATTTACTAAGGACTTATGTTTTCCTTGCGTGACACAAGTTGTTGCAAGGCAACATAAGTCCTTTAATGGTATTTTCAAAGCCAAACAAGGGGCAATTTGCACCACCTTGTGTGACTTTGTAAAACAATGTAGCGGAATTCAGTCGCTTACACTGCATTACTCTACTTTTCTTAGTATTAGGCATTCCATGGGTGGAGCTTGGGTGTTCCCGTGCATCTGCCCATGGAATTTAATGCAATGCCAGATTTACTAAAGGCCTTCAACCTGGGATTGCACCAATATGGTGTCTCTACCACTGAGAGGCATAACAAGGAGAAAAAAAACTGTATTTCTCCTCGTTATTTCTCCTTTCCAAATGTGCTGCATTCTGCAGCAGTCATCAAAAGGTGGATAAGCCTCCTGTACTAAAGCAATCCTGCCAGTAATGCAGACACCCTTGTGCCATGGTGCAAGGGTGCCTCTGTTGGCGCTAGGCAGCAAAAAGTGCACCAGGACTAGGAGAGAACTGAACTGCTGAATATCTTTGTAAGCATGCCTGTTCAGCTCTCTCTTTTTACGCAACGCAGCACAGCAGCTTCCCTTGCCACGCTGCATTGCGTGAAATGTTGGTAAGTAATATTTCACTGCATCTCTTGATTAGAGCGATTCTGTCAATTGGCTCCACCAGTGGTAAGTGCTTCAACCCAGAACTTAATCTTAGTGAAAATTTTGCAGCTTAATTTAAGCCTTATAAAAATAATTTGAAGAATAATTATTGCTAAGCGTCTTAAATTCCATGATTGTTTCTTTTATGTTAATGCTACCTGTATGTCTGTCTTCTATATTTGTCCGACAAGGGGAGGCATTCGGCTTTGTGACTGTACTTAGTTATGCTGTGTCCATTGGGGCTATTTTTCTCTGAGTTTTCCAATCTTTTTATTCACTGCTGTTTCATCTGCTCTTCTTCTGTTGAGTCATTTATATGTTTTATATCATGGCGGGTGCTGATGTGACTGGCCTTGTCAGACCTCGCCTGAAGTAGTGAACTAATGATGCTACCCAGCCTATTTCCTTTTGATATTGCTCAATTTGTCAGAACGATCATTGTCCGCCAGCCCTACAATTTGTATCCATGTCAAAAGGAACCTTTTCTCCATTCCTCCCTTCTTGCTGCCTGGTATCTCTTAGATTGCCTCCCGGACTCGAGGCCGCTATATCTTCGTTTCTGTTTTCTGGATTTTGTCAGACTACTTTTTTTATCTTTGAATTAAAAAAAAAGTTATTTAGCTTTTCACCATCTTAAACCATTTTGTCAATTTCGAGAAGAACACAAATTAAAATACAAATGAAAACACACACCACATAAAAGCATTTACTTATTTCCGTGACATTATCATCTGGTTACAGAAGATCCTGTCAGCCCCATAGTTAACCTTTTTTTGCTATCTTTTTTTCTGAGCTCTCAGTGACAAAGTGCACCTCACGTGCTTAATCCACTCTGATACTTATATCTCTCGTGACGCACTCGTAACTCTTCAAGGAGGTAAATCTCCAACCTCATAATCGCCTTGCTGTTTTTGAATTCAACCTAGTCGAGTGAGACACCGGATTACAAAACATGCTTGACTTGTGCTAGACGTGTCCTACATGATAAGTAAGGTAGGCTGTGGTGCAAACACATTTTCCCTCCATATTATGAAAGATGATTGGTGGAGGTGGTAATGTGGGACAAGGATTTATGTACATATTTGCTACTTTATGTTTTGTTGTGGTGATGGTGTGCTGTTCTGTTTTTTTGTGTTGTGTTTTTGTGCTGATTTATTGATTTGTATTGTGTTGTGCTGTGGTTGTTGCAATGTGCTCTCTTTTTATTTTATGTTTTGTGCGGTGCACTGTTATGTTTTTGTTTTGTTGTTATTTTGCTCTTTGTTACATTTTTTATGTTGTGGACTCTTGTGCTCTGTAGGCAGACTAACAAACATTTCCAGCCAAAAGCAGCACATCCCTTTAAAATGTACATGTCTTTAAAATTCAAGTGACAAACAACCACTTGCCATGGTTCATGGTGATACAGTAACTCTACTCCTGCTCTTCGTCTACTTAGGAGACTAGTAAACCCAAAACTATGGCAGAGAACATGTCCTAAATTAGCACTTTCAATGCTCCCTTCGTGCTATAGGGTGCATAGGCCAGCATTATACATCGCTTGTTCATACTTTTGGGGTTTTAACCTGAGTTTCCACCCAAAAATGTAATATGACTTCTATGGCAATACTGCTTTTGCTATCACAGCGTAGCAAAGTCACTCTTAATGCGGACTATAGCTACGTAAACTAGGTTCTGTGTTTTTGCACCCACTTTCTTCCCTGTTCTTAATGTGACATGCTGTCTATAACACGCTTCTTACACTTGAATGTTGGCAATAGGCAACAGGCGGAGCAAAACTTGACTTTCTCAGGAAACTTTATACTCTCTACACTCTTATTACTGTGGGATGGTTACTTCAGTATCCTATGTCCATATCAGCTCTGCGTTTTCAAAACACAGGTGTGCTTCTTTCGGGGGCCTTGTAGTGGGAGGGTGCGTGCATTGCCTATAATTTTAATTTCGATTTTTCAAAAGTATTTTTGTAATGTTAGAGGAATGTATTAAGTATGTAGCTGATACTTTTAATAATTATAACAATAATTGAAATTCGAGTGGGCACTAGCAGTGAGCATTGCCTGTGGTGGGTGTCAGGTTCCTGACTGCTTCCGGCACATTCTCTGCTGGTAATGGACCTCGCCATTGGTTAAGCAATCATGAAACAAGTCAAAGCAAAGACGTTCAGTGCTTCTTTTTTCAGTATTCCCCAAAACTGAGGACTTGAGGTGGGGATTCCCGTAGGAATGTTGTTTTGGTGCAGTTCCTCATACTGTAGGTCACTATTCACAGCTGAGCCCTGAGGCTGTGAGGAGGACCAGGAGATGAGGGCATCTCCTTTAGGAGCACCCCTCCGTGCATGATAAAAGTGGGCCTGTGCCTCCTGTTGCTGTAGGCTTTTGCTCTCGTGAACCGTGTGAGTTCATTGGCAGGTCCTTGTCTCTTCGGTAGAATCACGCCCTTTCATCAACATGAATGGCCCTTGTATGTAAGTGGAAGCTTTCAAGGTCAGCACACACAGATGCTTTGAACTACATTCCAAACGCTAAATCACGAAGAGAAATGTAATTCAGTTTTCCAGCGCTCAAGACTTATTTGAGGAGGGGGAACAGAACCTACAATCAGCATCACAAATAGGATTTCCTTGCAGATCTAGCAATGCAATGGGTCTTATTGTGTGAACAAAATGTCCTAGTGCCAGGTAGGTTACATGTTGGTAAAACAGGACAGACACCCTTTACAAACCCATCAAGTACATCACTGGTTTCTGGTAGAGCTGAGAATCAAATTCAGGTGTCTCTGAACTGTGGACAGAGCATACTGGAATTAGGGGCCAGTGCACCAACATCTTGCACCCTAGTTTAATTCAAACAGGTCTTAGGTTCAATAACTTGCAGCCTAATAACTTAAATAGTATTTGACTAACTGAAACACTTACGTTGTGGCATCTTCTGGCCCAGTCTTGAGAGCTGAGCCAAACTATGGGCCTGATTTAACAATATTTTAGGCAGATCAACACAGCAAGACACCTTGCTGTGCTGTGTCAAATGAAGAGGGCATGGATGCTCTATATCTACTAACATATGACACATTCCTGCTCTCCCTCTACACTGACGCCCTAGTGGCTGCCAAGCACCGATGCAGGCCCCCTTGTGACATGGTGTAATGATGCCAATGTTGCAGGCAGGATTGTTGTTGTGCAGTAAGACACACCTTCCTGCACAAAAACAATCTTCTGAGGTTTTTTCCTCTTTCTACCTGTGCTGCAGAATGCAGCACAGGTAGAAAGAGGAAACACCGAGGAGAAATAAACATCTTTCTCCTTGCTACTCCTCCCCTGGAAAGGTGTAGCATTTTGACGCATTCCCAAGTTGACTAGTGTTAGTAAATCTGGGAAAGCACTAAAAACCGTGGATGGATGTGTGGGAACACTCACGCTCCACCCATAGAATGCCTTCCCAGGGCAGAGTAACATAGGGCAGGAACTGCGTTACTCCCGATTTACTATGCCATGTAGAGCCACACAAGATGGCTCTGTGTGGCATAGTAAATCTCACTTATGGGCTTGTGTTGCCCTTGTGTCACCTCGCATGATTCAAATGCCACGCAAGACTTTGATAAATCTGGCCCTACTTTGGAAAACACTGACAAAAAAACTTTTCTGACCGACCTATAAAAAAAATTGACTCGCAGGTGGTAGCAATGTAGAGAATATCAGGTTAAGGCCACCTACTGATTCTAACTTCCCACTCAACCATGTGTCCTTTTTTATTTTGATCCAACCTAAGTATCTCGATTACCAAAAGGTGGTACTTTATAAAAACACATAAATAAATGGCGCTAGGTAGGCTATGCCTGCAGGCCCAATTCTGTCATTTGCACTGACAGCATAACATAATATGGATGTATGATGATACAACGCGTACCATCACAACGCGGTATGTTACATCGCGGTGTTGACAACGCAAGTCGTTACATCGACTTGCGCTGGAGGGCGCTGGATTTAGGAATAGTGTGAATTACTATTCCAACTCCAGTCTATGTACAGTAGGGAAGGTGTTGGAATAGTAATTCACACTATTCCTTAATCTAGAGCGCCCTCCAGTGTAAGTCGATGTAACGACTTGCGTTGTGAAAACCACGATCGACTTGCGTTGTGAAAACCACGATGTAACCATACTGCGTTGTAATGGTTTCGTGGTAAAGGATGTTTCCCCATAATATGACCCGGTAGTCTATGTGACTTCAGCTCTGAAGGATCGTTGTTCATGCCCTGCCAACAGTGCGTTGAAGACAGGTGAGGTAAATAAAAATCACTGATGTTCCTGCAGGGGAGGTTCAAAAGTATACTGTCTAGGTTGTGTATCTGAGGCTTGCCTGAATGAATGAGTGAATGTCTGTGTGAGCAGTGTCTGCCGGCATGCCAGCGCCTAGCTGAGTGATAGCGTGCAAGGGAGAGTGAGATGAGCAGCCCAGTCAAGGTGAAGGTAGGGAGCTGTGCTTGGGCATGGGAGGTGCCTTCTGACAGACTTCTTTCTGTGCCTCAGTTTGCCCCTGACATCAGGCACTTTAAGATGAGACCCGGGGATGCGTAGCGGCAGCATGGGGCTTCTGATGTGCTCTATCCAGTACCAGTCAGGATTCGCCATATTCCTAAGCAGGGCTGAACCTATAACAATGGAAACCACTCCAGCTATCTAAACTAAGTACAGCAGAAGGTTCTGCCACACAACTCAGAAGGCTCATAAAATATCTCAAGGGAAACAATAGTTGCCGTCCTTGTTTAGCTCACATGTAACCAAGAGCTCAACTATAGCACACTACCTTGAGGAAGGATATCTTTCCAATTATTAGGATATGTTCTAATGTAACTTCTAGCCATCATATCATTCAACAAGGTAATCGGTTGGATTACAAAATACACTAGCACAGTGGGACTCATCTAGGAGCAGGTGGCAGCTTACAAAATATTGTGAATTAATATTCTTTAAGAAATCACCAGTTGAGTTTGTGCTCTATAAAAATGGCTCCAAAATTGAATCTGACCTTGTGTAATGTAACTAGCACTCATGTAAAGTGCTCCAACACCTCAATGTCTCACAGTCCCTGGGGAGCTGCTGTGAATGTGCTTTGAAATTAGAGCTCTGAGAGGAGGAGGACAACAGGAAGAGGCAGCGGTGCAAGCATGCAGCGACATTGGAGGAGGTGGGAGGGATGAATGCTGCTCCTATTTGTCAGGTAGAGGGGAAATAATGAATAAACAGGGGGCGGTGTCGGCATCACTTAATCTGGGCACTCCTGAAAACAAAACAATTAACCTGACCTTGTGTAACATAACTGGCGCTTTTATAAAGCGCTTCAATACCTTTGTGTGAGTCAAGTTTATGCTCTATAAAAATGCCCCCAAAAATTAATCTGACATTGTGTAATGTAACCAGCACTCATGTAAAGCCTTCAACACCTTCAGGTCATTCAAGTTCACATTATATAAACAAGCGTCGGAGAAAATGCGATGGGAGTTGCCTAAGCCTTGCCCTTAACTGTGCTGCAAGGTTGTGCTGCCTAAGGTCCAGTGACCGAGGCTGGATAAAAGCAACGAGCAGCAAAGTGGGAGGGGTTTGGGGGAAATCCTCACACTTTGAAGTCAGAGAAAATTAAAAAGGTGATTTAGAAATTAGTGTCTGACATTTTATCTCAGTATTTGAATGGGACGGAATGATTAGGTGACTGGCGCCATAGCTGAACCACCGAAGACAGGCAAACAGTGACACGAGCAGGAAGCAAAGAAAAAAATAGTCCTCCCTATGAACACATAAACACAGAAGCATAATGTTAGCAGTAATTGGGAGGTGCTCTGTGGGAGGAAATCAAACACCAAAAGGAGGGTCAAAGAGGAACGATTAACCACTAACAAGCAAGCATTTTTGAACAACAATCGAAGGAACTAATAAAATGTCAATGAGCAGGCTGTAAGTCCACAGAGTGAATACAGCATGTCTCGAAGAGATAGTGCTTGCTCTGCCTAGGCTCGACCTAAAAAGGGCTTTGAGGTCCCCCTTTGCTTACCATTTTTTGGCTTGTGTGGCACTCTTCTTGACAGCCTCGTAATTCATCAAGGCAGGCTTAACATAATTTGCATTCCTCTCTGTGGAGCAGGTACCAAGCTCTGATTGATTCAACATAATCAGTGCCCGCCCACTGCTCCAGACGTGATTGAGGTACTATTTTGTTCTGTTTAACTCTTAGTGCCCTGCAAGCCGTGTGACTGGCAAAAATGTGCCCAGCAGGACAAACAAAATTGCAAAGATTTATTTTCTTTAGTTCTCTTTCTTTTATTTTGCCAAGTCTTCTTTTCTCACTTTGCACTCATGTTTTCTTTTGTTTTTGCTGGTGGGTGATGTTCTCAAAAGATGAGGATTATCTTATTGGAAAGCAACATTGTTTCTTTCTTATGAGTAATTTCTTAAATGATGCTTTAACACATAATCGTGCGATACATCCCAATACACCCCACTCCAATCCGCCCCACTCCAGTCCATGACAACCCACCCCACACCAGTCCATCCACTGATTGCAATCCTCTCCCGGCCAATCCAATTCACCCCACTCCAATCCAAACCACGCACTCCAATCTAGTCCATTCCAATACACCACACACCAGTCCTCTTAACCCACCCCTCTCCAATCTGCCCCACAACAATCTACCACCACCAATTTGCAGAACTCAATCCAAAATAATCTGTCCCACTCCAATCTTCCACACTGCAGTCTGTCCCACTCCAATCCAAAACAATTTACCCCACTCCAAAACATTCTGCCCCACTCCAATCCAGATCAGTCAGTCCCACTCCAGTCTTCCCCATCCCAATCCAAAACAATCTGCCCCACTCCAATCAAAAACAGAGTACCTTAGCACAATGGGACTCATCTAGGAGCAGGTGGCAGTGTACAAAATATTGTGAATTAATGTTCTTTAAGAAATCACCAGTTGAGTTTGCGCTCTTTAAAAATGGCCCCAAAAATTAATCTGACCTTGTGTAATGTAACTAGCACTCATGTAAAGCGCTCCAACACCTCAATGTCTCACAGTCCCTAGGGAGCTGCTGTGAATGTGCTTTGAAATTAGTGCTCTGAGAGGAGGAGGATGACAGGAAGAGGCAGCAGTGGGAGCATGCAGCGACATGGGAGGAGGTGGGAGGGATGAATGCTGCTCCTATGTGTCAGGTAGAGGGGAAATAATGAATAAATAGCATCAGCATCACCTAATCTGGGCACTCTTAAAAACAAAAAAATTAACCTGACCTTGTGTAACGTAACTTCCACTTTTGTAAAGCACTTCAATACCTTTGGGTCAGTCAAGTTCATGCTCTATAAAGATGCCCTCAAAAATTAATCTGACATTGTGTAATGTAACCAGCACTCATGTAAAGCATTCAACACCTTCAGGTCACTCAAGGTCACATTATATAAGCAAGCTTCAGAGATAATGCGATGGGAGTTGCCTAAGCCTTGCCCTTAACTGTGCTGCAAGGTTGGCCTGCTTAAGGTCAAGTGACTGAGGCTCGATAAAAGCAACGAGCAGCAAAGTGGGAGGGGTTTGGGGGAAATCCTCACACTTTGAATTCAGAGAAAATTAACGAGGTGATTTAGAAAATAGCATCTGACATTCATCTCAGTATTTGAATGGGATGGAAAGATTACTCCTTTCAGGCCTTCAGCCCCGTCGACCTCTTTGACTCTCTTAAACTCCTAAAGAGCCTGAAGTCGGGCTCCCCTTCGGACCCCTGCTCTGCCAGACTCCTGGCTGCTGTTGCACACACTATCAATGCTGAAGTAAACAGCCTCATCAACTTATCCCTGCAGATGGCTCATGTTCCGGATGCCTGGAAGCAGGCCAAGATCCTTCCCCTCCTAAAAAAGCATTCTTTGGACCCTCTAAGCCCAGGGAATTACCGCCCCATCTCCCTCTTGCCAAGTTTAGCTAAGGTCTGCGAGAAGGTGGTGACTAAACAGCTCACTGAGTTTATTGAATGTGCGGGCATCCTGCACCCAGCTCAGTCAGGTTTTAGGGCCTCCCACAGTACTGAATCTGCCCTGGTAGAGGTCTCTGAAGCCATTCGTGAGTGCTTGGATGCCGGTGGGAGGGCTGCATTGATTTTGCTCGACCTATCTGCAGCGTTTGACACGGTCCCGCACTCACGGCTCCTCACGCGACTTGCAGAGATGGGGGTCTCTGGCACTGCGTGGGACGGGCTCAGGTCCTTGCTGGAGGGATGGGTCCAGCAGGTCTGGCTTCCGCCGTCCTCTTCCGTTCCCCAGACAGTGACCACTGAGGTCTCCCAGGGGTCTTCCCTTAGTCCCCTCCTTTTTAATGTTTACGTCACACCATTGGTGTACTTGGCAGAAGATCTGGGGCGAAAATTATCGCCTACGCTGACGATACGCAGCTTCTTTTTACATGGGAGAAAAATACGGACTCAGTCTCGTCTGCGAAGCACTGTCTGTCGTCCGTTTTTAAATGGCTTGCATCTGCACAGCTTAAATGCAATGAAGAAAAGTCTGAGATCCTCATCTTCGGGAATTTTCCTCCTAAGTTTAGGGACACTCTCTGGCCATCAGAGTCCCCCCTCCCTGCCTCTTTGGGGACACCCGTCAAGAATTTGGGGGTGTGGTTTGAAGAGAATCTTTCCTTCAACACCCAGATCAAGAAGCTTGCCGGCACTTGCTTCAGTCTACTTAAAACACTAAGGAAGTTTCTCCCCCTTCTGCCTAGAGCTGCACCCTCATTCTATCTAGGCTACTTACTGAAGAAGCTTCAGGTGGTCCAGAATGCGGCGGCCAGACTTCTCCTTGACTTGCCCTCCAGAAGCAGCGTTAGCCACCCCCTGACTCATTACACTGGCTGCCTGTGGCCGCAAGGGTTAAGTTTAAATCATTGGTCATCGCCCATCGTGCTCTTTACGGCCATGGCCCTTTGTATCTGCAAAAACACTTCTCTTTCTATGCACCACAGAGACAACTGCGCTCCTCGTCTCAACTTCTGGCCCTGGTCCCCCGTTTTAAACGCCAGAGGTTAGGTGGCAGCTCTCTTGCCCGGAATGCTGCCCTGGCATGGAACGCCCTTCTCTTTGCTCTTCGGAACACGAAGGATCCATTGGCTTTCAAAAAGCTTTTGAAAACACATCTCTTTGTGCAGTTTCAGCTGCCTCTCCTCGTTTGGCTTCGCGCCGGGACACTCCTGAGTATCTGTGCGCGCTACAAAATTAAATAACATAACATAACATAGGTGACTGGCGCCATAGCTGAACCACCGAAGACTGGCAAACAGTGACACGAGCAGGAATCAAAGAAAAAAATAGTTCTCCATATGAACACATAAACACAGAAGCATAATGTTAGCAGTAATTGGGAGGTGCTCAGTGGGAGGAAATCGAACACCAAAAGGAGGGTCAAAGAGGAATGATTAACCACTAACCAGCATGATTTTTTGAACAACAATCGAAGGAATGAATAGAATGGCAATGAGCAGGCTGTAAGCCCACAGAGTGAATATAGCATGTCTCGAAGAGACAGTGCATGCTCTGCCTAGGCTCGACTTAAAAAGGGCTTGGAGGTCCCCCTTTGCTTACCATTTTTGGCTTGCATGGCACTTTTCTTTACATTCTCATAATTCATCAAGGCAGGCTTAACATAATTTCCATTCCTCTCTGTGGAGCAGGTACCAAGCACTGATTGATTCAAAATAATCAGTGCCCGTCTGCTGCTCCAGACGTGATTGCGGTACTATTTTGTTCTATTTAACTTTTAGTACCCTGCAGGCAGAAGGCGTGTGACTGGCAAAAACGTGCCCAGCAGGACAAACACAATTGCAAAGACTTATTTTCTTTAGTTAACTTTCTTTTACTTTGCCAAGTCTTCTTTTATAATTTTGCAATCAAGTTTTCTTTTGTTTTTGCTGGTGGGTGATGTTCTCAAAAGATGAAGATTATCTTATTGGAAAGCGACATTGTTTCTTTCTTATGAGTAATTTCTTAAATGATGCTTTAAAACATAATCATGCAAAACATCCCAATCCACCCCACTTCAATCCGCGCCACTCCAGTCCATGACAATCACCCCACCTCCCCCCACACCAATCCATTCACTCAATGCAATCCACCCCAGACCAATCCAATCCACCCCACTCCAGTCCAAACCACGCACTCCAACCTAGTCCACTCCAATACACCACACACCAGTCCTCCCAACCCACCCCTCTCTAATCTGCCCCACTACAATCTACCCCACCAATTCATCCAACTCAATCCAAAACAATCTGCCCCACTCCAATCTTCAACACCGCAGTCTGTCCCAACCCAATCCAAAACATTTTACCCCACTAAAAACAATCTGCCCCACTCCAATCTGCCCTAATCCAATCCAAAACAGTCTATCCCACTCCAATCCAAAACAATCTGCCCCACTTTAATCTAAAACAATCTGCCCCACTCCAATCCAGAGCATCTGCTCTGCTCCAGTCTGCCCCATACCAATCCAAAACCATCTGCCCCACTCCAATCTAAAACAATCTACTCCATTCCAATCCTAAACAATCCCCCCACTAAATCAAAAACAATCTGCCTCACTCCAATCCGAAACAGCCTGCCCACTCCAATCCACCCACTCCAATATGCCCCACTCCAATCCAAAACAATCTGCACCACTCCAATCTGTCCCCTCTAATCCGCCTGACTTCAATCCACCCCACTCCAATCCAAAACAGTCTGCCCCACTCTGATCCACCCCACTCCAATCTGCCCCACTCCAATCCAAAACAATCTGCCAACTCCAATCTGCCCCACTCCAATCTAAATCAATCAGTCCCACTCCAATCCACCCAACTCCAATCTGCCTCACTGCAATCTGCCCTACTTCAATCCAGCCCACTCCAGTCAACCCACTCCATCCCAATCCACCCCACTCCAATTCACCATAATCCACCCCACTCCAATCCAATCCACCCCACGCCAATCCAATCCACCCCAATCCATCCCGATCCAATCTACCTCAACCCAATCCAGGCCACCTCACCCCATCCAATCCACTTCACTCCAATCCAATCCAATCTACCCTACTCCAATCCAAAACAATCTGCCCCACTCCAATCTGCCCCACTCTATTCCAAAAGAGACTGCCCCACTCAATCCAAAACAATCTGCCCTACCCCAGTCCAAAACATTCTGCCACACTCCAATCCAAAACAATCCACCCACTCCATTCTGCCCCACTACAATCCAAAACAATCTGCCCCACTCCAATCCAAAGCAATCTGCCCCACTCCAATCCAAAACAATGTGCTCCACTCCAATTAGCCCCATTCCAATCTGCCTCACACTAATCCAAAACAGTCTGCCCCACTCAATCCAAAACTATGCCCCACCCCAATCCAAAATAATCTGCCCCACTCCAATCCAAAACAATCCACCCACTCCAATCTGGCCCACTCCAATTCAAAACAATGTGCTACACTCCGATTAGCCCCTCTCCAATCCAAACCAATCTGTCCCACACCAATCAGCCCCACTCCAATCCCAAACAATCTGCCCCACTCATCTGCCCCTCTCCAATCTGCCCCACTCCAATCTGCCCAACTCCATTCCAAAACAATTCACCCAATTCCAATCCGTCCAACTCCAGTTTACCCCACTCCAATCCAATCCACCTCACGCCAATGCAATCTACCTCACCCCAATCCAATCCATCCCACTCCAGCCAAATCTAATCTACCTCACTCCAATACACCCCACTCCAATCCACCTCATGTCAATCCAATCCACCTCAATCCAATCCACCCCAATCAATCCAATTCACCTCACTCCGATCCAATCCACCCCACTGCAAACCAATCTACTCCACTCCAATCCCTTCCACTTCAATCCACTCCACCTCACACCAATCCAATTAACCCCACTCCAATTCACCCCTCTCCATTCCACCCCTCCAGTCCAATCCTCTCTAGTCCAATCCACCCTGCTCCAGTCCACCTCATCCAATGCACCCGACCACACCATTTCAATTCACCCACTCCAATTTGTTCCACCCCATGCAGTTCTACCCATTCCAATTCACCCACTCCATTGCAGTCCAGTCCTCCCCACTGTACTCCAATTCACCCCACTCTAACCCAATCCAATCCATCCCACTCCAATCAAATCTACCCATTCCAGTCCAATCCACCCCACACCAATCTAATCCACCCCACTCCAATTTACCCCTCCAGTACAGTCCAATCCACTCCCTGCACTCCACTCTAATTCACCCTACTTCAAACCACCCCAAACCAATCCACCTCACCCCATTTCAATCCACCCCACTCCAATCCAATCCACTCCATCTAGTTCACCCACTCCAATCCACCCCACTCCACTCAATCTAACCCACTCTACCCCAATCCAATCTACTCCAATCTCCTCTACTCCAATCCACCCCACTCCCTCAATCCACTTCAATCCACTCCACCGTACTTCACCCCACTCCACTCTACGGCACTCCACTTTACACCACTACATGCCACTCCACACTACGCCTCTCCACTCTACGCCACTCCACTCTACGACACTGCACTCTACGACACTGCACTCTACAACACTCCCTGCCACCGAACTACTGAACTCTACTCCCTTCTAGGATACTTTACGATAATTTACCCCCCTACTCCACTCTACGACAATCTACTCCAACAAACCCAGTCTACAACACTCTGGTCCCCCCACCCCACTCTAGGACACTCCTTGCCACTAACTTTTAGCCATGCTGAACAGCAGCCACACTGGTGTACAACATGGCAAAAACACAATGCCAAAACCAATAGCTCTTGTATAGGCAAGACCTATTGGCTTTGCCAATGCTTGTTTAATTGCCTGCTACTTGTCAAAGGCAACAGTCTAGCTTTTAACTGTAAATGATAGTCAGACACCTCCTGGCTTTGCCAAGTAGCAGGCATGTCGACGCCACTGGCCTCACAGCATGAATTCCTCAGATGTCTGCAGCTCGTGTTCTCTAGTTACAGGCTTCTCAGATACTCTGCTCAGTATCAGTCAGGATTCGCCAAACGCCCCAAGCGCTCATCATCCACAACAGAACTTGTACATCACTGCTCTTTTCAAATATTTTCATCACACAACTGTCAGCTCCTCAAACGCTGACGCACTTTGTGATCCTTAGCAAAGAGACAGACTGCTGTTCATGGATTGTTTTTCCTATATCAGATCTGCACCACCACAAAGCGCTGTAATGAGAAGGGACAATTTCTCTCTCTGTAGAAAAAGATAGAACCAGGAGGGTCTCACATTCTGTGCAGGGAGTACAAGAAGGACTTTCGCACTTTTCATAGACAACAGTAGTTGCAGATAGGGTCAGCTCATTTATCCCAGGATCCACACCCCCTTATATTTTTGTCCTATCTGTGCTTTTAGTGCTGTCCAGATCTATCTTTCACCCCAATGTTGGATATAGCAGTGCCTCCTCGCTTCCCCCCGCGAACACACCAACAGTAGTGCATGGACCATCCCTTGAGCTGATAGACTGGGCATCACAGATGCAAAAGTTATGTAAAAGCCATGGATTGTGTCTGTAATAGGTCCACTTCTAAATCAGCTTGCTCATTATTTTGAACACAAAATAGACAGACCTCCCTAGAAAAATCCAATATTTCCTCTTTCGGAATTGCAAGCAAAGCTCTGTTCACAGCACGTGCAACTTCAAACCTAGTGATGTCGGCAGTGCAAGCTTCAGGCAAACAACCCTCTTTATTCCCAAGCACGGATGCAGCACATAGAGAGAACTCTGAGAGTGCACAGCACAATGGACCTCTCTGCACGTGCACATCTGTATGTGAATAATCTTCATACATGTGTGCCGACATATAAGCTATTTGTCATGACGTGTTGTGTGCATGTCTGACTAAATGTGTTGGCAGTGTGTGCATTTGCTCATCTTTGTGTTCTGTCGGACATAGATGCGTCTGAATGTGCATTTGTCACAATATGAGTGGGGTGCACATATGGATTCCTTGTGACTTGCCTTTTGTGTATTCATACCGAGATGTATATAATATGTGCCCACACATGTGCTTGTAGCGTTGCCTGTGTAACCCTGCATGTATGACTGGCCTCATGCACTTCACTTCAGGCTCAATCATTACTTATCACTCCTGTCTCACTCATGGCACATCACTGCCGTCTTATACTTCACTGGAGTCTCAATCTTCATATCACTCTCTTCAAGCCCTTTACCAGAGTCTGACATCACTGTCATCATAAACATTAATAGTCTCACCTTCCCATCATTACCGTTCACTGGAGGCTCGCTCACTGCACATCACTGAATTCATTCACTTCACTGGAGGCTCGCTCACTGCACATCACTGAATTCATTCACTTCACTGGAGGCTCGCTCACTGCACATCACTGAATTCATTCACTTCACTGGAGGCTCGCTCACTGCACATCACTGAATTCATTCACTTCACTGGAGGCTCGCTCACTACACATCACTGAATTCATTCACTTCACTGGAGGCTCGCTCACTGCACATCACTGAAGTCATTCACTTCACTGGAGGCTCGCTCACTGCACATCACTGAATTCATTCACTTCACTGGAGGCTCGCTCACTACACATCACTGAATTCATTCACTTCACTGGAGGCTCGCTCACTGCACATCACTGAATTCATTCACTTCTCTGGAGGCTCGCTCACTGCACATCACTGAATTCATTCACTTCACTGGAGGCTCGCTCACTGCACATCACTGAATATCACTGAATTCATTCACTTCACTGGAGGCTCGCTCATCAGCACTGCCATCTCACACTTGAGTCTCGCTCATTGAACTTCGCCCTCTCACACTTCACAGAAGTCTTACTACTTACACATTCCCCCCTCTTGTGCCTCACAGGAGTCTCCTTCTTTGCACATTATCACACTCTTCCACCTCACTGCAGTCTCACTCACTGCACTTCACTTGTATTCAATGTCTCTACTCCAGGCAGTTTCAGTTTTGAGACACGTGGCTGATACAGTTGGTTTTATCACCGAATTATGTTTGTTCTATTAGCCATACCTCCTTTGAACTCAGTATGATGAATAGTTGTAAGAATGCAAAAACGGATGACCAAATGCATGGATGATGAAGGAATACTGAGTGTATGGACAGATGGATTAGTGAGTGCATGGATGGAAGCATCAAGGCATTTTCAGCTACAAGCGAGGCCTATTGGCTTTGACAATGCGAGTTTACTTTTGGTTTGGATAAAGTTTTTCATCAGACAGCAAACCTTCACTGTTCGTGAATTATCTGGTAAGAAATAGTCAGAAAAGGACCCACATAGCTTGCATAAAATCAGCTTTTCTGATAGTCACACTATTCAGGAGTGCAAAAAATGTCAAAAAGTACAGTGGAACTGGGAAAGAGCTCATTTTTAGTAGTGGGCATTCCAGAGCCTTCTTACGAATTACTGATGATGGTTCTTAGTCATCAAACAGATTGGGGAGATTTGTCTCGACTTCAGCATTTCATGAGGTCACCTTTGACCCTGCCTTTGAAGGATTAAAGAAAAAGCAGAGAGAACAATGATTCTGGCATTTAATATGAAGAAGTCTGACATTGAAATCTTTCAAACTAGGAAAAAACAAGCAATGGCAAAGCCAGTGGGTTTCACCTACGTGAGAGCTATTAGCTTTGCCAATGTCTTTTAGCCATATTTTACAGCAGTGTGGATTGTAATAGAGTAGACTGGAGTGAAGTGGCATGGCGTAGAGTGGAGTAGACTGGCTTGGAGTGGCGTAGAGCAGCGTGGAGTAGAGTGAAGTGGCGTAGAATGAAGTGGTGTAGAGTGGTGTAGAGTGGAGTGGTGTTGAGTGGCATGCAGTGGAGTGGAGAGGCATAGACTAGAGTGGAGTGGTGTAGAGTGGAGTGGACTGAAATAGAGTTGGGTGGCGTAAAGTAGAGTAGAGTGCAGTGGCGTAGAGTGGATTGAATTAGATTAGGTATGATTAGAGTAGAGTGGTGTAGAGTGAAGTGGCGAAGACTAGAGAGTCATGGAGTGGAGTTGCGTGGAGTGGCATGGAGTGGCGTAGAGTGGAGTGGCATGCTCAGAGTGGTATGGAGTGGCATTGAGTGGAGTAGAGTAAAGTGGCATATAGTGGAGTGGAGTAGAGAAGAGTAGAGTGGCGTAGAGTAAAGTGGCACAGAGTAAAATAGTGCAAAGTGAAGTGGGGCAGAGTAGAGGGGCATAGAGTAGAGTGGCATTGTGTGGAGTGGAGAGGGGTAGAGAGGCATAGAGTTGCACTTTGTGGAGTGGAGTAGAGTGGCAAGGCGTAAAGTAAACTAGAGTGGCAGAGAGTGGCGCAGAGTGGAGCAGCATGGAGTGGCATAGAGTGGTATAGAGTAGAGCAGAGTGGCGTAGAGTAGACTGGACTGGAATAGAGTGAAGTGTTGTAGAGTAGAGTGGTACAGAGTAGAGTAGAATGGCATAGAGTGCAGTGGCATAGAGTGCAGTGGAATAGAGTAGAGTGGCACAAAATAGAGTAGAGTGGTGAAGAGCAGAGTCCAATGGTGTAGAGTGCAGGCGCATAGAGTGCAGTGGCATAGAATAGAGTGGGGCAGAGTAGAGCAGCTTGGCATAAAGTGCAGTGGCATGGAGTGCAGTGGAACAGAGAGCAGTGGTGTAGAGTAGAGGGGTATAGAGTGCAGTGGTGTAGAGTGCAGTGATGCAGAGTAGAGTGCAGTGGCATATAGTGCAGTGCCTTAAAGTGCAGTTCAGAATATAGGGGTACAGAGTGGAGTACAGTTGTGTAGAGTAGAGTGGTGCAGAATAGAGTGCAGTGGTTTAGAGTGAAGTGGCATAGAAAAGAGTGGTGTAGTATAGTGGTGCAGAGTAGAGTGCAGTGGCATGGAGTGCAGTGGCGTAGAGTATAGTGGTGCAGTATAGAGTGGTGTAGAGTGCAGTTGTGCAGAGTTTTGCAGTGTGGCATAAAGCGCATTGGCATAGAGTGCATTGGCATCGAGTACAGTGGAGTAGAGTAGAGTGGTGCAGTGTAAAGTGGCATAGTATGTTGTAGGGTACAATGTCATAGAGTGCAGTGTCTATAGTATAGCAGAGTGGTGTGGCATAAAGTGCAGTGGCATAGAGTAAAGTGGTGCAGAGCAGACTGTCTTAGAGTGCAGTCGCGTAAAGTGCAGTGGTGTGGAGTGGTGCAGAGTAGAGTGCAGTGGCATAGAGTGCAGTGGTATAGAGTAGAGTGGTGCACAGTAGAGTGTCATAGAGTCTAGTGGTGTAAAGTGCAGTGGCATGGAGTAGAGTAGTATAAAGTAGAGTGGCATAAAGAGATGTGACTAAGAGCAGAGTGGTGTTGTGTAAAGTGCAGTGGCGTAGAGTGGTACAGAGAAGAGTGCAGTTGTGTTGAGTGGTGCAGAGTAGAGTGCAGTCGCAAAGAATGCAGTGGTGTAGAAAAGAGTTGTGCACAGTAAAGTGCAGTGGCATAGAGTGGTGCAGAGTAGAGTGCAGTGGCATAGAGTACAGTGACGTAGAGTAGAGGGGTGCAGAGTAGATTGGTGTAGAGTGCAGTGGTAAGGAGTATAGTAGAGTTGCATAAAGTGCATTGGTGTAGAGTGCATTGGCATAGAGTGCAGTAGCATAGAGTAGAGTGGTGCACTGTATTGTGGCATAGTGTGGTGTAGAGTACAATGGCGTACATTGCAGTGGTGTATAGTGCTGTTGCCTAGACCAGAGTGGTGTGGAATAAAGTGCAGTGGCCATGTTGCAGCAGAATTCATCAGGGCTAGTCTTCTGTTGTTGTATAGAAACAATATTAATAAGAAGTCGAAAAGTTCATAAGTGTAATTTCTTATGTAGCCCCACTAACTTCTGTGGAGTATAGAGCCCTGTGTGTTTGTCATACCATTCTGTCTGAGGGAGGGTACTCCTGTGTGAACATTTGCGCGTCTTGGCGTTGGAACGCCAAGACACTTGAATGTTCACACAGGAGTACCCTTCCTCAGTGTGGTGCAGAGTAGAGTGGCATAGAGTGTAGTGGCATAGAGTACATTGGTGTAGAGTGTAGTGGCATAGAGTGCAGTGGCATGGAGTGCAGTGGTGTGGAGTAGAGTGGTGTGGCGTAAAGTGCAGTTGCGTAGAGTAGTAGAATAGAGTAGAGTGGCATAGAGTGAAGTGGCCAAGAGTTGAGTGTTGTGGCATAAAGTGCAGTAATGTAAAGTGCAGTGGCGTGGAGTGCTGCAGAGTAGAGTGGGTTAGAGTGAAGTGGCAGAGGGTGCACTGGTCTAGAGTAAAGTGGTGCACAGTAGATTGCAGTTGCGTAGAGTGCAGTGGCATAGAGTGGTACAGAGCAGAGTGCAGTTGTGCAGAGTCCAAAGTGCAGTGGTATACAGTGCAGTGGCAGAGTATAGTCGAGTGGCGCACATTTCAGAAGCATAGAGTAGAGTGCAGTGTTGTAGAGTGCAGTGCAGTAGAGTAGAGTGCAAATGTGGAGAGTGCAGTGGCATAGAGTACAGGGTAAGGGGATGGGAGGGGAAAAGAAGAAACCTGGAAGGGGGATGGTTGGGAGGGAATAGAAGCTACAAGGACGGGGGTATGGGAGACAGACGGAAAACACAAGCACTCACATGGAGTGCTTGAACACAAAAAAAAATGTAGCTCAAAAATGGGAGCGGTGGATGGACACAAGTACTTGCTCCAGGGAGGGCCAAACACAAGAAGAGGCCGTGATACCCGCATGCCGTGACAAACTGGAATGAAGGAAATGAGAGCGACGTGGAAGCTAACAAATTGTAAGCTATGGGTGGGCTCTAACCACTGTACATAAACAACAGGTTTCACAGAGACAACCCATGCACTGTCTAGGTGAAAACTAACAAGTACAATTTCTAGATCAACATTTAGGGATTCACAGTCATAGAGAAGGATGCTGTCCAACTGAGTGTTAAGGCGCTTCATGTTGAGATATATTCGATTGAAACTACTATTGCCAAGGATGCACACAATGCTGAGACACTTGAAATTGTGCCATCAAAGATGTAGTTGTCAAACCATTCATCTAATTTTCCTCTTGGCACAATAGGAAAATGAAACATCTGCCTGCTTTCTCATACAAGGCCTCAGAAAGACAAAGACAAGATGTGATGCAGACTCCTGGAATTCACCAAAGAGTGAAGCAATATTCTTCTTTTCTGAAAACACTAAGAAAGGGGCCTATATCAGCTTATTACCGCTATTCTCCAGGCATACATACCCTTATGCCAGTTACTTGTTAACATAAACACTTGATTCAGGGAGGGGATGTCAAACTAGAACCATCATGGAGGTGAAGCCACCTGAAGTGCAGAAAATCCATCCAAAATATCACTAGGGATGGCATACTGCCAGGAAGAACCATCTAGCTGACCATACTGATCAGTGCTTATCAAACAAGCACTTTTGTTAAATTTGCATCACTGGTGTATATCTCCTCTGGCTCCCGCTCTCTTTAGACCATTGCTGGAAGTATTCTTGGTTCTGGTGATCTAAAAGGTACTGATGCCTGAACAAGAAAGTGAAGTTACTGGAATAGGAACCTGCACTCCTTAAGTTTAATTCATCAACTGATTTGGTGGTTAGGTCAGAGGTGAGGAAATGCCGCCTAGAATCAACAACATTATTGCTGCCTCAGGATAAAGAAAGCCTTTAAATAGATACACTTGAGGGAAAGATCTTTGGGCCCGATTACTACTTTGGCGGTGCTGTGCCGGCTCTCCGCCGGCACAGCACTACCGAAGAAGCGCAAGAACTGCCCGCCTGATTACGAGTTCAACTCGTGCAGGCGAACGGTCCTTTTGCTTTTCCCACGGTGGTGTGCCAGTCCCACTCAGCATATTACATTGCCCCACCACCATGCCAACGCCAGGGAACGGCAGCTCCCTGGTGCAGCCTGCGGTCCACCAGCAGAAAGACTCACTGGGCCTGATTCACAGAACTAACTTACGACAAAATCCTAAACTTACTACCATTTTGGTATTCACAGAATGAACTTACTCATTTTGGTATTCACAGAATGAACTTACTCATTTTGGCATTCACAGAATGAACTTACTCATTTTGGTATTCACAGAATGAACTTACTCATTTTGGTATTCACAGAATGAACTTACTACCATTTTGGTATACACAGAATGAACTTACTACCATTTTGGTATTCACAGAATGAACTTACTACCATTTTGGTATTCACAGAATGAACTTACTACCATTTTGGTATTCACAGAATGAACTTACTCATTTTGGTATTCACAGAAGGCACTTACTCATCAATGAGTAAGTGCCTTCTGTGAATACCAAAATGTGTAAGTTACACAAAATGAGTAAGTTACATAAAATGTGTAAGTTACACAAAATGAGTAAGTTACACAAAATGTGTAAGTTCACACAAAATGTGTAAGTGCCTTCTGTGAATACCAAAATGAGTAAGTTCATTCTGTGAATACCAAAATGAGTAAGTTCATTCTGTGAATACCAAAATGAGTAAGTTCATTCTGTGAATACCAAAATGGTAGTAAGTTTAGGATTTTGTCGTAAGTTACTTCTGTGAATCGGGCCCACAGAGTCGTAAACCGGCAGACGGAACACCATGGACCGCCAGACTCGTAATCAGGCTCTTAATCGTAATCAGTCTCTTTGGACGCAAGCATTATGGAAGAATGTTACACTGCTCTATTGGGTAGATTGAGGTGGTACAGTGGTTCACTGTGGTAGTTAATGCTGATATTTCTAGATCACCATCCAGAGACAAGAGGCAAGACTTCTCGGAAGTGAAGAATGAGGAAACACTTATTTTCAAACATGGCATCAGTGCTGCATCAGATTTTTCAGCAGTTGGATTACTGCCATTGCCTGCTCATGCACTGTATGGCATAGCACAGTCTGCCAGGTTTTCAGCTTGATACACCATAGGCTCTAATTAACTGTGTTCACAGGAAATGTTCTGCTTGGTTCACATGCTGGCAATCAGTTGCACAAGATGAAAGTGGAAAGTGATACTGCAAAACCCATAGAGTTTTAAAGACAGAAGTAGCACTTTAGGACTCACATCAAAGATTAAACAATGCTATCACCATTAGCATGTCTACTGGCCCTGCGGGCAGAAATTGTCCCAAAACCAGCCATACAAGAAGCACAACAAATTGTTCTGTATCCGTTGTGCAAAGAGATTATCCTCTGCAGTTCAAAATCCCTTAGGCATTCAACCCAAATAGTCCAGGCAAAGCAATCTCTACCTGATGAAATACAACACCTGCCACCTAATACAGCATACATAAATGGTGGATCATCCCAAGAGCAGGAACACTTACACAGCGTGCTTCTTGTTTCACAAAAGGCTTTCAAAATGAAGATGTACATGCTCATCGTGAACTCGGTGGGAGAAAGATGGGAAAAGATACTTACACTCCATGATAAGATTCATGATCACAAGTGCGCATTTCCAATTGTAGTTCGTAACATTTATACTCAAATCTACCCAAGCACCCTCTCCATTTTCATGGTGGTAGTTGTGTCCCATTTACAGTCGCGGCTCCTGGAGGGAGTGCTACGGGCGGTGGGGTGGGGCGGGGGAAGGGCAGGGTGGGGGGTAGTAAACTCCGGCATACGGCCGGACAGAGTTGAGTACATAAAGAAATAAATAAAACGAATTACATTGCGTGCGCCGCATCGCCATTTGGCGTTGCAGCACGCACAATGAAATTAGTTTTATTTATTTCTTTATGTACTTAACTCTGTTCTGCCGTATGCCGGAGTTTACTACCCTGCCCCTCCCCCACCCCTCCGCCCTGCAGCACTCCCTCCAGGAGCCGCGACTGCCCATTTAAGTAATAAAGGGATACATGTCTCCCTTTTGGTGGACAGTGTTTCAAAAATGTAAAGTAAAAGTGAGCTTTCTTTAGAGCAAATCAGTGGGATTCCCACAATCCCAAATCTTAAGTTCCACTGCCCCATTTACTGTTAGGGGAACTACTGATTTAGCATGAGGCATGCCGGACGTAACCAGGGAAGATCTTTAATGACCATCACACATATGGAAAAAACTCTAGACTATTACAAGTGATTTTAAGATACACCCCCCTGCTTTGAGGATTTGTTTCTGCAATACAAAAATAATGCTGGCAGGCTCCTAAGGCATGTGCTGCTCCTGCCATGTCAGTGAAAGAACTGTAGTTAGATATACTCAGCAATTGTAAATTACTTCTGGGATGGCAGGAAATTGGCTGTGTGCTGGGCAGAGACACAACCACCACGAAATCTTAAATAGGTTCGAAATGACTGTAGGAAATTGGGTTACCGGTTGGAGGGGGAGTGAAAGCATCTCAAGCAGCAACCACAATTCCTGATAGGGTGAAGTCACAAGCAAACCCCAAATTAACCTGTGCTTAAAACCTGCTTGTAGCTTGTCACAATGCAGTTAGGATTAACTTAGAGGCAATGTGAGCAAAGTATTTATGTAGCACTTCAAACAGTAATAAAGTAAAAACACAACACAAGAAAAATCCCACATGGCGGGATGGCAGACATGGCCCACACACACAGCCGCTAGCGTCCACAGGCTCCCCCTATGCTCCGCCCACTTCCAGTTTCCCGTTTCCGGCTTCACAAACGCTGTGTTTCCAAATGCCGATGGACGGGCGAATGACCCCGCATTGCACTGACCAAAAAAGCTCTGAAGCACCGTTGCTATGATGAGGACGACTGATGGCTCTGGCCCCCACTGATACCTGCTGATTCCCGCTGACTGGAGGTGCGTTGCACAGCCTCTTGCATGGACGCATTGAGTCAGCTTCACGAAGTTTCATTTTCATTGACGCCGTTTCTGTTGGCGCTGCTGGCGAAAGGCGGCTCCAGCTCCTGCTCCGAGCTCCGATTTCTGCTCTGGTCTGGGGGCCGGAGCGGTGCACTTGACTCTTTTCCCTGCGGGAGTGGCATGAATGGCATGAGTGGCAGCTAGGAAGGGTCCGGAATAAGGTGAGGGCAGGAGCGATATTGTGGGCAGCATGGTAGTGACTGCCTGCTGCTTATTGCTTACCCCAACAGCTACGTGGTGATCTCCTGGCCCCCCTCTTTCTCTCCATAAGGAGCTACATGCTGGTAAGCTGTAGGAGAGACATTCTGAGGGCAGAAGAACTGGAACAAGTAAGGTGGGAGATGGGACTAAACGACAAAACTTGCAAAAAACTGTGAGTAACTTGGAGTAGACCGCTTTAAGTGCTGCAAGCGCTGGGATAGACTAGAAGTTAATCATAAGACGCCCCTAGCTGCCTAAAAGTACTTATTGGTGAATTTTCAGGGAAAAGGCAGTAGGTTACACTGCCAGATAGTACTATGCTACCCCCCTCACTATTCCTTACTTCCCCTCCATTTTCTATCGGCCCACTGTGAAAAACAGAAGATTAAGATAGCTGGAGAAAGTGGCAACTGTTTGTGTTCGCTGAACTATCCTTAAGGAGACCCTGAAGCCCTGTATATCGCCCTGGTCTTGCATAATTTGTTTGTACAGGTGGTCTGAGATTGTATTCCGCTCTCGCCTTCATATAAATTAGAAAATGCACGCAAAACAATCCAAAGCAGGTGAAAAAAAGGAAATTTTAGAAATGTCAGGTCAGACAACTACACCCTCTCCAGCTCCAAGAGGGGTACGAAGAGGACAGAGAAATGCGCAACAGAGGATGGAGTCAAAGGCTAAGGCACTGGCCGAGAAGGAAAAACAGTCTGAGCAGAATGAACTCATTGACCCATCAGATGATGATGAGTACACATCGGATCTGGAGATAGAGAGGGGTGCACACAGCCATCCACCAGATGGACGAATGGGGATGCAGAGCAGCATAGATCAAAACACAGATGGGGTGACACAGAACACAAGCGATGAAGCTCTGCTTAGCCCCAGGCAATATCCTCTCTTTCATAAGCTCCCAAAACATCAGATCGCGATCAAGACTAAAGATCCTGTACAAACCAACTTTGAGGATGAAACTGGTTTGGTGCAAACACAAGATGCGATAAATCCCTTGCAAAGTGTTTACATAGCTGCTTCCCCCTCCCAAAGCACACATGGAATAGAGAATCTCTTACAGGTCACAGTGAGTGGAAGTCAAGACAACCCTGAAAGTCTGGTAGAGCCAGAGCCAGGGATTTCGGGAGCTGGGATGAGCGGAGAAGCGTCAATTAAAAAAATGCTATTAATTATACTTTGCGAGATTAGGGACTTTAAAGTATCTCAGGCATTGGAGATTGCACACCTGTATGAAAGACTGGCTAAACGGGAAGAAAAAACTCTCCAATACACCAAAGAGACTAGAGGGGGCCGAAAATCGAGTCTCAGATCTTGAGGACAAACTCTCGGCCATGCACCAAGACATGCAAGCTCTGAGCAGAAGTAAAAACCAGATGGAGCTAAAACTCCAGGACCTAGAAAATTACAACAGACTCTCAAACCTCCGCCTAGTGGGAATCCCGGAAGGCTCTGAAAGTACGGAAGTGGGTGAGTGGTGCAGATCACTACTAAGGAGAGTAATGCCAGAGCTACAAGGGGATATTACAATTACAAGGGCCCATAGGGTCCCAGCGCAAAAGGAACTTAATGCCAAATTTCCGCATGCAATACTTTTGAACTTTTCGAACTGCAGAATAAAGGAAAAAATATTAAGCACTGCTATAGCAAAAAGATCTTTTTCCACTCCAGAGATTCAACAGTTCAAATATTTTCAGATATGTCCGCAGCTTCAGCACGCAGACATAAAGATTTCGTCAAGATGATTGACAAATTCAAAGGAAGGGGAGCCCAAGCGACAATTGTTCAGCAGTCAAAGCTTAAAGTACTCGCTAAAGGGAAATTTCAAATTTTTTGGGACACCCACGATGCTCAATTACTCCTGACAGAGCTGTCTGCTGGGCGAGAGTAATACCTGCTTCAGATCATGTAGAGGGTTGGGTAGGAAGCAGGCAAACAGCTCATTAGTTCAGCAAGCTGTTCGTTTAAGGGTGGACGAGGGGTGAGTCTTAAAGGATGCACAGGGATGCAAAAAAATGGCATCCAGTAAAGAAGGGTGGAAGGAGGTAATAGTGGGTAATTCCGTCCTTCGAGGGTGGGGGTCTGGGAGGGAGGTGGAGGGGGTGAAGCAATTACAAAAAAGAGAGTTCTTCCATGAGTGCTCAAAACAACTTGTCTATGAGTTAAAATCCTGCAGGTGTGATTTCGAAACGATAAACTATAATAAGGAGATGTATGTTACATATGTTACTTTTTGAAAATTTGAAAATTTAAATGTTCTTAGAAAAGTGCACCTTAACATTGAGTCTGCTAACCGTACTAAAGGGGTAATATGTTTTTGGTGTGTGTCTCATGATAGTATCAGCCACTTTAGATATCTCAGGTACTGTATAGATCCCGTATGCACTTTAGTTTCTAGCTGCTATGAAATCTAATCAGATCTTTCCCTTGCAGCGTAGGTCAGCCTATATGCACAGTACGCCTTACGGAGACCTGATTATTAGTCGCCCTAAGAGTGTCGGTATAATATATCCTTAGCCAATGCCTGTGGCCTCGATTTATGCTAGCAACAGTCACTTTATATATTTATACATTTTATATATTATAGGTACTGTTTATGCTATTTGTATGCTGTATATGCACATTAGATTTTTGTTTTCTATGGACATAAATTGGATACTTTTCGATACAGCACAGAGCACTTTATATAGCCTTATTGTATGCTTGACTTATGTTAGCACTAGCCACTTTAGATATCATAAGTAATGTATATATCTTCTAAGCACTTTAGCTTCTTAGCTGCTATGAAATCTAATCAGATGCTTTTTGTACTCCACAAGTTAAGCTAAGCTTTCCTTGTACCTCACAGAGATTTGACCATTAGTTATATTTTATGTGTTCTCAGTCTGTGTCTGAGGTTCACGATCTATGTTAGCACTAGTCACTTTATATATTTTAGGTACTGTAAATGCTATCTATATGCTATTTTTGCACTTCAGTCTTCTGTTTTCTACAGGCATAATATACACACCTTAGAAAAAATTGTGGGGCTCATAATGTAAGCAATGTGATTTTGAGAGGCGCAGGTCTGCGGGCTACGGCTCTAGAATCGATTTACGATGCCACCAGTCATCTTTGATAGTCCAATAATAAGTAAGAAAGACTTTACGGTTCTTTCTTTTAACGTAAATGGACTAAACAATAAGCGCAAAGCCCAGGCAATTGAAAGCTGGCTCAGAAGTCATAATCCTGATGCTATTCTGCTACAAGAAACCCATTTCCGGAGTGCATCAGATGCAAGCAAAATCTTCCAGAAATGGGCTGGGTTTCAATGTTCAGCAAGCGCGGGGTGCGGACAGAAGGGGGTGGGAATATATGCAGGTAAACACGTACAATTCCAAGTAAAAAACATGCAGACGGACATAGGGGGCATATGGGCTTTCATACATGGAAAGTTAAATCAGTCAAATCTCACTTTGGCTAAAATCTACGCACCAGTTCTCGATAACCCTCTACCCCTGCTTCAGCTCAAACAGGCTCTATCCTGCATTCCCGGCCCTATTATATGGGGGGGGCGATTTTAATTTCCTCCAGGATCCCTCAGTCGACTCTTCTAGAAATACTTGAAAACAAAACAAGCCGCAGGTGGCTACCGCCCTGGCTAGTTGCAAAAATGACTTAGACATGGTAGATTGATGGCGCCTTCAAAACCCGGGAAAACAGGACTTCTCATGTTTCTCAGCGAAGTATGGAACGGCTTCCAGGATAGACTTTTTCCTGATTTCGCATGGCCTCATCATTAATATGTATGATCACATCCTGAACGCTTTCTCAGACCATGCACTAATTAAAATGGAAGTAGCTGGAGTAGGACCCAGGGCAAAAACGCACAAGAGGTGGTATTTTAATAAACTTAATCTGGAAAACGAGAGCTGGTGCACAGAGATAGCCATTGAGATTAGTGCTTTCTTACTCAACAATACAGACGCTGCTCCAATAAATATAGTGTGGGACGCATTTAAGGCTACACTACGAGGGATAATTACATCAAAAGAAATCCCGCAACAAAGGGCTAATAAAGAAAAAAGGCTAAAGATCGAGGCAAGATTCGCACAGGCAATGAGAGAGCACATTAAGGATAGAAATTTTAAGACAAAACAAGAGCTGCTACAAGCGAAACTACAAATGTGGGAGTACTACCATCAATTAGCAGACATAGTAAGTATGACCTATCTCCAAAAGGCATACGAAGAAAGAGAATATACAGGGAAACTACTTGCATGGCAGGCAAAAGAGAAACAGGTCCAAAATAGAATTGAAAGTATCCTGGATGAGGAATCTAAAAAACAACTAGTTAGGACTGATGACATCGGGGATGCTTTTTTGAGGCATTATAGGGTAACTTATCAGTCAGACCAACAGATGCCTCCCGACCACATTGTCGGCTTTCTCGACAATCTGCCAATTCCTAATCTAAATAGCGAGATTAGAGAAATACTATTAAATGAACTCACCTTTGAAAAAGTAGAATTGGTGATAGGTTCAATGGCAAATTGTAAATCAACCGGAGAGGACGGACTGCCAGAAGAGTTATATAAAAGGTTCGCCCCAATCCTTAACGTCCAAATCTTAAAATTGGCTAACCATCTACTTAAAGGAGGGGAACCCCCGGCCTCGTTCCACACAGCAGTGGTAGTCAGCGTTCTGAAGAAAGATAAAAATGAGGAAAATGTAAATTCCTATAGACCTATAAGTCTTCTTAACGTTGACTACAAGATCTTCACAAAGCTTCCTACAAACAGGCTCAATAGAATAGTGGGTCCACTTATCCAAGTAGATCAATGTGGATTCGTGGCAGGGAGAGAGCATTCGACCAACACGAAATTCTTAATAGAAGCATTAGAATATCTTAATAAGAATGGTATAGAGGCTCAGGTATGGTTTTTAGATGCTGAGAAAGCTTTTGATTTGGTATCCTGGGACTGTCTGTTTTTAATTTTGGAAAAGTTTGGCTTCCCAGAAGGGTTTATACAATTAATAAGAAATGTATATAATGGATCACAGGCACAAATATTAATCAACTCTAAAAATGTGGGTACGTGCCGAATAAATAGAGGCACAAGGCAAGGTTGTTCCTTATCCCCTATTTTATTTGCCCTTTTTATAGAACCCTTGGCTATAGCTATCAGATAAAAAATGCCACATACTGCTCCCCTACAAGGCATGACCAATATAAAACTCTACGCCGATGATATCGTCCTTTTTTTAAACTCGGAGGAACACATTCAGGAGGAGATTCTAGGGATCTTTTCGGAATTCCAGGCAATAGGTGGCTATAAAATAAACAAGGCCAAAACAGAAATCCTGTTATGTAACTGCTCCGCTGATACGCTACTGCCAAATCTAACGCTTGTAAATAGTTCTCGCCCAAAAGATATCTAGGGATATATGTGACGGAAAGAGTAAAGGAACTATTCCATTTGAACTATATTCCCCTGATACGAAAAGTTAAAAACCTTTTTACAAGTTGGAATCAACTGCCATTATCAATATTAGGAAGGGTGGCACTCATACGAATGTCAATTTTACCACTATTTAACTTCTTATTTGCAGCAGCTCCGTGCGCATTAGAAACATCTTTTTTAAGGAGATAGATAATCTGTTTTCATCCTTTTTATGGGCCAATAAGGCACCAAGACTAGCCCTAAGCACTTTAAATTACCCGACTGAGGAGGGAGGATTGTCCCTCCCAAATATAAGAGATTATTATCATGCAAACTTAGCACATAACAAACATAGATTTTATACCCAGTCTTACTCTTCGGAGATGGATAATTTTTTTATGGATAAAATTTTAATGGAATACAGAATCACGGACCCAACAAGAATAGTTAAAAACCCGAAGAAAGTGCAGTACAAAGTTCTTCAATGGATTTTTAAACAAAAAACCCAGTTGTTAGTATATTATGGTATCCCCAGGATAAACGGTTCAACAAGACTGTCTTGTCTCTATACTGGGGAGGCTAAATTGCTACAAACTGGTATATTAAGAAAGTGGGAGGAGAATGGGTGTAGGCAAGTGAGAGACTTTCTTAACTCAGACTCCTGGAAAAAGTGGCCTGAGATAGAAATTGGACTTCTCCACTTAAAGGATATGCTTAAATGGTCATTTATTAAAATAAAGCACTTTCTGAAAAATATTGATGCTGGAACCTAAACAGCAAGATTAGATATAAGCGAAGCTCTAGAAGTCCCTGATAAGCAGTCAGTTAGCGCTTGGGTGAGAATCTTTAATGATAATAAATCTGCTCCTGCTTATGAAAAAATGCGAGATAAATGGTGGAAAAAAGAAGATTTGCAGATACCAAGAGCAACTTGGAGTAGAATTAACAAACTTAATGCTACAGTAATCAGGGGTGCTAATTTTAAACGAATGCAATTTTATACAAAATGGTTAATCTATAGGACTCCTTAATTTTTGCATAATATATACCCCCAGATTGACGATAGATGTTTTTGTTGTGCCAAGGAGGGAGGAGGCACTTGGTCTCATATTGTTTGGGACTGTACCAAAATTGAGAATCTATGGGATTTGGGAATTGAAAAATATCTTAGAACGTCCATAGGTCAGTCTATATCTATTGATAACTACATTGCAGTCCTGGGATGCTCTCCAAATGCAACATTGAACAATATGCAGGAAGAATGCTTATTTATATCCGCCTTAGTGGCAAGATCATTAATCTTGCACAACTGGCGCAGCAACAATATACCTTCTTTTCAAGCATGGAGAGCTAAACTTTCCAAAGTTAAAGAACTAGAGAGATGATATGCACTAAGATCAGGATTGTGTAGGAAATTTGAGAAACGTTGGAGTTCCATAGGAAATTAGTTTAGGTTCTGGGTAAAAAGTAACCCTGGGCGTAGTTCGCGTAGTAGCGCTACGCGTAGCTACGCGAAGTGCACTTCGCACTATGCAAGCTACGCGTAGCTACGCAAACTGCGTAGTGCGGTAGGGAAATGCTGTTCGCACTGATTGCACAGTGCCGGATGCTTGTCCGCACTGTGCAATCATTGCAAACGGCATCTTGCACAGTGCAAGCAGTCGTTTTCTGCCGCTCGAGTAGATTTGTACTCGAGCTGCAGATTTTTCAACGCAGACTGGTAGTTTCTCATGGCGAGCGGTCGCGAGCATACGCGACCACTCGCAATGAGAAACCTGACCTCCCTGCGTTGAGAATCTCGCCCGGAGGTTTATTTTCCACGCTCGCGATCGGCAACTTTATGATGCTGATCGCGAACGAGGAAAAAGTCTCGCCGGGATGTTGATTTTGCTCGCTCGCGGTCGCCAACTTGACGTTAAGGACCGCGAGCAAGCAAAAAATGCCCGCTATGCTTTTTTGCACTGTGCTACGTGCAATTCGCGTAGCGCGTAGTAGCGCAAACTACGCACGCTCCGCGAGCGTAGCGTAGTACTACGCCCAGGGTTAGTAAAAAGATTGTTGTTTGAGAAATTGTGCAATATATGGGTTTTTTTCATAGATGTTAATGGACTCTAAGAGCGTTAAATATACTCCTTAAAGATCGATTTTTATCCATACCTATGCCACGTTGGTAACCCTATTTTACATCGAGCACTTATGCACTTTCACCTTTTCTCTATATTTGTCTTTTGTTGTCTGAGGAATTGTGCAATATATGATTCCCTATGGATAATTTGTGTCTCTAAGAATCCTAATTCTACTGTTTATAAATCGATATCTGCATGTATTTTTGCCATGTCACCAATTGTGATTTATATCAATTATCTACGCACTTTGCACTTTACTCAGTATTTGTATATCGTATCATGAGTTGAACTCTCAATAAAAAAATAATTAAAAAGAAAAATCCGGGGGGGCGTGGCTGGGCAAGGTGGCCGAACGGACGTGATTCGTTCCGGCTCCCGGTCCGCGCCAGCCTTTCAAGCTCATAAATGCGTGCAGGCATCACTGATTCACCGGCCCAACACAGCAAAATGCGGCGGAACCATCAGAGATAAGGTGGGAGACAATTTCGGCAGCGAGGCATCGGCTCCGAGGCTCCATCAAGGCCGGGAGCGGTGGGTCGCGCAGCTCCACAACATGGTGGCCGCCGGGGCCCTCGGACGCGGACCCTGACGGACACGGGGCAGCCTCCCCAGAAGCCAAGCGCAACCCCCCGAATACTCTTGCCACAATCAAGGCACCCGGAAAGGGGCACAGAGGCAGTAGCGCCTTAAAGGCTCAGAGAGGTATCCCCGCCGATCTTAAGACAGGCATCCCGCCGGCGCCACGAGACCCGCGGAGGGAGAGTCCACAAGTACCGGGTGAGTCAGCAGAAACATCGCGACCCCCAGCTGCGGGGGGGCACTCTCCGGGCCTTTCACACTCTCCCTCCCGAACGCCGTTCTCAAATCCACCGGCACGGGAGCCTCGGTGCCTGCATAGGTCCTTTGCCTGACCCTAAGATGGCGGCCTTTCGGGCGCGGGGCCGGTAATGAGAGATTGAGGAGCTGCCTCGGTCGACACTAACGTGCCACAAAGCCCAGCACTGGACAGGCGGGAGGCTGCACATGAGTTGCTACATCTCCATGGAGACAGGAGGGGCGAGGATATTGCCTTAAAGTAGCCCCCCTCTAGGGGTAACAAGATCCAGGAGGACGGGTTCCACAGCCCCCCTGGGCTAAGGCGCCGCCAGCACCGTGAGTCCGTCCCAGCCCTGCCTTACACCAGCACCATTCAGCTGGAAGGAGAAGAGACCCCCAGCATCGTAGACCGACCAGTGTGTCGGGATTCCAGGGAGGGCCACGGGGGCCCGCACCTATGCCGCCGAAAAGGGCACCGAATAAAGTTTCTAACTTCTTCTCCACTGCGGAGAAAAAGCAGGCGTCAGAGCCCACTGGGCCCACGGCAACCATGGCTCTCACGAAGGAGGATCTGCTGGTGTCTCTGCTGGAATTTAAATTGGAGCTACGTGCTGAACTCAGCCAGGACATCAAGGACTCCATCGATCACCTTAAATCAGATCTCAACGCCCGAATGGCCACACTACAGCAGGATGTCGACTCGGTGGGAGTCAGGGTGATAGATCTGGAAACGCACACCCAGGAACTGGAGAAGAAAACCGCGGACACGCAAGCTGAACTACGCGAGCTGCGAGATCACCTACGCCAGGCCCAATTGAAATCCGAAGATTTGGAAAACAGGGCGCAACAAGACAACATCAGAATTCGGGACCTGGAAGAAGGAGCAGAGGGACCCGACCTTGAAGCGTTCCTTGAGGGCCTCTTCGTGGGGATCGTTAGCCCACAGACGGTTAAAATCAAGCTGGACCGGGCACACCGGGTAGGAGGCCAACCGACGGGGGAGCGGCGGCGGACGAGAGACATTCTGGCGCAGTTTCACTCCTTCAAGGTGAAAGAACAGATTTTGCAGGCAGCCAGGAGGAAAAAAGACATCTCATTCCAAGGTCACAAATGTAGTATCTATCAAGATCTGGCACCTGCCACTTTGGCGCGACGGCAACAATTCAGACCCCTCACGACAAAGCTGCGAGAAGAGCATATAAGATACAGGTGGACTTACCCATTCGGCTTGAGCTTCGAACATACCAATAAGATGAGACACATCACTGAATTGAATGAGGGGTTGAGATTGTTAGGACTTCCGCCTGGTGAGTCTGAAACCTCCCAGGAAGGGCAGCGCGGACCAGAGCGGGACGGCTCGACCCACACACAATGGACTACCAGCTCCAAAGGAGGGCATAAGTGAAGACCAAAGATGGGATAGGACCTCGGGTCATCACAGAGGGCCAATACGTCTAGACGCCACACGAGGAGACCGGACATGTCTGGCCCAGAACCGCTCAGGGTCTTAAGACAACGCCTATTGAACATGATGAGGTGGCACTGGAATGGATACTTCTTGACACCCCCTGAGGGCAAACTCTTTGAACACTTGATTTGATTGAGGACTAGACACACGTGCTACTCTGCCACACCATGCAAGACAGCTGGGCCTGGCTAAGAGATACCGGCGGACAGCGGGCTTCTACATGCCTGAAGACTCAGGCGGATTAGCTTCCCTCAACCTTTGATGGCCTCACTGAACAAGAGACTTTGCTATCTACTGAACACTCGAGAGGGGCGCGGATGGGGACACCGGTTGCACCATCGGCCAACATGCCCAGGCGGGTAACTTCACCCGCAGTCGGAGAATTACCACCATTCCGACACCAATGGACGTTTGCAATGTTGGTAATGTTGGGACTTGAGGGTTTTCTTTTTGTTTGTTGGGAGGGGGGGTTTTTGGGGGTTGGTGGTGGCGGTACTACACTATTCACCTGAGACAGGTCCTAGTCTGAATACGCATGTCACGACTAGCGGGTGGGACGGGACTCCCGGTACTAGTTAGGGGGGCCAACCAGGCAGCTTTGATAATGGGGGTCAGGACCAGAGGGTAGGGACACCAATGAAACGATGGTACTCTCGGTAGGGTCATGGAATGTTAGGGGCCTCAATTCCCCCCAGAAGTGACAAAAAGTCTGGAAATACCTTATAGACCATCACTTTGATGTGGTAGCCCTCCAGGAGACGCACCTTCAAAGGGCGGAGGAAACAAGATTTAAACACAAACAGTATCCCCTGATATATAGATCCTCCGCTCTTACTAAGCAGCGTGGAGTCGCTCTCCTATTCCATAGCGCGACTAAATTCCAGCCAACTGCTGTTCAGGCGGACAAAGAGGGCAGGTTGGTCATGGTTAAAGTTAATCTGAAAGGTAGACTTTGTACTTTCATTGCCGCATATGCACCTAATACAGGCCAAGCGGCCTTCCTAGCCACAGTATTAGATAAATTAAGTGGTTTTGCAGAGGGGCCAACAATCTTGCTGGGCGATTTTAATCTCATATGGCAAACGGATTTGGACAGCTCTCAAATACACAGAATAGGCACCAGCTCCTTTTCCGCCCCTATTAAACGCACACTACAAGACTTAGGACTTAGGGACGCGTGGCGCACATTATACCATCAAACCAGGGATTTTACCTTTTTTTCTCATGTCCACCATACATACTCCCGCCTTGACTATATTTTTATTAGTCAGAGCCTCATAGGCTCGCTACAGGAAGCCAAGATTTTCCCCCTCGCTATTTCAGATCATTGCCCGGTCTCGATCTGCTTGCAGTGGAGTGGCACCGTGTCCACGACACCCAAGTGGTACTTCCCAATCTCCCTCACGCGAGATAGACTACTTCGAACTGAACTGCGGGAAGCAATCACTGACTTTTTAAAATTAAATACACCTGAAGACACGTCGATTTTTAATAACTGGGATGCCTTTAAACAGTAATACGAGGGAAATGCATTGAACTTAACTCCACCTTAAACAAACAGAGGGCAAAGGAGAGGGAGGGCCTCGAAGCAGCTCTGGAATCCGCTGAAAAAGAGCACAAGAACAATACTAACAGGGTCACTCTGCGCACTCTCACAGCACTGCGGGGCAAACTCAAAGCAATTTACCCCAACAGGGCAGAATATACATTACTGAAATTACGCCACCTCTCTTACTCCCAGGGCAACAAAATAGGTAAACACCTGGCCAGACAGCTGAGGGAGAAGCGCGAGAGGGAGTATATTGGCGGCATACAAGACACAAAGGGCGGTATGATCCACACAGATGCGGGTAAAGCTGACACGTTTGGGGTCTTATATAAGGCACTGTACACTGGGGAACCACGGGACATGGAGCAGCAAACCGGATATCTTCAAACATTACAACTTCCCCAGGTCTCCCGGGACTGGAACGATAGGCTTACGGCTCCCATAACCTCAGAGGAGGTGGGCGACACCATTAAGGCACTCAAACTCTATAAGGCCCCAGGCCCCGATGGACTCATGGTGCACTTTTACAAGACCTTTGCACCAGACCTAATACCGCACCTTGTGCAGCTTTTTAACAAAATGGCAGAGGAGGGGGGCGTGACCCCGACGAGGGCCGAAGCAGTGATTACGTTCATACCTAAACAGGGGAAAAATGACCATTTGTGCTCCTCATACCGCCCAATTGCTCTTTTGAATCTAGATGCGAAGCTTTATTCGGCTATTCTAGCAGCTCGGTTGAACGATCTGATGCCTGACTTAATTCATCCTGACCAGTCTGGCTTCATAAAGGGCCGGCAGACCCACAATAACATCCGGCGGACAGTGCACCACATCGAGAAAGCTACACAACGTAAGATACCGGCGGTTCTCGTGGGGCTGGACGCAGAGAAGGCCTTTGACAGGGTGGATTGGGCGTTCCTTTTTAATACCCTTACACATTTCGGCTTCGCGGATACATTTATTAATATGGTTAGGGCTAACTACATGCAGCCCCATTCTAGGGTACAGGTAAATGGGACTCTCTTGGCTCCTTTCCCCCTCACGAGAGGGACGAGACAGGGGTGCCCCTTGTCACCTCTGTTGTTCGCTCTCAGCATTGAACCCTTAGCGATGTCCACCCGGGAGTCACCGGCGATTAAAAGTATACCTTTTGGGGGAGACTTCCACAAAATCTCGCTTTTCGCAGACGACGTGCTGCTGTCCCTAGGGGAACCTGCCCCCCCCCCCTCTCTCCCAGCACTGCAATCCGAATTGACCAGGTTTGAAGCTGTTGCTGGATCTAAAATTCATCTGAATAAATCTTACATACTTAACCACACGGTCCCGGCAGAGGAGGCCAGGACATTGCAGGCACACTCTCCACTCCAATGGACTACACAATCTTTGCAATACCTAGGGATACAGCTGACACCACGTGTAGAAGGGCTATATAAAGCTAACTTTCCGCCATCTCTCACCCAACTCCAAAATGATCTTATGCGCTGGAAACCTCTTTTTATTTCATGGCTTGGTCGCATACACGCGGTCAAAATGACGGTACTTCCCAAACTCCTATATCTATTTCAAGCACTACATACTGAACTAGATAGAGACTTCCTCCCTAGGATTAAATCCTTGATCACTCAGTTTATCTGGCAAGGGGGAGGGCAAGACTATCCTTTTCAACCCTGAGGAGGCCTAGAGTGGAGGGAGGGGTGGGATTGCCGGATTTCGGCCTTTATTATAAAGCTGCCCAACTACGCATAGTGGCAGAATGGTCTAAACGGGAATCAGAGAAACACTGGTTCCACATGGACCGTGCCATTGTGGGGAGAACCATATGGGACCTCATATGGAAACCCAAGAGGGATCGGCCTGAGAACGCGTATATTAGCACCACTACACGCACCACTCTGAAAGTATGGTATTCTATCTCTGGGAACGCACGGTGGACTACATTCCCCTCACCATACACACCAATACATTTCAATCCAGCCTTCCCTCCGGCACTCCAGGAGGGGCCCTTTACCCCCTGGAAAGAGGGGGTCTGCATAGCCCTATCCCACCTTTTCCACAACCATGATATCCTCACATTCGAGAACTGTAAACGGGAGTTCCAGTTAGACCAAGCTGAACACTTCCATTATCTACAGCTCAAGCACTGGGCTCTTACCCCCCACAACCGTGACGCGGCCACGAGAGAGAGAACTGAGTTTGAAAAGTTTGTGCTGAGGGTAGGCTCCATGAGAGGAGTGATTTCTTTCCTATACAACCTTCTACTCTCCTCCACACAGTCCCCACGTCCTCGATACATGGCAATGTGGGAGGGGGTATTGCAAAGAAGCATACTCGATAAGGAGTGGGCTGGGCTATGGTCGGATATTACAAAATGTAATCACTCTTTGGAACTCTTGGAGGCACACCTTAAAACACTGATGGATTGGTACCTATACCCCACAAAACTCAAGAGAATCTTCCCGAATACTTCAGATCAATGTTGGAGGGGCTGTGGGTTGCTTGGTGACTTTCAGCATATGTGGTGGGACTGCCCCACAATCAAACCCTTTTGGGAGGAAATTTCAGCACAAATCAAATGTATGCTGGGATATCCTATCCCGACATCTATGGAGGGCACCCTCTTGGGCCTTAGAGACCCGTCGCTCGAACATCAAACTAAGGCAGATAAGGCCATTATGTGGACATGCATAGGAGCCGCGAAGGTAACGATAGCGGCAGCCTGGAAGAAAAGGGAAGCTCCCTCTCTCCCTCTATGGCACTCACGATTGTGGAAACTGTTGTGTCTGGAGAGGATGACGGATATCTTCCGGGATGATTATAAAAGCTTTGAATTTAAATGGGGACCGCTGGTCACCTTCCTCACAAAGGGGTTGCCCTTGGCAATGTGCCCACCCACGGTTAGGGACATGCACCTATTCCAATTTTAATGACCCCACAAATGACTAGGAAGTAGAGGACAACATGACGTGCCGCCGCCACCACCTATATTGTTTGTTGGGAGGGGGGGTTTTCTTTTCCACCCGTTTTTTTTTTTTCCTTTCTATCTTTGGGGATTTCTTCCCGGTTGGAAGAGTCAAAGTTAAACCCTGTCACAAAAGAAAGACAGGTTGAACGCTTATTTCTTTAGTATGCGGAATGTCCCATGCCTGAATAACATAGGAAACTGTACTTACCATTGGCGGAGCATCACTAACACAGGCATGGACCTCTGTTATATATGTAGGTTCAACCATGATGCAATTCCTATGCCGTACTTTCTACAATTGCCTTGCAAATACCTATGCTGATTGGCAATGAAACATATGATAAAATGTTAATAAACAGATGTTTTGGGAAAAAAAAAGAAAAATCCCACATCAATTTATAAAAAAAATAGAGTAAAATTGAATAAACTATTTGAGACCAAAACAACAAAAATCTAATCATCAGAACTGGAGATATGCAATTTTAAAGGTTTAAGTGAAAATAGTGCCAACTGTGGTTATCTGGTTGTGCCGGACCGGGACAAAGTCATGAGTTTATGCTGACCGTGATAGAGTGTCAGATCCAGGGACGAAGTTTGACCCACTGAACGAACTACCTTAAATCCTGGTTGCAGAGCATTGCAAGATACAGCGTCATGGATGTATCATGCAGCGACGGTTCCAAGAAGCTGCAGGCTTCGATGCATGGTCCTGAATCAGAGATGCAAAGCTGCCAGGATATTTTTTGTGATGCATCGCTTCTGCCTAAGAGCCCACTGCTGGCTGGCAGAGAGCCTTCAGGCCTACTTTCAAGGGTTCAGGACTGGGTTGGCACCACTTGGGGAGAAAGACTCATAGAAGGCAGAGTCCAGGTGTGGGTTGCAAGGTGGCTGGGGGCCTTTCTGTCCCTGATGCTCTAATCAGGAGGCCAGCAAACTCGCCCTTGTGGTCACTCTGGTGCTCCTGGGCTCAAATTACATGTCCAGGTCTTTTCACTCTGGTAGCAGGGCATCAGAGTAGCAGGGCAGCGGATTAGAAGTCATTCTGACCCTTCCACAGGTCCAGAGGCGTACTGAAGAGTGGGGTCTGAGGGTCCAACATTTATACCTGGTGCCAGCTTTGAAGTAAGAGAAAGTTCTGGAAGTTTTAACCCCCAAAGGGGTTTTGAATTTCCTGCGTCCCTGCCCGGGTCAAAGCTTGTCTGGGGGCACTAATGATTAGTATGAAACACTTTGTGAGTGTACTGAGGTAGAGCCTTTGTGATGTTCAAGTGTAGTAGGTAACAGGTCCTCACCCCTATCTAGTCAAAAATGGCCCATTCTACCAACACCTATTTACCTTTTGTCTCACTGTCTGCGAGCAATACACAAAGACCAACTGCTAGCTACACCTAGTCATGTTACCCAGAATATAGGCTGCAGGCACCAAATAGTTGGGACAAGAAAATGCCAACTTTCTAAAAGTGGCATTTTCAGAATTGTGACTTAAAATCTGACTTTACCATTAAAGAGAGTTTTAAATTACAGTTCTATATACACTAAACTCAACATTCCTGCCTGCTCCCAATTGAAAATGATCACTCATTAAATATAAAAGGTAACCTAATGTTATACTATTGGAGAGTCAGGTATTGCAGTAGTAAAAAAACAAACGTAAGAATTTTTCACTGCCAGGACATGTAAAATTTTAAATTATATGTCCACCTTTTTAAATACACTTCACCCTGCCCTATGGCTGTTTAGTACCTACCCTAGGGATGACATATATGTTTTAAAAATGAAGGTTTAGGCCTGGCAAAAGGTTCATTTTGCCAGATCGAAATGGCAGTTTAAAACTGCGCATGCAGGCAATGGCAGACCTGAGACATGTTTGACAGGCTACTTAAGAGGTAAGCATGATCAGTGCTGCAGTCCCACCAGCCAATTTTGATTTACAGGCCCTGGGTACAGGTAGTACCACTTTGGTTTGGACTTACTAAGCCAATTTTTCCATGTTTAAGGGAGTGAGCACATGCACCTTAGCACTGGTTAGCAGTGGGAAAGTTCAGAGTCCTAAGGGCAATGAAAATGAGATCAGCAAAAATGGAGAAGTAAGGCAAAAGTTTGGGGGAAGAACACTCTAAAGCTGAGAGGTCTAACAATGAGCCACTTATTCTAAAGCCTTTTGAAGTGTTCTGATGTTAATAATTTTGTGTTGTACTCCTCAGTATTAATGCATCAAATTATATTTGGTTTTAGTATATCCATTTGTAAGAATTCTGCTTTTAATTAAAGAAGACATTCTTACAGGATTGCCAGTTTTTTAAAAAGAAAAGAGTATGATCTCCAAAATTATTCTGGACTTTCTTAATGACACAAAAAAAGGTTACATCCCACATTTCACCTTTCTCAGGAGTTGATAATTATTTTAATTATTTTTCTTAATTACCTCATGCTTTAAAAATAAATCCTTCAGTAAAGGGAGGATATCTACACATAAGCCAAGCCTTCATCTTATAATGGATTTTCCTACTTTTGAAGTCACTCCACCTATTTGCCAACTCATTGTTCTGTAATGTCTTTCTAATTTATTTGTCACTCCTAGAAAATACTCCACACACTATATTCTTGCAGCTCAATAACTATACACTCATTGTAAACTGGCTCTTGTAACTTATATATGGTATTTGTTGGACTCAGTCCTTTCTGCAGGGTCATCCCCAAACTGTTTGCCTTCATCCTTTTGTTTTCTGAACTCTTTTTGTTGGCTTTCAGGACTCTGTCCACTTTACCACTGCAAACCAGTGCTCTCTCCTTAAAACATGATATAATTAGCTTTTCCCCAATTAGCATATTTAATTTAACTTGTAAGGTGCTAGTAAAGTGACACTACTTGTGCCCTGGGCCTGTAGATTAAATGCTACTAGTGGGCCTGCAGCACTTGTTGTGCTAGCCACTTAAGTAGCCCTGTAAACCTGTCTCAAGCCTGCTATTACAGCCTGTGTGTTCCAATTTAAACTGCAATTTCAACCTGGCAAAATAATCCTTTTGCCTGCCCCAAACCTTCCTTTTTAATACATACCGGTTATTCCTAGGGTAGGCCTTGGACAGCCCAAAGGCCAGGGTGTAGATTATTTTAAAATTAGGACATGTACTTTAAAATGTTATATGTCCTAGTAGAGAAAAACTCTTACATTTGTTTTTCAATACTGCAAAGCCTGCCTCACCCATAGGATAACATTGGATTTACCTTATTACATTTAAAAAGCTGTAAATTCCAAATGGGAACAGGGTGTGAGGCTCACCTGGTTTTACTGCAGGGGCGAAATCGATGGAATTGATGCTAGGTCCCAACTTCCCTCACCCACCTCCTTCGCCCAACTAGGTCAAAGCAAAAGAGGGAAGGTGGGGAAGGAGTGAAACAAAACAAGGAAAGGAAGAAGGGGTTGACTTCCACTGGTTCTTCTGTTGGGTGGTCACCAAGACTCCTAAATGAAAAAAACACAAGGTAAGTACTATTCTAGTGTACAAGTAACTGGCTGTACATATACACCCTACTTTTAATAAGATACCTGTGAATGAATATACTAAGCATGTGTGGGGGAACAACTCCCATGGAATGTAAAACACTCACAGTATCTGAAATAAGAAATACAATGTTGAATATGTATAAGGACTGCAAGAGTTTGGCAACAAACAAGAGATGAACATTAATATACTAACCTATGTTAGAAGCACCATAGGAGTATATGAGACCCTTTAAATAATAATCATCCGTTACGCCTGAATTTGGGAAAAACCAAAAAACTCATTTCCCAGGTCAAGAGAGAGCACGGATAAAAATAGGGCAAAAAGCGCAGGGTCACCTTAAACAAATAAGTGGACTACCTATTATTAATAATATAGTCTCTCTTTTTCCTTTGCAGCAAGAAGAGACTTATCAGAATCAAAAGACCACCAGAATCACACTTCTATCAATAAAGCCATCAGATAAGTGTGACCTTTCTTTTACTTAATAAATAAAATAAACACTAGACACTAGACACTAAGAAACTGCGGTTCTTTACAACTCCTTCTTTCTTTTCATTTCAGAGACAAGCTGCCCGGGAAACCAAGGGTTAAGAAGCTGAGACTCCAAAGGAAACAATGTTACCGGCCCGCGAGAAGCTACATAATGGGAATTTCTCCGGAAGAGCACCAGAACACCCAGGAAGGAGAAGGTGTCACGAAGAGGCCCTGCAAACAAGGACCGAAGCGACAAACAACAGCCAACTAATGCAGGAGGATTCAGGTAGGTGTGGCAGTGATTTGGTGGAAGGCCTGGCGGGATCCGTGCTGGAACGTGAAGCGCTTTACCAACGCGGACCCCTCTCTTAAGTACGCTTCAGGCACCGCCCTCGCCCGCTGCCAGGAAACAGCAGGCGGGGCTCGCTTCAGCGTTCTCGAGCAGGGGAAAAAACGCTGCCACAGGCAGCGTGCCCCGTAGAGCCTGACAGCACCCCCCCCCAAAAACCCCTCCCCTAACGGGATTGGGCTTGTCCGGATAGAGCCAATGAAACAAACGAACCAAGCGGGGAGCATGCACATTAGAAGCAGGTTCCCACATCCTTTCATCAGGCCCATAACCTTTCCAATGAATCAGGTACTGCAACCGACGTCACATTCGGCGAGAGTCCACAATATATGCCACCTCCTACTCGGGACTATCATCCACCAAAACAGGGGGGGTTGAGCAGGAACAACAGTACCAGGGGCGACAGGTTTCAACAAAGACACATGAAAGACAGGATGGATACGCAATGAGTCAGGCAATTTGAGTTTCAAAGCGGCAGGATTCACTACCTTAGAAACAGCATAGGGACCAATAAAGCGGGGCTTAAATTTGTTTGTTCCTTTAACTGTGGTGTTCCCAGTGGACTACCAAACCCTGTCTCCCACCGCATAATCCGGCGGTGGTCAGCGGTGACGATCAGCACCTTCTTTATACCTGTTCTTGGCCTTTTCCAAAGACTTTTTGGCTGAAACATGAATGTCTTGCAGACGAGACACCAAATCCAAAGCGGCAGGAGAGTCAGTAGGAACTAGGGGAGATACAAAGCCAAAGTGAGGGTGAAATCCATAGTTACAAAAAAAGGAGATACTCCAATAGATGCATGTTCACCATTGTTATATGCAAACTCCGCTGTCCATAGAACAGTGTCCCAATCCCTGTCTACCTGTAAGAGGTGACACCGTAGGTATTGCTCAATATACTGGTTGACCCTTTCTGTCTGACCGTCTGTTTGGGGGTGATGGGCAGACGAGACCTGTACATCTATCTCCAACAAGTTGTTCAATCCTTTCCAAAAGTTGGAAACAAATTGAGGGCCCCTGTCTGATATAATAACAGAGGGTAGGCCATGAAGGCGCACTACCTGTTGGAGAAATACACAAGCCAGCTCTTTCGAAGTAGGCAAACATTTCAAAGGTATGAAATGGGACATTTTGGTTAGCATTTCAACAACTACGAATATGACGGTATGCCCTTGCTTGGTGGGTGGCAGTTCTACAATAAAATCCATAGAAATGGAATGCCATGGTGTAGGAGGTGTAGGCAGAGGGGTTAAGAGCCCTGCTTGTACCTGGTGGGAAATCTTACTTTGTCGCAAACGTAACAGTTCTGACGTACAACTGGGTATCTTGATTCATGGATGGCCACCAAAAATATCTTTTAAGCAGGGCAAGGGTTTTCGTGTGTCCGGGGTGACCTGCCAGCACATGTGTATGGCACCAGCCCAGTGCTTGTAACTGAAGGTTTTTTGTAGGGAGAACTGAGCCTCCTTGAATATAGACTAGGGGTCAGATGTAGGTGGCAAAATACAGAGCGCTAACGCTGAAATTCGCAGAATTTCAGAGTTTGCGATCGCTATTTGGCTGCGAGCAATGTAGTTGAGTTTAAACCTACTAGCAAAATAAGGAATCGCAAAATTGCGATTCCTTATTTTGCTCTTGCATTTAAGGAATCGCAAATTGCGATTCCTTAAATGCAATGTAAGTAGCACAAAAGAAAGTGCACTTTAGCCGTAAGGAATCGCTAATTACCACCAACTTCAAGTTGGTGGTAATTAGCGATTTCCTTTAAAAAAGCACTTTTTTGCTTTTTTTAAAGTGCCATGTAGCACACATTCATGCCCTTAGGGCATGTATGTGCGCCACATGTGTACACATGCACATTTCAGGGTGCAACAGGGTGTCCTTTTGACACCCTGGCACCCTTGAAATAGCTCCCGCTATTTGTAATTCTTTAATAGCGAATCGCAAATAGTGAATATCTTCCCATTCATTCCTATGGGCCTCCTAGCCCATAGGAATGAATGGGTAGGTATTCCTTATTAACGAATCTCAATTTGCGATTCGTAATTAAGGAATATTAAGGAATCGCTAATATTTTAGAGATTCCTACCTACATTCAATTTTGCGAGTCCTTAATAGCGAATAGGTAAAATTCGCTATTAAGGACTCGCAAATTTGATTTTACCTACATCTGGCCCTAGGTTGTTAATCCTAACTCCTTTGTGTTTAGTTTCAAAGTCCTTGAGTTCTTCGGATTCATGTGTATGGGTCACTTCTTTCAAAAAAGGATTTTTCTGAAAAGGTACCACCTAGAACACGATCAGGACTTAAAATGAAAGGTTGGTCTTGTGTGCCCTGTACATCAGAAAACTCATATCCAAAGCGGGATAGGGCATCAGCTTTGCTATGTTTAGTGCCCTGCTGAAATTGTATAACATAGTCAAAATTGCTAAAGAAATGGGTCCATCTCAACTGCCTCATGGATAAGGCCCTAGCTGCCTTCAAGAACTGTAGGTTTCTGTGATCAGTGATAACAGTGACAGTGTGTAAAGCTCCGAGCAGGTACTGACGCCATTCTTCAAAGGCCCTTTTTATTGCCAATAACTCCCTATCTCCTACAGAGTAATTCATTTCAGTAGGGGTTAGCTTATGAGAATAGAAAGCTACAGGATGTAGATGACCTGTCTGTCTATCTCTCTGAGACAACACTCCTCCAATAGCAACTTGGGATGCATCTGTTTCCAATAGAAAAGGTTGGGAAGTGTCAGGATGTTTCAAGACAGGAGCTGTGACAAAAGACTCTTTTAAACAGGAAAAAGCTTCTTTAGCTTCTGGTGTCCAATTAAACGATGTCCCTTTTTTCAAAAGTTTGATGATAGGAGATGTTAGAGATGCAAACCCTTGTATGAATCGCCTATAAAAATTAGCGAACCCCAGAAAGCTCTGCACTTCCTTCACTGAACGGGGGAATGGCCACTTTGTGATGGCAGCAACTTTTTGAGGATCTATGTCACTCCTTTTGCTGACAACACAAAACCTAAGAAAGTGACTTCAGGAACATGAAATTTGCATTTGTCTAATTTCACGTACAGATTGTTGTCTCTGAGGTGTGTTAGAACACTCGTTACATGTCTGATATGTTCTTCTATGGATGATGAGTAGATTAGAATGTCATCAATATAGGCGATAGTGTTCACATCCAGGGTTTCTCTTAGAACGTCATCAATAAAAAACTGGAAAGCCACAGGGGCATTACACAGCACAAAGGGCATCACTAAGTACTCATACAACCTATACTTCGTGCTGAAGGCGGTTTTCCATTCATCCCCTACCCGTACTCGGACCAAATGATACACGCCTCTTAAATCCAGCTTAGTAAAAATAGTGGCTTGTTTCACTTGATCGAGTAAAGATTGACTCAGAGGCAACGGGTTTTGATTCTTAATCGTCACGCAATTAAGGGCTCTGTAATCTATGCAGCACCGAAGACCCCCTTCCCGTTTTGCTATAAATAAAAGGGAGGTAGAAGCCGCAGATCCAGACGGGCGAATGAATCCTTTTTGCAACATATCGTCCAGGTATTCCCTCAAATAAGTGTTTTCTTTTTCGGTCAATGCATATATGCGACTACACGGGATTTTGGCTCCAGGCAGTAAGTCAATACGACAGTCATAGGGCTGATGGGGTGGTAAGGCTGAGGCTTTTTCTTTATCGAACACTTCTCTGAAAGTTCCGTAACAGTCAGGTAATACAGGTAAACCAGAATCAGTAATACCAGCCAAGTGTTGCAGTGTAGTGTGAGATTCTAGACAGTGACCTTTGCAGTAATCAGAGGTGAAAGCTAAGGCATGGTCTCTCCAATTAATGTCAGGATTGTGTTTCATCAACCAAGGGAGGCCGATTATGGCCTGGAACTGTGGCGAGGAGATGACATCAAATCAGATAGTTTCATAGTGTTTGTCTAGAAGGAGCAAGCCTAACTGTTTGGTAGTATGAGTGACAGGCCTAAATTTCATGTGACTTCTGTCAATGGTCTTAACAATGTCCACAGTCTTTTTCGGTTCCATAGGAATGTTCATGTTCTCAACCCATAGTGAATCAATAAAATTCCCAGTGGCACCTGAGTCAAGCATGATTTGTACTTCTATACTCTGGTCACCCCAACTAAACCGGGCTGAGATTAAAAAAAATGATGCATGGGGTAGGGAGTGGGATCCAACCCTATCAAGTGGGAGACCATTAAACCTGTTTCACCCGAGCGATTTGTCTCCACTATGCTCAGGCGAGTCAGTTTCCCGACTCCGTACGTCGTTTTGGTTTGATATGGCAATCTCTCAAAAAATGCCCTGATTTGCCACAATATAGACACAGATTATTAGCTCGTCGTCTCTGCCTTTCTTCCTGACTTAGGGCCCCTTAATACTGCCTATTTACATAGGTTCCGGCTCCTCAATAGGTTTGTCTGACTCTGGTTTCTTTTCTCTAAAGGTAGAGTACTTGGTTTCAATAAGGCCTTTCTCCCTTTTTCTCTCATGCAAACGGTGGTCCATTTTAACTACCAAGTCGATTAACGCATCACAGGATTCTAGAGGGTCTAGAACTCATGCTAACATATCTTTCAAATCCTCTCTCAGGCCTTTGTAAAAAAGAGCACCTCGTTTGGCTTCCGGCCATCCGGCTTCAGCCACCAATCTGTTAAAACAGGAGATGTAAGTCATAAGGTCCTTTGATTCTTGTTTGAGATTTAATAACTCAGTATCCACAGACTGCATAAATGAATGTCTGTCAAATAAACGCCTTAGTTCCTCCTTAAAGGCTCAGTAGTTATACAACAGAGGATCATTTCTATCCACTAAGGGAATTGACCATGTGGCGGCTGTACCACTTAAATATGACAAAATGAAAGCTACCTTGGATTGCTCAGTGGGGAAGCAGGATGCCTTGCACATAAAGTGCAATTGGCACTGGTTAATAAACGTTGCAAAATTAGCTGAATCACCCATGAATCTTTCTGGGGGTGCTAGAGGTATAGAAGAGGGAGTAGTAATGTGATACACCGGAGGTGTAGTACCAGACAAAGAAGGATGTGACGTAAAAGAGGCGGAATGGGAACCAGACAACGGATCAGGAGGTTGTGGAGTCTGAGAGGTGTGCTGTAGGGAATCTACTCTGAGAGTTAAAGACTGGGTTTCTTTTTGTAAATTCCCTATCATACTCGCCACATCAGCTAACATTATCGGATGTTCCTCCATAATGCCCGGGCAGTAATGTAAAACGTGGGCTTTACGTTTTATGAGGCTCACCTGGTTTTACTGCAGAGGCGAAATGGATGGAATTGATGCTAGGTTCCAACTTCCCTCACCCACCTCCTTCACCCAACTAGGTCAAAGCAAAAGAGGGAAGGTAGGGAAGGAGTGAAACAAAACAAGGAAAGGAAGAAGGGGTTGACTTCCACTGGTTCTTCTGTTGGGTGGTCACCAAGACTCCTAAATGAAAAAAAACACAAGGTAAGTATTATTCTAGTGTACAAGTAACTGGCTGTACATATACACCCTACTTTTAATAAGATACCTGTGAATGAATATACTAAGCATGTGTGGGGGAACAACTCCCATGGAATGTAGAACACTCACAGTATCTGAAATAAGAAATACAATGTTGAATATGTATAAGGACTGCGAGAGTTTGGCAACAAACAAGAGATGAACCTTAATATACTAACCTATGTTAGAAGCACCATAGGAGTATATGAGACCCTTTAAATAATAACCATCCGTTACGCCTGAATTTGGGAAAAACCAAAAAACTCATTTCCCAGGTCAGGAGAGAGCACGGATAAAAATAGGGCAAAAAGCGCAGGGTCACCCTAAACAAATAAGTGGACTATCTATTAATAATAATATAGTCTCTCTTTTTCCTTTGCAGCAAGTAGAGACTTAATAGAATCAAAAGACCACCAGAATCACACTTCTATCAATAAAGCCATCAGATAAGTGTGACCTTTCTTTTACTTAATAAAGAAAATAAACACTAGACACTAAGAAACTGCGATTCTTTACAACTCCTTCTTTCTTTTAATTTCAGAGGCAAGCTGCCCGGGAAACCAAGGGTTAAGAAGCTGAGACTCCAAAGAAAACAATGTTACCGGCTGGCGAGAAGCTACATAATGGAAATTGCTCCGGAAGAGCACCAGAACACCCAGGAAGGAGAATGTGTCACGAAGAGGCCCTGCAATCAAGGACCGAAGCGACGAACAACAGCCAACTAATGCAGGAGGATTCAGGTAGGTGCAGCTGTGATTTGGTGGGAGACCTGGCGGGATCCGTGCTGGAACGCGAAGCACGTTAGCAACGCGGACCCCTCCCTTAAGTACACTTCAGGCACCGCCGCTCGCGTCAGCGTTCTCGAGCAGGGGAAAAAATGCTGCCGCAGGCAGCATGCCCCATAGATCCTGACACAGGGTTCTGATTCATGTTTGGTGTCTTTGGAATTGTAATGAAACATCCTCTCATAGTGAAGTCAGATTTTCTGGTACAAGTTTGAAAATGTCACTTTTAAAAAGTTGACATTTCCCTGCCTCAGCCATTTAGTGTCTGCAGTCTGTCTCTGGGTCACGTGACTGGGTGTAGCTGACAGTTGGGCCTTGTGTATTCCTCCTAGCCACACACAGTAGACGGTTTAGGTGTGCCTGGATGGGCCATTACTGGCAGGATGTGAGGGCAGAGCTGGGCACAGCCCTAATAAAATTTGAAAAGGGTGTGTCCTGCTCCACTCAAAGGTTGCATAACCCCTGTAGTTAGTCTGAAGCCAGGGCAGGGGAGGTAGAAAACCTGTGCATTTCAAAGAGAAACCTGTAGAAGCTTTTCCCACTTCAAAGGATGCACTTGGTATAAATATTGGACCTCAGACACCAACTCTATAGTACACTTCTGGACCAGTGGAGACTCTGCTAGGAAGAAAGACTGCTGTGCTGCTGAAAAGACTGCTACCCTGCTGGACCACTGTCCTGCTGGACTACTGCCTTGCTGGACTGCTGGACTGCTGTCTTGCTGAATTGCTGCATTGCTACCCTCCTGCCTGAGTCAGAGGGCTTTGAACCTGCTCCTGAACCCAGAACTCCCAGAGTGACTCCAAGGGCTAGTCTACTGGTTTTCTGTTCAGAGCCATAGGGACTTAACAGGCTCCCAACCCCCTGAACCAACACCCAGACCCAGCTGGAATAAGCTCCTGACCCCTAACTGGTGCCCTTCCGGTCCTGGACACTTGGTGTGGCCTTAGTGATGCTGAATTGAATTTATGGACTCTTCGCAACTGCAAACAGGCCTGTTGGTGCCAAACCTTTGTCCACCAATGCGAAGTTCCTTCAACCTGACCCTTTGTGCTACAGCATTGACTTCCCGCAGGAAGTTCAACCTCGATCCTCAAGTCCGACTGCCGGAGGCAACAACAGGATATTCACGCTTCCGTGACGACTGTCCAAGACAGCAGGCCTGCTCTTTGCGCTACATTGATGAGAGTCTGCAACACTTCCCTGCTCCCCGCGGCCCACTCCACCGCAAATGGGACTCTTTCCGCTGACCTGAGAAGGTAACTTTGCAGTGGGACTAACCTGGTCCTGTATCTGATCCGTGCTCCATTGTGGTTGGCCTGAACTTGTGACTTTCTTCCAGTCTCACATGACCAGATTGGAGCTATGGGCTTATTGGTGCTGTTTTCACTTACATATTTAACATTGTAAATCTCCAATTCTACTGATTGGATTTTAGTCATTTTGGTATTGATGTATTCATTAAATTGTGCTCTATTTTTCTATACTGGTGTGGTATGTTTCTTGTGTTGTAATTTCACTTCATTACTGTTTAAAGTGCTACATAAATAATTTACACATTGCCTCTTAGTTAAGCCTGACTGCTCTGGGCCAAGCTACCAGAGGGTTGAGATAAGGTTAATTTGGGGTTTGCTTGTGCCTCACCCTGACAAAGATTGTAGTTGCTGCTTGAGCACGGTTTCACCCCCTCAGCCAGTAACCCAATTTCTCACATAATTAATTTATGCATTGCCTCTAAGTTAAGCCTAACCGCTCTGTGCAAAGCTACCAGAGGGCTGAGCACAGGTTAATTTGGGGTTTGCTTGTGCCTTACCTGAACAAAGATTGTGGTTGCTGCTTGAGTAAGGTTTCACCCTCTCAACCAGTAACCCAATTTCTCACCGCATTTTACTATCAATAGTTTCCTCGAGCATCACTGGTCTCCTCATGAAATCTATTGCCAGGCTCCAAAACACTTCAGAATCAGGTTGCCAAAAGGTGCTTCTACCTCGTACGTGGTACCACATCAATCCGTCTCAATAGACTCCAATGACTTCCTTTTTTTAATATTTTTTTTTAATTTTTTATTGAAAGTACAAAAGTCATAATACAAAGATAAAGAGCCATTTCGAGCAAGTCCCACCCAGCCACCCACCCGCCGCCCCCACCCCCGTGGCTAAAAACATCAGAGTAGGCTCGTGGTGGCGAGTGATCAAATACAGCTATACAGTGTCTAATGTTTCAAAAATTGATAAAACAGTGATTAAAGGGAAGAGAGAAGGGATAATAAAAGTAGCATTATACCAGCATTTGCACTCGTAGAGATTACAGTGTATTATGCGTATACATTTAAATCCTACATGGCAAAGAAGGTGTACATAGAATTGTATCCGAGTTGTAAATCCACTAAAGTTCCACCAACGTGGACTTTCCAAAACTTGAGTATCACCTATATTTCTAGATTCATCGGATTTAAATATCCTACCTAGAATAAAGAGCATGAGTTATTGCTTTTGTTTCGAAGACCCCGTTATGTCTATCTATCTAAGCCAAACAGATAAAGGTTGCCAGATAGCAAAACCCTTCTTTTTTCCTCGGCTTCCCTTTCTGGAAAAAATGGCCTTTTCCATATGACAAGTAGAAATCAGTCGTGCTAACCAATGAGAGATTAGTGGAGGATTTGGGTCCTTCCAAGATGTGGCTATACTTAAGCGTAATATGGTCATAGCAACAAAAATAAGTGCACCTCCATTCTTTCTACTAATCTTATCTTGTATGCCTAATAAATTAGTTGTGGGAGTTAGCTGAATTTCCTTAGAAAGAACTTTGCTAAAGAAATCCTGTATCTGACCCAGTAATGATATAAGTTGGGGACAAGTGGCAAACATATGTATCGAATCTGCACTAAACTCTGAGCATCTGGGACATAGCGTTCCAGCCCCCGTTACCCATTTGGCAACTCTGCTAGGTGTGATATATAAAAAAAATGCAGTTTTATAAAATTGTGCCTGTAGTTTAGCAGAAAGTAAATCACTCTTGGCAGATTGCACAGCCTGGTTAAAGGTGTTAAAAGAAGTATTCAATTTCACTTGCCATTTATTAGCAGTGACGAGCATATCATCAGGCATTAAGCTGACTAATATAGCGTATAAATATCCAATCCTGGGTAAGGTGGGACTTCTTAGTTTGTCGATAAGATCTACCTTGGAGAAACCAGCAGTCCCCCCGGTCTTACGGGTCAGGAAGTCTCTTATAGCCATATATTTAAAAGACTCCTGATCCCCCAGATGGAATTCAGTTTTAAGTGCACAGTATGATTTAATGCCATCAATAGTTATCAGGTCACCTATTTTTAATATCCCTGCTTGATGCCATTCGCGTAGGTAAGAAGCCCCGAAGATTGCTGGTAGATTAGGGTTATTATTGAGAGGGGAGAAATAATTCAGACTACCCAGCCCAAAAGTTTTACGAATGTTAGAAAAAACTTTATAGGGGCTTATTAAGGTCTTAAATCTTACCCGTTTGAAGTAGCCAAAGGAGAGCTGCCTCCAGAGACATCCGGGGGTCTCTGCTCCTAAAAGCAATTGATAGGGCGACGGTAGGCCTTCCGTTGGAGTATGTGAATATTCTTGAAGCAGCTCCGCGCTATATTGCATGACAGAGGCCCAGTAGTAAAATCTTAAGCTTGGTAGCGTCCATCCACCCCTTTCCCGAGGAAGGGAGAGTAGTTTGAAAGCTCACCTTGGTCGGGAATATGCCCAGATAAATTCGGAGAAAATTTGATCGAATTTCCGTAGTATTGTTTTGCCCATCTCTAAAGGGATAGCCCTAAAGAAGTATAGGAGTTTGGGAAAATAGGACATTTTAATAACATTGCATCTCCCTACTATGGTAATATGTAAGTTATTAATACGTTTAAGCACCCGTTTAGTCTCTGTGGCCAGCGGGATCAAATTTCCCTCTACTATCAGGTCGGTGTTGGCAGTTATGGTCACCCCCAGATATTTTGCGGTCTGAACCACCCGGCAGTCTGACCAGTCAATTTGGTTGTTGATAATGATCTGGGTTTTACCTTGATTGAGGGCATACCCTGACAGTTTCCCAAACTTCTTGACCTCTTGTTCTAGGGCATTGATGGCGCTCCGGGGGTCAGGAGTCACTACCGCCAGGTCGTCGGCATAAGCCATAATTTTAGTATCTATCCCAAATCTGCTCATCGCTCGAATAGAATGATTATTTTCAATTGCTTTAATGAGAGGATCTATATAAAGAGCGAAGAGCAGAGGTGAACATGGACAACCTTGGCGGGTCCCCCGTGAAATTTTTATCTGCTCCGTCAGAATCCCATTAATTGTTACGTTAGCTGTGGGATTGCTGTAGAGAGCTTGTATGGCTAGTATTGCCTTAGGCCCAAAGCGCATTTTCCTCATGACAGCCCAGAGCAATGACCAGGAAACCCGATCAAACGCTTTCTCAGCGTCGAGTAAGATTAATGAGATAGGGTCTCCTGCTACCTGGGCAGCATCCAACAGGGTAATGGCCCTGCGGATATGTTCCGTCGTGCTTTTTTTAGGGATAAACCCGTATTGCCATTGTGAAACCAGGGACTCTATTCTCAGAGATAATCTCGATGCGAATATTTTGGCATATATCTTAGAGTCACAATTAATTAAAGTTATTGGCCGGTACGATCCCATTTCGAGAGGAGATTTATCTTTTTTTGGGAATACTACTATCTTGGCATTAGACCAAGAATCTGGTGGAGGTGCCCGTTAAAAATAGAAGCTACCAATAGAGTGAAGAGGGTATTTATCTGGGGGTGAATATTTTATAAAACTCAACCGGTATGTGATCGGGACCAGCCGCTTTCCCGTCCGGAAGGCTTGCCAGGGCTTTAGATATCTCGTCCCATCCGGGAGTTTCCTCGAGCTGATCATGGTCTTCTGAACTAAGCGCCGCTAGAGTGATTTGGTCCAAATATTCCAGACTTTCATCCTCTCTTGATTTTAAGGGCCCTACATTGTCTTCGGAATAAAGATTTTGGTAAAACTCACAGAATGCCTTGAGAATCTTAGTTGGATCTTTTGTAATCTCGCCGGAGCTAAGTTGAATTGATAAAATTTCACTGGCAGACACCTGTTGTCTAATTCTGAGGGCAAGTTGGTGGCCGATGTTATCACCACATTCATATATTTGTTCTCTAGCAGAAGCCCATTTCATGGCGATTTTCTCTGCAAAAATGGACCCTATTTCTGCTTTGCTGGCTATTACTTCTAGTTGAGAATTCTCAATTTCAGCCCCCGATTGGACTGCTAAAATTAATTTTTCCTCTGCCTTTTTCATCTTATCTTGTGCCCTCGCTAGCTGTTCTTTAGCTTTTTTGTTCTTCCTTATTGAGTACCGCAGGGTCTCCCCTCGGGTACCCGCCTTCATGGCGTCCCATACGGTTCTGACTGCTGCGGACCCTATATTAATTTCCCAAAACTCTTTGATCCACCCCTGCATATGTAGTCGGTACCCTTCATCATACAGTAAGGCTTTTTCAAAGCTCCAGCTCGAGATTGCTTTCCAATTACTAGGTAGGTTGATGTTTAGATCCCCAGAAATTACTAGTGGTAGCGGACAATGGACGAGTTCTCCTGAGATCCAATTGATAACCCCGGGGTCGTCAGTATTGCTCCCATATATAGAGCATAGTGTAAAACCTGAGTTAGGGGGAAGATGGCATTCTGCAATGACCCACCTACCAAGAGGATCGGATTTCACCCTACTAGAGGTCAATGGGTGTCTATTTTGAGCCAAAACTCCACCCCTCGTGTCTTTGCCCCCTGTGAGGTACCGTCAATAACCCTATACCCCAGAGAGTTCCGTAGGTGCTTCTGGGATCCCTCTACATGTGTTTCCTGGAGGGTAATTACTTCCGCACCCAGTGAGCGTAGACCCTGAGCTACCTTCTGTCTTTTCAGGGCGTCATTTAACCCACAAACGTTAACAGACACAATTTTTAAAGAACATTGATTATTCATATTGTTTAACATATATGCTCTTATCCTGAAAACACATCTTAAGTCATCCTACATTGTGTACATCCCATAGCATCCTGAAATTGTTTTGTTTGTGCATTTTTTCTTTTTTCACTTTCTTTTACTTTACTTAGTTTTTTTCCCTTCTTTTTCAGTATTTTAGTTTCACCAGACAGTACCACACTTTCCGGTAACGTGACCCTCCCCACCACCAAATCGTGACCCCCCCCTTCCCACCCTTCCCACCCTCCCCCATAAATAGAGCAATCAGGGGAACCCTGAATGATGGTTGTCAGTTAGGTTTCCTTGCCGCAAGGCCGCGCCTTAGATTAGCGTGTGAGATTATCGGCTTTGGACTCTTGTGCAGTATATGTTTAACCACAAAGAGAGGAGTCGCCCAGAACCTAGGAACCCCGAAGAACATAATTTATAGGTACCTTCCCCATCAAACAGGTGTGATAAGGGACAGATATGCTGTTAGACGAGGGTTACTTCTCCAGTATATCAGGCTGCCCCAATACTGGTAGAATTCCCTCTGGCCTTTATTTGCCACCAATTTTTGCCTTAACCTCCCCCAGATACTCCCCTGCCTTGACCTCGGACATAAAGATCCGCGTGGACCCTTTCAGAATAACTTTTAGTCTGGCAGGATTCATTAAAAACACTTGGGCACCTAGTTGTTGAAATGGGGTGATTAATTGGCGCAGATGCCATCTGCGCTCTACCGTTGTGTGGCAGAAATCGGGTTTGGCAAAAAACATCACACCGTTAGCCCCCTTTAGTGAGTTTGGACGGGCTTGATCGTACACAAATTGCCTGAGGAGGAACTTCCCAAAAAACACTAAGAAAGCTCTGGCTTTTCCACGGCAGAGCTGCTGACATTTCGGTTCTGCTTAAGATTGAAGGGGAAGCAATGCGCTCGCTGGACTTCATAGTCCCAGTTCCAGTTTGCTTGTGCCGGGGAGGTTTCACGTAGCAGTTTTGCAATGTAACGCCTTGGGTCGTCTCCCTCGACTCCTTCCGGAATGCCTAGCAGACGGAGATTATTCCTGCCCTGTCGATTTTCTTGCTCCTCCATCTTCATCCTGACATCCACCAAACCTCATGAGCAGACCCCTGATTCTTCAAAGTGGTTACCTCCGTTTCTAGGCTCTCTGTGCAACCTTCAACCATGCTGACCCGGTCGCTTATATCAGTGCATAGTTTGTTTAGTTTTCGCAGGCCCCCTGTAGCTTTTTGGCTGCCCCCTTAGCGGCTCGATTGTCGGAGCGAACCTCTTCTTGAAAGTCCTTAATAGAGGCCAGGATTGAGGATAAGGAGGGTTCTACCATGGGTTCTGTCACTGTTGCAGATTTGGCATTTTCCCAGATAGACAACTGTTCAGCTTCTTCACACGGGGGATAAGACATTTGCGAGTCTGAATAGTCCCATTTGAGTTGGCTACGTCTCTTCGGGGGGTTTCTATTTTTCATCTGGTGTTGTACCGTCCCTGTGTTTTTAGAGAGGTCAATACTAATGTCTTCGCTAGAGCTGGAGCTGATTTGGTCTCCATCAGAAGTTGACAGAGAGCCGTCTGAGACCGAGTAGAAGTGTTCACCACTAATCTCTGGAGTCCAGGGGGCTCTGAGGCCAGGATTGGGTTCTGCACTGAGGATGTAGTCCGTGATACCTTTTGCTAGGGGGTTTAGCCCAGTTTCGCTTTCAGCCATCGTCTTGGTAGGATCTGGGTGTAGGGGGCTAATAGCATCTTCAGAAGGTGGTGCAGTAGTAAGCGAGACAGCGGGTAAGTTTACCAAAGCCACTAGGCCCTCTGTGCTACTTTGATCTATAGGTTGTTCGCCAAGAGATGCCTCCTTTTGTAATAGCGTGCCACTTTCTTGAGACCCCGCCGGGTTTAATTCAGGGTTCAAGCACGCCCGTGCGTCTACAAGCTGGTAATCTGGTTCGGGCACTGCAGGGGATGTGGGGGTTGGAGCACCACTCAAAGCAGTGTCAGGGTTAGTAGGTAATGCCTTGGGTCCAGTAAGCATTTCTACAATTGTTGGTTGAGAGCCCTCCTTAGCTCCCCCAGCACCCCCAGCGCCCCCAATCTTCCACGTAGCCCGTTTTAGACAGTTAGCTTCCCTTTTACCTCTTAGTGAATTGTCTGGTACTGCAGCCTTCCCTGGAGTGATGTTGCTTGGCGTGGGCTGGGGGGCCTTTAGTTTGTTACTTCTCCCGGCTTTAGAGCCCCTGGACGACACCTGCAGCCTCTGTTGCTGCCTTCTTGTTGTAGAGAAGAATCCCCGAGTGAGCGCCGAAGGAACCAAGTAGCACAGAAACAGGAGGTGGAAGAAGGAATAAAGCGTTCTTCCTGGCGTGACATGTCTCCCACATCCGTAGCAGATTCTAATACTTCTTCTCACGCACCCCCGGGCTTGAGAACAGAGCCGCTGCGCTCGCGTCCTGCTCCTTCTCTGATTCAGTGGCAAGAGTCCCAGAAAGAGCGCGAATATCGGAGAAACAATGTAGCACAAAATCAGGTGGCAGATGAAAGAATGTATCACTCTTCCAAGCGCGACGTATTTCCCACAGTCAGAGAAGATTTCCAGGCTTCCCTGGGCTGAAAAGCGAAGCGGCTGCACTCGCGTCCTGCTTCCTTTCAGCTTCGACATCTTAGATCAGTCCGCATAGCCGATAGTCGAGATGCTCGGCTGAACGACGTGGAATCACACTAACACCATCTTGCTCCCCTCCCACCGACTCCAATGACTTCCAATGAATGTCAGGTTTAAAATGAAGGTCTTATGCACTATCCACAAGGCGTATTGGGTCAAAGTACCTAGATGTCTGCAAGAGATGATAACTTACTATGTCCCAAATAGAGACTTTCAGTTTATATATGTCCATCTCACCAATTATTGATACTTTAAAATGATGAAACAGAGAGGCAGATCACTGAAGGTACAGTCACTGGGACCCTGGGTTAACTTCAGAATAAGAGCTGAATCTAACTACTGAAGTTCATGAAGCTGTTGGAAAAAGAACTTCTTAAATTTAACTTCAGCAGATCTCAAAACAGAACAGGGACCATAACTGAAGAAAATTCATCCTAGATAGTTACCATACTCAACTGAACTCTATCGTCTTCTTTCAGCTATCAAGCTGGACGTACTGAAGTAGCCGAAAGTTAGATCTGTTGGTTTACAAAAATCCTCAATAAGCAAATAAATAAATAAATAAACACTATCTGCCTGGGTTAAGCTGACAGCAGGCATTTCTCCAGTGCTTTCTGCATAGGATGTGGTCACTTCAGCCTTCCCAGGAAATGTATGGTCCCTGGAATTCAAAATTAAATAAAAATTAAATAAAATATGAAACTGAAATAACCATTACAAAATCAAAGCTCATTAAAAGTGTGTACTACTGGGCAAGGGGGCAGATTGGCTGGTACAAAGTCAAATTGATAGGATAAGGGTGGGGTGAATACAAAACCACTCCTCTCTGCTTTTTTCAAAAGGTTTTGAATCAAACTAGACACACAACAACCTAGTTAAAATGCCTTGTGCAGAAGGAGGGGGCTGGAAGAAGCAGTAGCAGGATATGCAGGGGGACAAAGACATGTAAATACTGTTAGAAATGGGATTTCTGGTTGGCTAGGGCTTGCGCCTAAGCCAGGCAGAAACCACCACTCTAGTCAGGGCAAGGGAGTTACACGCTGAAGATAACCCCTGCTCACCCCCTTGGTAGCTTGGCACGAGCAGTCAGGCTTAACCCAGAGGCAATGTGTAAAGCGTTTGCGCAACACACACACAGCAGCAACATGCTAGGCACACCACAAAAGGAACTCCACACAAGGTTATATATAAAAATAGCCTTCGTATTGTCATAAACACATTAGAATAGTAATCACACAATATACACTGTGCCAACTGGCACTAGGCAATATTTACAGGGGATTATATACACATGACAGGGCCAATTGGGCCACTGTCAAAACCATCACAAGCACAAATAGTAAATGTAGAACATGACCAGTAATAACTGGCGAAATACCGTACTCAGCATTATCCTGTAACATAAATCATAGTATGCAATCAGTATCACATCAGGCGTAAAATACATTATGCGTCAACCTCATAAGCCTAAACATATTAGACATAACCTTATAATCCTAAATCACATTAGAAGCATAAATCACAGTAGAGAATAACCTCACAAGCATAAACAACATTATGCCAATAACCTCATAACATAAACCACATTAGAGGCATAAATCAGGGTACATAAATCACATTTCGTGCGCACCACATAAATCACATTAGGGCCTGGCGCCCTATCAACCTAACACAGTCCCCCTGGCCAACTGGCCTTTTCAGAGGGCTCAAATGCCCTATGTCCATAATGTCAGGGCTTGGGCTGCCAATGCAGCAACATCAAAAGTGCGCAATTGCGCAGGCCTAAACGTTGCAGCTGTCACTAATTGCTGGCCAGCTGTGAAGGTACTGTAGGCATGGGCACTCACTGTGCCCTCTGGGTGGGTCCCCACTGGGACTCTCTAAAACAATATGCCAAAATGTTGCAGCTGCCCGCGCTGGCGCGGCGCAGCTGGGACTCAAATAATCAGCCCTGGCACCACTGTGCCACCTGAGCCCCTCTCTGGGACTCTCTATCAATATGCTGCCAAACGTTGCCGCTGCCCGCGCTGGTGCGGCGCAGCTGTGAAGAAAGTAATAAACACACGGGCACCGCTGTGCCTCTGGACCCCCACTGGAGCCCTAATAATAAATATCCCCCATCGTTGGAGCGGCCCGCTCTGCTGCGGGACCGCTCAGACACCAGACACCAACAAAAGCGAAGCCCTCACTCACCGGGCTCTCAGGACTCCTCTCGTCTCGGGCGGCATGCTCAGGAGAGCCCCCACTCCTGGGGGACTCTCTCCTGACTTTGCTGGTCCCGCACTCGGATCTTCTCTGGCCTCCCCTGGACTTGGGACAGGCGCCGGGGATCCTGTGCGGCGTGCGTGGGGCTTCCCTTAGCTCACGGGAGCCCCGCTCACTTACAGCGGCGTACGGCAGGCCCTGCCCACCACCAGGCAGCTTGCCTGGCTTCCGGGTCGCTGCTCTCGATCGCAGCGGCTCCGTTAGAGATTTCCATATGCGGGGGGGGCACCCGCGAAGCAAATAAGCGGGGTTGGCACCCACTCGCCAACATAAACTCCTCAATGCAGGGTGGGCACCCGCGAGGCCATTAAGCGGGGTGGGCACCCGCTCGCCAAAAATAAACTCATCAATGCGGGGTGGGCACCCGCAAAAATAAAGGAAAACGTGGGGTAGGCACCCGCTGCTTAAGTAAGCATCAATGCAGGGTAGGCTCCCGCTAATCACAAAATGTGGGGGGGATCCCTACGCCAGGATTCCCCCCGGCGCTCACGATGCAGAGACCAGCTCCCTCCAGCAGCGCACAGAAAAGCGCTCACGAGGCGCTACAGTCCTGGACCTAAAGGGAAAAAGGTCCAAGCAAAAAGTTCTTCTAGGCCCATGGGGCATAGCTGGTCCCAGGGAGGACAGCACACAGGGCCCTCCAGCAGGGAGGCAAGCCCCCATGGCGGTTCCCCCTGGGCCCCAGCAGCAGCAAGCCCCCAACAAGTCAGGAACAGCACAACAAAAAACATGGGGTCACAGCCCCTACATTTATACCACTTCTCTCCTTTGTCTGCAGTGCAGGGTTTGGGGGAACCAGCAAAAATTGGTTCAGGGGGGAATTGGAGCACTCTGTTTACCAGGCTCCTCTTCCCCTTTGTCAGGTGGGGGCTCAGTGATCAGACACACCACAGGGGGTGGAGCCAGCATTGTACAGGCTAGGCACACATCTATTCAGGGTCAGGGGATTACTCCTCCCACTACTCCCAATGCAGCTGTCCCATTCAGCCTAGTGCTGACTCACTCTGCCCCTCTTGGAGCCACACACATTCCTCCCAGCCCCCGTCACTCAAAAGCCAGACATGCAATTCACATCAGGCAGGCAGACACATAGCACACATAAATGCCAACTTCTAAAAGTGGCATTTCTAAAATAGTTATAATAAATCTGCGCAGACCATTGCGCAGCATTTATTATGACAATTCCAAATATACTAAACTTGACCACGCTGCTCCTCTCATATCAGGAATTACCACTCAAACACTTATCAGAGAATCCCTAATGCATTCCTAAGGGATGGCAGTCCCACAGTAGTGAGAAACCAAAATGGCTGTTTGTCACTACCAGGACATGTCACACACTTAAGGTACATGTCCTATCTTTTACCTACAATGCACCCTGCCCATAGGGCTCGCTAGTGCCTACCTTAGGGGTGACTGACATGCAGGAAAAGGGGGGTCACAGACATGGCACACACTTTAGGTGCCACGGCACAGCGGCAGTAACACTGCGCCCACAGGCCCTGCAATGGCAGAGGCCTGAGATAGGTTTGAAAGGCTACTTTGGTGGGTGGTGCAATCAGCGCTGCAAGCCCACAAGTAGCATTTAATTTACCAGCCCTGGGTATATGAGATACCACTTTACAAGGGACTGACAGGTAAATTAAATATGCCAAACAGGTGTAGACCAATCTTACCAAATGTAACACAGAGAGCGCACGCACTTTACACTGGACAGCAGTGCTAAAGTGCCCAGAGGCCTAAAACCACCAACACCATGTCAGAGAAAAGGCTAGGAGAAAGGCAAAAAGTTTAGGGATGACCCTGCAAAAAGGGCCAAGTCCAACAATACCATCTAGAGTTACAGCTGACTCCATATAAACACATCTTTTGGGGCTACACACATACCTGGGGTTACTGGGCTGAAGATATCAATACCCTTGAAGAACATATGGAACACAAAAATATCAAAGATTGAGGGACATTAGGAGTCGCAGTCTCGACAAATGTATTCAGTTACCAGGAAGGGTCATGACAGCCTTGCCCGCCTGGGATGCAGATACAAACGGCATTCAACTATTGGTCAGCTGCTACGAACCATCAGTCATTCCATTGGCTGGAAAAGGGAAGAGTAGTCCTTAATATTTAAACTAGGTTCACTTTGGTTCGGAGATAAGAAGCTGACGAGGACCTAAAGTAGGTACCAAGCGGGCGGGCACCTTTGACAAATGTGTGACTACAAGGGTCGCTGCCTCGGAGCTTCTATGTTGTGAGGGAGTACCGCACAACAAAAACTTGAGAAAAGTGACACAACAATCATAAGTTATGAACTGTCATATAAATACTGCATGCCTAGTGTGCATGCATAACTAGTGCTGAAGAAAGACATGCATGACCTACTGGCATTCAAACTAAAATGGCTGAAACATGTAGACCTGGGATGTGAGAGATTATCAACTTCTCAGAGCACATGCACAACTGTTTTTATACCTTGCCCTAGGTTCCCATCATTAAAATTACCTTCATCAGTGGGTAACCTAGAGGCAATTTTAAAAGCACTTTTCCACCTCAATTTTGACTTACCAAACAGCCCATCCCGCTGTAATCAGGTGTTGCAGCACACCCAGATGCACTATTCATCTCCGGTGGAAACCCTATGATGAAGCATGCCACTAACCAGCATTAGTGGGTGAGGATCCTTTTAAAAAACCTAAGAGTTTTTTTCCACACACAGATGTGAGAAGGGCATCTAAAATAGGTTATGGATCATGGTACTGAACTAATTTTTCATTGATTGTTGCATATAATAAGGGAAAATGAGCAAGCGCTTTTCCCACTCTCTGTTCTTGTTACTTCTCACTTTGGTTGAACCCACATCTCCAGCATAAACAAATATCCTACAGGGCGGTATCCACATTACCAAAGCATGCGGAGCACCCCCATTGGACTTGTGGTGCGAATCCTCTGAGCAAGAAACACCATTGGTGATTTAAAATCTTAATTTATGCTCACTACTAATGTTACTGCTAAGCCAATAGGATGCTTTTAAGTATGTTTCTCTATTTTGTAAGCCTTTTAGAAAACCCTAGGCTTACCAATTCTCTGACTGAATAGCAATGCTTACAGTGTATATATAGTGTGCCCAATTAAAGTTAAAAATTGCTACCAACTTACCTCTGCATCTCGCTTACCTGTGACTATCATCTACTGGTGATACAATTGCCTCATATAGTAGGTATTCCCATACACTAGTGATGCATTTACCACACTTACCTGTGCAACTAACTTACAACTCAATGGTTCATGCACAGACGTTTCAGAAAGAGCTAAGAAGGCACCAAAATGTTACGTTTCAAAAGGATATTTATAGAAGCAGACACCATCACTCCAAAAATATGTCTATAGGAAGAAAAATAGATTTCAGTGATAAAATCTATACTTTCCCTCACTCTAAATATATGCACAATGCCATGCTTACATAGGTATATGTAGTAAGAATTTTCAAAACAGATGTTTACCAGTAATATAAGTGAATGCTATGCATTTAGGCATGAACACAATTACATATTATAATAATATCCATAATTTAAAAAACAGTCTGAATATTTTTATAATGTTAAAAACACTGTGAAATAATTTAGCAAAAAGCCCTATTCTTACATTCCCAGTCACATTTTTTTAATGTGATCTTATTTGTTAAACGCTTTTAAATAATATTTATAATTTTGTTACATACAAGCATATTTTGTTTAAAAGCTTATCCATGTATTACCCAATATTTTAAAAAACAACGCCAAAAAATTAAAGTAGCACAGTTTTAAAAACTATTTAGCAAGCACTTTCGAATTTTTAGAAACATCGGAAACACTGAGCAAGGTTTACCTCTTTCAATATCTGAGCTGTGCTGTATAAAAATAAAGGACTCATTTTGAGAAATATCTGGCTAAACGAATTTACTTTACACTCTGCAGGGACACAAAACAGGCATTGGCTTTGTACTGCACAGAAAAGCCCAACATGATAGGGCCCCAGGTTTCCTTTTATAGATCAGTTCTTTTTATTATTAAAAATTCAAGTTTTACACAAACAGTCGCCTACATTTAAAGGTCAGCAGCTAGGTACTCCTTAAGTAGATCATCCCATTTCAATTATAACAGTTATAAAACCTTTTGCCCATGCTCCCTCCCAATTACCACATGATTTAACCAAGTACGTAACACATCCCTGTCATAGATCTCTACATTGATGCATAGCTTATCTATGTAGAGATTCACACCCCTCTGTTCGAGTCCCTGTGACCTCAAGGTGTCATGTACACTGTCTGATCTGGTGGATCCCTCTGTGTCTGTGCACTTATCTTCAGGATTCTTATGTATTTCAGACATATCAGCTTCCTGATTTAATTTGCTTGAAATGCTATACATGGGTGCTCTCGTGTCTCAAAATCACGCCCCTCCCTTCCCAGCTGCTTCAGTGTTAGCGACATCTTCTCCATCCTCCATTAGTTCTCAAATGCTTTGGAGCCAGTTATTGTGGTCCTGGGCCCAAAAGTGCAGTTATTGAATGTTTTTCTGCACGTGTTGTGTTCTGTTGTGTTTATTGCACCTTTGTCCTCTATGGGACACCGTCGCCTCTTCCCCTCTTCACGTCATCAGCTGTCCGTTCTAGTATGTTGACACTGACAGCTGATGACTGAAGTGTGCGGACGTGTTCCCGGAGCGCTTGACCTGAGAATACCTGTGTTGGTCATTCAATAAAGCTTTTCCTACTCAACTGCTTTGAGTACGGCGTTTACTTAACAATTTATGGCGACGAGGATGGGATACAAATCCACGTGTGCAGAGCACAATTTCTGTGAGAATTTTCTTTTGCGACGTGCGCTTGTAACGCTTTATAGACAGCGCATCGTTTACATGAAATTTGCGGTGCGATATAAAAAGAAATATAAAGAATAATAAGAATTTTTTATTCAGCCAAGAGGAGACAAGGTATGCTACATTTGTGCTCAATCGCTGATGGGCACAGCATAACATAGGCTAGAGTTATTCCACTTCAAGGAGAACACTGCTCAAACTTTAGTATATCCTCATGATTCTCATCACAAGAACCTTGGTACTTATACTTTACATGGTTGTGGTGGCATGTTTATAGTTTATGAATACTTTGTTATAAGTACAAATTTTAAATATTACATTGCGTACAAGTGTGTGGCAGTTCTCTGAGCACATTGACTTTTACAAAGTGCATACTTACAACATTCAAATTAAAAAAAAAGTATAAACATGGCAAGCGGATACTTAGGGAACTTGTCACCACCTCAGACATTTCTCCCAACAATCGGAGAACCTGTACTTAAATGGGACGAATGGAGGGAGTACTTCATGAACTACATCTCTGCATTTGATGGTGATGAAGAATTCACAGCGGAGAAGAAATACAAGATACTATTGCATTGTTTGGGGGCAGGTGGTATTAAGGTGTACAATGGAATTAACAAGAAAACTAGAGCAGTTGATGAGGGTGTTGTGTTCGTCATCGTAATAGAAGATCTTAACAGTTACTATAGGCTAACGGTTTGTGTAGCTGTAGATAGGTATACATTTTTTCACAGAAAGCAGGGAAAGGAAGAAAAAATAGATGACTATGTTTCTGCATTGAAGAACTCAGCCATTAATTCACATTTTGGGGAATTGCATGGCGAATTTATCAGGGACCAAATTGTAATGCAGGGTTCAAACAGCAACATTCAGGAAATAGGCCACCTAGCTGTGCTGCTCTGCGTCACAGGGAAAGAGCAGGAATATGCTGTATTTATCCAATACTGCATATTCCTGTCCTTTTCCCCTGCACTGGCACAGTTTTGGCGGCCTAGGGACAACGCAGGAACCCTTGCACTATGGTGCAAGGGTGCCTGTGTTTTAGGCAGGATTTTTTTGTGCAGGAAGGGGCACAAAATGGGGCAACAGCAGCAGCACAAAAGCTCTTCTCCCCACTGCATCGTACTTCCAACTGTGCTCACGTCTTACCATTCCAGAACCCACACCACCATACAACAGGGCTCTGGAATTCTCAACACGCGTAGGACATAACAGGTATGTTTTACATTTCTTTGTAAAGCAGCATTATGTGTTATTATTTGATTTTTTTTTTACTTCATTTGTAGGTCCGTTCATATTTGTCAATGGGTAACATTCTGTTCAACTATTGCAAAAAAGCAGCACAACTACATTGCAAAGAACGGATTAAAAATCATAGTATTACAGTGAATACAAAAATACACAAAGAAAGCGTTCTAAATTGAAAATTAAACTTCAGTGGTCTTTTAAAAGTGGCTCACAAATCTGGGCTCACTTGTGGATTTTAGTTAGTTGCCTGATGATGTTTATCTGACTGGTTTTCCTTGTATGGTGCTTAATTCAATTATGATGAAATGACAGACATATATGACATATATCCAGGGCAAAATTGAGAACTCTTCGACTATGAAACACTAGGCTAAGCATTAAAGCACTGATTCTTAAAAAAGACTTGACAATTATGACATGCAGAGATTAGATATACCAGTACCGAGCGTAAGCTAACTCCCAAACATTTCTGGCTTACATGTGCTTTATGTACACCATGAAACTGCCTGGAATTCACAGTGCATGCTGGCTCCTAAACGATTTCCTAAATGCACGGATACCGTGCTTTGCGCACACAGCCCAGGGGTGAAGAGATTCATGGAATTTCTCTTTTGGCGTCGATCGGCTTTACTGTCTTAATGAAACTCAAACCAGTCTAATTTTACACCCATCCTAGGATTCATACGTGATTTGGAGTGCAATGTAATAATTACCGCAGAGCAGTTACACTTGAACCTTTCAAAAGTAGATGAGATGTAAAGATGTCTACGGGGTGCATTCTCTCGTCATCATCTTCCCCGACCCATTTCTTACTCAATGATGTTTAACGCTATTCAGACCTAATGCTCCTCACCGCCCAAGCGTTTTGCCTATTTCTATCTAATTGGCTCAGATCAGCTCATATAAAATATGCCCCACCTCACCCCCCTTCCTATTTTCTTTGCAAGCCTTTCAGACTTTAGGGGAGTTGCTGAGCCGCTCCTGTTTTTTCTATTTACTTTTTATGAAGAGTGTTTTGGCCGCATTAATTGGCGATGCTATGGCTGGCTTTCTATTATATTTGAAAATGGTACCCAGGGCGTGTCTGCGGGCCTGAGGCACGCCCTCTTGCTTTGTTTTGGAGACACGCATCTTTTAAAAGTCGTGTCTCATGCGAGGCAGAGCGGTGCAGGGGCCACTCTTCTCTTCTTTTTAATTATTGGGAGCTCTGGCTCCTTCACATAGCTACTAATCCATTGTGGTGCAGAAGGCCCACAATGCACTCGTAATTTGTGTTTCTTACCAGCAGAGTGTGCCTTCCCTAATGACAGCGGACATAAGCATCTTTCTTTCTTTCCTTCTATTCCAGCCTGGTGCGGTAGGCCCAGTCTGGACATTCTCCTTCCAGGTACATCGGCCCGCCTGAGAACATATATATGTGAGCTTTCCGATGGTGCTGAGCCATCTCAAGCATGAGCTCAGGGGAAAAAAAGAAAGAACATATCTTACCAGGAGACAGGCCATTCATTGGACTATATAGTTCATCATGACTAAGCATTCCCAGAAGAGATGCCATGCTTTCCTTTCTTCCAGAGAGAAGGACCTCTGCGAGGTGTTAGGAGACAATCTTGGAGAAGGATCCGCTTTTCCACCTATGGCTGAGAAGAACTATAGGAAATAGTCAAGTGGCTGTCAAAGGCTTATGACCATCATAGAAGCAGATATGTTTCTCCTTAGCAGTCTCCTCATTGTTCAGATGCATCTCAGTTGTGAGCCGCTTCTACTTCCTCTGGGTCCACTTGGCCTTCTCTGGACTAAGAAGAGGAGGAATTAGATTTTCCTGACAACTTTGTGGCTTCTAGCTAGAAGTGCATTCAGAAGGAGGAGATGAAGTTGGTGAGTCCCTATCGTTCATCCAATCTCCAGTTGCCAGCTAATGGTGAACAACCTTGTACTAGTGGGGGATGGTTCCGTCAATTTCAGGGGCCTGCTGTTTCAAAGCTTCCAGTCATCTCAGCCATTCATGGGTTTTGCAAAGAGAACAGAAGGATCCTGATAGAGACTCAGTTATTGATGAGATCAGAAATGTATTCAGTTTATGCTTCCTAATCCTTGGTTTAGGATTTTCAATACTTCTCAGCAATTATTCAGGAAGGTGAGGACTGTTCTCTGTTGTTAGCACTTATGGTGGTCCAGGATAAATTCCAATCTGGTGTGGCATTTGATAGTCTGAAAGCCTCCGCTATGGATTCTGCTGCAGTTGTGGTTGCGAGACATCATCTCCACTTGAGGGGCTGAAAGGTGGAGTCGACTCCAAAGAATTGATTTCCCTGAATACTTTTTTCAGGTAATATTTTGTTTGGCGAAGAGCTTGAGGAAGTCCTGCACAAATCTTTTAAAAAACAAAGGGTATGTAACCTTTCCATTACAGGCACAGAAATGTTGATAAGAACAGCAGAGGATTTCGAAGCGATCAACACAAAATATTTGTTTTCTCTTTCAACAGGCTTTGTTTCTAGGATAAATCAGCTCATAATTGCAAAGCCTCTCACCAGTCTTTTGAGGAAAGGGGAGCCAGAAGCAGCATCCCTGACTTTTTCCAGGATTCTAAGAGATTCAAGCCCTGTAGGGGGATTATCTGGCCTATTTTTAGAGAAAAAAGTGACCTTTGTTGACTGAGAAGAGGGTTTTGAAGGCTGTTTCTTCAGTATATAAAACAGACTTTTGCTCATTCACCTCCAGGATTCCGATATCTTCCAGCCCCTTTGTCCTGTGATCTAGTTTGAAAAGAGGGCTTTGATGGACAGTGTTAGAAATTGGATTCCTGGTTGGCTGAGGTATGCATCCAGGCCAGGCAGGAACCACCACTCTAGTCAGGGTAAGCTCGATACACACGAAAAGATAACCTGTCCTCACCCTCTGGACAGCTTAGCACAGAGCAGTGAGACTTATCTAAAGAGGCAATGTGTAAAGTATTTGTGCAACACACACACACACACACACACAGCTACACAATGAATACACCACAAAAAGACTCTATACAGGTTTAGAAAAATAGATTATATTCTGAAAAAAATCCGATGTATAGTAGTTGAGATATTGAAATTTAAATGAATACATGCAATAAAGGGCTTAGAAGCAAGTAGCACTAAAAAGGTTACTTTAGATTGCGCTGGACCGGGGCAAAGTCAAAGTTTGGGCGACCTAGTGGAAGCGCAGGCCGGCTACAGAACCCATGCAGGCTCTGGTGAACAAAGTACCTTTCCTGGTTGCAAGCACTGAGGTGCGTCGATCTTCTCCACGCAGTGAAGGCAATGTGTCAGTTCTGAAGACGGGTGCCGGATTCGAGAGGAGTTGAGCAATGCATCAGATTCTGCTATGCAGTCGAGGGGATGAGTCGATCTCACCAAGCTGCAACAGCAGTGACATGCTGTCCGATGTATCGATATCTGCAGGCAAAGTGCTAGTTCTGATGCGATGCAATGATTTTTCTCCAGCAACTGGGTCAATGCACCGGTTCTGTTGCACACAGACAGGAGATGCATTGAATTTCATGTTGCAAGTATCTGGGCCACTTAGAGTGAGCAGGAGCAGCTGCTACTGATCCCAATTGGTGGGGTGGGGGCAAGGGTGACACACTTACCTATGACGGCCAGCCGGCAACCGCCTCTCCTCAGTCTTCTTTTTCCTGACTCCGGTCCCGCAGCAGGATGCAGGAAGCAGCAGGAAGCAACCAGGCTCTCAGGCTTCCCTGAGCCAATCACAGCACTGCAATGCAGCATTGTGATTGGTCTGAGCACCGTGGTTTGGCACTCAGCCAGGGAATGGGGACCTGGGCATGTTCTCCACACAGGCTGTAATGCAGCCTACATGGAGAAGATGCAAGCTACTCCTCCCCTTCTCCTCTGTCATCGTAGCAGCCCCGCCGCAAACGCAAAGCTGCAGCAGAAGGAAACATAAAATGATAATAATGTGAGTTATTATCTATTTATGTTTCTTTTACTTCACTGCTGCGAAGCACTGGGGGGGGGCGCTCCTCCGCCTTAGCGGAGGAGCCACCACTAACAGTGAGCCAGGCACAGGCGCAGGGGTAGAGCCTTTGATATCCCTGAGTCTCAAGCAACAGGAGGCAAGCCAATAAGCCCTTAGAGATCACTTGGAGTGAAGGCAGGGTCCAGCGCTCCTTCAGCAGAGTCAGAGAGCAACAGTCAGCAGGGCAACACAAGAGAAAAGCAGACCTTCCAAGTCTGCAGTCCAAAGATGAGTCCTTTAAGCAGTACAGCAGTCCTTCTGACAGAGTTTCAGTTCAAGATACAGAAATGTCTGATTTTAGGGTCAGAGGCCCAGTACTTATATCCAACAGTGCCTTTAAAGTAGGGGGTGATTTCAAAGCAGCTCTCTGGAGTGCACAAAGATCCCTTTCAACCTAGTCCTGTCTGCCAGGCTACCTGTGGGATGTAATAAGTCCTTTGTGTGAGGACAGGACAAAGCCTATTCAAGTTAAGTGTTAGCCTCTCCCTTCCATCCTGGCCAGGCAAGGCCATCAGAATGCAGATGTATGTAGATGGGTACTCAGACACACCTATCCTTCCTGTGTTGTGGCTGCCTAGTTGGAATGCACAAAGTGTGGCTGTCATCCATCCCAGACATGTATTGGAGACAGGCTGTCAGGCACACAGAGCCTTAAGTACAGAGAAATGTCCATTTTCTAAAAGTAGTGTTTCTAAAACAGTAAAGGAATTACAGCTTAAAAGTGTATTAAGGAACTCCCAATGCTAGCCAATGAGAGGGGTAGGCCTCCCAGTAGTGAAAAACGAATTTGGATGTTTGTCACTACCAGGACATGTAAAGATTAAACACACTTGTCCTACCTTTTATGTACATGGCACCCTGCTCTTAGTGTTACTTAGGGCCTACCTCTGGGGTGACTTACATGTAATAAAAGGGGAGTTTAAGGCTTGGCAAATAGTTTTAAATGCCAAGTCAAATTGGCAGAAAACCACACACACAGGCACTGCAGTGGCAGGCCTGAGACAGGCTTGAAAGGATACTTCTGTGGGTGGCACAATTAGTGCTGCAGCCCACTATTAGCATTTGAAGTAAAGGCCCTGGGTATATGGTATACAACTTTCCAAGGGACTTATCAGTACTTCAAATATGTGAATCAGGTGTACAACAACGTCATCATATTTAGGAGAGGTGCACATGCACTTTGGCACTGGTTAGCAGTAGTAAAGTGCTCAGAGTCCTAAGGCCAACAAAAAGAATCAGCAAAAATTAAGAGGCAAACGGCAAAAAGTCTGGGGAAAGACCACCCTAAGGATAACATGTCTAACAGACAGTGTTCTTTATTTCAAAAGAGAGCAATAGAATGGGTTCCAAATTTGGAGTTGTAGACTTGTTGGTATTTGATTGTATTTTTGGTCCAAAAAGCTTCTGGAAATACAGAATGATTAGAGATCTAAAAGACCTCAACAGTTTCACCCACTGTTAGAAATGGGATTTCTGGTTGGCTAAGGCATGTGCCTCAGCCCGGCAGAAACCACCACTCTAGTCAGGGCAAGTGAGTTACACACTGAAGATAACCTCTGCTCACCCCCTTGGTAGCTTGGCACGAGCAGTCAGGCTTATTCCAGAGGCAATGTGTAAAGCGTTTGCGCAACACACACACAGCAGCAACACACTAGGCACACCACAAAAGAAACTCCACACAAAGTTATATAAAAAAATAGCCTTTGTATTATCCAAAACACATTAGAATCATAATCACACATATACACTGTGCCAACTGGCACTAGGTAGTAATTTACAGGGGACTATATACACAGGACAGGGTCAATCGGGCCACTGTCAGAACCTTTCGAAAGCACTAGTAGTAAAAATAAAACGCAACCAGTAATTACTGGTACAATAATGAACTTCAGCATTATCACCTGCAACATAAACACATTACATAAAACATTATGCATAAACCTCATAAGCATAAATCACAATTAGGAGTGCACCTTAGTGACACTCCCCAGGTGCATACATCACCTTCCTTTAGGGCCTTGCGCCCTCCTGGTACACACAGGTACCAAACCTGACCCCAGGCCAACTGGCCTTTCTCTGGGGCTCAAAATGCCCTCTGTCCCAAATGTCAGGGCGTAAATGTAGGGCCTTTCACTGGCCCTCTGGCTGCCTTGTAGCAAAACCACTGTGCGTCATGCACTGGGGCGCAGGAGGCGTCTCACCCCCTCCTTGCTCCTCAAGAAAGGAAAAATGCCCCGTTTTGCAGCTGCCCGCTCTCTCGCGGTGTAGCTGTGGACAAACAAGCGCCGGCACCAATTGTGCCTTGGGAGCCCCCTTTACCGGGTGCCAGTACCAGGCACCACAATGCGGCCAAAAAGAAATCACCAGCCGCGCCGGAGGGACCCCGTTCCCCGGGACTCCTCTCTAGGGTAGATCGGCTCAAGCAGGCACCAATTAGTGTGCCGTATGAGCCCCACTCACCGGGGCTCTTTTGGCGCAGCTACCCGCGTCTGGCGGTGTAGCCGTAGCCGGTCCCTGCAGTCAACTGGAGTGCGGCAGCGCACAGAGGCACAGAGGGGCTGCCGCTGCCAATCCCGGATCTCCACCAGCATCCGTGGCGACGCGGGGTAAGTTCCCACCCGAAGCTGGACTCCATGGCGTCTCTCCTCCTTGCGAGGGTCACGCCTTCAGCCAGGCTTCCTCTCGGGCTGCTACGGATACCTTCTCCTCACGCGGGGCTCCACTCTCGGCTGCGGGAGTCCCCGCCTCTAACCAGGCCCGGTTCTGGCCTGACTTCCGGCCAGCAGCTTCCTCGTCTTGGCCCCGCCTACCCCCAGGCAGCTTGCCTGACTTCCTGCGGCTGCGGGGGCACGGGGAATCGCGGAGCGAGTTTTCCGCCGATTTTGCTGATCTCGGCGGCTCCTTCTATGAACACCACAATGCGGGGCGGGCTCCCGCGAACAGGAGCACACGGACAGCGGGGTGGGCTTCCGCTTTCAGGAGCGCAAACACAGCGGGGTGGGCTCCCGCTCAAAAAGGCATCAATGCGGGATGGGCTCCTGCTTTCCTTCCAGTGATGCGGGGGAATCCCCACGTCGGGATTCCCTTTGATGAGGTCGCAGCTCAGCGCTGCAGAGCCCTTGTGCTCCTCGTGAAGAGTAGATAGAGCGCCCACGAGGCGCTAGGAGCCAAGAGGCTCAAAAGGCAAGTTGGGCACAAAAGGTGTGCCACAACACAGGAGCAGTCCTCTCCTCTTGCCCCCAAAGTCCCAGGGCAACAAGGCTGGGCCCAGGCAGGCCAGCTCACAGGGCCCTCCAGCAGGGAGGCAGTCCCTCGTGGTGGTTCCTCCTGGGGCCCAGCAGCAGCAAGTATCTCCTAAGCACAAGGAAGCACACTAACATGGGGTCACAGCCCCAATATTTACAGTACATTTTCTTTGTCTGCCCTGGCACAGGGCTTGGGGGAATCCAGCCTCAACTGGTTCTGGGGAGTGTGGAGCACTTTGTTTACAGGGCTCCCACCCTCCTTTGTCAGGTTGGGGCTCTGTCATCAGACACACCACAGGGGGGTGGAGCCAGCATTCACCTAGGCAGGCACAGACCTATTCAGGGTCAGGGGACTTCTCCTCCCACTACTCCAAATGCAGATCTCCCATTCAGCCTAGCGCTGACTCACCCTGCCCTCCCTGGAGCCACACACACCTCACCAGACCCTGTCACTCCAAAGCCAGACATGCAATCCACATCAGGCAGACACATAGCACACAGAAATGCCAACTTCTAAAAGTAGCATTTCTAAAATAGTGATAATAAATCTGCGAACACCATTGCGCAGCATTTATTATTACTATTCCAACCATACCAAACTTGACCACGCTGCTCCTCTCATATCAGGAATTACCACTGAAACACTTATCAGGGAATCCCCAATGCATTCCTATGAGAGGGCAGCCTCACAGCAGTGACAAACCAAAATGGCGGTTTGTCACTACCAGGACATGTCACACACTTAAGGTACATGTCCTACCTTCTACCTACAATGCACCCTGCCCATAGGGCTAGCTAGGGCCTACCTTAGGGGTGACTGACATGCAGTAAAAGGGGGGTCACAGACGTGGCACACACTTTAGGTGTCACATCACAGCGGCAGTAATACTGCGTGCACAGGCCCTGCAATGGCAGAGGCCTGAGACAGGTTTGAAAGGCTACTTTGGTGGGTGGCGCAATCAGTGCTGCAAGCCCACCAGTAGCATTTAATTTACTGGACCTGGGTATCTGAGATACCACTTTACAAGGGACTGACAGGTAAATTAAATATGCCAAACAGGTGTAGATCAATATTACCATGTTTACCACAGAGAGCACACGCACTTTACACTGGACAGCAGTGCTAAAGTGCCCAGAGTCCTAGAACCACCAACACCATGTCAGAAAAAAGGCTAGGAGGAAGGCAAAAAGTTCAGGGATGACCCTGCAAAAAGGGCCAAGTCCAACACCCACACAGTACATTTCTAAATGAGATCTCTCCAGCATGTTACTTCCTTCGTCTCCAATGAGACATTCTAACAAAGACAGACCTACAAGATGCCCAGTTACATATACTAATAGCACAGACATGCTGACAGTACCTGGGGTTCTGTGTAGGAGAGGACCATAGGCAGTTTCAGATCCTTCCCTTTGGTCTAAAAATTGCATCAAGAGTATTTACAAAGATGTTGGCACCAGTAATGGCTCTAATTCACACCTTCAGGATAAAGGTTTATCTCTATCTTGATGACCTATTGATTCAAAGTTTGTCACATTCTCAGGTATTGAAGCATGCTCAAACAGTTTCTCAGACTTTACAGACATTAGTACCTTGATCAATTGAAAACAAAAATCCATCCTATCTCCTTTCAAGAGACTAAAATATATCAGAGCCTGGTTCAGGATGGATCTCGGGGAATGTTTTTCTCACTCCAGCCAGGAAATGCAAGTTGTGTAATCACCTGAATTTGATTCCTTAGAAGTAGAAGGCTCCAGTGTGGGAGTGAATACAGCAAGAGGGACTTATGGTAATTGTAAATAAAAGTTGAAGGGGAAGAGACAAAAATAAATGCAAATGCAGAAAAATTATTTTATCATTCTTCTTTACCCTTCTCATTTATTTTGGCTGTGACTGTCTTCATCATTCCAAATGGTTAGGCTACGCCAATTTCACTGTATTGGGGGATCTTAACCTTCATGTCGGCGACCCCCAATGCCCCCACAGTGCGAATTTTATTACAGCACTGTCGGGCTTCAACCTAGTCCAGCAGGTTACTTCCACTACCCACAAGGCGGGACACATTCTCGACCTCATCTACACAAGTATGCAGGAACTGGGGGTTGATAAGCCGCATCTGATGACCCGGACGGCCCACTTTCTGGTCCCTTTCCGGTGTTGCCTTAGGACCACACCGGAGGCCATTACAAGATATAGTGAAGCCAAAAGGAACTGGAGCAAGGTCACCATGGAGACCCTGGGCCCAGTGCTTGATGGCTCACGGCCACCCTAACTGACAACCCCGACCACAATGCCACGTGTTTTAATTCCTGGCTGACGTCAGCGTTGGACAAAACTGCCCCTCTATGATCTGTCACCTTAGCTAGATCTGCCCCGTCTGCCCCGTGGTTTTCAGAGGATGTTAGACATGAAAAAAGCAAGTGTAAAAAACTGGTACATGAGTGGTGAAAGTCATACTCGCCGGACGCTAAAAGCATCTACAAAATCGCCTTGAAAGAATATCACAAATTACTAAATTCTAAGAGAAGGGATTTCCTGGCTGACCATATCGCTAGCTCTAGGAACTCCTCAAAGGAAGTCTTTAGAATAGTGAAATCTTTCACAAATCCAGCAGCGTTGGAACGTGGTTTCCAACCCTCGCAGGATCTTTGCGCCGGTCTTTCTGATTTTTTCGATGAGAAGATAATCCAGCACTACTCTTCTCTTCCTCCAGTTACAGAGGCCAGAGTAATGGGAGAAGCCCATGGCCCTCCCAATAACTCACATGTTTTTGCGACATTTCTCCTGATACCTGTAGAGGTGTCTCTGGCTGAACTGCGGAAATGCAAATCAGGTTCGCCTGGGGACCCATACCCGGAGCAGCTTTTCAGGCCGCTGGCCTTGTAGTTTAATCCGGTCCTCAATCATATTTGGAATGCTTCACTTAGGACTGGAATTTTCCCAGCTTCGTGGAAACATGCCTATTTGTTACCACTTATGAAGAAATCCAACGCCGACCCGCAAGTACTCAGCAACTTCAGGCCTATCTCCTTGCTAGCAGCACCGGCTAAGGTACTAGAGAAGATGGCTCACCAACAATTAGCAAACTATGTGGAAGCCAATGAGCTTATACACAACTCTCAATCAGGCTTCCGTGCAGGGTATAGCACGGAAACTGCTTTGCTAGAACTTGCAGACTCAGTTCAATTATCAGTGGATGGGGGCTCTTCAGCCATGCTTGTGCTATTAGACCTCTCGGCGGCATTCATCGCTGTGTTGCATGCAATCTTGCTGGAAAGACTTAAACATATAGGAGTACAAGGGACTGCACTTAAGTGGATATCCTCTTATCTTAATGGTCGTGGCCAGCAAGTCTTTCTCCGCCCTTTCATCTCCTCAGTTAAACCACTCAGATGTGGAGTGCCCCAGGGCTCTGCTTTAAGCCCACTGCTTTTTAATATCTACCTGGCTCCGCAGGCAGCCCTCATCTCTAGGAGGGGGGTCAAGGTGGTCTCCTATGTGGATGACACTCAGCTGGTGTTCTCCTTCAAAGATCACTCTACGGCAGCATTTGAGTCTTTTAAAGACATTCCAGGATAGATGATTGAAAACTGCTTGAAACTGAATGCCGATAAGACGGAGGTCTTATTCTTTAATCAAGCACCCCCCCCCCTCCAGGTCTATGGTGGCCAAGGGAGCCCGGCTCCCCACCGGTCCCTAAGGACTAGGTCAAAAACCTTGGAGTCAGATGGGATAAGGATTTGGCCCTTTCAAGTCCGGCAAGTCTTGGCACTCTGCTTCGGTAAGATGAGAGCTATCAGGAAATTCCTTGGCTTCCTGCCGGAAGAAAACCGGAAGATCACGGTTCATGCCCTGGTGACTTCCCACCTTGACTATGCCAACAGTCTTTACCTGGGTATGCCAGAGTTCTTGATTGAAAGGCTGCAGACGGTGCAGAATGCTAGGCTTATCCGCAAGGTTCCGCTGCGCCAGCACATCTCTCCTCACCTTAAACAACTCCATTGGCTCCCGGTAGCCAGGAGGATCGAATTCAAGGCCCTCACCTTCGCTTTCCGTGCCACTCAGGGTAAGGGCCCTGGCTACCTTGGGAAGCGGCTATGCCTGTACCGCCAGGAGTGGGCACTTAGATCTACCATCAGCGCTACTTAGCTGTCCCCTGTTTTTCTAAAACAAGGAAAGGGGGTAGATCCTTCTTGGTTAGGACTGCCAAACTTTGGAAAGCCCTTCCTTACCACTTACATATGCTGAATTCTGAGCAGGATTTCAGAAAGGCGCTGAAAACCTGGCTCTTTAAACAAGTGGCATAGATGCTCGAGCCTCTAACTCTGTAGTCTGCTGTGCCAGCTCCGGGACACCTCTTCCGAAGTAGTGTGCGCTTTATAAATAAATAAAATTTAAAAATTAAATTAAATTCAGCATATACTTTATTGCAGGTCTCCAGCAGTCTGGGTTGGATTGCTGTCTTGGAGGGTCTCTCTGCTCAGGGATTTTGGTCAATGAGGGAAGCAGTTCACTGTTCTAGTTAGATGGATCTAATGATTGTTTGGAGAGCTCTAAAGGCATTCTCAATTCGGATCAGAGGGTCTGCATTGAAAGATAAAATAGACAATATGATCTCCAAAGCTTATCTCAATCATCAGTTCAGAATGAGATCTGGTCTCTGAATCCGGATATGATTGTGGACAGAGAGGAAGCTTCTATCTCTGGAAGAGTCTATGTTCATGGAATCCACAATATTCAGGCCAACAGGCTGAGTCGGGTGTTTTCCAGCTCCCAGGATTTTTCCATGAGTCTTGAAGTGTTCCTTAGGGGGGTCCCAGAGCTAGATCTGTTTGTGGATCAGTCAAATGGTCAAGTTCCTCTGTTTGTCAACTGTTGTAGACCAGCAAGCCCTGGGGATAGATGACCTCATGCATCCTTGGCCAAGATCACTTCTTTATGCAACCCTGTGAAGAGGGATTAAAACAGTAATTTTTATAGCCTATATAGAAAATGGTACAGATTTTCCAGATAACCTACTTGCACATTCCCTTAGTGGCATGGCCGCCTCATGGATAGAATGGGTTGGAGTTTCTATAGTACATATATGTAAGGCTGTTATATTGTATATATATGTAACAATATAAGGAGGTATCTCCTTCCATATTTTTAATCATTACAGGTTTAATGGGGAGCAAGTAGAGGTGGGTGAGTCAACAGATTTACAGGGAGAGCTGAGCCAGAGCAGAGCCAAGGGCCGACGAGAGCCCTGAAAATTTTTGCTATGTAAATCACCCAACAAACGTCACGTAAAATATGAAAAGCTGCTTCAAAATTCAAAACATTTATATTTCCTTAACATGTGAAGCTTTGACATTAATGAATCACATTATAGCACTGTACAAAGAAGTACACAATAGGTTTTTGTGCAACTGGTATTTTGAACTCACATTTTTGAAACTGCTTTCATATGCACTAACAAAGAAAAAAGAGTTTTGGTCAAATAAAGTATTTGACTAAGGTCACAAAATTTAAGCGGGGAAGCCGTGATTTATCCAGGTTTTCTGTTTTCACTTTATACAAACCAATCAGGAAATGGGTATTATTTTTTTTCCTTTTGTTAAAGCTTTGTTTCTACCTCTTTGTGCATTTTTCTGCAGTTTTTATATAGCATGAACTCAGCCTGAAAGTATTGGAGCGCTTTACATGAGCATTAGTTACATTACACAGGGTCACAATAATTGTTTGTAGAAGGGGGTGATTAAATGATTTGCCCAGAAACAGAGGATGCTGACTCCGAGACTCGAAACTGGTCGGCAGTTCTGGCTGTAACACCACATCCTGGGTAGAGGGAGGCAGGCACACTTAAGCCACATGAAAGCTCGGCTTGTTATGGGCTCAGGGTTCCAAAGGACCTCGAGTTGAGGCTCAGCCAGGCTTCAGGCTTCAGGCTTGAGTCTGGCTCGAGCTTTCTGTGGCTCGCCCACCTCTAGGAGCAAGGTAGCGAACTGAAGTTTGTCTGGTATTCTTTTTATGGCAGCCTATAATTAAAGCTTCATGATACTCTGGGGTATATTTACTAAGTTTTAGCGCTGTGTTTGTGCCACGTGACATAAATCAACGCAAAATCTTTTTTTTACTAATTTACTTTCAAGCTTTAAACTTGTTTTGCGCTGGAAAATCACTCAAAAGTAGCGCAAAGCAATGCATAGCGCCGCTTTGCATTACTTCGTGCCAAGAGGGAGTATCAAGGGTGGTGCATGTGCATTCCCAAGCAACCACCGAAGGTTTTTGACGCTAAGCCCTATTTACTTAAAAAATTATACAGGGTTTAGCCTCAGAAAATAGCACCCATTTCAAATAGACGCTATGAAGGAGAAATGCTTTCATAGCTCCCTCCTTTTCTGACTTTTGTATGTGTGCTGCACTGTACAGCACACATACGAAGTGGGAAAAGGTTTCAAGTGCTCTTCCATTACAAAACCTTTGCTAGAGTCACAGAGACACCCTTGCATATTTCTGCACCAGCACTAGGTAGAGGGGAGGAGAGAGCCATATATCTGAGACATGGCGCACTCCTGCTCTCCTCTTCTCATGCAGCGCAGCATTTGCGGCTGCTGCACTGCATGACAATCTGGTAAATCTGTCTCTACGAGTATTGTGAAGGTTGTTTTCATGTTTTCTGTGTTTCAAACTGTTTTGGGTGTTCTAAATAAAGGCTTGGTTGACTGCCCCGAGAAGGTTGTTTCTCCTCTTTGTTTAGTGTTTTCTCTCAGTTACGAAGGCCTTCTGCTTAGGTATGCTCTCACTAGATAAGAAATAGGACGAGGAAGGTGATGAGGAGGTAATGCTTGTATTATTCACCAAAAATCTTCATTGGTTTGCGTGGGGTCACTAGGTACTGAGACAAGAAAGGAAGAATCGGAGGGATGAAAATTATCGGTAAGTAATCCAGTCATTCAAGAACGTTTCTGAGCACCCATGACGTTAATGTGGGTTAACACATCCTTTGCAATCGATTTTTATGACAAGTTCATTACTACTCCACCTGAAACATCAGACTTTTAATAGGAAAACTGCGAAGTAGTATTTTTAGACGACGATTTCACGCTTGGTGGGTAAGGTTTAACCTGCGCATGCATAAATTAAGAATGTTTCCATATGTGAGTGTAACACCTGGACAACCCTTTTCGAATCCGGACCAAAATGTTCTTTGTCTCACACTGTGAAATACATTCAGACGCTGTTTGATTTTCAAACTTCCTTGAGTGTGAGCAGCATGAAGACGCCGCCAATTACAGGAATGCAGTTAGACCACACCGACCTGTGATTTCCTACCAGCACTTGCAGCAGTAAATAATAATTAGCGAGTTTGCTCCATCGGGGCCTACATTTCGTTAATGAGTCAGTCTAGCAGAAGAAAATCGTTTAAAAGTAGAACTCTTTCAATTCTGCAATGGTCTGTTTACTTTATTTCTCCTTGAAGTGAACTTATTTGCGAAAAAGTAAAGAAATGAGCAGCTAACCCACAGTTCCTCGAACCAAAACGTTGTGCTCCTGCGGAGTCAGTAGTGTTATTCATCTGAGATGTAAAATATGCATGTAAGTAAATAAAAAAGCCTATTGCTGGGGCTAACCGTGCACTGTTACAGGAATCGTTTCTTTGACACGGTTGAAAGAGTCTCTGCTTGTAAAATTACATATATCAAGATGCTGTAAGTTCTGCCTCGTTTTTTTATTGATCACCAAAGGGTAGAAAAGCATCCAATGGAAATGGGGGTATCAGCTTTTCAGGTCTTCAGTCTCTTAACAGGAAATCACAAATTAGTTTGTTCATTGATTGAGTAGTATATTAGGGCTATATGCTCTGCAAGCTCAAATCACCCTGTCTTCGATTCTTTTCCTTGTTTAGTCTGTGGTCTAGACAAACCCAACGCATGTCTCTTCCACACGTCAAAGAAGGAAATACCGCCAAAGGCTAACATAATATGGGGGATATTCTCAAGAACGTGTGATAATTAAAGCAAAATTAGCTTAACGCAACTTTGCACATCGCAGTCTATCGCGGGAAAATAACACTGTTTTAACGTAGCATTCACAACCCGGCGGCACCATGCGATAGTCCCACGATAACGTGCCAAATGACTGCGAAAACATTACCGGGACGGCGATGAAATTCCAAACCAGAAAGCGAAAAAATCTGCGATGGGTCCAACCGCGATAAGACAATCAGCGAAAAGCAGCGCCAGGCCTGGAATTCACACACGTCAGGCGGGAAAAAACACTACAAAAGCACACAAAAAAATCACACAAAAAAAACATACTACAGCGACGCACAATGGAGGCAGCCGGAGCAGTGCCAGAGGACGGCCAGAACCCCACAAGCACCCCGGAGGAGCAGGCCGGGACCTCGGGGACAGGGAAGGGCAAGGAAAAGAAGAAGAGGAAGACGCGGTTCAGTCCGCAGGAAAACAGGATCCTGATCACGGAGGTGGTAGAACACCATCAACATCTGTTTGTCACCTCCACTGTGTCATTGGCAACAAGAAATGGAATATGGCAGTCCATCGTGGACAAGGTGAATGCAGTCGGAGTGCGGAGGAGGACAATGGACGAGGTCAAGAGGTGCTGGAATGACGTGAAGCGCAAGACCAAGCAGAAACTCGCAAACAACCAGAAGGCAGCAATGCAGACTGGAGGTGGGAGTCCAGTGCCACAGGAGGAGCTGGATGAGATGGAGGAAATGGTGTCCACAGTCATCAGTGGGGAGACGGTGGCAGGAGTTGGGGGACCGGACACTGCTTAACATGTCCTGACACAACAGCAACAGGGTGAGTAACCACCAGGGACTGGGGGGACGGGGGGAGATGGGCACAATGGCATACATGCACAATGGAGTATAGCACACTGCACACCCACAATGACTCTGGATCATGTCCCAGAACCCCTTGGCACACTGCAGCACACATAGCAACTGCACATAGGCCCCCGTCGACTATGTGCCCAGATGGGGTCCCTCCCACACATCACACATCTCACTATCAACCCATGCACATGTGCTGAACCCAGCAAAGCTGTGGGTCCGTGAGCCACACTGACAATGCAAGTGACACAGCATGACGATTAGCATGGCTGCAGTCCGATCACCATGACATGGTGCACGCCACCACACTGTGGTGGCAGGGTGTGGACCACATCCGTGAAGGAGCAGGTCACACCCTGACAAATCCACCTGCACAGACAACCCCTGATGTCAACTACACATCTGCGGACAAACCATGCCCCAGAGTCCCAACAGCCACCAAGACCCAAATCCATCCTGGTCTGCAACATCTCAGCACTGTATGGGCACAGATGTCAAAGGCACACCGCCTGAAAGGGACAAGGGGCAGCCAAATCAGAGCTGCATGGGCGACCCCCCAAAATGCAGCACACACACATGACATTCAGAGCACATCAGCATTATCAACAATGTGGTACAAACTGCAACACGTCAACAACAGGACAGAGGACACCACGAGTGCCGCCTGTGTGTAGGAACTGGCAAATCACATTTGGCATAGCAGGGAAATGTGAGATGTCAATTTACAGACACATATCCGTGATGTCGTCGAAATGTCCACTGTCCCGCATCAAATAGGCAGCACCTCCTGGACAGCCACAATGTACATTGCCATGCAGCCTGTATGTGAACTTGTGCATTGCGTCAACACACATGTGTACACAATGTAATACTGCATCTCCCCTCACATTGCAGGAGGAGCATCAACACCTCCTGCAGAGCAGCCCCAACAACTCTTCTCCAATGATGGGGAGGACACCTCCGACATCGACATCGACACCGAAGCCCTCCAAGACCTCATCCACTGCCTCGCCACCCCATCTCCAGGAGCAGGGCAGCCCAGCCGCATCGAGGGGATCCCACCCCTGCACAGACCACACAGCAGGACGCACTTACCACCCCGGCCATCTCCCAGGACCCCCACGAATGACACATGACCTTCCAATGCCGTGTGTTGGAGGCCCAGGAGAAGATGGCCGATCAGGTGCGGGTGGGGTTCGACCTCATGGCAGCCAAACTTGATGCCATACATGGGTGTCTGATTCCCATCAGGGACCACATACAGTCTCTGACGGACACCCACAGTCCGCTCCATGCTCTCCAACGCTCCATGGCTGACATCGCTGGAGTCATGATACTGAGACAAGAACAACTGTCCAGTCAGAGTGGCTCCAGCGATGTCAGCCGGGAGTTGGCACAGATACGGGGGCACATGGAGAACATGGAGCGGATGACGGCGGAAATAATGGCTGCCACAGCTGCACACCAGCGAGTTGTGGCTGGGACCTTCCATGCCCTGCAGCACATCGTCATGGCATTGCTGCCTCAAGGCCTTGCGCAGATGGATGCTGCTGCTGCTTCTACCTCCACATCTCCGCCCCCTGATGTGTCAGTGCCTCGCAGTGTGGCAGGCAATCCACCTCCGGCCCCTGATGTGTCAGTGCCTCGCAGTGCGGCCGACATGCCACCACCACCCACGTGTGAGGCACATGTGACATCAGAGGACGAAAATGCAGGTGAAGCAACCTTACTGGTAAGGAGGAGGCAGTAGCATTCATCTCCGCCATATGGCCTGTTTCTGCTTGGTCCTACCCTTTGCATCATCAACTTCCACTGTCTCCCGATGCACTCTGCGACACTCACCTTGGCCCTCGACATGGACTGCCATATTCTGAAATGCAACAAGGAAAGAGGGTAGAGGCTGTTCGAAACCGCACCTCACAACTGAAAAAGTGTCTCAAAGTTACTTATAGTGCAAAGAACCAAAGAGTACTCCCCTCTGTACTCCTTAACTAGGATAAAATCCTATAACAATCTTGAACACACAAAGGTTCAGCACTATTCAACAATTTTATAACAGTTCAGTATCAATAATTAAAGTAATGAGGACTGCCATATTCTGTTTGGTTGCCAATGACACAGCGATCAGACTGCGGACTGCACTCTTCCCCGTCCGTGGTACTTGTCATGCCCTGAAGGACTCTGGTTGGCCCTCCACGGGCCAAATATGTGAAATGGGGTTTGCATTGCCCTGTACTGCTCCAGCTGCACCACTCCATTGGATGTGAATAAAACATTCAGAATCGCACAGATGTGTCATGTCTCTGATCATTCAAGTATGAAAGTATGGATGGATGTAGGGTCAGTGATTCCCCCTTACGTCCATGTTGCTCATGTCGTGGTACTTGCGTCACAGGGTGCAACATTGTCGATTGCGGGCCGTGTGGCGCAGACACTGCAACCGAGACACACGCATCAGTTGGTTTCCTGTCCAGCCCAGGAATGAACCACATCCAGAGCCCAGGGATAATTGTTCACACCCCGACGCTGGCCTGGCGTACGCCGAGCCAGCCCACTCAGCTTACGTATAAAGGGGAGGACGACGACGCTACGTGTCTCAGTTCTTCCCCACCACCGGAGGCGACATGGCTGCGTCCGCCTGGCATGACACGGGATTCAATCAGATAGGGTCCAGGACTTACGTTGCACAGAGTTGGTGGCACCGGTAACACTGTGGCCGGCACGGGCCTACCGCCACGTGGCGTTGCCTCGCGGTTCACAGAGTTAGTGGCACCTATGGTGCTGAGCGGGTGTACAGCCTGCAGTGATGCCGTGTGCACTGGTATGATCTCTGCTATTGCGTAATCAAGACCCAGAATCACATGTGTGACCTAGTGGCCCGCGGGGTGGGGCTGCATGATGTGGAGGCTGCCAAGGTCGCGGACCCCGGGCTTGGAGATTGCACCGGCATGTGGTGGGCCCTCTTGGAGACACGCTGGTGGCGGAAGGTGAGCAGTGTGACCTGGGTGCGCAGGGGAGGGCAAACACCGCTGGGCAGTGGGAGGGGCAGGGGTGCAGCAGGCTGTGTGCGCAGGGGTGGCCAAGCGATGATGGCGTGTGCAATGATTTGTACTCTGCCATTCATGCATCTGGACTCTGTTTCAGATAAGGGACATGGTGGACTGCGGTCTATGCCGGCACGTGGTTGGAGACACACCGGTGGCTGCAGGTGAGCAGTGAGGCCTGGGTCGGCAGTGTCAGCACTCTCTCTCCTTCTCCCTCTCTCCCCCTTTCACTGTCTCTCTCTCTTCCTCTGTTACTCTCTCTCCTTCTCACTCTCTCCCCCTTTCTCTCTCTCCCTCTCTCTCCCTTTCTTTCTCTCTCTCTCTCTCTCTCTCTCTTTCGCTCTCTCTCTGTCCTTTGATGAGCGCAGGACACACCTTATTATCTTGTGTTTTGTCTTGCAGGCTGTGTCTCACAGTTTGTCCAGAGGAGACTCGCCATGACTCTTGCGAATAGTTGTTTTGAGTTACATTTGAATGAAATTATTTGTTTGGCAATTCCATGATGTATGTATGATTCTCCTTTTTCTGTACACACATGTATGTTGATTGTGGTACTTGTGCGACATCAGGCGTATTGTTTTGTTCATGATTTCGTTACGTTGATGTGAATTATCTTTCTCCTGGGTAGGGCCCCGGGAGGGGGGGGGGGGCGGTCCGGGGGGGGGGGCGGGGGGGGTTGTGGCCCTCTTGGGTGTCCGGCTGCGTGATCTGTAGTTCCATGGCATCTGTTGTTCTTCTGGTGTGGCTGTTGGCTGGGCTCCAATATCTGGTGCAGGTTATCGTCCAACTTAATATCAGGAAAAAGCAGGTGTTAATTTCCTGCTGCTAACGCGCCTTATCACATGTTTTGTGCTCTTCTCGCCGATCTGCCTGGACGTTGTGAATGTTGCGGAGTGGTTTATTCACGGCTTTTTGCACAGGAACGCCTACTCTGCATCTCATTAGCTTTAGTTGCCAGTGTCATCCGTGGCAATGATTTTTGCATCTGCTATCGCAGGTTTACTGGCGGTATCGGCTGTTAGCACCAGCTTGAGAATGGGGCGATGAATCTATTGCCACTTTGGCTGCGATAAAGTGCCGCTAACTCGGCGATAAGTCCTTGAGAATATGCCCCTTTGTGTATTGGTAAAGTGCACTTTTCCACTCGTGTTTACCTGGTCACTGAATAATAGCAGGTGTGTACCCAACTCAATTGGACTCATTCTAGAACATGAAAGGCTCACTGGTGACCTAGAAGCCATCAGAGCCTAGTAGTTAGTGTTACTGCAACCTAGTCCTACCGCTATCAGGAGCATAGTTAAAACACGTTTACAATGCCACTGCGGAATTACATATATTAATCCCATATGGGCTGGAGATTAACATGCAGAAATTGATGCTACTGCACTGATGTCCGCTTGGAAAGGTCCTCTAGGTTTGACCTGGACATTTGACCCCAGAAATCAATGAATACTACCACAGGATTCGTGATAATGCTTTGTGTGGAAATTCATGTTTTGCTGTAATTATTTTATTTTATTATAGTCTGAAGCAAATGGAGAAAAAGTCTCTTTCTGGCACGTCAAAGGGCATTTCCGATCTATTTGGAATCATAAATAGTAGTGTGTGGCGCCATCCACCTCCTATTTAGGATTGCAATGCAATACCTTATTGGATTGTGACTGCAACTGCACTTTGTCATCTTTCTCTCCTCTACTAGTGTGTGAACTTCTAACATGTTCTCATCTAAAGGACTATGACCCAGTAGGTTTTACTTCATCCTGCGCTCTACTGACTGGTGCTCTTTCCCATTATGAACTTCCTTCGTTCTTTGATCTCTCTAACCTATGCTCGCTGCTCTATGCTCTTCTGTTCTGGGTTCTCCTCATCCTCCTCAGAACAAGTGCCATCCACCCTGTGCTCTCCAATTCTGTACCATTCCATCCCTGCTTCTTTGACACTGTGCTTCCAAAGGCCTTTCCCATCCTATGCTCCCCCTTTTATAATGCTCTCTGCAATCCTTATTGTTTCTCTCCTGTGGTCCATGTTCCTGTAATTTCCTAACATGTGCTTCCAAATCATGTGTCGTTATTCATCACGTGGTCTCTGGCCACTGGCATGGCCCAAAGTGTTCCCTATCCATAGTCAATGGCTACCGTTCTCTCGGGCATGGCTATGGAGTGAGTGTTGTAAGCTTGTAGCTGAACATACTTGCAGGCACATTACTTTGTTTATTTACAGCTGTATCCGATAGGGAGGCAGCATGCTGGCCTCTTTTGTAAAATCCATGCATTCCTCTACAGTTAAGGCCCTTACTTGCTATCATGGTTTATGTTCTGGTGTCAGTTGACAGGGAGACCATGTGCAAAGTGACAGATGCCAATACCAATGGAAGACACGTAATGGCTGAGCAGAATATCTCCCCTTCAGTCGATGATTGTTTTTCCCTGACGACGTGACAAACTCCGTGCTGTTGCCCTTAGACCTATTGCCTAGAGATCCTGCATTCGTCTGAGGGGCTTAAGGAATATACATCTGTTGTCCTTCTAGCCTGTTTCTGTCCAGCTGGGTACAAGGCCTCCCCCTATCCACTTTTTGTTGTGCAGGAAGCCACATAGCACACATAAGATCGGGATCAGGATAGTCTGTAATGCCTCGGCTGTTGTTGACAGACATCTGGGAAGATGTGCTCTGTCCTCATTAGAGCAGAGTTTGAATTTTGAGCGCGACATGTGTTCTGGTGGCCCTGGCGTCCTTTCAGTGATGCCCAATGAGGGTACATTTTGGGCAAACCCAGCCAGTAGTGGTGCTCAGTGTTTTATTAGCAAAAACAAAAATAATGCCGCGGTCCAGCCTAAAGGAAGAGAAAGGAAGGAGAGCCATTAGGTGTTGATGGACGCAGTGGGTGACTCTGTTTGGCACAAGGTTGTCGCTCCTGCATGGCATGGCAGAGGGGACAAAGCCCACACAGGAGGAGTAGGGAGGATGAAAAAGATGTGTAAAGTTTGTAGAGCACGAGTCACAATGGCACTTGCATTTGAAAGCTCATCTCGCACTTGTATATGGAAGTTCACGTTTGCATTTCGCTAAAGGTGTATTTACATTAGTAACTGAATTTATTAATGCATCATTTGCCCAATAGGGTGTGATATTTTGCATAGGCACATCATTTCCCAGTGTCAGGAAGCGGGAGTTCAATAGTATGCCCTAGAAAGTTTAAGCACACTCAGAAACATACACATTTGTTGGCATCCACAAACTTTTCCATTACTTATTGCAAACCTAAAAACGGTGGAAGATGTTCTCCTGTTAGGAGCAGGAATAAATCCATTACTGACTAATCTTCTTCCTCGTCCCAGTCCTTATTACGTAGGCTCCTGTCTCAGTGCGTATTCATGATAACTCCCTTAAAGCCAAAACAATATACAGTATAGGAAATTGTTTCCCCTGACAACACCAGCAGCATATTACATGAATAAGGGTCTCTAGCCCTTTTTAGGTCAAGCCTGAGCCAGCATGCAAGACCTGCTCTGGCGATCTGTTGTAGGTAGAGTACGGAGGAGAAGCCCCGCCCATATTTTTCATTGGCTTGTGTATTTGTCCTTCTTAAATGCTGGCGTTTGATTCCTTAATAGGCTTGTTAGTCCCTCCTTAGTACGACCATGTCGTCATTTGTATCCTTCCATGGCTACTGGCCCCTTCACTTGGTTGCTTCAAGGTACGTGTACTTTTTCTTTATTGAGCTGGGACAATGGCGGCCGCTTGTTTGCAATGCCATAGGTCTCGCATTTAAAAGCGAGTCCTATGGCATTTGCAAATATTTTTTAACATGGCCCCTGCTTCACTCGCAGCCACGCACGTACCGGGCGCGGCGCTTTTTTCAACGTTGCTGCTCGACTTGAGAATGCTCAATATTTTTTTAGCCACGCCACTCACCCTGTATCCATTACATGCAACATCACGCTACCCGTTCTATTTTTAATGACCTTTGACCTGAGGTAAAATGCAACCTATTTTCAATTTCTTTCCAAAATTCGTTGGGGGAGAAATCCAATAGTCCTTATTCCAATAGTCAGGCTAGCTTGCTCAACGCAGCATGAGGGCTGGTCTCACAAAAAGTGCCGACTTGCTTTTGTTTCCCAGTCCCAATTGTCATGTAATCTCGCGCTCCTGGCCTAGGATACAGTGCCTTGTAATTTACTCGACTTACACATATTATTTGGCTGCGAGCACTGTGCAGCGATACTAACCATCGGCCCAAGTGGCTGAAGGAGGGAGAGTAGTTGGTCGGGGTGCGCTGTTCCTGGAGGCCGGGGTTCTGCCTGCCTCAGCCTCTGCTGAGAGATGCCGCTCCCTCAGCAGCAGAGCGCAGCAACCCAAAGTGAGAGTGAGCTGAGGGAATTTCCGCCCCTTACCTTCCGTCCGGTGGCTCCCTCGTACAGCGGAGACGACAGGTCATCTGGCGGGTGGAACTGGTGCCTGTTACTGTGGAGAGCAGTCTGCGTGGAGCACAACACAGGGGCACAAGCTGCAACAGAACACACAGCTCCAGCCAGCGCCAGGATTGGAAATAGCAGTACCACAGATAGGACTAACAAACCATTGTGGTGGTAGCTAGCTTGGGGTTGAAGTCTGCACAGTGGAGCATCCTAGGCATGAAGAGAAGCATATATACTATAGGGGAGATGAGACCTAGCAGACAGAGCTGCCGGCCTTGCACTGGGGAACGAGGTTCGAGTGCAGGCCTCCGCTTAACATCCTCCGGTCATAGTACTTGCATCTGTGCTAACGAGAAACTGTGTGACGTAACCTCGTTCGTGCTCGTGTAAAGCGCTCTGAATGTCCTTGGGCTAAGTTTGCACTATATAAAACTTCAAATAATATTTAAATCAAATCTGGAGCGGTGATACATGGCGCACCGATGCTGGGTTGTGCGTCTGCGTGCACGCCAACAGCAAGCACACATTTGCTGTGTGAGATAAAAGCTGTTTGCATTCAGACGTGCTTGTTGCCTCCAAGCAACACCTGTTGCAGCAAATAAATAACAAAACATACGCTTTGGGCGATCAAACACCCATTAACATAGCATGTTTAGTTGTTTTTTTTAAAGATGTATTTCTTAAAAAAAATTTGATTATTCCATAGCGATCTTTTCTTAGGTACATGTCAGCAGTACGTCCAGAGCAGTTTTTTTGCTTTACATTTCATGACTTATATACCTGTTTATCCCATTATAAAATTAAACTAAATGCCCCAGCATGCAAAACCTGCTCTAAAAAAGTTACTCCTGCAAGGACCTAGGAAACCTCGGAGTTTATCCAGTGTTTATGGCTTCACATTTGCATAGTTGGCAACATTTGAAAAATATTTCCAGAGACACTTTGCAGCACAGCTATCAATTACTTACTTGAAAATTTACCACACCCAAAGCTCCGCCCACTCCACCCAACCCACACAATTAGCATAATTTAACTCAGCCTACTTAAAATACTGTCACAGATTGTCACTTGCATTATAAAATAAGCAATGTGCTATTAAAGTTCATTTATACATACAGTCAAGACCTATATTAACACCTTCCCAACTGGACAAAACTATCAATCTCAAAAGGGCACAGTGACAGACATTACTTACTCACTCAGGACCAGCAGATGGCCCCCAGTGCAACAAGCTTTTTTGGTGCCCCATGACCTCGTTCTTCACTGCTTCCCTCACAACCACTGACCAACGGTGCCCCTCGTCTCTCCATAGATCCCCTTGTCACAAATATTTAATTTGTTTTATTGACCTGCTCTGACATTCCAAGATACAAACAACCCCTTAACCAAGGTGCAAATCACAAATGCGAGGTACTGATTGTGGCGAAAAAGTGCTTTCACAGGGTGAGATGAAAAGGGTTGGCTTTGCTACGTTACAACGCTCTCTCACCTGGCAGAAAGTTTCAGCTGGAGCTTCCAATGCTTAGAATCGTGGGGTAAATAGGACCCCAGGCTAGATATGTCCCTAGACCAGTTCTTGCTGTGTGTATCATTTATTTGGGTCCTCCCATGGCACTTGTATTGAGCCGCTTACTAGAACCCTTGAGGCAGGAGAGCCCAACGACGCACCCTGAGCGAGAGACCAGAAGTGTGGCGGAAGGCTTATCGCTCACGCTTCCACCATGTTCAAAAGTGCAACCAGTAGTAAGGCTGCCTTGAGATATACCGTCATTCTCATCATCCAATCACAAGTCTTGCTGTGCTTGGACTTGACGCAGGTGCAATGAGCCTGTGACCATAGAGTTTCGTAGTTCTTGCTTGAAAATACACCTATTCGACGTGGCTGTCCTTTTTGGGAGCAGACAAATTATTCTCATATGGTCACGGCCATGGATCAGATTTTTGGTGGATGAGATGTGTTTGAAAAGATTGGGACTTTTTTTTGCATGTTTATATGTAGCTAAAAAAAGGACAGCAGCTACTGGGGCGCGGGTGGATGCCTTACATTTCTGGGTGCCGTGTCTTGGCAGGGCTGGAAGTGCAATTGCCGGGACTGTCCTAGAATAGTGAATCACCCGGGACAGTCTCCAACTTGCCGGGACTGTCCTGGCAAAAACGGGACAGTTGGCAGCTATGCATTTGATTTGTTGGTATCACTCGTATCATTGCTGGTCCCAAGCGGAAGACATGGTTTAATGTGGATCATTTTGAGTTCACTTGAACCACCATCACCTATAATATTTGCCATTTTCAAATGATTGTTTTGCCCTTAATAAAGACCATGAATGTGGTAACAATAAATGCTGTAAAATGTCTCCTTTCCTATTTGAGAACTTTCAAATTCCAACGGTGGCCGGCTGTAGTCATGGTCACTTGAAATATGCAGTTCTGTAACTACAGCTTTTTTTTTGCATAATTAAGGATTGGCCCAGTTGCAAAGTCATCCTGTGCCCTGGGCACCCCCCAACTTTTTGCTGAATGGTACTGGTGGTAACTGACTCTGACTGACCCTGGGCTCTGCCTAACCAGGCCCAGGGCCAGTGCAATGCTGAAAGAGACACATTTAGAATACAGTGAAAACACCTACATACACTAGGGTACACTAAGGGTTGGGGTACCCCTGTGGTTGGCATGACCTACCCTATCAGACCCTATCAAATATTAGGGCAGGGGGATTAAAACTACCTAGAAGTCCCTAGCCCACAATAGGACATGGCAGTTTGGAGGCCAGCAGCTTTTCTGCAAATGCATGTATGCAATGCTGAGGCCTGGGGTCAGTTTAAAAGTAGCCCTGGGTGGCAGGACTGCTTTTAAAAAGTAAATTGTGCTCAAACTCGACTTTGGGGTTTAGGGCACTTAAAAATGAATAACCTACAATGTTTTGGCATATTAGGAACCCCCAGGGTCTCCCCTAGGTGTCCCAGGGGTGGGGGTTCAGGTATTTATAAGGTAGACCCTTATAAAAATGAGTTTTATATGCCCTGGGTTAAGTGAAATTTCACATTTCACTCCCCACATTGTGATAAAGTGCTGCCCAAATTCGACTTTGATGCTAGGAGCCCTGTGGAGGGAAGATCTGCAATATTTCTACAGATTCAGAACCCCTAAAGTCTTCCCTAGTTGTCCCATGGGGTGGGGGTCCTGTAGATATAAGCAAAGTACTTATAAAATATGTTTTTGTAAGTCCTGGTGCTGGAAAAATGGCCCAAGTCATTTTTCCAATTGCAAATCCCCTGCTACATAGGTTAACATGGTAGGAAGTTATTAACTAATAACTCTTGATAGGAGAGGGCTAGAAGTACCATTCAAAGACTTCCCCGAATGGTATTAATAAATTCAAGAATATGATATGGTTGAATTTCTCCTAAAGTGTACATACAAAGAGTTATAAGACTTTCTTGTTTGTAAGTCCAGATTCAGCCTTCCAGTGGTCTGTCCTGATTGGTCAAAGTTAAGTGGATTAGCCAGGCTGCCTTGATGAGGTGATAAAGAGCCCCTGGGGTTAACCAGCTCTGCTGGGAGGGCAGTGTGCTGCTACACAGGAATGCCAGAGCAGGGGGAGGAGTCATAAACCATGGTCTTCAAAGAGAAGAGGAGGCCTTAGTGTCATTTACAACTCTAAACTTTTCACCTCAGCCAGAGCTAGGCTTATGGAAGGAATGCACAGATGCAAGGGGGAGAGTTTATGAAAATTAGCCATCCTAGGGGTGTGTTTAGCCAGCTCTTACCTCCCTGCTGGAAAATCAGCCATTATGAATTTGGAGGATTTGGTGCATTCTGGGACAAAATAATGCCACACTCTACAGGATGTGGTCATATTCTTGGGGAGTTGCCCTGCTCCCATTGGTCAGCAGTGACCTCCTGCTTGACCCAGAGAACTTGGAATAAGTATCTGAGAGGGGCAGAGTCTCTCAGATCTGCTGCTTGAAACTTAAGGAAGCAAGACGTTGCCATGCTGAGAAGTTGGGGTGCAAAGTTCTAAGGCCTGCCCTCTGAAGACTGCACCAGCTGAAACTACAGCCTTGTGGATTACCTTGCTGCAAAAGAACTAAAGAGTGGACTCCCTGCAAGCTACAGGTTAACAGAGCTCACCAGGACCATCACCACCAAGGATCCTCAACCTGGAGAACACCAGTGGATTTGTAAGGGTTTTGTCCAAGTGGATTGTGGGAACTGAAGTCCTCAACTTTCAAGGACCATCTTGGAGCTTCCAGACCCTTGGAGTGAGTTTGAGACACTTTGGGACCCCTTGAGGAACTTCAGGAAGAAGTTCAAGAAGTTTGGAGAACTTTGGAGCAACTTTGAAAAAAAGCTCCATAGAGGGACCGACTCAACCTGGCCAGCCAAGCCGCCTGCCTTCAACCGCGAGCCGGCCAAGCCATCCAGGTTCGTCCCGCTAAAAGCTCCGTAGGTCCAACTTCCAGAGTTTGACCGGGAGTAGAAGAAATCCGCGGCTGGCGAACCCTCACCGAATCCGGCCTGGTGAAGATCATCGAGGGACCCCGCAAGAAAAAGCTCTGTAAAAGTTTCTAAGTCTGAACGAAGAAAAGGTGACCGTGAGCAACCGCGAAAGCCAAGCCGCCTGCCTTCAACCGCGTGTCGGCCTGGATCCTGGGTTTGCTCCGCTGGAACGCTCCGGAGGTCGGACTTCCATAAGTTTGACCGGGAGCTCATCGCAAGGCAATCCGGTGAACCCTCACCAAATCTGGACTGGCTGAGAGCTTCGAGGGACCCCGGGAAGTAAAGCTCCAGAAAAGTTTCTAAGTCCGAAGGTAAAAACTGTGACCGGGACCTACCGCGAGGGGTAGCCGCTCAGGGCTCCATCGCGGTCGGCCTGAAACTTTGACTTTGAGCCGGTCTATCGCAACCAGATATCCCAATAAGGCGCTATATTTTTCTAAGTGCTATATAATGCTAAATCTTTGAAAATTCATATCTCCGGTTCCCTACATTGGATTTTTGTCGTTTTGGTGTAATTTTAAAGATAACAATATTTCCTATCTTTATAAATTGGTGTTGGATTTTTATTATGTGTTGTGTCTTAATTATGTGTGAATTGGTGTTTTTAAATTCTTTACATACCTGTCTTTGAAGTTAAGCCTGTCTGCTCGCAGCCACGTTACCAAGGGTTGAGCTTAGGAATAATTTTCTAAGACCTATTCTGAGCCCTAGACTGTGTTAGTGGCCTTATTGCCAGTGGCAGTCCTACATTTGCCCCTACCAATAATCCACTTTCCAACAGGCCCCAAAAATAGTTTCTAGCTCAAATGGATCAAAAGTTACTAAAAGCACAGTGACCCGTGTTGCTGTGCCGTGTAAGACCCTATGAAAAAGTTGACTGGTCATCTTTCAGAAAGTTTCAGTTGCTTTTTACTGTTTTTGAATGTTAAATTGGTACTCATCAAGGGGAACATTTCCCCAGTCAGTTAACATGTAAAACAAGCATTTGCAATCCAATAGGTCTCGCATTACTGAAAGTTTGAGCTATTGACGTTGCAAATGCTAATGTTTGTTAGGTTTTTTTTTGTTAAAAATATCCCAGCAGTAGCATGAGTAATAAAATAAAATCCACGAAGCAAGAAAAGGGTGCAGTACCATAGTCTGTTACTAGGTGTCCCTGTTGAGTTGTAAATGGACCTCTATTAGCCACATAGGTACTGCACTCTTAATAATGCTGCTGCTGGGATATTTGTTAATAAAACAAATCTAATAAACATTATTATTTGCTACGCCAATAGCTCAAATTTTCAGTAATGCGAGACATATTGCATTGCAAATGCTTATTTACATCCTGTCATCTCTGTCAAGCCATGTCTCCCTGAGACTGCTTCGCTTTGTTTTCCTTTTATAGTTGGTGGTAAAACTTCCTTTTATAAATATTGCACACCTTTCAAAGGGGGACTTTATGAGTGTTATGGTTACCACTAGGGGAGAACACGCCCGGGTTTCAATTTTGCAAATTGAAGGAAAACACAGCTGGGCAAAGACAGAGCGGCTTTCCTTTCTGTTTATTTTTTAAATAAAGAGAGAAGAAATGACTGTTCATGCCGTTAATGTCTTACTGAGCTCTGAGACTCGGCTGTGCAGAGCCAGCACATCTTCCGAATTAATCATATCTATTTTGACTGTCTGGCTGTGCAGAACCAGAGTGCCTTCCTCTTTAATGCTACATTGGCGTGCCATTTTTGAGATACTAACGTAAATAATTTTTTTAATTGGCATTCACTAAAGTCTATATAAAGAATTAGCTATGCTAAATCAGCTATTTAATATTGCACACACACATGTGCGGATTCCCACTGCTTCAGCTTGATAGATTCTCTATAATTTAGTAAAAAGATTGTATTTTAAGGTAACAAGATGATCTCATGCAATTTCCTCTAGGGTGAGATATGGCTGCTTTTAAACAAAAAGGGGAAAGAGTAAGTTATCCGCTGAAGGTGATTTGCCTGCCAACTTGCAGGCGGGAGTATGAAAAGTGATAGCTAAAAGGAGACATTTAGCGAAGACCCTGAGGTGATGTTGTGAGTCAAGAGGAGGCTGCCAGAGATCCGTATTCTACCTAGCGGGATCTACATGATATGATCAACAAAGCGGTGACTGTCTCTTTTCAAAGTCAGGTGCCACTATGAAACAGTTCACACTTGGTTCTTCTGGTGACCCTGCTGAGGAAGTGTCTTCGGAGAGCGGGCTTTATACTTATAGGGTTGTATGATGAAGTATTGCTAACAAAAATAGTTGTACCACAAATATTGCCAAAAAATCGAGGACACAAATATTGACAGTCCTCTGCATGGAAGATTTGTACTCCTGCCCTGAGTGCCCAACTGTACTGTTGTCAGGATCCCTAATACCTGTCTTTTTGTGTTAGGTGAACACAGATAATGTGTGTGTGCCATGACATAGGCCTGTCTCACGGGTTGTATTCTTGGACCATGAGGTGCACCCAAAGCGCTACTCTCATAGTGGTGGAAGGCTACCGCCTTCACCAGGCGTTACGCAGCACGAGTGAGTGGTGGGTGCATACTGTGTAGAAATCAGTAGTGGTGAACAGGTTCCTTTAACCCTTTGTCACTGGAGTGAGGCTTACAGGCTCACTCACCTTATTAAAAGTTCCACTTCTGTGTGCTTATCTCACCCTTCACCTATATCAGGTAGATGTAGAGTGCTGCTCAGCGCAGGAGTAGTGGCATTGCGCTGGATGTATGTGTACTTGGGAAGCATACATTACAGGTGTAGAGCAGTACTGTGTAGTACATGTGGGATTAGTGCATGTATGCCTGTGAGGTATACAAGACATGAAAGATGTAGTGCAGTGCGTCTGCAATGAAAGCATCTGCTGGGTGTATGTGTGTTTGCGTGAAGTCCAATACGTGAATGGTGAAGTGTTGTGCAGCGCCCACATGGTGAATGCATGTGCTGGCAGAGTGTGTTTCTAAATAACACACCCTAGTACAATAGAAAAGCTACATTACTGAGCAATGCATTCATACTAAATGTGTGTGCTGAATGCAGGTGTGTCTATAGAGGCACATTGTATGAAGGTAACAGTACTGGAGAGTATGTGTGCTGTGAATGTAGACTGAGTGCAAGTGTTCCTGCAATGGTACGTTATATGGATTTTGGAAAGGCCAGGCCTGCCTGGTGAAGACATGAGGTAGAGAGGAATCCCCCTTGAAAAATGTGTGTATTGCTGCATTCCAGTGAGCTGTGTGATTCACTGTGGAGGAAGGGAAGAAGGGATCTTCTCTTTACACTTTAATGGGTTGCTCTTGGATTCAGTGATAGATCACAAGGAAGGGACCTGGACACATTTCAGGAAGGTGATGGGGCTCATCAGGGACTCATAAAGAGTAGAGCTGGGAGCCTGTGATCAACTTTTTGGTCATCCAGCTGTAAACTCTGGTTACTCCCATGAATTGTGTTGTGGGTCAATCAGCTTCAGAGCCTTGCCGGCTATCACAGACATCTTTTCAAGGGGAAAGAAGAAAAAGAGAAGCAGAAACTAAAACATTGTCATATGCCAAGAAGCCAGACGGGCTGTGTCAGGATGGTAAGCTCTGTAAGACTTTTGCCTGTAACCAGGACTGGGGGCAAAGGCCGATAGTATCCTTGTTGGGTGAGGGGGCATCACCCAGGAACACCAAGACCACCTGCCCTGGAGCCAAGAGCACCAGTGCCTGCCAGCTTGCCAAGACCACTGTGCCCTGTGATGAAGAGGAAAGTGTTGAAGGGAGCGAAGTCCAGTAGGGAGCCCTACAGTGAGGGCTGACTCCCTGTGTGAGGTGTGTGAGAACAACTGTGCACCAATTGGGTCATAACCCGTGAGCAGGAGTGTAAGTTCGGCAACCCCCATATGTAAGGAGCGGGCCGCCGTGGACTGAGCTGTGAGATAGCACCATGCGGGACTTACCAAACCTGTACTGCCATGCTACACTGTGGTGACCCTGTATGACAGGAGGGGCCACCGGTAAAGTTGCTACTGTGAGAGCTCTGAGACTCGCAATCGCTGTAGTGCATCAGAGGAGTCTGTGCTTATGCTGTAAAGTACAGTGGTAACCCAGTATGACAGGGGGAGCTGCCAGAATCAACATTGTCAGAACGTTTTCGATGCCCGAGGAAAAATCTGAGGTGGTATGCAGTGGGTCGAGCCCGCACAGCGAGAGAACTACCTCTGATGGATCCTCGAGGACTGCCAAGGATGTCATGGATGATGTTGCACCCTCACTGGGTACCAGTCTGGAGCTGAACAAAGGATTTCGCCTATTCCCCCGCAGGGGAAGGTCACTTTATTGCTTCTTCGTGAGCCGAGAGCTGCTCTCATAGCTGGAAACCTCTGGCAGCGCAACTCAGGAGAGAGAGCCTGCGCCGCCGAGTGCTGCCGGGTGGGCCGCAAGCAGCCTGACTTCTCCAAGTAGGATCAGAACACGTGGGTGCTCGTGCTGAGGGCACTCGCTACAATGCTGAGAGCTTTCATGCTACAGGCGGAGGTAAGACTTGAAATTGACCTGTTGGGGCCGGGGAGTTTCATTGCTAACATCGCTTCAGTACCATAGACACTTTTCGGTAATTCCTGAAGAGTCAAATGGAAACTCTTGATGATGGCCTATTAGTGAGCATCCCCTGGGTGTTGCCATGAGTGCATGGGGAATAACCCCAAAGGGGTTACAAGGAAGATGGTGGGACAGGGATTTGACTGACAACTACTAGATTCCCAACCTCAAGGGGATTGTGTTGTTGCTTCTGAATATCATTATACCTTTGCATGTGTAGAGTTAAAAATAAAATACTTATTTTTCTTGTAAAAGCAAGTATGTGACTGGACATTGATTTATTGATTGTACTGTTTGCACTTTGAGTTATGAGTCGTGTTCACTTACCAGAATATACACTTCTCTCCCCTGAGGGTGCCTAGGGCTGCCCATCTACAGCTGCCACTGGGAGTCAAGTGCACAAAGGGTACTCAGCTCAGTTGCTCAGAACCCATAGTAGGTCCTGCCCCGGGAAATCAGGATAAGAAGGCCTCAACTACCACGATTACGCCCAGTAGCACCTCCATGCCCCGTAGCCCTCTAAAAGGGGTCCTGACAGTTTCTTTACAGGACTTTCAATCCCTGGTGAATTAAATTCAAGGTGAATCTGACAGTATTGAGAGACTTTCAGCAATGGGACAACAGGTCAGGTTATTAGCTAATATTTCTTTTGACTTTCTGAATGCTTTAGCTTCTACATTAGCCTCTGCTATTTCTGCTAGAAAACACATATGGATGTTTTCATTTAAGGTAGACGCTGCAGAAAAGGCTATGTTTAGCCATCTTCCTTTTACAAACATAGAATTGTTTGGAGCCCAGTTGGAGAATTTGATCAAGAAGCTGGTGGCCACAGTAATTCCACTTAGTAGAGCATTTTATTTTCTAATGATCCAGTGCTAACAATAAAAATACTTCTCCTATATAACTCGGTCATCCAGGTACAACTATCTCTCCAATACACAGACTATATCCATATGACGGTGGGGCCCATTGACACCGCATATACATTCACTTACTCATTTATTCCCTGGATTACCTCCTCCTTAACCTAGGAGAAAAAACAGTAAAACGATTCGCTGGAAGGAGACGGGATACCTCTTTTTAACACGACATAATGTTTCTCATTGCTTTTAAGGTATTCCGCTCATTGGTCGATGGACCAACTAGTAGGAATCAGTTGATGGTGATTAAGACCAGCTCAATCACAATAAACTCTTTAACATTTTACCTTAATTATTGAGCTAAAGAATCACTGAGTCATTTGTTTAAAGATAATAAAGTTTATATAAAGTTTTTAGAAACAATGCATAAGTTTAAGTTTATCACTCAGATTATTACATTTATCATTATTATAAGAATAAATTGAAATTACAATGCATACCTATTGGATGGAAGATAAAGTTTGTCACAGCAAGAACTTCAAAAGATCTATCTATCTGTCTTGGAAAAATCTAATAGCTCTAAATGAAAAATCTATCATGAATAAAAAGGTTCTTAAAAAGCAGCATCTTATACCTAAGGAAAATAGCAGCAGCAGCTTTGATCATCCGTAGCAGCAGCTCAGCACCCGCAACTCATCTATCAGCAATCTCAGCTCTCTCTTCTCCTAACAGTACGCTCGCTCATCATCATCAAGAAAAATAATACTACTAATACCAACCAACCCCTCCCGGAGTAGGTCTTCTTATACCCTAATTCTCGCTTACTAAATAAAATGTTGCCTCTTTATGGCGTGATTCTCTCTCATTGGTTCATTCAAGTCCATATACATTTTTATCAAACTTCCTTGTCTTAACCAGTTCTTTGTGGAATGTCCATGCTTGCATCGTTTCCCACAGTTCATGACATTACTCATCAGTTTCGATCAGTCCAATTTGTATCATTTTATGATACTTTTTAGGTTCAACAGTTCCGTTTGTCCATTTATTCATTTTGACTTCTCACGCTTCTTGCTGATCATCTTGGCACACATTTGCTCAGTAAAGTCACAATAGCCTTGACCATACTTCCATCCTAGGCTCTCAGCACGAACACGTGGTCATTCTTTTTCACAGCCTTTCTCCTTTTCCACACGGCTTCTTGCACATGCGTACTCTAGCTCATGGCGGCCATTTTATATCGCTGCTCAACAGGCCTAAGCGCACTATTTTCAAAGATAAACAAAATATTGTTAAAATAAAGAATATAAACCCTTTCGTTTCCCTCCCGTCTTTCTACGTACCCCAATTAGGTATTACCTAGCAAAAAGCAACATATAAAGCCGTCCCTTACTTACCATCGCTTTATTTTGCCACCGCACATTTTATTTTCAAAGCACAAATCATGCGTTTATTATTTTATTAGTACGCAAATATTAGATTATGTTAGCCACGTCAACAATTATAAGTAGATTCATTTGCACATAAAATAGCGTGTTACCTTTAACCCTTCACATGTAACATACATTGTTGGTTATTTACTTAATGTTTATTAATTAATTTACGTAAATTATTAGGAGGTTAAACATTTTTCATTTATCCTGCTCCATCAACTCCCCCCTTTGGTGATTTTTAATATCACCACAAAACCCAAGTTATACAATTCTCTCAGACAGCATATTTCTTTTATCCATTTGCTTTTGTTAGTTTACACAACTGTATCCCTTTCAACTTGTCTCTTGGTCTTCTTGTACATGTTCTCTTTTATCTCTTCTAGCTCTATTTCACCCATTTCTCTCTCTCTTTCACTCCTTGTTTATCATGTTTTCTTTTTCTATTTTATTCTGTCTTCTTCTTTTCTTTATACATGTAATTACAAGCTTCAGCACTAAAATTATTATGATTATCATGGTTGCTATTATTATAACTTTCCCTATTATTAACCCCTTCCATGCTCATGACGATCTTCATGTTCTGGAACTTCCGCTATTTCCTCTACTTCTTCTGTCGTTGCACTTGTAGTTGGGTCTTCCAGATGTCGACTTACAGGTCGATCTTCAGATTCTGGCACCCTATTCGGTTCTTCTTCCGTTTCTGATGCTGAACTGTTATCCAACACTTCCAGATGTCGACTCACATGTCGATCTTCAGGTTCTGGAACTCTGATGGTGTGACTGGCATGCACCCAGTGTTTCACTACTGCACATTTGACTGCAGTGGTTGTCACCAGGATCACCTGTCGTGGTTCGTCCCAACGAGGAACCAAACAATTTCTTCTCTTGTGGACTTTTATGCGGACCCAATCTCCTGGATTCAAGTCGTGAGCTGGTTTTCTTTCAAGAGTAGTAGCATCCGGTCCAACCTGATGAAACACAGAACGCACCACATCAGCCAATCCTTTGCAATAATCCAGCACCAGATCATCAGTTATAGTCAGTAGTTTGTTGACAGGTACATGTGCTTGTCTCATTGCTCGTTCCATAATTATCTCATGGGGACTAAGTCCAGTTTTCCTTTCCAGAATACTTCTGATTGTCATTAAAACTAATGGCAAGGCATCAGGCCATTTTAGTCCTGTGGCTTGACACATTTTTCCTAACCTGTTCTTAATTGTTCCATTCACTTGCTCTACTATTCCAGAAGCCTCTGGTCTGTATGCACAATGCAGTTTCTGTTTAATACTAAGTGCTTCACAAATCAGTTTAATTAATTCGTTTTGGAAATGTGTTCCTCTATCTGTTTCAATCGTGACTGGAAAACCATACCTCGGAATGAATTCTCGCAGCATAAGTTTTGCTACAGTGATTCCATCATTCCTTCTGGTCGGGTATGCTTCCACCCAACGGGAAAACAAACAGACGACTACGAGGACATACCTTAGTCTGTTGCTCGGGGCATTTCTATAAAATCCTCTCAGCTATGGCTCTAAATTTTGGATTATACCATGTTTGTCTAAAAAGTCTGATCATTGAATCTCTCCCAATATGGGCTTGTCCATGGTACATCCATGCCATGTCAGAAATCATGCTATCAGGCATAACTGGTCTTTCATCTCTGTAAACCCAAACATCATTTTCCTCATGTTTTCTACATCCTGCTTTTATCCATGTATCTTTTTCCTCATCATCTGCTGCTTCCTGTAACTGTCTCACCTCATCCCATGTCTCAACAAGGTTAGTAAAAAGCAAAGGACAAGAAATATGCTCTCTTTCTCGGTTCCTGTTCAAAGAAACCACATTCTTTGCACAGTACTGTGCAATCTCGTCAGCATACTTATTGCCGACAGTTATGTAGTCTTCCCCATTTTTATGTGCATTACACTTTACAACAGCAATATGTTTAGGCAGCTGTATCGCCTCAAGCAACTTTTTCACAAAATCTCCATTTCTAATTGGCGTTCCTGCAGACGTCAAGAAACCTCTTTGTGACCAAATCTGACCAAAATCATGCACCACTCCAAAACCGTATTGGCTATCTGTCACAATCGTAACCCGTACATTTCTTCCCAACTTGCAGGCTTGAATCAGAGCTATCAGTTCTGCGACTTGGGCAGACCGTATCCCTTTCAGACAAGATACTTCCATTACAGTTGCTACTGTGCAAACTGCATATGCTGCACTTAGAACTCCATCATTCGTTCTCAAACATGAACCATCCACGAACAGAATATAATCTGATTCCTTTAAGGGCTCATCTCGTATGTCTGATCTCGGTTTTGTACAATATTCAAGCACATTCAGACAATCGTGATCTACTTCATCCATTTCAATCACACTCTCTTCATCTTGCAATGATGTCGAAGGATTCACATTCATACATCTGTCAATGGTCACATTATCTGCACTCAAAATTACTTTTTCATACCTAGTCAGCCGACTATGTGTCATGTATTGTGTTTTCGTTCTTGTCAAGAGAATTTCCACAGAATGGGGAACATATACTCTCAGTGGATATCCCATCACTATGCCTTCACTCTGTTCCAGACTCACACAAGTAGCAGCAACTGCTTTCAAACATCCAGGCAACGCTTTTGCTACATGGTCTAAAACAGCTGAAAAATATGCAATGGGTCTTTTCATGGTTCCATATATCTGTACGAAGACTGAAAATGCACATCCATCTCTTTCACTGCAATACAACTCAAAGTCTTTCTCATAGTCAGGCATTCCCAATGCTGGAGCTTCACACAATTTCTTTTTCAGCTCTCTGAATGCTTTCATTTCCTCATCATTCATTTCAAAAGGATCTTTAACATCCTTCTTTGTCACTTTTTGCAACGGTTTGGCGATCAACGAAAAACCGCTTATCCATTGTCGACAATATCCAACCATTCCCAGAAACATTCTTACCTCTCTTTGCGTCATTGGAGCTCTCATTCCTTGAATCATCTTTATTCTTTCAGTCGTTACCTTTCGCACTCCTTTCTCAATTTTATGCCCTAAATATTGGGCTTCTTGTTGACAAAACTGCAATTTCGATGGGGACACTTTATGTCCTCTTTTGGCTAAATGATTCAGCAACGCAATTGTATCATTGACACATGCTTCCTTCGTTTTTGATGCCACCAGTAGGTCATCAATATACTGAACCATCACTGACTTTTCTGGCATTTTTAAATCTTCCAAGGATTTCTTTAGAATCTGATTAAAGATCGAAGGGCTTTCTGTGTACCCTTGAGGAATTCGGCACCATGCCAAAATACGCTCTCCAAACCTAAACGCAAATAATGGCTGGCTATCTGAATGCAATGGAATAGAGAAAAATGCATGACATAAATCAATTACTGTGTACCATTCTGCTTCACGTGGAATCTGGTATAGAATCACAGCAGGGTTCGGTACTATTGGGCAACAAGGCACTACAATTTTATTTACCTTCCTCAAATCCTGTACAATTCTATATGTTCCGTTTGGCTTTTTCAGTCCCATTATTGGCGAATTACATGGACTGCTCATGATTTCTTTTAGAATCCCTTGTTCAACCATTTTATTTATTACTGGCGTTATTCCTTCAATTATTTCTGGTGTCAATTTATACTGGGGCGTATTTGGGTAACTCGTTCCCTCTTTTACGGAGATTTTAACGGGATCTACTTCTTTCATTAATCCTATATCTTCTCCTGTAAAGTCCCACACTTCTTCCTTCACTGTGTTTTTCAGTTCAATTGGGATTTTCTCTGCATCAAATACAGGAAACAAATCATTTACTTCTGGTTCTAAATTCACCAGTGTCATTTTATACAATACATCTTCATCTGGGGTCTGAAATGCAATTCCATCTGGAGTACAATAGATAGTGCAATTCATTTTGCACAATAGATCGCGTCCTAATAGGTTCACAAGACTACAATCGCATACCACAAATCGGTGCATTTCACTAAATGGACCAATCTTTACCTCCACTAATTTAGTAAGAGGCGTCTTAATTTGCTGATTTGATACTCCAACTACTTGGATATGTTCACCTGAGAGAGGAAGGTTTGGAATTTCCACTGACCTAACAGTAGAACGGGTAGCTCCAGTGTCCACAAGGAATGTTACATTTGCACCATTCACTTCTCCATCCACAAATGGACCAGACTGATCTACCTCTAGAGTTGCACCAAGCACGCACTCTTCCCCTCTCCTAGGCACCGTCAGAAGCTTTCATCCGTTTCATCCTCATCCTGTCGTAACCAATATTGAGAAATGGCAGCTGCACGCGGCAACTGTGTTACCTGCTCTCCTCCGTAGAATCCTGTTTCTGCACTGAATTTCTGTTGGTTAACACTCTTGGGAAGTGGTGGTTGTGGCACCTGACTCTGTTGAGTAACTACCTCACTCTGCACGTGTGGATTTAATGATTGATTTTCCATATTAAGTTTTGGAGGAAATTTACACTCGTTTCTCCAATGCCCTAGCTTTCCGCAGTTGTGGCATGGCCACTTTTTCTTTGCCTCCTCTATGCTCATTTGTCCTTTTCCTTTACCTATATTTGGTCGAAATCTAGCCTGTCCTGCTTCATTACCTGTATTACTCAATTGAGCTTCTTGTTTCTCTGCAACTTTCACCTGTGCCCACATGGCTTTTTCTTTCAATTTACGCTGTCTACTCTCAATATCATCACTGCAATACTTAGCATATCTCAAAACCTCATCGACTGTGCTATTCTGCCAACAAATCATATGCTGTTTAATCATCTCACTTATCTCTGGTTTCAACCCATATACAAATCTATATACAAAATGACTCATATCCTTCTCATTTAGTGTCTCATAACCACTATACTGTTTGAAAACTAACAACAGTCTTTCATAGTAAGCATGCACTGATTCTTTACTTTCCTGCGTGGTTCTGTCTATTTTTTACCCAATCTGTTTTTTTAGGTGGAATCTTATTCTTCAAAAAGGTAATTACTTGATCGTACTTTCTCATCACTTCTGGTCCTGGCGCTCCTGTTTTAGCATCTCTTGGATATTCTACAGTTGGCCAATCAATAGTAATCTTACATTCTGTCCACAAATCAGCTGGCACTACTATATCAAACAATCCATCCAAGTCTATCCACAACACCTTTGAAACTTTAACAAATCTCTCCACTTGTCTGTACCATTCTACTGGCTTCTCTCTCAACTTGGGGAAATCATTTGTAAATGACAGTATATCCTGTCTAGTCCATGGAACATGCACATAACTACCTCCTGGAGTTTCTCTCATCGGGTACTCCCTTACAACTGGTTCCTTATCTGTCACTGCAAAAGCCAAAGATGCTTTATCTGTTACTTTCTGAATCTTTTTTATCCATCTACTTCTCCATCTATCCACATCACCCCATTTTCTCAGTAAAACAATTAATTCTTTTATTTGGGTCAATCTTCCTGATGTGTTCAGATTCTCTATATCTTTCTCACAAAAATCTACTCTATATGGTTTCTGCAACGTTCTCACTTTTGCAAATTCTACTCCCAGTTCACTTGCTGTCTCTTCTAATTTGTCATGTAAATGTCTAGCTCTCCATGTAAGACTTTTGCACAAAAACATAATCTCATCATCCTGATAATTTTTTAATTTTTCTGTACCAATCGTTCCTAAAATCAATTCTTCCATGTCTATTTTTAACCTAATTACATCTAATGGTTTTACTTCTGTTTCTTTCGTTTTTAGCGTTTTCATCCATTCATTTAACTCATCTTGATTCGGACCTACAGGCGTACTATTTAATTCTATCCAATTGTTACTTCTTTCTGGTGTCCCTGATGCAGACTCCGTTACCATAGGTATTCTCCTGAACTCATTCTCATTTATCGTCAAATTAGTAGGTGGGCTTGGTATATAGGTACTAACCAAATGGTGTGCACCTTCATTATCTAGTTCCATCCCTTCTCTTTTTCTTTGCAAATGTGAATACATGGGAATCACTAAAGAACGTTCATTAATTTTCTGATTCTCAAAAATTGGCAATACTGGACCTATCGTTACTGGTACAGTTACAGCTTCCATATTCTTTGTCAATTCTCTTATTTTCTCAGTCAATTCTCTTGTGGTTTTTGCTAATTCGGTTGCATTGTCACTTTCTATCTCTTCATTTTGTGAAGTTTTTAATTGATCTTGTGACCTATTTATCTCATCTCTTCGTTCGGGAATTTTATTCCTCTCAGTTTCCATTAGTGGTGCATTAGGTGTCACCACCGCAGAAGTCTGTTGGTATGGAGGCGGGTTTCTGTTTAAAATATCTTCCAGCAATTCATCATCCGTTTCACTACCACCATACCCATACTTTTCTATAACTACATGTTTCTTTTTCTCTGTACACTTTCTCTTTGCTTCTTCCTCTACTGTAAAAGCTGGAAACAAACCTCCTGTCATATTAGCACATCTCCAATGCTTTATTCTGTCCTCATGATTTACTCCCCATAACCTTCCAGGCACAAACTCATGATTCTTTAATCCTCTGAATCTCTCTCGTTCATACATCTCATCTTCCCATTCAGTTAAAGCTTCAAACTGTGTTGGTCTAGGTCTAGGTTCTAACATTGCCATCTTCTCTCTCAAATTCCGTAGTACAGCTACATTAAATGAACCATTCTCAGAGAAAGCCAATGCTCCATCATTCTTGGTATATTTTGTCCAATTTTCTAACCATATGCATGTATGATATCCATATTTCAGCATCATGTGCGAAGCTCGTGATTTCGGCGGAGGAATTACTTGTCCCTCTCTAGTCACTACCTTTTTGTCTTTCTTAAAGAAGTTCTTAACTTTCGACATCCACAACGTTTTCTCTCTACCATATTCATAATACAACATGATTCACAATCGCTTTCTCTCCTCAAACAATCCACAATTCAACATTGTTCTCTATGCGTTATTCCAACCAATACTAGCGCGACTCACACCAACACTCCAATCATAAACTTCACGTCACTATTCTATCCGTCCAATCTTAGCGCGATTCACACCAACACTCCAATCAGAGCAGTTTCTGTCTACAGCGCTCTGTCCAATCCCAGCGCGGCTTTTGTCTCCGTCAGCTCTGCTCCTGTCTCTGTATGACTAGCGCACTGTCCAATCCCAGCGCGGCTTTTGTCTACGTCAGTTCTGCTCTTGACCCCTCCTTTACAAAATTTATCGGCAATTTCTTTTTCAACAATTCTTCGTTAGTTACAACATTTAAAACACATTTCCATTGTCTGATTCACTAAACAAAAGAGATAGTTTTGTCCATTTACACAAGAATTCTGTATTTTCCAGTAGGCAGCGCTTACCTCTACCCTACCGCAGAATTTTCCCGTTTCGCCGATAAAGTTGCACTTCCCTCTACCTTACCCTTCTTTCAAGAAGCGGTAAACCCGTTTCTCTGGGGATAAAACACCTGTGGAGACTATACTGCTCCTGAGAATTAAGGCCAGAGTTTCACAAGAAAACCGATCACTATTTCACTTACACACCTTTTATGTGGAAAATGTCCCTATCATAACACAACCTGTGTTATTACCAATATGAACTCAGACAATGCACTATTCCATGTGACTTCTCTTGCCACACGTGTTCCACTTCCTACTTCCCGGAAGCGTGAAAACTTACATATAACATAACGCGACTCAACATAAAGTGTTAGACGTGAACTTATCAATAATCAATAATCAATAATCAATAATCAATAATCACCAAACTAATCTATAGTAACCATAACTCTGCTACCAAGAAATCTGATCCAGCGCTAACAATAAAAATACTTCTCCTATATAACTCGGTCATCCAGGTACAACTATCTCTCCAATACACAGACTATATCCATATGACGGTGGGGCCCATTGACACCGCATATACATTCACTTACTCATTTATTCCCTGGATTACCTCCGTCCTTAACCTAGGAGAAAAAACAGTAAAACGATTCGCTGGAAGGAGACGGATACCTCTTTTTAACACAACACAATGTTTCTCATTGCTTTTAAGGTATTCCGCTCATTGGTCGATGGACCAACTAGTAGGAATCAGTTGATGGTGATTAAGATCAGCTCAATCACAATAAACTCTTTAACATTTTACCTTAATTATTGAGCTAAAGAATCACTGAGTCATTTGTTTAAAGATAATAAAGTTTATATAAAGTTTTTAGAAACAATGCATAAGTTTAAGTTTATCACTCAGATTATTACATTTATCATTATTATAAGAATAAATTGAAATTACAATGCATACCTATTGGATGGAAGATAAAGTTTGTCACAGCAAGAACTTCAAAAGATCTATCTATCTGTCTTGGAAAAATCTAATAGCTCTAAATGAAAAATCTATCATGAATAAAAAGATTCTTAAAAAGCAGCATCTTATACCTAAGGAAAATAGCAGCAGCAGCTTTGATCATCCGTAGCAGCAGCTCAGCACCCGCAACTCATCTATCAGCAATCTCAGCTCTCTCTTCTCCTAACAGTACGCTCGCTCATTATCATCAAGAAAAATAATACTACTAATACCAACCAACCCCTCCCGGAGTAGGTCTTCTTATACCCTAATTCTCGCTTACTAAATAAAATGTTGCCTCTTTATGGCGTGATTCTCTCTCATTGGTTCATTCAAGTCCATATACATTTTATCAAACTTCCTTGTCTTAACCAGTTCTTTGTGGAATGTCCATGCTTGCATCGTTTCCCACAGTTCATGACATTACTCATCAGTTTCGATCAGTCCAATTTGTATCATTTTCTGATACTTTTTAGGTTCAACAGTTCCGTTTGTCCATTTATTCATTTTGACTTCTCACGCTTCTTGCTGATCATCTTGGCACACATTTGCTCAGTAAGGTCACAATAGCCTTGACCATACTTCCATCCTAGGCTCTCAGCACGAACACGTGGTCATTCTTTTTCACAGCCTTTCTCCTTTTCCACACGGCTTCTTGCACATGCGTACTCTAGCTCATGGCGGCCATTTTATATCGCTGCTCAACAGGCCTAAGCGCACTATTTTCAAAGATAAACAAAATATTGTTAAAATAAAGAATATAAACCCTTTCGTTTCCCTCCCGTCTTTCTACGTACCCCAATTAGGTATTACCTAGCAAAAGCAACATATAAAGCCGTCCCTTACTTACCATCGCTTTATTTTGCACCATACATTTTATTTTCAAAGCACAAATCATGCGTTTATTATTTTATTAGTACGCAAATATTAGATTATGTTAGCCACGTCAACAATTATAAGTAGATTCATTTGCACATAAAATAGCGTGTTACCTTTAACCCTTCACATGTAACATACATTGTTGGTTATTTACTTAACCGAACATGTTTATTAATTAATTTACGTAAATTATTAGGAGGTTAAAAAATTTTCATTTATCCTGCTCCATCACTAACAAAAGACATTTTGGGCTCAGAAATTGTCTAGGGGATATTTTCAGCCCTTTCAAGGAAGGGAGGGTGGCTGGGGTGCCAATTACTCAGAAAAATCCTGGTCTCATCCAAAGGAACCAACACAATCCTCCTCTGTTAAAAATTCCTGACTATGCCGAGCCAGTGAGAGGACATCTTCTTCTTTCCTATGAGAACTTGAAAGCTGAATATTAGATGCTTGGGTATTTGCCAAACTCAAAGAAGGTTACAAAATACGTGTTTCAAGAAATTCCATAGGATTACTTTACAGTGACTCCAGCATCACAGAATCCTCGAAAGAGAAGCACAATTATATAACCCTATTACAGAAAAAGACCAAAATTTGAGTACCGGACACAGAATTGGTAAAAGGCTACAATTCTAAAGTTCTTGTGGTAAAGATAGCCCTCAGGGGACAACAAGCACATTCTGGATCTCCAGAAGCTGAATACCCATTTTCAACAAAGACCTTTCAAGAATGTAACTCTTCCAATGAATCTAAGTTTGATATGCTAGGGAGACTTCCCCACTTCTTTGGACTTGTTAATTTCTACACCTGTGTATTTAGGGGAGGCATTATCAGTTCAGTGTTCTTCACTTTATTCTTTCCTTAGTCACAAGATTGTTCACCATGGTTTTAGCTCCTCTGGTGGGTACATTGCATGACCAGGTTCTATATTTATATCCTTACCTTCATGGCCAAATTATTAGTGCATCTTCTTTTTGATGGTTCTGCAAGATGTTCAGACTGTTCAAGTTTTTTCAAAATCATAGCTTCGCTCTGAACATCACAAAATCCAATCTTCTGCTATTCCAGAGTCTGCAGTACATAGTGACGATCTTTCAGAAAGAGGTGGCCAAAGTCTTCCTCCGAAATCCGAGAAAAGAGAAGCTGAGAGAGAGAGACTGTCGAGTCCTGTGGAAAAGGACTAAGAAACAGCTAGAGAATGGTTGGGGGCTGAAAGGGAGATGGCATCTTGTTTGGCTATTATTCTTTTTACATTTGTATCCCCTGGTCTAGCATCTTCTTCATCATTGGAATCCTTGGTCTTAGGACTAAGACAGGGCCATATGAAATAAGGCTGGAACTGGGTTGGTGGTTGAATCCAGCAAATCTAGACAAAGGAAGTTCTTTGATTGCTCCACACCGAAGGCTCATCACTACAGACACCAGTCACAAGGCTGGAGGCAGTGATGGAATATATTTATGTCCAGGGTCTGTGGTCTCAGGCAGAAACACAAAATTCCTCAAACTGGACGGAGTAAGTAGCAATCTTTAATGTCCTACAGGCTTTTCTCTGATATATTCATAATCAGTCAGTAAGAATAAAAACGGACAGTGAAGTAGCCCATGATTATGTCAACCATCAGAGTGATTCAAAGATTTGGGCACTAGCTCAGGAAACTGGGATTGGGGCAGAGTCAAATCTTCTCTTCCTTGAAGTAAATTGTCTTTCAAGGATAGAAAATGTGCTTGTCGACCAATTTCCCCCTTCACCTTCAATGACTCTTATTCTTCTGATTTTCCATCAGATTTTTCATAGGTTCAGTCTGGCCTATTTGGATATGTTGGCAACAGAACAGAATTCGTTACTTTGTGTATTTTGCTCCCTTATTCTATCTCAGAACTCTTGGGCAAATGGATGATCTGTCCATTCCCTCTCTGAGAGGCCTGATTTATGATTTCTTTCCAATTCCAGTGCTAACCAGTGTTCTGAGGAAGATCACACAACAGAATGCTCAGCCCTTGGTAGCCCTTTTCCCCCTCAAAGTCCATGGTACTCTGCTACTCCGGCTAGCAGTAGCCAAACCATGAACTTTTCCAACAAGTCCCTCCCCTCCTTAGGTCCCTCTCTTTCCAGTTTCATCAATTTGAGGCTCATGTTGGAGTCTGGAGATGGAGAGGAGAAGATTAATTGATTTGGTTTGTTCAGGATGAGTAGCCTGTTTGTTGTAAATTGAGTAACTGGTTGAGGGGAGTGAACCCCTACTCAAGCAGCAAACAAAATGCCAGTCAGGAAGAAACACAAGTAAACCCCAAATTAACCTGTGCTTAACCTTGCGGTAGCTTTACACGAGAGCAGTCCGGCTTAACTTAGAGGCAATGTGTAAAGTATTTATGCAGCACTTCAAACAGTTATAAAGTGGAAATGCAACACACGATAAAGCCCACACTAATTTAGAAAAATAAAGCATAAGCGAATAAATTGTTTGACAGCATAGCGACAAATCCAATCAGCAGAACACGTGATATGCAAATGTAAAGGTTCCAGGTAAGTAAAGTGCCTAAAAGTACAAAGTTCCACTCGTGGTTATCTGGTTGTGCAAAGCCGGGTAAAAGTTATAAGTTCAGGCCAACCACGATGCAGCAGATACAGGGACCAAGTTGGTCTGGCTGAAAGAGTTACCTTCAAAGTCCAGCACAAACATTTCTGAGAGCGGTGGAAGGGGCCACAAGGAGCAGGTTGGGTACTTCAGATGGTCTCCGCCGTAGCGCAAAGATTCTTTGGAGTGCTGTGGATGGTCATTGCTGGAGCTTCACGTTAGCAGTCACTGCGAGCTGTCGATGCAGTAACATGAAGTGCAGATTTTGCACTGCCGGGCGGATTTGACAGTCACTGTAGTGCGAAGAGTCCGTTTTCCCGGAACTTCACATTGGCAGGTGGTGCGGGCGACAAGATCTTGACATAAACAGGCCCGTTCACATTTGCCAAGAGCCCAAAACTTTAGGAGAGCTCAATTGAAGCAACACCAAGGGTCCAGGACCAGAGGGGCAGCTTTTGGGGTTCAGGGAAACACTCTAGTAGAAATAAGCAGGTCTTCAGCAAGTCCAGTTGAGGTGAGGGCAACAGGTCAGCTGGGCAGTTGAAGGGAGCCTCTGGTGCTTGTTATGTCCCGTGTAGCTCAAAACAGGAGGTCACCTGGCTGACCCTTGGAGTCACTATGGCCTGGAATGAAACATGCAGGTCCAGTCTTTCTGCTCAGCAAGCAAGACAGCAGGCCGCAGAATAGCAGGGCTGCAGTGTGGCAGTACTTTGAGCAGCAAAGTAGCACAGCAGTCCTGCTATCCACAGGTCCAGGAGTGTTCTAAAGAGTTGAGTCTTAGGGTCTGATAGGCCTTGTAGTAGTGAAAAACGAATTAGAGAGTTTTTCACTGACAGAACATGTAAGCCTTAAAAGTACATGTCCTGTCTTTTAAATACGTTGCACCCTGCTCTCTCGGTTGTCCAGGGCCTACCTTTGGGGTGACATATGTATAGAAGGGAAAGGTTTGGGCCTGGCAAAAGGTTAATCTTGCCAGGTTGCATGTCAGTGTAAGCTGCGCACACAGGCTCTGCAATGGGAGGCCTGATATATGGTTAGAGTGTACCTAAGTGGGTGGCACATGCAGTGGTGAAGGGCCAATATCAGCATTTAATTTACAGGCCCTGGACACATGTAAAGCACTTTACCTGGGACTTAGTACATTAAATATGCCAATTAGGTATGAGCCCATGTTCCCATATGTAGAGGAGAAAGCACATGCACTTTAGCACTGGTTTGCAGTGGTAAAGTGATCCGAGTCATGAGGCCAACAAAAATGAGGTCAGAAAAAGTGGAGGAGGAAGGCAAACAATTTTGGAGGTGACCCTGCAGAGAGGGCCATTTTCCAACAATTGATAAAGCAAACTTCTTTATCTGATGTTATAAATGGACCTGACCTTCAGGGAACAATTCAGGTCGAGTCAACAAGAGGAGTATCCACCTTTTGGTCAGCACAGAAATAAGTATCTCCACAAGATGTGTAATGCTGAGACTTCGGCTTTCTCAAATACTTTTATGTTGCATAAAATGCAGTTGGATGGCTCAGGTTCTACAACATTTGGTTAAAAAATTCTGCCGGTTTTTTGGATAAATTTAGTTTTTAACCCCTTCGATGCGCGTGGCGAGCTCAGCTCGTCATGCTGCGCGGTAGTGCTGTGCGCATGACGAGCTGAGCTCGTCACGACCGCACCCGCGATCGGAATGTCCAGCACACGAGCGGAATTCCGATCGCGGTCAAGGGGTTAATAAAGCGCGATCTGTAACATGAATTGTTTACACTGTCTTTTTTTCTCATAACTAGCTGTATAAAATGAGTTTAGCTTGGATACATCCTCGTTAGTAGGTACTGGGAAAAGGAAGACAGAAGAGGAGGTAATGCTTAAATTACTTACAGGCAATCTTCATTATTCAGACTCACAGTCTTCCTCCTCACAGTCCTACTTACCTTTCTTCCCTCTCTCTCATTTTATTATATACGCTCATAGTTCTAGTAAATAAGTATGGGTTAGTCTCTTATTTGTGTCAACATGTGGGGGTAGTGCAGGGGAATGATTTCCTATACAGTATGGGGCATATTCACAAAGAGCTATCGCTGAATTAACGGCACTTTATCGTAGCCAAAGTCGTGATAAATTTACCTCCCCATTCACAAGCCGGTGTTAACAGCCCACAGCACCAGTTTACCTGCGATAGCAGCCACAAAAAACATCGCCACAGAGGACCCCCGCAAATACCGCTAATGAGATGCAGAGTAGGCGTTCCCGTGACAACAGCCGAGACAACAGCACACCTCAACACTCACAACGACCAGCCACATCCGCGATAAAAACACAAAACAGGCGATAAGGCGCGATAGCACCAGGAAATCTACACCTGCTCTGACCTGGTGTAAAGTCTTACGGCAGCCAGCACCACAAAAGGGGAGCACAGCCCAGGGCCACATCCCAAGGGCAACAGATGCCATGGAGCCACCCATCATGCGACCCGGACACCCAAGAGGGCCACAACACCCACCTCCACCACCCCAGGACCCCAACCCACACCCGGAACCCCCCCCCCGGACCACCACAGACGCAGTGCAGACAAAGACAGCGGAACCCCAGGAAACGTACCAGCCGCACAGACCCAACATCTGACAATGTCACCGTCCACTACAGGCTGAAAGGGACAACCAACCTACGCATCCTGACCATCATCGCCTAACAGGCCTACGGCACCAACACAGCGGACAACCAACATCCCACCCCACACAAAGCTGATGGCGTGGCTGCACCTGTTGGCCCCTGGTACCCCCAAACCAACACCCGCCAGAGTCGGAGGAGTCTCACAGCCAGCCACATCCAAGTACCCCACACCTGTCCTGGACATCACCATCACCCCGGTACCCCAGTCCCCATACATACAACACAATGCGCAGGATCCGCTGGAGACCAAGCAAGGACCATACACCATAGCAGGATGCACGCACGTGTTGGGGCAATACACAGCACACATGTACTACCTGTGCGCCCTGGTGACACAGCACACAATCACCGCAACAGGAAGCACACATCTCACATCAATGTGCAGGCAACAACAGAACACCGTGGAACACCCAACAATGTCGCCTTCAAATACACAGCCAGTGTGCATGAAATCTTCATCCTCCGACAGTCCATCATCAACCAGCATTCCCAGGATGGCAACAAGGCAAATGCACAGCCCCTTGGCAATATCCAAATGAACACCCCACACACCTCAACTCCACAACCATGCAACTCACAACGCTGGCAATGCACACGTCACAAAATCACATACAACAGGCACAACAACATGCCCACCCACCAGACACGACAGAACAACTTACAATGTCCAGATGGGCTAGCCCTGAACATGAGCCAGCAACGGCATGGCACCTCAGCCACATAATAGCCGAATGTGGGGAGAGGTACCAGGCATGTGTGAAGGATGCAGTAGAACCATGATTGGGAAAGTACACAATGCCAAGAGTGCCAGAGATATGCTGGACACACCACAGTATGCAGGACACACACATATCCATGGCGACATACACCGCTTGTGTATGGAGTGTAGTGGACAGTGGACACCACCATGTCACCACAGCCAGTGGGGGACCTCGCAGAAATGTTGCCTGTTACGCCCCCCCCTAAGCGTCACTGGAGTGGGATAGCCCGGCATACGCCACGCCAGCGTAGGGGTGTGAATAAAAAGCATGTAGGCCTGGGCGTGGTCCTCTTCTGGAAAGACCCACGTCTCTGCCAGGGCGGCACCTCCCACCCCGCCACGAGGCCGACGCCGTCCCCATGTGCAGAGTGGCCTGCGATGCTGTGCGCCTGCCGGACCCCGGCACGCTGGACCACGAACCCGTCAGGCCCGCCCCTGCGCAGCCAGGCCACACTGATCACCTGCCAACACCGGCGTGTGTCAAGGAGGGCCCACCACATGCCGGCGCAAGCTCCAAGCCCAAGGCCTGCGACCTTGGCAGCCACCTCAGACCATCACGGCCTCCACGACACAGGCCCGCTTTATTCCTTTTTCGTTGATGTACTCTACTGCCGCCTTGGGCCTACTCTTCGGACCAGTAGGTCCAATATGTGAAACTGTATCCTGCGTCATGAATGTCAGTGACCCCAAATCCGGCCCAGGGGCCACAGCACCAGACCCCCCCGATCAGCGAGGCATAGTTCCATATGGGCATCTTGCGACACATGGTGCCACTAACCGTGTGCAACGCCAGCTGGCTACATGTGGTGCCACTAACCCTGTGCAACGCCAGCCGGCTACACGTGGTGCCACTAACCCTGTGCAATGCCAGCCGGCGACATGTGGATGAGGGTCCAGGACTACCCTGCTGACCAGTGGGTCACACATCCAGCACCTAGTCGCAAAGCACGAATGGCAGAGTCCACACCAGTGGTCGCACGGAGAGGTGTAAGAGGAAGACGCGGCTCAGTCCGGACGAATGCCGGGTCACATAAACGGAGGTGACCGAACACGTGGTGCCACTGAACCTGAACTACGCAGGCCGGTGGGGCCATCTAACCTATGCCGGCGACACTCGGTGAATGGGCCTTGCTGACCGCTGCCTCAGGCCTACACCACGGTCAGGTAGGTCATACATTTGGAACTGAGTCTTGATTACACCATGGCAGTGAACATTATTTAAGGCAGAGAACTATTCACCATACACCCTTCGATGTGGTGGCAACAAGTCTGTGCATGGCATCACAACCACACGTGTCTGTGGGCCTACGTGGACCACTGCCCTCGGCCTATGCTGCGCACGAATGGGATCACAGAATTGGAACTGAACATCGGTAATTCAAAAGGCTGAATACATTTCTTCGCACTCACGGAGGGGCGTAAGAGTATGACGCGTTGCAGTCCGGAGGGAACAGGATCATCGTAACGGAGGTGATTGAACACTACCGACAACTGCCACTGTGTCACTAGCTCTGTGCCTCGCGTGCCGACGACCTGTGGCTGTGGGCCACTGCTGACCGCTACCTCCGGCCTACACTGCGTTCCAGTAGGTCGCAGCGCCTTGATTTGGCATTCTTGGAGTTCGCATCTGTGTACAGGCATCATCGCAGACTGCATCCCCTCCCAGCACCTGTGCCACTGAGCATGTTCCCCGACATTCATGGACACTCACTGGTCGTACATTGGTGGCTTTTGAGTCTATGGACTAGGGGGTAGTTTTCATCCTCATGCATCTGATCCCGAATTGTTGGTGAAAACGAGGGTTGCGCTTTCCACTCCTCCATTTGCTGCTTCCAGATAACATCAGACCTTCCGCATCATGCCCTGGAGGACACCTTCCACTGTCCCCCAGAACCCTCCCCAACATACACCTCGGACATTGATGGGGACCCGCTCAGGTCGCATGGCCCATCTGACTGCACCGCAAGTCACCGTCCCGTGGCTGGGTGCCTGTGCCGGCCGCAGTGCATCCGGGACCACTAACTCTGTGCTGCTCAGGCCTGGGACCCCTTCTTCTGAGACATTGAATGGCCTCTGTAGCGATGGTCTTGGGGTCATCAACGCCATGTGTCTGTGGCCCTGCGCTGTCCGCATCCTCCGGCCCCAACTGCGGGCCACAAGGGCCCACATATGGCATCGAGTCTTGACCGGCCCGGACGTCGCATCACCGCAGGAGGCACACGCCACCACCGCAAGGACCACCTTCAACCACCATCTGCCAGAGTCGGAAGGGTGGTCCTGACAGACCTACAGAGTTGCTCAGACCTGTCATGGATGCCATCATCGGCCTGATACCCTGCTCAGCACTCCAGGTGCCAGTGACTCAGTGCACCGCAAGCCATTGTCCGTAACTGATAGAGTGTTGTGCTGTTGTGAGGTTGCGCAGCAATGTCACCTCATGCAGTGGGGAAGACCTGGGACTATGATGAGGAAGATGTGTCAAGTGTGCGGAAGGGAGAGAGAGCACAGACAATGGGAGGGCAGGAGGCAACATCCCCAAGGCAGGAATGCAGACTGGTGGTGGTAGTCAAGCTACACACCCGGATCTATTGCTGGGTATTGCGCTGGTGACTGCGGACGCAACTGTCACCTCAGGCTGTGTGGGAGACCTGGGACGTTGATGAGGAAGTTGATGCAGGTGTAACACACCCCACTGCATCTGCATCAGGACTGACCCGAAGGGACACAATCCTAGCAATTTCTTCACATGAGCGCGCTCTTCTCTAGTGCCCCTATCTCAGTGCACTGCAACTCAAGGAACGTCCAGACTGAATATTGGGTGACCTCTGTCCTTACTCCGGATCCCTCCATGTTGCTCTGCATTTGACTCTGTTATGCTGGTGTTTTCTGTTTCCATTGCACTGGTGTCCACTGTTCAGGTTGTTGGCAGCACCTAGCACTCCGTGTGGGCTGGCTTATACTCACCCCACACACATCCAGCACAGGCGTCACTGTACATGTGGCCCTGCCAATAAAGGGGCCGGGCGCACGTGCCCGTAGCCAGTTCAACATGATATGTGTCTCTGTGGAGGTGTGGGTCTCCTTTGTGGGGTGTGGGGGGTCCCTGAAGGGTATTGGACACCCACGTATGTGTTCTGGTTCGCATTCCATGGTTTAGGCAACACCCTCACCTGTTGGGCCACCTCCTTTTGGCGTTCTGCCACCTGACATTGGGGTGCCATGTGTGGGTGGGTGAAGTGTTGTGAGGCAGCCGTGATTGCGGGTGCTTCATGCTGTGTGGTCTGTTGCAGGGTCTGGGTTCTCCTCTGAGTAGCTTGTCTGCCCTGGTCCTGGTGGTGGGATGTCCATGGGCTGTTGCATGGCGTCGGTGTCTGGGCTGTGGTGTTCGCCTCGGGCATCACTGATGGGTTGTCTGTTCTGACCTGCTGGAGGTGTTGTTTGTCCCTCTGCATTGTGAAGGGGAGGTGCATGTTGGCATTGTGTTGGCGCCTTGTTCTTGTCGACATGCAGACTGTGTGACGATGTACATTGTGACTGTTTGGGCGGTGGTGGCTATTTGAGTTGGGACAGTGTACATTTGGCCTACATGGCTGATGTGGGGTTGTAGGGGTAGATGTGCATCTCACAGTTCCCTGCTCTGTCCGATGTGATTGTTCTGTTACTGTGCCTGGTTGGACCCAGTTGTGTCCCCTGTTCTGCAGTGTGGGTGTTGCACTTTGTGCCACATTGTCATGGTATGTGCTGTGATTGCTATGTGTGTGTGCTGCAGTGTGACACGGGGATGGGGGACATGTCCCTGGGTAATTGTGGGTGTGCAGTGTGTTACACCTCATTGTGCATGTGTGGCATTGTGCCCATCACCCCCGTCCCCCTGTCCCTGTTGGATCCTCACCCTGTTGTTGTTGTGTCAGGTCCTGTCGGGCTGTGTCCGTACTCCCTACTCCTTGCACCCTCTCCACACTGATGACTGTGGCCTGGGTTTCCTCCTGCTCCTCCTGTGTCGCTGAACTGCCACCTCCTGTCGCCGTTGCTGCCTTCCTGTTGGCAGCGGGTTTGTACCTGGTTTAGGTTGTCACGTCCTGCCGGTGCCTCTTGGCCTCCTGGATTGGCCTCCTGGGCACTGGGACTGCATTCCAGGTGGTCTGCTTGTGGGTCAGTTGCTGGTAGTGTTCTGTCGCCTCCGTGGCCTTGGTCTTGTTTTCATGCGGTCTGCACCCCGTCTTCCTCTCCATTTTCTCCTTGGCCTTCCCCGAGCCAGTTGTTCCTTGCTGGTGGTCTGTGGGGGTTGTGGGATTCGCGTTGCCCTCTGCGCTGGGTCAGGGTGCATCCATGTTGCTACGTGCTTTGGCTTGTTTCTGGTGTGTTGTATCTGTGGGTTTTATGGTGCAATTTCCCGCCAGACGCGTGGGATTTGCTGGCCTGAGGCTGCTTTTCGCTACTTTTTGTACCGCGATTGGTCTCATCGCATGATTTCTCGCGATCGCGTTTCGCATTTTTTGGGCGTATGGTTGATTTTCACGCTGACATTTGACGCATTATCTGGTGACTATCGCATGGTACCGCCTTGTTGTGAATTCCACGTTGACACGGGAATATTTTCCCGCGATAGGCTGCGATATTGAAAGTTGCGTTACGCTACTGTTGCGGTAGTTATCACACGTTCTTGTGAATATACCCCTATGTTGTTTTTTATTTTTAGGGAGATAACATGGTCTGTGCACTGAGGCAGAAGGACTGTTATGAGGAAGACTACGACTCGGAGTAATGAAGATTACTGTAATGGGAACGGGAACACCTATAATATTATTGGAGTTAAAGGAGAAGCAGTTTCTTCATGGGGAAGTTGTGAAATTAATCCCTATCTACAATTGCATATGATGAAGTGCTTTTGCATAGAAGTATCAGGTAGTTGACAAATCGTCTCCAAGAATACTCCTAAAAACTGGAAACCATCAACTGGAGACTTCTCCGAATTCAAAAATGAGTAACATTGATCCCATTCACTGAATATATGAGTAGTGTTTACGAATATATATATAAATCGGACCCTAAGTCAATTGAAAACCCCCACACCTTTTCTTTGTTTTGAGCTTTCTAATAAAACTATCTCAACTTTAAGTAACTGCTTTCATTAAGATAGCACATTTGTTGTTTTTCAACTTCTTATTTGTGATTATTGATCCAAAGAATATGTTTTCTTTCAATTAGTTGTTTTTACATGGAGCCATGAGTTACCAGAGGCTGAACTTTGAGAAGTCGCTCGTGAAACTCTGTTTTTTTTTACTAAGCACTTAGCCAGTCTCCTTTACTGCTTTATGGATGTGTATTTTAGTTAGCATTGCTTTCCCTTGCCACTTAGACCTCCTTGACTGTCCCATTTTTGCATATTATAGTTTCCCTCAAAGCTTGGCACGCTCTTGAATGCACCCATCCATAATTTTAGACTGTATACCTCTGCAGTCGTACCAGATTTTCTGTAAGTGTATTATCTAGCATGTGCACATGTATGAACGGGTATTTCAATGCCATTCTTGAACTGCTGCAACTCCACCATATGAGTGACATTTGAAGGTTCCGCAATCATACTTTTGTCTTTTCCCATGTGGTGACAGAGTGAATACATAAATGAAGAACATTGACACTCATATTCATGAGTGTCAATTTTCATCTGCGCTTATTAGTGATTAATTATCTAGTGCACGCCGCAAACTGACTTGCCTGCAAGCAGTTGAAAAATAGACGCTAAAGGTGCAGACTGTAATGAAACGCATTTTACCAGTCCCAAAAGATGAAAGGCTGAGTCAACTCTGATAATATTTCGAACTTTGGCTCCAGGTCTCTAGGGAATGCCTATTTCAATTATTTCACAAGCTTAATATTATGGTAAATGTTACTCAAATGCCGGCCATAATTCTGTGTTGTTCAAGGAGGGCGGGGTGCAGTGACAGACTCATGCATCACACGCGCCTCTGGTTAATGTTTTGGAAGGGACGTTGTTTAGTAAGCCTTTTTCTCTGGTATTAATCAGTGTCATTGCAGTACAGAAAAGTATGGTGGTGAAATTATCAGTTGAAAGAACATTGACTGGAAAATATGTGCCTTAATTTAGGCAAGTAAGTCATTTGAAAAGGTAAACCCAGCACAGATGATGAATAATGTGGAGCAAGATGTACAACTTCGACAGCTGCTTTAACTGTTCTCTTTGTGACCGCTTTAAAAGTAACACTGAGAGTATTTGCATCAAACAGCTCTTTGCAATTTATTATAGATGAAGGGACACTTTCAGCATTTCTAAAAGCGCAATACACCTTCATGCTTCATTTGGTTTTCATGTTTAAAGATTTTGCATGCTTGTATTTTTAATGTGTTGTGTTTAATGTCATATTCTTTGAATAGCGAAAGACAGTCCTGAAATAGCTTCTTTCAACAAGAAAATTATATTTGTACATCAATAAAAGTTCTAGCACATGCAGAACTAAAAGAATTTAAGTTTGGATTCATTTTTTTCAAATAAGACAAAACTAATAATGTCTTTTACACTTTGAACGTGTATTTCATAAATTATTACTTGTGTATTAAAGTGACCTTGTGCATTATGCTGCATGAGAGGTGCTTCATATGGGGATGTAGCATGCTGTACTAACAAGGACGGACCGGCCTACAGGGCGATCTGGCAGTGCCTGAGGAGCTGGTCTGACAGTTTAGCGCTTTGGCAGCTTGTGGGCGTGTCTTGGGGTCTAGTGGGCTGGATTTTAGTGTTGATCTTCCTGATATTACCACAATCATTGCCTGCAGCAAACACAAGTCCATGCACTTTCCCATACCTTGGAAAATACCTATGCAGTTTATTTACAAGTTCAAAACTACCCCGGTTTGCAAATGTGGGCCACATTTTCAATTATCTGCTTTGCTAATGGGGGACACTTTCATTTTGGTTCCCCGATCCTATGTTGTGTCCCATTTCGACCTTGTACTCTAACTTGTGGGGCGGGGAGGGAGCGATGCTTGGCTGGCAGAGTGTTTCCATTATGTGACAGTGACAGAGGTGCAACCCGTGTCATGCGCTGGGCACAGTTAGTCATGGCATATAATCTACATAGTCCCCACTTGGAAATTTAAGGTGAGAAGCACAAATGCAGGCACTGGATACAGGAAGCCATGGTAAACAATCTAAACAGTACATCTGCAAGCGTAAGGGAATACATCAATTGCATGCACACGAGCCTCACAACCAAATAAAAGCTCTGTAAAGACTTCCAAGAGCAACAGAGGAGTAATCCACAGTCGTGTACTGGTTACAAGCAGCTACAGTGAAGATCTAAAGAGTTCATCTATGAATAACCCAGGGAAATGCAGACAGAGTGAAGGTTTTTTAAAGAATCTACAGGAGCAGCAGAACAGATACCTGCAGGCATGCTATGGTTACAGGCAGCCAGATCCCTAGTTCACCATTGTGCATGCATACCCACACAGGAACAAAACAGCCAACCTACATAGAAATGATACAAGCAAATATAGCTAGGCTAATAAATGGATATTAATCGTAATGAAGCTTGCCCCTATGTGAAATTGGGTGATGTATCTGAGGTGTTGGGCCCACGAGGTGGGATATAGATAAGATACAGGCACACCGTGTATCTCCCCTGTTTAGAATGATAAGTCAATCAATGCAAAGTGGGCGAGAGTCAGAACATGGAGTGCCATTTGGACTTAAAGGGCATGTACGTGAAATGTGGGGTTTAATTTTTGTCCTGTCCGAAGACGACATTTCAACTCGGTATTAACAATGGTGCACTACATGCATGAAGACAAGTGTAGGTGAGTCTGAGGATGATTGACTGCACCTTAGTGATGAGGTACGATATTCTGGAGAGTACCCTACTAAAACTATGGCAATAGATATATGCCCTCTATATACATGCAGTATAACTAACAAAAACACCGGACATTATAAATCTCCCACAGTGGATGGAGCTACATCAGGTAGAACAGTCTAACTATTTTAGGTAGCAAGGAGGGTGGTCTAAAAGATTAATAAGGGGCAGTTCTTTCTAGTAAAATACCTGTCCACCTTAGTATAGAAACTCTTTTCATAAACAAATGGATAACTTTCTGATATAACCATGTTGCAGGTGTTAGGAACCTGGAGGCCTGTGTATTGAAAAGACAGGTCCCACTGGTAGAAAGAAGGGTTAAATTTCCCTTTGGAGGAACTGTATACCAATGCAGCTCTAAAGCCCATTCAGGCGGGCACTCTACCAAGAACGTAAGGAAGGACATCCAAAGTTATTATATATGATACATGTGAGAAGTTGGCCTGGCATACGCTGTCCACTAATTATAGTGGGCACCTTGCACCAGTCCAAATCGACTCTTATGGTAGATAGGTTTAAGACAACCTTTTAAAGAAAGCTATCCTAGTGGTAGCTGTGGAGAGCAGCCTTCAGGCTAAGTCTCGGAGGAATGTAAAGCAGCTTGTTTTACCATATAATCTCTTGAATCGCCAAATGAAAAGACACCACACAGGTATATATATCAAATATATATGTATTTATTTCTAAATAACTCTCTACTAATCTCTTTATGAGATTAGAAGACAAACATATGCACAAATCAACGTTTCACAATAAGTTAAGCACAAAATATGGCTGGGGCCCTAGGGGCGTACCAGACCATATACTAAGTAAGAGACTTAGGGACAACGACTTGCAGGGAGACAAGGCCTAGGGCCTTCAGAAGTGCAGGGGCCTCACGAAACCACCCAAGGCAGGTAAGTAAAGGACCCACGGGGGACGCGTGCAGTGTGGATACACAGGCGCGGATCGCCGTTAACTTCAATGGGGCAAGTCGCGGTTGGAAATAAAGAGTTTTAGGATACTTCGGGAGAACCTACAAGCAAGTCACTTACAGGGTAAGTAGTTCTAGGGCCCACACCCACAGGAGCACCGTAGTGCTGGAGTTACCTCACCCAGGGAAGCCGGGTGCATAGGTGTCCTTTGGTGTCGGGTCGCGGCGTCGTTTTCAATGGCGAACAAAGAAGACTTGCTGCTTGCGGGAGCTGAAGAAGTGTCCGGTGGAATCCAAGCCTGGATTCTGAAGAAGGATGACCTGAAAGCAGAGGGGACAGTGTTCAAAGTCACTTGACAGTGACCCGGGGCAAGGAAGATGGATGCCCACCGTCGTCGGTTGATTCAGGTCGGTTGCGGGTGCCTTGACTCTTCAGCCACGTGGTCCAGGAGGCGTCGACGATGACCAGGAGCTGGATTCAGTGTGTACCTCGACGTCTGCAGCTGACTGCGGTGTCGGCAACTCGATTGGAGCCAACAAGCCTTGGCAGCTGCAAGTCTTGGGGAGATGAAGAAAAGTCGATGGCGCAGACCAGCAAGGTCTGAGGGACTCACCCAGCGAGGGTAAGTCAGGGCAGTCCTGGAGCAACCAGGGGAGCCCTTTGGTTTCTTTAAGAAGTCTTCTGGGGACCCACAAGCCAGCGGGCAAGGGATCGCGAAGACACCTCGGGCGGAATCACTCAACAGGGGCCCACGGTCACTCGGGACGGTGTAGGCCTCTGATCTTCGGAGGGATTCCTGCTGGAGGTCGGGACCACACGTGGTCCAAAGCACAAGTTCGTAGAACGTTCTGGAGGGGTTGCACTTGACAATAGTGCACAGTACCCAGGGGTCGCGGTTCCTCGTTACTCGTGGGGTCCACTTGCCTCAGCTTCGCTGGGGACTCACGATGGCCTGGGAGAGGTCAGGAAATCCACTTCTTGGGCTGCAGGGACTTCGGACTCCAGCGGGAGCGGCGTAGTTTGCGACCGTCATTGTCGTTTTTGGTGCCTGCCAAGCAGGGGAGTCACTCCTTGACTCCAAGGGAGATTCTTCTGTCTTCCAAAGGTAGTGGAACGTCGAAGGGCCAGGATTCTTCTGTAGAGTGTCATCCAGGGGTTATCTGCTTTGCAATGGCAAGGTTCCCCCTCTTATACTAAAAAGAGGGGATGGACTAGCTCTATGACCCCACCTATGGGAGGGTCAAGGGAGGGGTGGCTACACCCACTTCCCTTTGTCCAGTTTCGCGCCAGAGCAGGGGCAGGTAGCCCCTGAGCTGGTTTGAACTGGCATATGCACAGAGGAGCCTTCTGCTCCCCAGTGCAGGACTTCAAAGCACTCTAAGAGTGCACCCACCCAGCCCCAATACACTAAACCCTGTCTGGAAGGTGGTTACTCCTCCCTGTGACAGGATGCCTATTGTTGGGCTTCCTCCACTGCGAGTTTCGGTCATCAGCAGGAGGGCAGCCCAGTGTCTGTGACTGGTGGCATCCATTTTGTGATGCCAGGGCTCTTTAGGATTCTACCGCGTTTCCACAGCAGGTACATGTCTTCTCCCTCTAGAAGGGTGGAATGCTACCCCCGCCGCCAAGATTGGCGGGGGGTAGTATTCCAAGATGTTTGACACCAAACACGACATGTTTTGATGCAGCCATTCCAAAGTTAGCATTTTACCGCGAGGATATAATGCACTTAAGAGTATATGGTTTAACCGCATCCACAAACAGCACCAGAGAATGGACTCTGAGAACTGCAGAGGGGCCCTGCTCATGCAGAGGCACCCCCTCACATAGAAGCCAAGCACCCTGCCCTCAGGATTGATAGGGCCTGCCATAGGGTTGACTGATAGGTTTATATGTGTGTGCAGGAGAGATATAGGAAACCTATATCTCAGTGAGGGGTGCTAGCACCACCTCACCCAGGCTGCAGTAGAAGGCCTGCGGTGTCAGATTTAGACTGCTTCCCAGGGGTGGCATAACACATGCTGCAGCCCCTGGTAGGCCTGTGAAGTACCTATGCCCTTGGTACCTAAGGTACCATATACTAGGGACTCATAAGGCACCACAGTATCCAATCACTAGTGCACCTAGAGTGCACTCCATGTCGTTAGAGAGAGCAGATAGACTGGGGCCCTGAATAGCAGGGTCCCAGTCCAACTAAGTCATAAACCAGCAAAACACCAGGAAAAAGTAGGGGCAACCATATAGTCAGATTCCACCTTCCTACATAACCCCCCCAAACGAAAGGAGATAAGGCTAACCTTGACCAGTTGAGCCTTTATTGATTAAGTGGTCATATAAGGAAGCACCTGCACTAGCATGGTTGCCCCCTGTCTTATGGTCCACTAAGCAATCCCTCACCCTAAGGGTATGAGAGGGTCTCCACCATGGGGAATCACTACCTCTGGTGTGCTTTGGTAAAGTACAAGGCTGGTGGGGTGTCTGAGTAGGGAAGTGAGGCCCTAGGAAGGTTGGCCTCAGCTTACTCAGATCACTGGTCACCATGTATGCCTGTCTTTCCATGACTGAGTTGCACTTTGCTCTAAGGGTCAACCTTTGACTGCCTACAGCTGGGGGTTGGGTCTCTTTGGATGGAACACTGGAGGGACATGGCATGTTTGGAACCTTTTGATCCCAGGTTTGCCCTTGCCTAACAGAGTCCTTCTGGGGAGGTCCCTACATAAAGGTATGGGGGATCCCTCAGTGGGTTGAGGAATTTTCACCTGGCTAGGGCTACTAGACTGGGTGCCCCTAATCTGCTGATGGGGGTTCCTCTGGACAGGGGGCCCTGGGGGTCCACTGACCTCCCTGACCTCTGCAGCCCTGGGCTGACTGAGGCAGGGTAGAGAGGGGCAGTTTACCTGCTCCAGACTGGGTACCACCTTGGAAGGGTCCTCTGCCATCAGGGGTGGGGCCAGGCCAGGCCTGACTACCTCTGTGGCAGTTCCTTCACTAGGGGAGGGTCAGTTCCCTGAGGAGGCTGACCCTTACCTACTGTCTGGAGGGAAGAAGACTTTTCTTCAACCCTTGTGCTCTCTTCTGGGGGAGAGTGGGCCATTCTTCCAGGCTCCATCTCTCCAAAATCTTGGGCTGGGGCTGTGGCCATCACAGCCCCAATAACCTTTACAGGGACACCCAACATCCTCAGATGGGTTTGGTGTTCAATTTCAGCCCAGGCTGAAATTTCCAGATCATTGCCCATCAGGCAATCTACAGGTAAGGTTGGGGACACTGCCACTCTTTTGGGCCTGTGACCCCCTCCCAGCTGAGATTGACTATGGCCATGGGGTGCTCTGTTCTGACACCATCAATGTTGGTCACCTGGTATTTAAACTCAGGTAAAAGCTGGTGAGGGGGACTAGTTTCCCTGCCACCATGGTGACACTAGCCCCTGTGTCCCTAAATGCCACAGCTTTCTGACCATTAATTATTGGCTCCAGTCTGTACCTGCCCAATGCTGTGGGACCCACGGTAAAGGTGGCAAATCCTATACCACCATCAGAATCTGAGGAGTCTGTTGAGGGGTCCTGTCTGAACTAGGGCCCACCTCTGTTCCTCTTGCAAAAGCACCTAACTTTTGGGTGCACTACTCCCAACTGGAGGATTACTACTGGTAGTAACAGGAGGGGTGGTAGTAGTTGTTGGAGGAACATTTTCTTTATTGCCAATCCTGGGACAACTGGGATCAGATTTCCAGTGCCCAGGCTTTTTACAGACATGGCAATAGGGTTTCTTTTCAGGAGAGGAAGGAGTTTGGGACCCACCCCCAGAAGAGGACTTTTGGGGCCCTGTAGTGGACTTATCCTTAGATTTATCCCCACCTTTCTCTTGGGACTTGGTAGAATCTTTCTTGTGGTCACCACCCTGATTCTTAGGCCTTACTCTGGTTCTGACCCATTTGTCTGCCTTCTTTCCCAATTCTTGGGGAGAGGTCAGATCAGAGTCCACCAGGTACTGGTGTAAAAGCTGGTTTTGACAATTATTAAGGATCTGTTCTCTCATCATTAGATTATAAAATCCTTTGAAATCAGTAACCCTACTGCCAACCAGCCAACCCTCCAGAGCCTTGGATGCACAATCTACAAAGTCTGTCCAGTCCTGAGTCTGTGCCTTCTGGGTATCTCTGAACTTCAACCTGTACTGCTCAGTGGTTAAGCCAAACCCATCTATCAGTGCACTCTTCAGGACCTCATAATCATCAGCATCCTCCTCTCTAACAGTGAGGAGCTTGTCTCTTCCTTTATCTGAAAAGGAGAGCCACAAGATTGCTGCCCACTGCTTTTGGGGGACCTGCTGTACTCTACAGGCCCTCTCCATAGCAGTTATCCACTTGTGGATATCATCCCCACTCTGGTAGGGAGGAACAACCTTGCTCAGGTTCCTATGGTCAGGAATATATTCTCTGCCTCTAGGGACACTGTTGCTGCCACCAGGGGTTCTAACCCCTCTTTTCTAGAAGCTCTCTGGATCTCCAGGGCTTCCCTATCCAGTGCCAACTGCTTGGTTCTGAGGGCCACTCTGGCTTCCTCATACTGGAGCAGTTTGCACCTTCTCTCAGAGGAGGTCTCTCTTAAGGAAAAGTATGAGCTCCTCTGCTGGACAAATTCTCTGCCAGAGTGATAAGAGTGGTCAGATTCCCTGGAAGGGGATCTGTGCCTCTCCTCCTCTCTGTCAGTTCTCTTAGGGAGAATTCCTCTGCCCTTTTCAGGCCCCTTGGAGCCTGGCCCTTCAATCACAGAATCTTGGTCATTCTGATTTTCATCATCTGACCCAGATACTATGACTGACCCACCCACTGATTCAAACCCTTTAGCTCCTAGAGCCAATCTAAGGTCATCTGCTGTCAGCAGATCTATCAGGTGTAGTGTTGAGGGACTCTGTCCTAGTCTCAGGTGTCTGTCAACACACATGGCTCTCAAGTCAGAGAAAGCCATGTCCTTATACTGAGGCTGAGTGGATCCACTGGGTCCACCCTTTAAGGACATTCTAGTGTTGTGCAGTGTTGTACTACCTACACTAGTTTGTGGCCTACTGATCCTAGCTTGAGCTGTGGAAAGGGTGTGCTATCCCTTGGCACACAGCTCTAAGTTCAGTAGAACTTATTGATACTAAGCTTGACTTTATATGTACCTTGAGTACCTATAATGGTTTTCAGTTAGTAATTCAAATAGAGATTTTCTGGTAAAACAATGGCAAGCTGGAATCCCACACGCTGCCCACCAATGTGAGAAGTTGGCCTGGCATACGCTGTCCACTAATTATAGTGGGCACCTTGCACCAGTCCAAATCGACTCTTATGGTAGATAGGTTTAAGACAACCTTTTAAAGAAAGCTATCCTAGTGGTAGCTGTGGAGAGCAGCCTTCAGGCTAAGTCTCGGAGGAATGTAAAGCAGCTTGTTTTACCATATAATCTCTTGAATCGCCAAATGAAAAGACACCACACAGGTATATATATCAAATATATATGTATTTATTTCTAAATAACTCTCTACTAATCTCTTTATGAGATTAGAAGACAAACATATGCACAAATCAACGTTTCACAATAAGTTAAGCACAAAATATTGCTGGGGCCCTAGGGCGTACCAGACCATATACTAAGTAAGAGACTTAGGGACAACGACTTGCAGGGAGACAAGGCCTAGGGCCTTCAGAAGTGCAGGGGCCTCACGAAACCACCCAAGGCAGGTAAGTAAAGGACCCACGGGGACGCGTGCAGTGTGGATACACAGGCGCGGATCGCCGTTAACTTCAATGGGGCAAGTCGCGGTTGGAAATAAAGAGTTTTAGGATACTTCGGGAGAACCTACAAGCAAGTCACTTACAGGGTAAGTAGTTCTAGGGCCCACACCCACAGGAGCACCGTAGTGCTGGAGTTACCTCACCCAGGGAAGCCGGGTGCATAGGTGTCCTTTGGTGTCGGGTCGCGGCGTCGTTTTCAATGGCGAACAAAGAAGACTTGCTGCTTGCGGGAGCTGAAGAAGTGTCCGGTGGAATCCAAGCCTGGATTCTGAAGAAGGATGACCTGAAAGCAGAGGGGACAGTGTTCAAAGTCACTTGACAGTGACCCGGGGCAAGGAAGATGGATGCCCACCGTCGTCGGTTGATTCAGGTCGGTTGCGGGTGCCTTGACTCTTCAGCCACGTGGTCCAGGAGGCGTCGACGATGACCAGGAGCTGGATTCGGTGTGTCCCTCGACGTCTGCAGCTGACTGCGGTGTCGGCAACTCGATTGGAGCCAACAAGCCTTGGCAGCTGCAAGTCTCAGGGAGATGAAGAAAAGTCGATGGCGCAGACCAGCAAGGTCTGAGGGACTCACCCAGCGAGGGTAAGTCAGGGCAGGCCTGGAGCAATCAGGGGAGCCCTTTGGTTTCTTTAAGAAGTCTTCTGGGGACCCACAAGCCAGCGGGCAAGGGATCGCAAAGACACCTCGGGCGGAATCACTCAACAGGGGCCCACGGTCACTCGGGACGGTGTAGGCCACTGATCTTCAGAGGGATTCTTGCTGGAGGTCGGGACCACACGTGGTCCAAAGCACAAGTTCGTAGAACGTTGTGGAGGGGTTGCACTCGACAATAGTGCACGGTACCCAGGGGTCGCGGTTCCTCATTACTCGTGGGGTCCACTTGCCTCAGCTTCACTGGGGACTCACGATGGCCTGGGAGAGGTCAGGAAATCCACTTCTTGGGCTGCAGGGACTTCGGACTCCGGCGGGAGCGGCCTAGTTTGCGACCGTCGTTGTCGTTTTTGGTGCCTGCCAAGCAGGGGAGTCACTCCTTGACTCCAAGGGAGATTCTTCTGTCTTCCAAAGGTAGTGGAACGTCGAAGGGCCAGGATTCTTCTGTAGAGTGTCGTCCAGGGGTTATCTGCTTTGCAATGGCAAGGTTCCCCTCTTATACTAAAAGAGGGGATGGACTAGCTCTATGACCCCACCTATGGGAGGGTCAAGGGAGGGGTGGCTACACCCACTTCCCTTTGTCCAGTTTCGCGCCAGAGCAGGGGCAGGTAGCCCCTGAGCTGGTTTGAACTGGCATATGCACAGAGGAGCCTTCTGCTCCCCCAGTGCAGGACTTCAAAGCACTCTAAGAGTGCACCCACCCAGCCCCAATACACTAAACCCTGTCTGGAAGGTGGTTACACTTCCCTGTGACAGGATGCCTATTGTTGGGCTTCCTCCACTGCGAGTTTCGGTCATCAGCAGGAGGGCAGCCCAGTGTCTGTGACTGGTGGCATCCATTTTGTGATGCCAGGGCTCTTTAGGATTCTACCGCGTTTCCACAGCAGGTACATGTCTTCTCCCTCTAGAAGGGTGGAATGCTACCCCCGCCGCCAAGATTGGCGGGGGGTAGTATTCCAAGATGTTTGACACCAAACACGACATGTTTTGATGCAGCCATTCCAAAGTTAGCATTTTACCGCGAGGATATAATGCACTTAAGAGTATATGGTTTAACCGCATCCACAAACAGCACCAGAGAATGGACTCTGAGAACTGCAGAGGGGCCCTGCTCATGCAGAGGCACCCCCTCACATAGAAGCCAAGCACCCTGCCCTCAGGATTGATAGGGCCTGCCATAGGGGTGACTGATAGGTTTATATGTGTGTGCAGGAGAGATATAGGAAACCTATATCTCAGTGAGGGTGCTAGCACCACCTCACCCAGGCTGCAGTAGCAGGCCTGCGGTGTCAGATTTAGACTGCTTCCCAGGGGTGGCATAACACATGCTGCAGCCCCTGGTAGGCCTGTGAAGTACCTATGCCCTTGGTACCTAAGGTACCATATACTAGGGACTCATAAGGCACCACAGTATCCAATCACTAGTGCACTTAGAGTGCACTCCATGTCGTTTAGAGAGAGCAGATAGACTGGGGCCCTGATTAGCAGGGTCCCAGTCCAAAAACCAGCAAAACACCAGGAAAAAAGTGGGGGCAACCATATAGTCAGATTCCACCTTCCTACAATACACGCAAGGGTATGGCATATAGGTATAAATAAAAGCAATGTAATGAGAATTGGAATAATTGAAACTATACCGTTATATTCTTCCCAGTGACTGGACCTGCTCACAAAGCTAAGGACCCTCTAACACAAAGATTTGGACTCAATTGAAGAAATTGGACTCAAAAGACAAATTGAACCAATTGAATACGAAAGACTATTGCTTTTGTCTGGTGAGTCCAATTTTTTTTTAAAGTCAGATAAATTACAGGATGTGAGTTGATTTGAGTGAAGGATGACTAAATAGGAATAGAGGATTGAATGACAGTATCTGCAATGTAAGTAGCTGCAGAGAAAATTGAATATATGTGATTAAGGAACTGAATGAGTGACCCCGTAAATTTTTCTTGTCTAACTTTTATACCCCCTTATTGTTCATTGAAATTTACTTTTGATACAATAAAATGTTAATAACCAATGTAAAATAAATATTAAAAGAAGTATATTATTATGGTTATGTGAATGATAATTGTTGGATTTATATATTTTCATACAGCTGTATTTTAATATTATGTTCCTAAGTATGGGAGCTATCTTGTTGTCCTGAAGAAGGTGATCAAAATCTCTGTTAACCACCGAAACGCATCGATGCTAAATCTGATGAACATGTCAATACAATAGATGATCATTCTTTGAATAATCATGTGTCCAATTCCTCAATTTATAATGGTTAGCAAGATACAAAGACAGATGTAATAGTCTTGTGTGTTGTCTCCCTTTTTTTTGATAAATTATTTGAAAATCATTGTGCATGGATTTTGGTAGTTTTTATATGGTTTTAAATTGATGACCTTAAGTGACCTGATGTCACTTCTGTACAGTCCTTGTACATCTTTTATGTTGCCTCAAATGCTATGTGTAAAGACTTGATATTAAAGATTTGAATTATTCGGCATTTCAGTGGTATTTGACATGATTATTGTTGGGATTGCTACAGAATGATGTATGCGATCATTGCAGTGAATGTCTGAAAGTATACCTGCAGAAACATAGTTGTGGTTGATTTTTGTCCCAAAGGGAGATTTTGTCGACTTTTGAGTCCAATATGGAGCCCTGTCCCTTTGGTCTAGGGGCCCTTCTCTATTTACCTTTCTAATGCCCAACCACTAGAAGTCATATTCAGCTGTTTCTTTTTCTCACGTAGTGGTGGAAAGAGGGTTTTGGTATTTGTACAGGAGGTTGAGCTCGTTGTAGGGTCCAAAAAAGAGTGACAAAGGAGCATGTCATGACATGCCTTGAAGACAGACTGTCATGTTTGATGGTATGTATAGTCCCCCACCACACAGCCACAGAGGAACTCACTGGTTACTGGCAACCAAAGTAAATGCTATAACAGGTCAACTAAAAAGCAATGATGCAGTAGACAAAGGCATAAACTGGTTAGAGGCAGCAAAGTTAAATGTTTTATTAAATTGTGACGATCCGTCACCACAGCAGACAGAGCACCCGTACTCTACACCGGACACCTTCCCCCCTTACCTCTCTCCCTGTCCCCTCCTCTATTTTCAGCCATCTTGGTCGGAAAGGGAAGAGGACTGTGCCTTTAAGGGATTCATGCACTGAAACCCGCGCCCGATCATCTGACCATGTCACGTGGTACCGGCAGCCGGATGAAGGGAGACGCGGAAGGAAGCGAAGGGGAATCACCGGGAAGTCAGACAGAGAAAGGCGAGCCACGAGAGGAGCGGGAAGGAGTCCGGACCTTCTTCGTGCCACCAGGAGCCCGAGGAACCGAGGGAAGAGCGTCGGAGCCAGAAGACGAGCAGACGCTCAACGCAGAGGACCGAGAGAGGGAGTCGGTCCCTATCCGGCAAAACGCGGGGACCAGCCACGTCCCAGGAGGGGCGTGGCTTCACAAGGTACGGGCTAGGCTGGGGACAATCTGGGGAGCACTACCCTCCAAGGACGCGGTGGGTGGGGGCACCTAAAACCCAAAAGCATCAGGCGCTTGCTGCACGGGTAATGAAAAGGCGCGTACACGCCAGCGCCGAAGTAGAGCGAACACGGGTGATGGTATCGGGTGATTAGTCCCTCACATCTTTTTCCCTAATCACGCCAAAGTACAACAAAGCCACGTTCTCACATTCTTTTTCTCCCTTTTCTTGTATGTTTTGTCCATGGCGTACCCACAAAACCTGCTCTCTGAGGCTAAAGAGAGAAGACGACCGCAAAGTGCCCAAAAAGAAGAGGACTGCCCCTTTTCCTTCCTGAGCAAACCAACCTTCCCCAACCTAAGGACAAAGACTTTAAAACCCCAAATAAAACGACCCTATTCTTCATTTCAGAGTCTGTCTGTTTCTCCTCTGCGCCACACGTGGTGTCAGAAGTAGGATCGCTCCATAAATCTGTAGCTATAGAGAACCTCATTCAGCAGCTGATCCGTGGCCAGGAGAAGCTGGAATGGGCTGTCAAAAAACAAATGGTATCAGCCCAAGCCGACAGAGACTTATTCAGAGGCTCAATGAGCAACCAAGTGGACTGCATTCAAAAGATGGCAGTAGACCAACTGCAGTTGACCACCCAACTACAGGCGCGGCCGGGGACTGGACCTAACATGGCCCTACAGAAGTATCTTCCAGGGTAAGATCCAGACGCCTTTTTGTTAAATTTCGAAAGAGTCGCAAGGGCGTCTGGCTGGCCGGAAGCAAAGTGGCCTTTCTTTTTGGCCCCCCTCCTCACTGGGGAAGCACAGGCCGCTTACCAAGTGGCTAATGCCAACGGGAACACGCCCTATAAGGAAATAAAAGACATTGTGCTAGACCACCTGGGGATGGATGCCGAGGCCTACAGGGTCCGATTTAGAAAGGAACGAGGCGCCCCAGTTGACAATCCGAAGACCCTGTTCTTCAAACTGAAGACTGCAGCAGATAAATGGCTGAAGCCCCAGGAGAGAACCAAGGAGGAAATCATGTCATCCATATTCCTGGAGCAGTATATCGAGGCCTTGTCTTTCCCCACACAGAGGTGGCTAAAACAACACACCCACCTAACGGTCGAACAAGCGGTGGAGATGGCCACCACTTTTCACCGGGCCCAACACCGCTCCTTGCCTTGGGAGTCTGAAAAGACTACACGGTCCTCCGGCCCCCCTAGCAGTAAGACTGAAAAAAAACTCCTCTGCGCCATATAAATCCAGCCAGGAGTAACTTGAAGCAGCCCAGGGCATGCACTAGTTACAGGCAGCTAGTGTGAAATGTTCCATAGTGTATATCTAGGAGTGGCAGAAGAACAAGTCCAGGAATGTGTGGTAAAGGAAGAATGGGTCACACACCAACAAGTACATTTTAACTAGAAGATTTATTGTAAGAACAGCATTAAACAGTGAACACTCCCTAGCTGTCCAGAAGACAACTGACATAACTGAGAACGTTCACTTACAAATACACACATGGAATCTGACATACATGAGATTCCATGTCTAGAGATTGCACGGGTCCAGCACGAGACATAGGATCATTACAACACATCTCTTTCCATTCAATATAGCAGAAACAACAAAAATAAAGATACAGCGTAGCATAAAATTACTAAATGAAGATTGTACATAAAAAAGAATAAAGTTGCAAGATTATCATGAAATTACAAGAATGAAAGTTTGCTACATAATTTTTCCTTAAAACTGTACAACAAAAATGTTACATAATAAACAGAAAGTAGAAAGTTGAAGTATGACACAACAATACTAGCAAGGAGAATGCTACTGAACAAAATCCGTCAAATACTTTCGAGGTCTGTGAACCCTCATACTCCTGCTCACCCCCAGGCTCACACATTCATTCACAGAACCATCTTCACTCACTGCCTGAGAATCACAAGAAACAGCTCCACTCACTGTCTAAGAATCACAGCCATTCCTGTCTCCTCCAACTTCAAGATTCTGCATAAACATATAGCCACTGCATCCTTCACCCTTTTCCACAGGGCACTCACCTCCCTTCTGGTATAAAGCTACCCTGTGACAATTCCACCTCTCACCGTTCTCTAAAAGTACATATAACTGAAATACCTGCTTGACTCTATACGGACCTCTAAATCTGGACAAACCCCTACCCTTATCGTAACCCAATCTACAATTTTAATGACATCATTTAAAATGGGAACATCTCTCCCTCCTTTGACACCACAGCTCCCTCCATTTGACACCCAGTCCTTCATCCACAAAGGTACCAATTTGGTTCCCGTAACTCTCCCACTCACAAGCTCAAAAGCAGATTTCCTACTAATCTCTTAAACTGTGGTGCAATAGGTCCACATCATTTTCTCCACCATTTTACTCTCATCTTGTCTGTTTGAACTCACCATTTGTATGACTCCTTTTAAAAGCCTATTGGTCCTTTCAACTAAGCCATTTCTTGTGGGTGTGGCACAATGGTGGGTAATGCCACACACTGACAAGAACTTCCTCATCTCACAAGAGACCAACTGAGTGCTATTGTCTGTTATGAGCACAGATTGGACACCTTTGTCTAAAAATATTTTGCTCAAACTGCGGATAGTGGCCTCTGTGGTAAATTTCTTTCAAGAACTTCACACACAACCACTTGGTAAAAACATCTATGACCACAACTGCAAATCTGTTTCCTTTTTGTAACTCATCCATGGGCCCAACATAATCTAAACAAATACTATGCCACGCTCCGTCAGTATCTGCAATATGCCCCATGTTAGATTTTGAACCCACTTTCCATCTCTTCTCCCCTTCCTTACAAATGGGACACCTTTCAATCCATGTCACCACCTGATCGTCCATACCTGGCCACCAAAACTGAGATTTAAGACAATGCTGGGTCAGAATCTGCCCTAAATGATCACAAGTTTATTCCTCAAATCTGAGGGTGGTATTAACCTGTCACCTCTCATCCATACGCTGTCACAACACAACAAAAACTCATCAATAACTTTAACATAAGGTCGCACAGACACTGCCACACAACTCGCCCTTCTGCTTCCTTGATTTACCATATGCAAAACCTCTCTAAGAACATCATCGGCACGCATCTCTCAATGCCACTCCTCAACTGTAAATGCACCCTCACCCACCATTACCACATCCTCCATTGAAGCTACAGCACCATCACACTCACTATTGGAAACTGGGGGGCTCATCCACAGGTTTCCAGTCCACAGACATCCTGGACAAACAGTCAGCCTGAAAATGTTCCCACCCTTGAACATGTTCCACTAAGTGCTGATATTCCTCCAATTTTGCTACAAATCTCTCCAGTCTTGCTGAGCCCTTCCCAGCCCCACCTGTAACTAGTAACCCTGGGCGTAGTTCGCGGAGTTGCGCTACATGACGCTATGCGAAGCGGTAAAGAAAGTCTGTCGCGCTATGCGGAGCTACGCGAGCAGCGTAGTGCGATAGGAAAATGCTGTTCGCGGTGATTGCACAGTGCCGGATGCTTGTCCGCACTGTGCAATCATTGCAAACGGCATCATGCACAGTGCAAGCGGTCGTTTTCTGCCGCTCGAGTAGATTTTTACTCGAGCGGCAGCTTTCTCAAAGCTTACGGGCAGTTTCTCATCACGAGCAGTCGCGAGCATACGCGACCACTCGCAATGAGAAACCTGACCCCCCCGCGCGTTGAGAAATCTCGCCGGGAGGTTTATTTTCCACGCTCGCGCTCGCCAACTTGATGTTGCCGATCGCGAACGAGGAAAAATCTCGCCGGGATGTTGATTTTGCTCGCTCACGGTCGCCAACTTGACGTTGAGGAATGCGAGCGAGCAAACATGTCCGCTACGCGTAACAGATTTTTTCTGCACTCCGCGAGATCCGCGTAACGCGGAGTGCAGAAAACTCCGCAAACTCCGCGAGCGGAGCGTAGTTCACCGCCCAGGCTTACCTGTAAGCAACACCTTCACCAGGGGTTTCTGATCTGATATCAGTACAAACTGAGTACCCCACGCATACATGCGCTAGTACTCCACACCCCGGGCTGCCCCCAGCGCTTCTCCCTCATTAACGAAATAGTTCCTTTCAAAGGCAGTGAGAGTCCTAGATGCAAACACAACAATCTTTTCAATAGTACTGTGTTTTTGAGAGGGAATAGTGCCTACACCAGTGGAGCTGGCATCCACCGTCACTATGGACTTGAGTTTTATATCAAATGGTGCTAAAATGCCTACTTCACAGATTTCTTTTAATGGAATCAAAACAATCCCCTTGTTGCCTGTCACAGACAAAATGTGTGCCTTTCCTGAGTAACTGTCTCAAGCATTCAGTCTCAACAGCAAACTTCTCCACAAATTTCACATAATATTTTATCAGCCCCATAAAAAGACCTAAGCTGTTATTTGTCTGTGGGGGCAGGTGTTAATTCAATTGTCTTAAGTAGATTCCTCTTTGGGTTGATACTAGGCCTGGGCGATAAAATCCGCTCCGCTCGCGGAATTTGCGGATTTTTGGCAGTTCCGCGGAGAACGCGGAATTACCGAAAATTCCGCGATCCGCGGTGTAGCGGAATTTTTTCCTTGTTTGCGCTTTAAAAATGTGTTTTCGCGCGCGTGGTAGCGACTTACCGGGATCCCTGCGTTCGCCGCCGAGTTTTCCTATCCGTTCACGTGCACCACGAGATTTTGGTAGCCGTCCGCGCGTTCCGGCGAGAGTGTGCGATCGCGAACACGTCATTCGTACGCGCCATCGGACAACGCAAGAGTGTGCGATCACGAACACGTCATTCGGACGCGCCATCGGACATCCGGCGGAAGTTTGGTGAAGCTCGCGATGCCGAACATGCAACATTTGCAATCTGAAGAAGAATAATATCTCGAGCAGCATAAAACCTTCTCGAAAATGATGATTTGGGTGAAAAAAACTCCTGAGATTGACATTTGGCTGTACTTTTTTGTGCAAGGAGTCCTTTTTTTAAAAACTTTTTTTTTGGAGAGGAAGGAAGTGCCCCAGAGTCTCCAACTTCCTGTTCCTGTCCAGCAAGCTCCTCCCAGTGCTTTGTCCATGTCCTGTTCACTTTTCATTTGGATTTGGAGCTGGAAGGATCACTCTTTGTGTCTGCTGCATCATATATCATTGGATTTGAGGACTTTTGGATTTGAGGACTTTTGGATTAGAGATTTTACAAGTAAGTTGGTGTTGTTTGTTTGATTGGGGCATTGCAGTTGCTGCAACTACAATTTTTGTATTTTTCATCATTTAAAAAAAAATTATTGTGGGTAGCCACGAGGCCCAGAGCTAGTCATGGGTGCATGATGAAACAACTGTTCCTTTGGTGTGTGTTGAATTTATTTTAAACATCATTTAGGGCATGGATGGCATTGGTTTGAATTGCAAAATTAGTATTTTTTGGGGTATTTCAGTTTTTGTGTGTGTGTTAAATAAATGCCTTTGTTGTGTGTGTGTGGTGTGTTTGTTGTGTAACTTGCACACCTTGTTTAGCCCTGTGGATTTTCGTTTTTGCATTTTATTGCATTACAGCTGTGTTGTTTAGCATGCCTCCTTTGCCAGGCTATTAAAGGCCTGTTTCAGTTCATTGTTTTCCAGGCTTCTAGTTGTTGTGGGCCTGGCCATGTGGCTGGCGGCCATTTTGAAGCCAGGCAGTGTGCTTTTGCCATAGGCCTGCATTGTCTGTCTTCCCTTTCTTGTTGTTGTGGGCCTGGCCATGTGGCTGGTCTCCATTTTGAAGCCAGGCAGTGTGCTTTTGCCATAGGCCTGCAAGCTTGTGGCCTAGTCTGCCAATAGGCCTTGTTTCATCCAGTAGGCCCAGAGGTAGTCATGGGTGCGTGATGAAACAACTGTTTCTGTGGGGTCTGTTGATAAACATCATTTAGAGCATGGATGGCATTGGATTGAATTGCAAAATGTGTTTTTTTTGGGGTATTTCACTCTTTGGGTGTGTGTTAAATAAATGCCTTTGTTGTGTGTGTGTGTGTGCTGTGGTTGTTGTGTAACTTGCACACCTTGTTTAGCCCTGTGGATTTTCGGTTTTGCATTTTATTGCATTAAAGCTGTGTTGTTTAGCATGCCTCCTTTGCCTGGCTATTGTAGGCCTGTTTCAGTTCCTTGTTTTCCAGGCCTCCTGCTTGCTACTTGTGACTGTGAGTGTCCATGTGGCTGGTGGCCATTTCTGGTGGTAGTTATAAGTGTGCTGCTTTTACCATATAGGCCTGCATGTGTTTCCTTTGTTCCTTTTTGGCCTAGGCTTCTTGTTGTTGTGGGCCTGGCCATGTGGCTGGCAGCCATTTTGAAGCCAGGCAGTGTGCTTTTGCCATAGGCCTGCATTGTCTGTCTTCCCTTTCTTGTTGTTGTGGGCCTGGCCATGTGGCTGGCGGCCATTTTGAAGCCAGGCAGTGTGCTTTTGCCATAGGCCTGCAAGCTTGTGGCCTAGTCTACTAATAGGCCTTTCATCCAGTAGGCCCAGAGGTAGTCATGGGTGCATGATGAAACAACTGTTTCTGTGGGGTCTGTTGATAAACATCATTTAGGGCATGGATGGCATTGGATTGAATTGCAAAATGTGTTTTTTTGGGGTATTTCACTTTTTTGGTCTGTGTTAAATAAATGCCTTTGTTGTGTGTGTGTGTGGTGTGGTTGTTGTGTAACTTGCACACCTTGTTTAGCCCTTGTAGATTTTCGTTTTTGCATTTTATTGCATTAAAGCTGTGTTGTTTAGCATGCCTCCTTTGCCTGGCTATTATAGGCCTGTTTCAGTTAATTGTTTTCCAGGCCTCCTGCTTGTTGCTTGTGACTGTGAGTGTCCATGTGGCTGGTGGCCATTTCTGGTGGTAGTTATAAGTGTGCTGCTTTTACCATATAGGCCTGCATGTGTTTCTTTTGTTCCTTTTTGTCCTAGGCTTCTTGTTGTTGTGGGCCTGCCCATGTGGCTGGCGGCCATTTTGAAGCCAGGCAGTGTGCTTTTGCCATAGGCCTGCATTGTCTGTCTTCCCTTTCTTGTTGTTGTGGGCCTGGCCATGTGGCTGGCGGCCATTTTGAAGCAAGGCAGTGTGCTTTTTCCATAGGCCTGCAAGCTTGTGGCCTAGTCTGCCAATAGGCCTTGTTTCATCCAGTAGGCCCAGAGGCAGTCATGGGTGCATGATGAAACAACTGTTTCTGCGGGGTCTGTTGATAAACATCATTTAGGGCATGGATGGCATTGGATTGAATTGCAAAATGTGTTTTTTTGGGGGGTATTTCACTCTTTGGGTGTGTGTTAAATAAATGCCTTTGTTGTGTTTGTGTGGTGTGGTTGTTGTGTAACTTGCACACCTTGTTTAGCCCTGTGGATTTTCTTTTTTGCATTTTATTGCATTAAAGCTGTGTTGTTTAGCATGCCTCCTTTGCCTGGCTATTATAGGCCTGTTTCTGTTCATTGTTTTCCAGGCCTCCTGCTTGTTGCTTGTGACTGTGAGTGTCCATGTGGCTGGTGGCCATTTCTGGTGGTAGTTATAAGTGTGCTGCTTTTGCCATATAGGCCTGCATGTGTTTCCTTTGTTCCTTTTTGGCCTAGGCTTCTTGTTGTTGTGGGCCTGGCCATGTGGCTGGCGGCCATTTTGAAGCCATGCAGTGTGCTTTTGCCATAGGCTTGCATTGTCTGTCTTCCCTTTCTTGTTGTTGTGGGCCTGGCCATGTAGCTGGTGGCCATTTTGAAGCCAGGCAGTGTGCTTTTGCCATAGGCCTGCAAGCTTGTGGCCTAGTCTGCCAATAGGCCTTTCATCCAGTAGGCCCAGAGGTAGTCATGGGTGCATGATGAAACAACTGTTTCTGTGGGGTCAGTTGATAAACATCATTTAGGGCATGGATGGCATTGGATTGAATTGCGAAATGTGTTTTTTTGGGGTATTTCACTTTTTTGGTGTATGTTAAATAAATGCCTTTGTTGTGTGTGTGTGGTGTGGTTGTTGTGTAACTTCCACACCATGTTTAGCCCTGTGGATTTTCGTTTTTGCATTTTATTGCATGAAAGCTGTGTTGTTTAGCATGCCTCCTTTGCCTGGCTATTATTGGCCTGTTTCAGTTCATTGTTTTCCAGGCCTCCTGCTTGTTGCTTGTGACTGTGAGTGTCCATGTAGCTGGTGGCCATTTCTGGTGGTAGTTATAAGTGTGCTGTTTTTGCCATATAGGCCTGCATGTGTTTCCTTTGTTCCTCTTGGCTTACTGCTTCCATCTAACCCTGGGTGTAGTTCGCGTAGTCGCGCTACGCGAAGCTACGCGAAGACGTCGGAGCGCTACGCGAGCTACGCATAGCTTCGCGAGCGTGCGTAGCTGCTTGTCGCGCCCGTTCGCGATGCGTTTTTCTTCCTCGGGAACGCGTTGTGCGTGTTCGGGACGCTGTTTGCATGCTCTGGGGCGCGAACTTACCCATGCGGTCGCCTATGGGCGCGGCCATCTTGTTTTTCACTTGTCCCGCCCGTTCGCGATGCCTTATTTCCTGTTCCGGGTCGCGTATAGCGTGCTCGCGATGCGCATTTCATGTTCGGGAACGCGTCGTACGTGTTCGCGACGCTTTGCGTGCTCGGGGAGAAATATCGCGCGAACTTACCCACGCGGTCGCGATGGGCGCGGCCATCTTGTTTTTCACTCTATGCTATGGTTCTGGGCCTGCTTTTCTATCCTCCCTCAATCTTTGCAATCCTTAGTTTTTTACACTGTTTTTCTATTTTTCTTTATTTCTTATCTATCTCTCTCTCTGCCTAAGTCTATATTTTGCATTTGTTTCTACTTTTTACTGTGTTCTTTTTACTTTTCGACTGTTTTATATAACTTTCTTCTTTAAGCTCCTACTTCTTCCCCTAACTTTATTTTTCCCTTCTAACTTTTCTTTTCCGCCTCCTCCCAGTCCCACCCCAGAACCATGGCGAAGGGCAGCAGTGACGGCTCGAAGAGCAAGGCGCGTGCGCCCAAGAGCCGCCGCCTGCCTTGCGGCAGACTGCGCCCTGCAGGGGTGCAAGCCCGCCAGCTTTTTACTGAGGCAGAGGTGGCCGCCCTTGTTTTTTTTCTTCAGCGCAACCTCCCCTTGACCTTGGCAGCAGGAGGCAGGCCAGGCTCCGGGTACCCGACCCAGGAGCGTCACCGCCGGTGGGCGAAGGTGCGCCGGGCAGTGTTTCGCTGCACAGGGGTCCGATGCACCCATAACCAGCTGGCCCACCGGTGGTCAGACATCCTCGACCGGGAGCAGGACCTGTTGGACCTGCTAGGTGTCGAGGTCGTGTGGCTTGGTGAGTAGCTAATATATATAGTAGTATAAGTATTGTGATTTGTGTATACATTTTTAACAAATAACAAGAATACTGCTGCTTACATTGCAGGTAAATTACGTTTCAAAATCTTCTGTGATTATAGGACACAGGTGCTGGGCGCTACTCTTACTTGTTTGCAACTTTGCGCTCGCTTGTCCTTATTATTATGTAAGAGTTTACTTTAGAGAACTTCAGTTAGGTAATGCTATTTCTAGAGAGACTCTAGTCCTTCCTTTGTCCTCCTGTCAAATAGTGGTGGATGGATTGATAGTTTGTTAGTAGGTTTAGTTATTAGTTGATAATTTTTGAGCGGTCTGAGTGACGCATCCTCTGTCACTGAGTGCTGCTTACCCCAGTCCTTACTAGTAGAACCTTTTGTAGTTTGTTTAGTGAGTGGTAAGCTTAGCAGTGTCAGTCAGCTGCAGAACATCAGACTTAACCAACCAACAATTTGGTGTATGCATTATGCACCAATTTATGCATGTGTCCTCCTTCTCATATATGCATTTATGAGGGCAATAAAAAAATGGAAATGCAGACTTAATGAACAATTGGCCCGCCTGGAATAGGTGGGCTAGGTCAGGTGGTACTTAGGCTTAGTTAGTGTTCTGGATTTTATTTGAATCAATCTGAATGAAACACTGAATTAGTGTTCCCAAATAAGTAGACTGTCCGTGACCGTGAATCCCGCAAGCCAGTAGTCGATCGGATTAGATAGGTCAATTTTATTGCAATTTTTGGTTCCTAAAACGTTTTGAGCGTTTTTTTAGATAATTTATTTGTTTCACAGCAATCATTAATGTTTGTGTCTTTCTTTATTATATCTTACATGATCACTGATCTGCAGCACCCAGGGGCAAGAAGACGGGGTCCGAGTCGGCGGGACAACCACCAGAGGACCGCTCCTCTACCGAGGACCCTGCTGCTGGTCCCAGTAAGTCCTCCAGTGGTTAATATTAACATTTATATTGCCCTAACTTTTACTGCACCTTATTTTTCCAGAACTATTAATTATGGTTCCACTCCCTAATTCTATTTTTTACAAAAGATTCTTTGATCTTGACTTGACTCTCTGTTTCTAAATTCTGGTTATCCCTGCCTCTAAGTTCTAACTGCCTCTGCTATGAATGTCTGTACTACTACTATTATTAGTCTGTCGCTAAGCTTGCCCAGTTTGCATTGCCACTCTTTATTGTACGGTTTTGAATAAAACTCCGATTTACCAATAGCTGAGTCCAGTCCTTTCGGTTGTCCTCTTCTAGGCTTCTTAATCTTGAGGCTTTGACAATTACCACAAACAAAATGCCCAACCAGATATTTGACTATTTTTGATAGGATATAGTACATACTACTACTGATGTGTGGATTCTGTACAGCCCCATGCAGAACTATGCACAAGGAAATAGGATGTTGGTGATGGGAGTTTGGAACTTGGACGTTCCTCACACCTCAGTCAGAAGTGAACCCACAATCCCCTGAACGACTAGCTATAGTGTAGTGTCTCACTCTCATTAGGTCCCCGAACCCCCACCCGAAGATACCCAATGAGATTACACAACCCAGAACATAATATAACACCCTTTCGCTCACTTACTCGTGTAAGTCCACCACCTCCACCACCACCACACCAAATACCACAGAGTCTATGTTTAAGTTTAAAAGGTTTATTTTCAACTAACAAGCACTGTATGTTGTTCTATAAAATTCAGTGTACTCCAGCCAGCTCCAACAGCTAAATGCATACGATTAAAACAATAAACATTGTTACAACAAGTGCATGATGATTGATGATAGAACTTAGAAGACAAAATATCTGTGAGAATTCTGTGAGACTCCTCACCGTAGAACGTAGAATTACTGGTTACATGCATCATTCATAAGCTCTGCAAATCTCTGGTTCGTAGAAGGAAATCTTCTGCCTGAGAAAAATGGTGCGCGTTAGATAGTATAATGCAAGCATTTGTCAGTCCTGCCAAAAAAGTGTAACATGTTACTTATGGCTAAGCAATACGGACTAACTGAACTCCATAACAAAGTGGCTTGTTTTTCGACCTCTTGGACGCAACGCTCAGACAGTAGCTGTATGGGCTCATGTGGGCTAAAAAAGGCGTCTTACTGTTACTGCACAACAAGCTGCGAGGTAACATGCGCAAAAGACATGAAGCAAAAAATGGTTGCATGGCTCAGGCTAACTTTGCAAAGAGTAGAGTATAGTATAATAAATAATGACCCTAGGGACCATAACACTACTAGTGTCTACTGACTCTAGTACCCGATTTGGACTACTGAATGTGATGTATAATAATATGTATGTATTAACTTTTTTTTCAATCTTGCTAGTGAAAAAGAAGAAATATAAATAGGGGGAGGTGTACACAGGCATCTAAAAATGTGTCATGTTTTTATCTAGGTGTAGTAGTGTCCACCAGTGCCGGCGGGGCCAGCGGCGATTCGGCCATTCCGGAGGGGGAAGGAGATGCGGCACCTGCAGGAGCTACAGGGGGTGAGCCAGCAGCAGTGGCGGGCGATGGTAAGTTATATTCATTACGTATTGACATTGCACTAGCTGGAAGGGTGTTGAGTGACTTCACTCACTGTACTGTTGTTGAGACTTATTAGGTATGAAGTTGTAGTGAACATTATACAACGGTTGAAGAAGAGAAGACACCCTTTACTTAGCATTAGCAATGCAGTAGCAATAGCATTACCAGGGTGACTTGATTAACCAATGGTCTCTTCTATCTGACTCCAACTCAGCTGTGAAAGTTTTATGGAGGAGACTAAAAGTCAGATCAGATGACCTTGATGGATGTGTTGAATAAAAAGGGAAAGAAGGGTGGAAGGAGGAAGGACGGGCGAGATTTAATATGATTGATGACTGGCAGAGAAGGATACGTTGGAAGCATGGATATATGTGGCTGATAGGAATCAGATGCATGTGTTGTTGAAGGATGGGTGGAAGGTGAAAGAAGAACGGATGCCTGCCTGGGTGGGCGACACAGTATGGGTGGATACTGTGGATAGCAAGAATCATCAGCGGTGTTTGGGTGAAACTCTAAGCCAAGGCAATCAACGGAGTGAGTGGACGCATGGGTTGTTGTTGGCGAAACAAAGTAAGGTTTGTGGAGAGATTAAGAAGAATGATTGACATTTACTTAGAATGGATGGATGCCTGTATGTATTCATCATAGACAGCATAGGTGGAGACTGTCACGGGATGCACAGTTTTAGTTTTGAGGGAATGTAAAAGAAACCGCGCCACAGTAGCAAAGCCGATGTGGGTAGGGGCAGGGTGGGGGGTAGCAGTAAACAATGTATTACGCGGCCAAATACAGGTAAGTTTACTGTAAACATAAAAATAAATAAAGCGAATTTCATTGTGCACACTGCACCGCCAAAAGCGATGCAGTGGGCGCAACAAAATTACTTTTATTTCTTTATATGTTTACTTACCTGTAATTGGCAGTAATCCATAGTTTACTACCCCCACCCTGCCCCTCCCTACGTCACCGCCCGGCAGCACTCCCCGAGTCCCACCACCGACCGCTACTGACCTTATGTCGTCGTCCCATAAAAGCAATGATCATTGGATCAGATATATAATCTGCCTTTTTGTAGTAGCCAGGGCACTGTTAAAGTGAAATTGACCAATCGCCCTGCTTCATGTAACAGAGAGAGTATGGCCAGTGCCACCCGTAATAGAAAAATAAATACGAGCTTCCCCACCTGCATACAGTAGTAAATCAAACTAACGTGAGTCTGCGTCATGATGACTCATATGTTTGTCTTGGGTGCAAGCATAGATGACCGAGCTGGCATGCCGGCTACAACCAGGTTATGTCATTTCGCTAAACTAGTAGAGATAAGAAGAAGACTGGTGTACTGGAGTCCATAGTGCTAGTATAATGCCTGAAACTCCCACAAATGTTACAGGCCGAGGAAGTGGGAGGATAGATAGATTATTATACCAGAAATGTTATGTACTGTGCTTCTTGCTAGTGCTACTGTGCCATTATGTGTTGAATTAATTTTGTGTTACTGTTTTGCTAAGAGTACTGGTTACAACAATATTCTTTTTCTTTCTTGATATAGATAGTACTCCTTCCCAAGGCAAACCATCCCGGAAGGAGTTGGCAGCCAGGGCCCAGCACCGGAAACTGGAGGCCATCTGTGCCGAGTACCGGCGGCTGGTGGCTCAGGCGGAGGAGGAGGAGGCGGCAGCAGCCTCGTCCGATGCCCCGGGCCCCAGCCAGGCCAGACCTCCAGTGGTACGGCGCAGCAGTCTGGCAGCCGCCCGCCGTAAATCGATTGCAACCAGCACTGCTGTCCCCCACCCTGGATGCCACTGCAGGGCATTTCGACGCAAGATTCTCCTCCGGGTGGCACGGCTAGAGGAGCAACTCGAGGAGCGGGTTAAAATTCTGGTGGACAAACACCTTAAAGCCCGCCGAATATAATAGGACCCTGTTGCATTGCCCCTTTTTATTCGTTTTGTTGGTGGGTGGGAATTGGGCGTTGGGGTTTGGACTTTGGACATTCTTTGGACTTTTTTTTGTTTTGGACATTGGTTGGGGTTAGGGAGAGGGGTGGGTCAGGTGTGGGATAGTTTATTTTTGTTAGGGTAATAAATTATATTTATACTTCAACATACAATGTTAATGTTTTGTGGGGGTTACTGTTTTACAAATTAACGTCACTTGGTTTCTTTCATTGCTGCTGCAGGGCCGCAGCCAGTGTTTGATTTAAATAATCTGCCGATGATGTAACACAAACAGATAGATGCGGTACCCCTCACTGAGTGATTTGTCCTCCTAGTACTGTCAGTCTCTCCTCCTAGTCCATTATACCTCCCACCAAACTTATCTTACCTGTGATTGATGATGATTACGTTCGGCACATCGATGGCTGCATGGTTTCCCAAGAGAATGGAGAAGATGCCATGGTTGTGGTGGTAGTAGTAGAGTAGACACTGCCAGCAGCATTTGCTAAAAAAATAAAAAGAGACAGTCACTTGCCTGAAAGCGACTGTGGGAGGAGTAGTAGAACGAAGTCAAATACAGTACAGAAGAAGACTGCCAAACAAACAATATTGCATTTGCAACTGCTAAAGTCAAATAAAACATAATGTTGGCGGGGACAGCCTAGTACAAGAAGTTACAAACTGTAGTTGTGTCGAGTGAGTCACTTAACTTAACACAATCGTAATTCGTAACCTTTACTGCTGTGTGGTAGGAGTTTGATGATGAATCCAATCAATGCTGGCAATTAATTATGATGTACTATTAGCCGGTGACGGCTTGCACATAGACTGAGCATGGGTGGGCAAGCAGAAGAAGCTCCTCGCCCTGCCTTGAAATTTAATTAGTGTTGCTTTTACCACATCTGCCCCAGCAAGCGTGTGATCAATTGGTGTACATTTTATGTAGTCACATCACACCTCAATATAAATCACAGCCCGGGGGAAGAGGGTTAGGGTTTGATGAATGGATGGGAAGGGGAGTTTGGGGAAAGGTTTGAGAAAGAAAAACAGTACGCATGGACAACAAAAGCAAAGCGCAATCTTGGCAGACGACCATGATCTTATCCAAAAAAATCTATAAAGGGAGAAAAAGGCAATGCATGCATGATGAAGATAACTTGATGGTTAATGAGTAGTACTTACTAACTCCTACTAGACAAGACAGTACAGGGCAGCAGTATATTCTATGCAATTTGCCTTGCCTGTAATATATGCCCTCAGACAGAGACCCAAATTCCATGTTGTACCGGGCTTACTTTTAAAGATAGCAAAGAAAAGTAAAAAATAGTTGTAGGGATCAATTAGCAAACAAACAACAACACACAACACACAGTCGTAATGATTGAAGAGAAAAAAGGAATCCAATTAATTAAAAGATGAATGATACTAAAGTTACTGTATTATCCTGGTCAAATTGTGGAGTTGAATCTCGTCCTTCCTCTTGGTCCTATCTTCCATGGACGCTCCGCACATCAATCTTGGTTGCCTTCCTGATGCGGATTGGTAAGGTAAATGTGAGTTGAGTCTCCCAGTATAGCACAGGGTAAAGGCCGGCCTGTAACGTCTAGATGGAAAAACAAAAGGGGTATTGAAAAATCAATGAATATAAAAAAGCATCAATTACGGTGGAGTCCAAGAAGAGAAGAGAGAACACTTTCAGACTGAGGCGGCTTGGATATATCGTGTATATTCCGTTTACAGCATTAAGCTACAACAACAACAGGACAGAACAGGCCCACCACAGCACCAGCCTGTGACCCAACCTCCATTTACCTTAATTTTTGACAGAGCCAGACAAAAGGCATATATACAGCAACTTAGCATTTTCAAAATTAAGTGACAAAATCAATGCGCTGCTGTCAGTCATAACTACACTGACTCGACTCCACCACTACATGGACATGTAGGTCTGCTGTGTTTACTTTCTTGTTGAATTGTTGTGTTTATGTTTACCTTATGCCACTTCATGAAACGCAGTTATTCCTTGAATCAGCTCCGATCCAACTGACTGACTGCGTGCAAAGATAGTATGGTCATCATCATGTTGTGGTACGTGTTGTCCAACTCCAACTCAGTCTGTAGTGACTCCGATTAAGTCCATATTCCATATTAAAAAATTGCAACAGATATTGGCCTGCACCTGCAGTAGTAGGAGTACAATCTGGTTATTAAACAACAAGAAGGGAAACATTGAGTGTCACTTGAGTCACTTTGTAGATTAACTAGTAGAGTAGAGTTCGACTTCATGCACAACACAACATCAACACAACAAACAACAGCAATCGCTCAGAGTCAGCAAGCATCCAATGCATTCCATCATTACCTGTCTTGCTGTTCTCTTTGGCTGTCAGATCATCAGATGCCTAGTTCTGACAGGTGTGTGTATTTTTTTTTACGGGGCAGTAGCCTCATCATTACTCCAGTCCACATTCATTTCGAGTGTTAGTCGCTGTTTCGGTTTCCGTCTTATTCATCTGTGGCACTTTGTCACAGTTTAAGTTGCTTCACATGGTCAGCACTGTGATGATGGGCCGTGGCCTGGGTAGCGCTCATTGCTGGTCAATTGAGTTTGCACAAATGTCAGCAAGTTTCTTCGAAGAGTCTTGTCTTTCTCTGCCAAGTACCTTCTGTGCAGACAGTGAGGAGCTTTGGATGTCTGCCGAGGCTGTAGCCTTCGGACAGTGATGAGTTTACTTTTGGATGCCTGCCCAAGTTCTGACAGTGAGGAGCTTTGGATGCCTGCCGAGGCTGTAGCCTTCTGACAGTGATGATGAGTTTCGGCTCGGAAACAAAACGGAGGATAGCTATAGTCACATTTCACTTCTTATGGAGGGACTGTTAATGTTAAAGGCAAGATTTCTTGTACTCCAATGTCTGGCTTGATGGAAATGTACTAGGGCGAGACAGGAAGATGAAGCAGGACTCTGAAGAGTGGACAGTTAAATGCACAGACGTGCAACTCCAATAGGGAAATAAAAAGAGAAGACGGTGGTGATGGATTTGTTGTGATTTGATTTGAACCAGAAAGACAGATACACAGACACATAAAGGAAGGAAGAAAGTAACAATTTGAAAGCCTAGTTGTCAGGGAAGAGGAGCTCGTCCTCAAACTCTGGTGGTTCGCACAGAAGTAGGTCCTGTAACGCAGTATTTACATCATCCAAGTCGCTCTCCTCTTCCTGCTGTGATTCACGTATTTTGTAATCCGGTGGTATAAAGTGCTGATTCATTTTGATCATGGTTAACCTCTCCACGCTTTTGGCCGAGAGACTGGTCCTTTTCGAAGTTACAATGGCATCAGCAGCACTGAAAACACGCTCTAAAGAGACACTTGCGACAGGGGAAGCCAGATACTTTATCGCCAGCCTGCTGAGCACTGTCCATTGGCTTCTTTTCCCATACCAATACACCAATGGGTTTCGATCCATGAAGACCTCTGTTGGGTCATCCAGATAGGCCTGGACCGTCCGCTCAATGTTCAGGGGTGCTCCGATGTGCTCGGCCTCTTTTGCCTTTGCATCAGCACTGGACTTACCATACCCCTGCCGTAGAAACCAATCAGTTGCACATTGTACTGTGGATGATCCTGTTCTTGCTGTTGTTGATGTTATTGTTGGTGTAGGTGACTGCTGAGAGGCAAACGCACTGCCCTCAGGCTCCGAAGTAGAACTTGACTCTGGATGCCCTCTAGTACTTGTTGTTATCGCCTGGGGTGGGGGGCCTGCAATTAACAGCCGTTCGTTTTCGAAAATAGTGGCTTCCTTAGCTATCAAAGTTTTGTAGTTGGCAACATCCACTTCCGAAAAAGGAATTACTGCCTTGCTGTTCAGAAATACTTTGTACCGTGGATCCAAAATTGTGGCACTAATGTAATGTGGTTGTGAGAAAATTTTATTTTGAATCCTTGTATTTTCAGATAAGCGAGCGGCTAAGGTCTCCGCCAAATGATATGCGTCTTGTTTGTTATCCACACCTGCGTACGTTTCAGACACCTCCTTCAGCTGTTGCTCTAGCATGTGCAACAATGGGATAGCTTGGCCCATAGTAAAGTCCTCCCTGCTGACTTCACGTGTGAATATCTCAAAAGGAAGTAGCATCTCATTCAGGCATTTAATGAGGTCCTATTGACCCATCTCAACGGTCATGCCTCTCACAGTAGGTTCCCCTAATCTTTGCATGACATAAGCATTGAGTGGTATGTACAGTTCAAACAGACGATCAAGCATATAATAAGTTGAGTTCCAACGTGTTGGCACCTCCTGGATGAGCGCTTTGACTGGCATTTTATGCTCACGTTGAATGACCCTCAGCTGCTTCCGGGCTTTAAAAGAATGGCTGAAATGTGTGCATATTCTTCTGCAGGTGGCCAGTAAGTTGCTGACTTTGGATTCATTTTTCAAAAAGTCTTGAACAACAATGTTAATGCAGTGTGCCAAACACGGGACCCTGAAATAGCGACCATCTTCCATGGCCCTAACTACATTACTGCCATTGTCCGTGGCAACAAAACCAATGTTAAGCCCTCTTGGGCGCAGCCACTCAAAGACCTTGCTGTTAAACTGTTCCAAAATGTTTGCAGCAGTATGAGATTTCTCCATGGCAAACATGGCTACAGTTGCATGTTTGCGAGTGGCATGAAAAATCTCAGCAGCGTCAACACCAGCAGATATCTGTTCTCTAACCCCCGCAAAAGAGATCCAGTGTGCAGTGATGCACATGTAATCAGTGGCTTGGCAACTGGTCCACATGTCTGTTGTCAGGTGGATACTCTGAACAGCACTCTGCTTCAAGGCTTTTCCAAGCAATTCCAGCACGTCGTGATGTAGTGCTGGAACAGCAACTCTGGCAAAATAGTAGTGGCTGGGAACATGCCATTTTGGGCAGATGGTTGACACAAATTCCAGAAAACCCACCCCTTCAACAAAAGAAAAAGGGAGAAGGTCCAGTGCTAACATTTTAGCCAGCTTCGCATTGTACAAACGTGCTATTGGGTGGTTGCGTTCGTACTGCCCCTCCCCACCAAACATGCTGATAATGGTAGGCTGCATGGTTTTCCTTTCTCTTATGCTCAACGCACTTTTTTGGATTGCGGTAATCCTTGTCCTTGGTGTCTCAGGCTGACTCTTACTCTTGTGCCACTGAGATGTTGCTGAAGATGTGTGCGACGTTAACAACACTGCACTGCTGGGGTCAGGGACACCTTGTGTACCACTACCAGAGAGAATGTCTCCCTGTCCTTCCTCTTCCACCCGTGATCAGATCTTCTACTCCTTTATCCCCACCAACACCAATGGTTGCAGTTTTTTTTATGTCGCGAAGGTGGTCCTCCCAGCTGATCAAGTGGTGTTTTTTCAGATGTGTCATTTGGCCTCCGGTACCATAGTTTGTACCATGCTTACCATGACTAACAGAGGTATTACAAATGGAGCATATAGCAATGTTCTCCTCCTTTTCGCTAACCGTAAAGAAGTCCCAAACTGGGGAGCTTAACTTTGGCCTCCTGCTGGAGGACCTGCCACTTCCAATGGCGGATGAACTGGAGGGTGTGTGTTGAATTTGACTCTGTGCTGCTGCTGTACCACTACCTACTTCTACTGAGGTGGTGGTTGTACTGGTGGATGTAGGTCGCTGCCGGGCCTTTGCTAATGCAAATATGGAAGCTGTAGGTCGTGTTGGTGGTGTTACCTGTGGAGGTATGCGTGCTACATCCCTCGCAGCGATTTTGGATAGGGTAATAATGTTGGTCTCCATCTCCTCGGGGCCGGGAGTGATGTTCGTGATGACTGGCTCATCATCATCATCCTGCTGTTCTACATCGACCTCCATAAGTGTAAGGCTTTCTGGAACCTTCCTTTTCCCTAGCTTGGTCTTGGGACGTGGCTCCCTCTCAGACTCAGTTTGTGGCTTCCAAGTGGCATCTAGATCATCAGAAGGGGGCTTGGCAAAGAACTTGATGGACTACCCCTCCTTTTCCTTGCTGGAGATTTGGAAGACAATGGATCTTCCGAATGAGTGGCTTCTTCTTCTACCTCTGCATGAGGCTCAATTTCCTGAACTGCCCCTACTTCGGGAGGAACAACAACTACTATTGCGGGCGGTGGTTGCGGCTGTTGTTGTTGACCACTTATCTGCTGTGTTTCCTCCTGCATTGATTGGGTACTACTTTGAGATAGCGATAAGTTTATCTCAGGCTCAGCATCACTGCTTTCCACCATTAGGCTGGCTACCTCTTCCACACTCATGTGCTTGGGCCTGGGTTGGTGGGTTGGGCCCAGTGATGCGGAGGTGCTGCCCCCAGCTTGCCCCCGGACACCATTGCTGCAGGCGTAATTTTTTTTTCCCAAAAAGGTACTGGGCGGCACACCAGACTTAAGTGTCACTTCCTTCTTCTGTTCCTTCTTCTCAATAGCAACTTTCTTGGCACTGGAGGACCTGGTACCTGCTTTCTTTGGTCCCATCTTCTTCTTCAGATGTCAGCAGCACTCAGTTGCAGAGATGTCTGGTCAGGTCACACGTCACGTTGTGTACAGCAGCAGGATGTCTGTCTGGCAGTGCAACGGGCAATGATGACACACCTCCTCCTCAGTCTTTGTGCACCTAAAAGCAAAAAAGCCAGAACAACATCAGTCAAACGACGATAGCACAAATCAAACAAATATAATATAGAACTTAGTGTGTGGTGGTGGCCTCAATTATTAAATTTTAGAAACTCAGTGAACAACAACACACAGTGTAGCCATTTATGAGACTTTGACAACAAGGCCAGGGCTTTCCTGGCTACTGTGTAGTGTGTACACTCTGGAAGAATAAGAATAGTAAAGAACAAAAACTAAAAATGTAGTGGAGCATGTTTGGCCTAAATTTGTGCATCACGTGGGATGTATGCAGCATCAGGGAGCTGCAGCTGGCAATGGGGATGGATTTGGAAGCAGTAAGACAAGAGGAACAATGGAAAGAGTGACTCGCAGGCCTATGTGGCAAAAACAGCACACTACTAACTGCCACCACAAAATGGCCCCCAGCAACATGGTGACTCACGGGCACAAGGCACGGCAAACAATGAACTCAAGCAGGCCTACTATATATGGGCAGACAAAGGATGCCTGATAAAACACAAACAGCTTTAATGCAAAAACTAAAATCCACATGGCTAAAAACAGTTTGGAAAGTTAGACAGCCACTACAACAACAACACATAATTATAATTACACACGCAAAAAAGGCATTTATTTAACACACCCAAAAAGTGAAATAGACCCTCCCAAAAAAAAAACACATTTTGCAATTCAATCCAATGCCATCCATGGCCTAAATGATGGCAAAATTCAACAGACAACACAGAAACAGTTGTTATGCACCCTTGATGACTACCTCTGGGCCTACTTTACTGGCAGACTAGGCCGCAAGCTTGGAGGCCTATGGCAAAAGCACAGTGGCTGGTCCCACCAAATGGCCGCCACCACATGGCCAGGCCACCCAACAACTTCCTTCCTCGTGAAAAAAATTGTAAAACAAAAACAAAGTGACTCCTTGCTCACCAAACTACATCTAAATGACAACCTGAGGAGTTTTTGGTGCAAAATGAACTAAATCATCATTTTCGAGAAGGTTTTATACTGCTCGAGAGATATTCTTCGCCAGATTGTAAATTCTGCGTGTTCGGCATCGCGATCGTCACAAAAAGTCGTTATCGCGCGCGCAAAACGTATATTGAGCGCGCGAAGAAGATAAAAAGTGTAAGTCCGCGTTGTCGCGCAGTGCGGAGTTGCCCAAAGTCCGCGAGCTGAATGGCCAGGGTTACCTAGTGGCTGAAAAGGCCTATTTATTTAACACACACACAAAAACTGAAATACCACCCCAAAACCCACATTTTGCAAATAAATCCAATGCCATCCATGGCCTAAATGATGTTACAAATTCAACAGACAACACAGAAACAGTTTGTATGCACCCATGAGGATGACTACCTCCGGGCCTACTGGCAGACTAGGCCGCAAGCTTGGAGGCCTATGGCAAAAGCACAGTGGCTGGTCCCACAAAATGGCCACCACCACATGGCCAGGCCAGCCACAACAACAAGAAAAGGAACACAAGACAGACAATGCAGGCCTATGGCAAAAGCACAATGCCTGGCTTTACAAAATGGCCACCACCCACATGGCCAGGCCACCCAAAATAACAAGAAAGTGAAGACAAAGGACAGGACCAGGCAGTTGGAGACTCTGGGCAACTTCCTTCCTCGTGAAAAAAATTGTAAAACAAAAAAAAAGTGACTCCTTGCTCACGAAACTACATCTACATGACAACCTGAGGAGTTTTTTGTGCAAAATGAACTAAATCATCATTTTCGAGAAGGTTTTATGCGCTCGAGAGATACTCTTCGCCAGATTGTCAATTCTGCATGTTCAGCATCGCGATCGTCACAAAAAGTCGTTATCGCGCGCGCGGAAACGTATATTGAGCGCACGAAGAAGAGAAAAAGTGTAAGTCCGCGTTGTCGCGCAGTGCGGAGGTGCCGAAAGTCCGCGAGCTGAACGCACAGGGTTACCTAGTGGCTGAAAGGCCTATTGATGTAACACACACCCAAAAACTGAAATACCATGACAAAACCCACATTTTGCAATTCAATCCAATGCCATCCATGGCCAAAATGATGTTACACTTACAACAATCCAACAGACAACACAGAAACAGTTTTTATGCACCCATGAGGATGACTACCTCTGGGCCTACTGGCAGACTAGGCCGCAAGCTTGGAGGCCTATGGCAAAAGCACAGTGGCTGGTCCCACAAAATGGCCGCCACCACATGGCCAGGCCACCCACAAGTTCACAACAAGCATAAGCCAAGGGGAACAAAGAAAAGACATGCAGGCCTATATGGAAAAAGCAGCACACTACTAAACTACCACCACAAAATGGCCCCAAGCCACGTTGTCACTCACAGTCACAACAGGCCATGGAAAACAATGAACTCAAGCAGGCCTATAATAATATGACCAGACAAAGGAGGCCTGCAGTGCTAAACAACACAGCTTTAATACAAAAATGCAAAAACGAAAATCCACAGGGCTTCAAAAGGTTGGAAAGTTACACAACAAGCACACACACACATCCAACAAAGGTATATATATTACACCCAAAAAGTGAAATACACCCCAAAAACCACATTTAACAATTCAATCCAATGACATCCATGCATGCCCTACATGATGTTTAAATTCAACAGACACCACAGAAACATGCACCCATGGGTACCTCTGGCTCTAGTCTGGGCCTACTGGCTGAAATTCCAATCAAATAAAAACAACTAGGCCCCCACTGAAACTAGAGGCCACAACAATACATTTTAAAAACGATGGAAGTCCCCCAAAAATGTAGGTACAAACAAGCCCCAATCAAACAAACAAGTACACCAATTCTCCAACTTACTTGTAAAATCTCAAATCCAAAAGTCCTCAAATCCAATCCAATGATATGATGCAGCAGACAGACACAAAAAGTGATCCTTCCAGCTCCAAATCCAAATGAAAATGAACTGCACATGGACAAAGCACTGGGAGGAGCCTGCTGGACAGGAACAGGAAGTTTGAGAATCAGGGGCACTTCCTTCCTCTTGGAAAAAAAGTAAAAAAAGAAAAAGGACTCATTGCACAAAAAACTACAGCCAAATCACAATCTGAGGAGTTTTTAGAGCAAAATCATCATTTTCGAGAAGGATTTATGATGCTCGAGAGATATTCTTCGCCAGATTGTAGTTTCTTCGTGTTCGGGATCGCGATCTTACCAACACTGCCGCCGGAAGTCAGATCGCGCGTCCGAATGACGTGTTCGCGTTCGCACACTCTCGCGGGATCGTGCGGCTGGATTCCAAATCTCGTGGCGCCCGCGAACGGATAGGAAGTCGCGTCGGCGAACGCAGAATCACGGTAGGTCATTACCGCGCACGCGAGAACGTATTTTGAGCGCACGAAGAAGGAAAACAGCTACGCTACGCCGCAAATTGCGTAGTGCACGGTAACTTCGCGTTCTACGTGAATCGCGAAGTTGCCGAAACTACGCAAGCTCCGCGAGCGTAGCGTAGTTCACCGCCCAGGCTTACTTCCATCCCCTTTGCCAGCTGCAGCTCCCTGAATGACGTGATGCGCAAATTAATGCCAAACAGGTTCCACTTCCATTCCATTTGTATTTTTGTTTTTGTTCTTCTTCTTTCCTATCCTTCCTGACTGTACACAGGATACTATGAAAGCCCTTGTTGTCAAAGTCTCACAAATGGCTACACTGTTAAAAAAAAATGTGTAACTTAAACTGAGTTTAAAAAAAAATTGTTTATTTGTACTAGTATTAATTGAACCACAACAAATGCAACATTTCACTGATGTTCCTCTGGCTTCTTTGCTTTTAGGTGCACAAAAGACTCAGGAGGAGGTGTCACTGTCACCATCATCACCCGTTGTACTGCCAGACAGAAGTCCTGCTGCGCACAAAGTCACGTGACGTGTGGCCACAGACGTCTCTGCAACTTGTGCAACAACTGCGTCCTGCTGACATCTGAAGAAGATGGCTCCAAAGAAAGTTACCAGGTCCTCCTGTACCAAGAAAGTTGCCAGTGAGAAGAAAGAACAGAAGAAGGAAGTGGCACTTACCAAGACTGGTGTGCCGCCCACGATGTTTTTTGGGAAACCAAAAATTACGCCTGCATCAGCGGTGTCCGGGGACCAAGCTGGGAGCAGCACCTCCGCATCAGCGGGCCCACCCCACCAACCTAGGCCCAAGCCCATGAGTGTTGCAGAGGTAGCCAGTCTACTTGCGCAAACGCCAACGAGCAGTGATGTTGAAATGTCATTATCGCAAAGCAGTACCCAATCAACGCAGGTGTAAACTCAGCAGATAAGTGGGCAACAGCAGCCGGAACAACAGCCGCAACAACAGCCGCAACAACAGCCGCAACAACAGCCCACAATAGTAGTTGTTCCTCCCAAAGTAGGGGCAGTTGAGGAAATCGAGCTTCATGCAGAGGAAGAAGAGCAAGCCACTCTTCCAGAAGATTCATTGTCTTCCATATCCCCAGCAAGGAAAAGGAGGGTTAGTCCATCAACTTCTTCTTCAAGCCCCCTTTCTGATGATCTAGATACCACTTGGAACCCACCAGCTCAGCCTGAGAGTGAGGCACACCACGCGACAAGGCTAAGGAAAAGGAAGGTTCCAGAAAGCCTTGGAGTTATGGAGGAAGATGTAGAAGAGGAGGATGATGACGAGCCAGTCATCATGAAGATCACTCCCGCCCCAGTGGAGATGGAAACCGACATTATTATTACCCCATCCCAAATTGCTGTGAGGGATGTGGCACGGATAGCATCAACACAGGTAACACCAACACGACCTCCAGCTTCCATATTTGCATTTGATAAGGCCCGGCAGGGACCTACATCCAGCTCAACCACCACCTCAGTAGGTTGTGGTACTGTAAGTGCACAGAGTCAAATTCCACGCCCACCCACCAGTTCATCTGGCATTGAAAGTGGCACCTCCAGCAGCGCCAGACAGTTCACCTCCCCAGTTTGGGACTTGTTTTCGGTTAGCAGTAAGGAGGAGAACGTTGCTATATGCTCAATTTGTCGACACGCTGTTAGTCGGGGTAAGCATGGTACAAACTATGGTACCGGAGGCCGAACAAGTCATCTAAAAAAACACCACATGATCCAGTGGGAGGCGCACCTACTTAGCGTACAAAAAAGTAAAACTGCACCCATTGCTGTTGGTGGGGATGAAGAAGTAGAAGAAGATATGATCGCGGTGGAAGGTGAACAAGAGGGAGACATTTCTAGCCCTGTCCCCAGCAGTGTAGTGGTACCGCCCACATCCTCAGCAACATCTCAGTGGCACCGTAGTAAGAAGACTCAGAGTCAGACTGAGACACCTAGGCAACAGAGTACTGCAATGAAAAAAAGTGCGTCGTTGAGCCTAACTGGGTTCAAGAAGTCACCTGCATCAGCTGCACCACAAAGGAAAATAATCCAGCCTACCATTGACAGCATGCTTAGGTCGGAGGGGCAGTATGAACGCAACCACCCAACGGCACGTTTGTACAATGCGAAGCTGGCTAAAATGTTAGCGCTGGACCTTCTCCCTTTTTCTTTTGTGGAAAGGGTGGGTTTCCTTGAATTTGTGTCAGCCATCTGCCCTAAATGGAAGGTTCCCAGCCAGTCCTATTTCGCCAGAGTTGCTGTTCCAGCACTACATCACGATGTGCTGGAATTGCTTGGACAAGCTTTGCAGCAGAGTGCTGTTCACACTATCCACCTGACAACAGACATGTGGACCAGTTGCCAAGCCACTGATTACATGTGCATCACTGCACACTGGATCTCTTTTTTGGGGGTTAGAGAAAAGATATCTGAAGCAGGTGTTGTTGACACTGCTGAGATTTTTCATGCTACTCGGAAACATGCAACTGTAGCCATGTTTGCCATGGAAAAATCTCATACTGCTGCAAATATTTTGGAAGAGTTTAACAGCAAGGTCTTTGAATGGCTGCGCCCAAGAGGGCTTAACATTGGTTTAGTTGCCACGGATAATGGCAGTAATGTACTTGAGGCCATGGAGGATGGTGCCTATTTCAGGGTCCCGTGTTTGGCGCACTGCATTAACATTATTGTTCAAGACTTTCTGAAAAAATAAGCCTTAGTCAGCAACTTACTGACCACCTGCAGAAGAATATGCACACATTTCAGCCATTCTTTTAAAGCCCGGAAGCAGCTGAGGATCATTCAACATGAGTATAGAATGCCAGTCAAAGCACTCATCCAGGAGGTGGCAACACGTTGGAACTCAACTTATTACATGCTTGACCGCCTGTTTGAGCAGTACAGACCAATCAATGAATATGTCATGCAAAGAGGGGATGCTACTGTGAAAAGCATGACCCTTCAGATGGACCAATGGGGCCTAGTTAAATGCCTGACAGAGATGCTTCTTCCTTTCGAGGTCTTCACACGTGAAATCAGCAAGGAGGACTGTACTATGGGCCAAGCTAACCCATTGTTGCACATGCTAGAGCAACAGCTGAAGGAAGTGTCTGAAGCGTACATAGATGTGGAGGAAAAAAATGAAGCATATGAGTTGGTGGAGAGCTTATCCCGTCGCTTAGCTCAAAATACAAGGGTACAAACTCGCATTGTTACAGAAAAACATTACATTTGTGCCACAATTCTGGATCCACGGTACAAATCGGCTCTGAACAGTAAGACATTAATTCCTTTTTCAGAACTGGATGTTGCCCGGTACAAAACTTGAATAGCTGAGGCAGCCAGTGACTTTGAAAATGAACGGCTGCTAATTAAAGGCCCGCTACTCAAACCCACAACAAGTACTGCAGCAGGGCATCCGGCGTCAAGTACCACTTCAGAGCCTGAGGGCAGTGCGTTTGACTCAGAGCGGTCACCAACACTATCGACAACAGCAAGAACCGGATCATCAGCCCCAGTAAAATCGGCACAGGATTGGTATTTACAGCAAGGGCTTGCTAGGTCCAGTGCTGATGCAAAGACAAAAGAGGCCAAGCAAAGTGTAGCACCCCTGAACATTGGATGGTCCAGGCCTATCTGGATGACCCAACAGAGGTCTACATTGATCAAAACCCATTGCGGTATTGGTATGGGAAAAGGGGCCAATGGCCAGTGCTCAGCAGGCTGGCGATAAACTATCTGGCTTGCCCTGCTGCAAGGGTCTCTCCTGAACGTGTTTTCAGTGCTGCTGGTGCCATTGTAACAGTGAAAAGGACCAGTCTCTCGCCCCAAAAACATGGAGAGGTTAACCATGATCAAAATGAATCAGCACTTTATACCACCGAATTACACAATACATGAATCAACGCAGGAAGATGAGGACAGCGGCTTAGGTGACAGAAGTAGTGTGTTAGATGATTACCTACTTCTGGTTGAACCCCCAGAGTTTGAGGACGAGCTATACTTCCCTGACAACTAGGCTTGAACTTCTTACTTTCTTCCTTCCTTATTTACTTTTAATTGTGTGTGTCTGTCTTTCTGGTTCGAAACTTCGAATCACAACAAATCCATCACCACCGTCTTCTAGTCTTTTTATTGCCATATTGGAGGTTCAGCGGTCTGCATAGTGAAGTCCACTACTCCGAGTCCTGCTCCTCCATCCTCCTGACTCACCCTAAATCCATTTCCCTCAAGCCAGATGATGATTGGATGTAGAATAATAATAGTATAAGCAAGAAAATTTTGCCTCGTCGAGTCCCTCCAAAAGAAGTGGAACATGATGACTACTAAATCTATCCTCCTTTCCGAGCCGAGAGAGGCTGCCCCTTAACTTAAGATGAGAAGGAACAGGTAATGAATGATGGCATGCATTGGACGCTGACTCTGAGAGTGATTTGTGTTTGTGTTGTTGATGTTTGTTGTGCATGAAGTGAATTCATTGTGTACTATTGTATGTAAGGGAGCAAACCACTTGTTGAAGTCACTCAGAAATATAAAACCTTTCCTTCCATTAAATGACTTCAAGCAGGTGGTCCAAGCGCTTGTCTTGCCGAGGCTAGACTATGGCAGTGCTACCCTCTGTGGCCTTCCCAAATACGCCCTGGCTCCACTAAGGTCAGCACTGAACGCGGCAGCTAGACTGGTCACAGGCACCAAACAATACGAACATATATCTCCAGTCCTAAAATCTCTCAAATGGCTGCCCTACAAAGCACGATTCAGTTAAAGATTGCCGTTCTGACGCACAAAGCCCTTCACTTCAATACTCCCAGGTACCTTGCGCAAAATCTTGAACAATCCTGTGGTTTAAGAGCCTCAAGAAGCGCCACTACCTTCCTCTTGAAACCACTCATCCTTAACAAAAAAAGAACTTGTCACCGAGCTTTCTCCGGTGCTGCCCCAAAGATATGGAACTCTCTTCCACCGGAGGTACGCAGAATCTCTTCAACGAAGGCTTTCAAATTGGAAGTTAAACGATTCCTAATGAACAAATTCTTACCCTAAGAGGGATAGGCTCACTTGCTCGTTGACATTGTTCCCACTATCATGGTACCTCCATTTGTAACGGCTCTTCTTTAATGCACACTGTGACCCCCCCTCGTTGCCCGTGTACACCTGCTTATTGTATTACCCTCCTGGGCACAATTGTCCCACACTCTGTGACCATTCCAGTCTTTTTTTTTTCTCTCTCTCTCTCTCTCTCTCTATCTACCAGATGTTGATATTGCATTTATGTTCTTCCTCCCATCATATTGTGAAGTGCTATGATATCCTTCAGGGTCTTGTTCGCGCTATATAAAACTTTATAAATAAAATAAAATAAAATAAATAAATACTATTATTATTTAATCTACACACTAAAGTCAATGTTTCCCTTCTTGTTGTTTAATAACAAAATTGTACTTCTACTGCAGGCCGATCCATTGCATTTTTGAATATGGACTCTGGACTCACTATGTACACTGCACACTGAGTTGGACAACACCATGATGATGACCACAGTGACATAATATCTTCGCAGTCACTCAGTAGGATCGGAGATGATTGATGGAATAACTCAGGGCGTTTCATGACTGACATAAAAGGTAAACAAGTCAACAACAACCACAGCAGACCTACATGTCTGTGTAGTGGTGGAGTTGAGTCATGAGTGTAGTAGTGGTGGTATGACTGACAGCTGTGCATGCCATTGATTTAGTTAACTACTTTGGAAAATGCTATGTTGCTGTATATGTGACATGTGTGCTCTGTCTGGCTCAGTCAAAATCTAAGCTAAGTGGAGGTTGGGTGGGCGCCGTGGGCCTGTTCTGTCCTGTTGCTGTTGTAGGATAATGCTGGAAACAGACAACAGAGTAGACATGATTTAGCCATGCCGCTCTGATTTTTAAATATCCCTTTTGTTTTTCCATCTACACTTACAGGCCGGCCTTTACCCTGTGCTATACTGCGAAAAACAACCCACACTCACCTACGACTCCACATCCGGCAGGCAGGCAGTGGCACCCAAGATTGACGGACGCAGCGTGGACAGGAGGACCAAGAGGAACGCCGAGTTGCAACTCCCCAATTTGACCAGGATAACATACAGTAACACTTTAGTATCAACATTCATCATCTTTTAAATAATTTGATTCATTTTTTCTCTTCAATCATTAATACTGTGTGTTCTTGTTGTTGTTTGCTCTCTGCTTATAATTGATCCCTACAACTATTTTTTAATTTTCTTTGCTAGCTTTAAAAAGTAACACCGGTACAACAGAAGATAAAAATGTATGTAATTTGGGTCTCTCTGAGGGCAGAGAGTCAAGGCAAATTGCATAATAATAATTAATAATATACTGCTGCCCTGTACTGTCTACTAGTCTAGTTAGTAAGTACTACTTCTCATTAACCATCAAGTCATCATCATCATGCATGCATTTCCTTTTTCTCCCTTAACAGATTTATGGATATGATGGTCATCTGCCAAGATTGTGTTTTGTTGTTTGTCCATGCGTAGTGTTTTTCTTTGTAAAACATTTCCCCAAACCCCACTTCCCAACCATTCATCAAACCCTAACCCTCTTCCCCCGGGCTATGTGATTTATTGAGGTGTGACTAAATTAAATGTGCACCAATAATTGATCACACGCTTGCTGGGGCGGATGTGGCGAAAGCAACACTTATTCAATTTCAAGGCAGGGCGAGGATCTTCTTCTGCTTGCCCACCCATGATCAGTATATTTGCAAGGTAATTTTTTTCACAAAGGAACCTAATCCATCATCATTAATTACCGACATCGATTGGATTCGTCATCCTCCTACACAGCACTAAAGGTTACGCTTGTGTCGAGTGTAGGCCTAGTCGAGTGACTCGACACAACTACAGTTTGTAACTTGTTGTACTAGGCTATTATTATTATTATTGTTTGGCAGTCTTCTTGTGTACTGTACTGTACTGTGTTCTACTACTCCTCCCACAGTCTCTCTCAGGCGACTGACTGTCTCATTTTCTATTTTTGCAAATGCTACTGCCAGTGTCTACTACTACCACCACAACCATGGCATGTTGGGAAACCAAACCATCATCACCATGCAGCCATCGCTGTGCCAAAGTTAAACATCAAGCACAGGTAAGAGAAGAAGTTTGGGGGAGGCATAATTAATAATGGAAATTAATTCATTAATTCACACACCCCTTGAGTCCAGTTGCAGAATGCATAGACTAGGAGGAGAGACTGACAGTACTAGTAGGACAAGTCACTCAGTGAGGGGTACCGTGGCTATCTGTTTGTGTCTTACAAAATCAGCCGATTATTTAAATCAAACACTGGCTGTGGCCCTGCAGCAGCAAGGAAACAGTGTGAGGTAAAACAGTAACCCCCCCCACAAAACATTAACAACATCGTATGTAAAGTATAAATATAATTTAATCCCCTAACAAAAATAAACTATGTAAAAAATCCCTCAACAGCACCTGACCCACCCCTCTCCCTAACCCCAACCAATGTCCAAAATGAAAAAGTCCAACCATTGTCCATGTCCATAAACCCCAACGCCCAATTCCCACCCACCAAAAGAAGCAATAAAAAAGGGCACTCCAACAGGGTCTCAAGTTCAACTCTCATCGGCGGGCTCGCTTCTCCAGGACATTTATACGCTCCTCTAGGCGGGCCACCCGGCGCTTCAATGCCCGACAATTGCATCTAAAGGGGGGGGGGCAGCAGTGCTGGATGAAGTGCGGCGGCTGCCAGACGGCAGCGCCGTAACACTGGAGGGGCCTGGGCCTGGCTGGGGCCCGGGGCATTGGAAGAGGCTGCAGCTGCTGCCGCCTCCTCCGCCTCCGCCAGAACTACCAGTCGCCGGTATTCAGTTTGTATGGCCTCCAGCTTCCTGCGCCGGGCCCTGGCTGCCAACTCCTTCCTGTCTGGTTTAGATTTCCCTTTGGAAGGAGTAGCTATATCAAGAAGAAAAAAGACTATTGTAACAATATACTCTTAGCAAAACAGTAAGACAAATTAATTCTACACATAGTGGCACAGTAGCACTAGCAAGCACAGTACATAACATTTGTGGTATGTATCTATAGTACTCCCACTTCCTCGGCCTCTAACATTTGTGGGAGTTTCAGGCATTCAACCACCCATGCATCTGATTCCTATCAGCCACCTATGCATGCATGCCACGTATCCTTCTTTGCCAGTCATAAATATTACATCTCGCCCGTCATTCCTTCTTCTACCCTTCTTTCCCTTTTCGTTCAACCCATCCATCAAGGTCATCTGATCTGACTTTTAGTCTTCTCCATAAAACTTTCACAGCTGAGTTGAAGTCAGATAGAAGAGGACATTGGTTACTCAACAACACTCCCACCGCTAATGCTTTGCTAATGCTAAGTAAAGGGTGTCTTCTTCAACCGTTGTTCACAACAACTTCTTACTTACTAAGTCTCAACAGTACAGTGTACACCATTGCAGCGAGTGTAATGTCAATAAGTAAAGAATATTACTTACCACCGCCCGCCACTGCTGCTGGCTCACCCCCTGCAGCTCCTGCAGCTGCCGCATCTCCTGGTCCCTGAGGCACCGAAGTGGCCGCGTCGCCATCACCGCTGGCACTGGTGGCCGGTAGTACCTCTAGAAAAAACATTACACATTTTTTAGATGCCATATACACCTCCCCCTATTTATTCTTTTTCACTAGCAAGATTGAAAAAAAAGTTAATACATACATATACAACATACATCACTAGTACAAATCGGGTACTAGAGTAGAGTAGACACTAGTAGTGTTATATGGTCCCTAGGGGCATTCTAGTCTTTGCTAAGTTAGCCTGAGCCATGCAACCATTGCAGCGAGTGTAATGTCAATAAGTAAAGAATATTACTTACCACCGCCCGCCACTGCTGCTGGCTCACCCCCTGCAGCTCCTGCAGCTGCCGCATCTCCTGGTCCCTGAGGCACCGAAGTGGCCGCGTCGCCATCACCGCTGGCACTGGTGGCCGGTAGTACCTCTAGAAAAAACATTACACATTTTTTAGATGCCATATACACCTCCCCCTATTTATTCTTTTTCACTAGCAAGATTGAAAAAAAAGTTAATACATACATATACAACATACATCACTAGTACAAATCGGGTACTAGAGTAGAGTAGACACTAGTAGTGTTATATGGTCCCTAGGGGCATTCTAATCTTTGCTAAGTTAGCCTGAGCCATGCAACCATTTTAGCTTTGTGTCTTTTATTTTTGTGCACGTTACCGCGCAGCTTGTTGTGTAAGACGCCTTTGAGCCCACATGAGCTCATACTGCTACTGTCTGAGCGCTGCGTACAAGGTCGAAAAACAAGCCACTTTGTTATGGAGTTCTGGTCAGTCCGTATTGCTTAGCCATAACATGCTACACTTTTTGGCACGACTGAGAAATGCTTGCATTATACTAAGGCGCACCATTTTTCTCATAACAGACGGAAGATTCCCTTCTACAAACCAGAGCTTTGCAGAGCTTATGATGTAACCAGTACTTCTAGGTTCTAAGGTGAGAGGTCTCTCAGAATTCGCTCAGAGATCTTCATTTATATAAACTATATTCCTACCAAGGGGAGGGTGGTTCTTCCACCACTGTTCAGTTATCATGATTTCCCCTTTTGACTAGTAGTTGTAACAATGTTTATTGTTTTAATCTGTTGGTGCTGGCTTGTATACTGCATTATAGAACAACGTACAGAGCTTGTTAGTTGAAAATAAACCTTTTGAACTTATATAGACTCTGTGGTATTTGGTGTGGACTAAGGACTTACACGAGTGAGTGAGCGAAAGGGTGTGCATTGCTTCCGCGACTCTGAGAGGTCGGGAGTGTTATGTTCTGGGTTGTCTAATCATTGGGTATCTTCGGGGGGTTCGGGAGCTAATGAGACACTATAGCTAGTCGGTCAGGGGATTGTGGGTTCTGAGAAGGTCCAACCTCCTATCACCAACGTCCTATTTTCTTGTGCATAGTTCTGTATGTGCAGAATCCCTACAACAGTAGTAGTATGTCCTATCCTATCAAAAATAGCAAAATATCTGGTTCGGCATTTTGTTGGTGGGAATTGTTGAAAAGCCTCAAGATTAAGAAGACTAGAAGAGGACAACCCAAAGGACTGGACTCAGTGGCTAGAGCTATTGGTGAATCTGAGTTTTATTTAAAACCTTTTAAATAAAGAGTGGCCAACTGGGCAAGCTTAGCTACAGACAGACTAATAGTAGTAGTACAGAGAGTCATAGCAGAGGCAGTTAGAGGCAGGGATAACAAGAATTTAGAAACAGATAGTCTAGATCGAAGAAGATTTTGTAAAAAATAGAATTAGGAAACCGAAATAATAGTTCGGAAAAAATAAGGTGCAGTAAAAGTTAGGGAAGTATAATTATTAATATTAACAACAGGAGGACTTACTGGGGCCAACAGCAGAGCCCTCGGTAGAGGAACGGTCCTGGCCCTCAGCTGCTCCCGCCGACTCCGCCGACCCCGTCTTCTTGCCCCTGGGTGCTGATCATGAAAGATGTAAGAAAGAAAGAGACAAACATGGATGATTGGTGTGAAACAAATAAAATATTTTAAAAAACGTTCAAAAAAACATTTATGGAAACAACAATTGCAATAAAATTGACCTATCTAATCTTGTCGATTAGTACTGCGGGATTCACGGACCGTCTAGTTATTATTTATGAACACTAATCCAGTGTTCCATTCTGATTCCAGAATACTAACTAAGCCTAAGTACCACCTGACCTAGCCCACCTATTCCAGACGGGCTAATTGTTCACTAAGTCTGCATTTCCATTTATTTTATTCCTCAAAAATGCATAGATGGAGGACACATGCATACATTTTTGCATACACCAAATTATTGGTTGGTTGCTGCTGATGTTCTGCTAGTGATAAGCCTATTACCACTCACTAAACAAACTACAAAAGGTTCTACTAAGGACTGGGGTAAGCAGCACTCAGCAGCACGTTACGTGACAGAGGATGCGTCACGCAGACCACTAAAAAATTACCAACTAATACTAATAAGTAACTAAACCTATCAATCCACCACTATCTCTTCTTAGTGGCAGGAGGACAAAGGAAGGACTAGAGTCTCTCTAGCATTACCTAACTTAAGTTCTCTAAAGTAAACTCTTACATAATCAGGCCAAGCGAGCGCAAAGTTGCAAACAAGTAAGATTAGTAGCGCCGAACACCTGTGTCAAAACAATCACAGAAGATTTTTAAACGTAATTTACCTGCAATGTAAGCAGCAGCATTCTTGCTGTTCGGAAAAAATATATATTCGTAATATATAACACAGAGCAGAAGAACACAAAGTAGTAATATTAAATAGCTACTCACTAAAGCCCCAGGACCTCCACTCCTAGCAGGTCCAGCAGGTCCTGCTCCCGGTCCAGGATATCGGACCACCGGTGTGTCAGCTGGGTATTGGTGCGCCGGACACCAGAGCAGCGAAACACTGCCCGGCGCACCTTTCCCCACTGCTGGCGACGCTCCCGGAGCCCGTACCCGGACCCAGGCCTGCCGCCTGCTGCTAGGGTTAAGGGGAGGTGGCGCTGCACAAAAAAAAACAAGTGCGGCCACCTCCGCCTCGCTAAAGATGTCCCTAGCCTGCACCCCTTGTGGGCGCCGCCTTCCGCAGGGAAGGCGGTCGCAGCTGCGGCTATGGGTAGCATTGCCCTTGCCCTCTCCCTTGGCCATGGTTCTGGGACTCGGGGGGGGGGCGGAAAAGAAAAGGGAGGAATTAGAAAAGTAAGTAAAGAAATGAAAAAAGCTAGTTAAGGAAAAAGAGTGAAAAAGTAGTAGAAAAAGTCACAAAAAGTAGAAAAAAACTCAAAATATAGAATCAAGAAAATAGCGAGATAGATAATAAATAAAAAAGATTTTTAAAAAGTGTACAGAAACAAAGGATTGCAAAGATAGAGGGAGGATAGAAAAGCAGGCCCAGAACCATAGCAATAGAGTGAAAAACAAGATGGCCGCGCCCATTGCGACCGCATGGGCAAGTTTGCGCGATATTTCCCCCCCCGAGCACGCAAAAAGCAGCGCGAACACGTAATACGCGTTCCCGAACAGGAAATACTCATCGTGAACGGGCGGGAGCACGCAATACGCGACCCAGAACAAGAAATAAGCATCGCGAACGGGCGGGACAAGTGAAAAACAAGATGGCTGCGCCCATTAGCGACCGCATGGGCAAGTTTGTGAGATATTTCCCCGCGAGCACGCAAACAGCGTCCCCCGAACAGGAAAAACACATCGCGAACGGGCGGAACAAGCAATTCCGCGTGCTCGCGGAATTCCGCGTAGCTCGCGGATATTTTTTACCGTTTCGCGGAACTTTGCGAAACGCTACTACGCAAATTCCGCCCACCCCTAGTTGATACCATGGGCAGAAATTGTGTAACCCAAATATTCAATTTCCTCCACCCAGAACAAACATTTCTCCTTGCGGAGTGTCAAACTTACATCCGAAATCCTGTGTAAAACCTGCTTCAAGACTATAATGTGTTCTTCAATGGTTTTGACAAAAATCAAGATATCGTTTTGAAAATATACCACGCTACCCAAACCCTTGAAAAACTCAGTTCCCATGCATGGTATTACACTCGCAACTGTTTAGAAGCCTAAGGGCATGCGAGTAAATGTTTGGAGTCTTGGTGAAGCTTTATAAGTGGTACGCACTCTTCAAGACTAACTTTGAAAAGTACATACCACCCTTCAACATCAAAACAAGTTCTCCAATACTGGGTAAAGGAAAAGTGTCAGCCACCACATGTTGGTTGAGGGGCCTGAGGTCAACACAAAACCTAAGCCTGCCATCAGATTTTTTAGTAATAACAACAGTTGACACTGAACTTGAAGCCTCAATAGGTTCTATGACACCCAGTCAAACATTTCTTGAAATCAATTTTTGACCTCATCCCGAACCACAGTGGGCACTCTCCTTAGTCTGTGCTGTACAGGTACAACATTCTTCTTCAGGACAATTTTATGAACATACCTTTTGAGTTGACCCAATTTGTCCTCAAAAACTTGTTATACACTATCCAAAATTTCAGATAAAGAGTCAGCTCCCACAACCATAACTTGCATTGGAGCTCTAGAGTTCACTATTACATGGAGGTTGTATTGGTGCAACCACTCTAAAATTGGGGGTCCCTGCTCAGCCATGTACGCTTTCCCCTGTATGGATCTATTAGCAAAAACAATATGAGCATTCATGTACCCTAACATATCAATATATTCTCCCTGTTATCCACCTGGGGAAATATCTTTGGGTTTCAATCTTACTCTTTCCCACTTACGTTCAAACATAGTTTGTGGAATTATAATATGCATCGACCCTGTATCCACAATGAGCAGGATGGGATTCCAATTTATTTCAAAAACAGTGTTGGGCCTGTTCCTTCTCTTATCTTCCTCCATCTCTCCTCCTACATCACCCACACTGAGTATTTTGTCCTGGTGTTCAGCATCCACCGTTGAAATTTCTGAGACTGCAGCCACTTTTCAACACCCCATAGATTTGCACACCCATGCATAATGGCCAATACAGCAACACTTTCTGCACTCATTATTACTAGCAAATCAAAAGTTTGAATCTGCCATGTGACTTGTGCTCCCACAACACTTGCAAGTTTCAACACAAGGCTTGGCCTGTACAACATTTTTAATAGGTTTTGCCGAAGCCTTCAGTGCAGCCACAGTTCCTGGCTCCATCCTACAGATCTATCCCACTTCAGACACATCATGAATCTGGTTCTTCTTTTCCAACTCCTGCATACATAAATCAGATTGTTCCACAACCTTGGCCAAAACTATAGCATCCTTCAAAGTAGGGTTTTTGGCTGCCCATAGACTTTCTTGAATTTTCTTGTTCTTGTTCTTGCACTGAACTCTTAACTGGTCGCGAATAAGTTCATCAGTCATTCCACCGAGCCGACATTTGGTGGACAATCCCTTAACCTAGCCACAAACTCTTCAATTAATTCCACAGCCCTTTGATGTTGAGTGTAAAATCTATATCCGGTCAGGACCTCTTTAGCATATCTAGGGGGAGATTTTCAAAACTTTTGCGCTGGTTTAGCGTCACAAAAGTGACGCAAACCAGCGCAATTTTTTTTTTGCTATTTGCTTTCCAGCGCAAAACTTGTTTTGCGCTGGAAAGCACTCTTTAAGTAGCGCAAAGCAGCACAAAGCACTGCTTTGGATTACTTTGCGTCGAGGGGGCGTTACATGGGTGGTACATGGGCATTCCCATGCAACCATCCGTTCCTATTGACGCAAAACCATATTTACAAATATTTGTAAACATGGTTTTGCGCCAAAAGTTAACGCCCCTTCAAAGGAGGCGCTAACAGGAGAAATGCTTTCATTTCTCCATGCTTTTCCGATGTTCCATGCGTGCTGCTCTGTACAGCACGTATGCAAAGTGGGAAAAGCTTTGCATCGTGCCTTGCATAGTATTTTGTACAGGAAGATTACCCTTCCTGTACAAAACCTATGTAACACTCATGCACACACCCTAGCGCTGCAGCGCTAAGGTGTGTGCATGGTGCACGGCAGCTGAAATCAGCGCCGGCGCAAGGGAAAGGGAGGAGAGAGCCATATCTCTGAAGATATGGCGCTTTCCTGCTCTCTCCCTGTCGCACAACGCGGCGCAGCCTCACGGGGGCTGCGCTGCGTTGTGCGACTTTTTTGAAAATCTCCCCTTAGTTTCTAATCTGCATACAGACTCTTTAAAAACATCCTGATAAGGTTCACCATTGGGTTCAAGAGCCTGTGACAAATATCTAAAAACGCGCTGTCCCTCTTTGCCTAATGTGCTTGAAAGGAATGCCTTTATTTCATGCAGGATGGAAATCCTGTCCGTCAAAGGGGTCTAAATAATTCTCGAACATCAAGACCCAATCCTCCCATGGAATTCGTGGAGCACCAGACTGGGCTAAAAAACATGGTGGTAACAGGAGCAAAATTTAAGGCTCTGTCATGCTTTACAATAATAAATGTGTTACAGCAAACAAATGATGGACGGAATGCTGACAATGCAAACATTCTCCCCTAGTCAAAAGATCTGGGTTTAATCCATCATTCTTTTGCCCACTACGCCACCCCAGTTTGGACCCAGCCATATGCAAATCAGTCTTGACCCTGTGCCCCATGGGAAAAGTCCAGACCGAACTGCCAAGCCAGGTCCTCCCTGGACCGGAAGCAAGCATCCTGGGACCGGTTTCAGGGTATGTCACCCTTCTTCAGCTAGGCTAGCTAGAATCCAGTGGCACAGTGAGCAAGGGACCCACGTCTGGGCTTACCCATCCCACTTAGGGCGAAAAGTGTTACAGCAAACAAATGATGCACGGAATGCTGACAATGCAAACATTCTCCCCCAGTCAAAAGATCTGGGTTTTATCCATCGTTCTTTTGCCCACTACGCCACCCCAGTTTGGACCCAGCCATATGCAAATCAGTCTTGACCCTGTGCCCCATGGGATTCAAGCTAGCCTGGCTGAAGAAGGGTGACATACCCTGAAACCGGTCCCAGGAAGCTTGTTTCCGGTCCAGAGAGGACCTGGCCTGGCAGTTCGGTCTGGACTGTTCCCATGGGGCACAGGGTCAAGACTGATTTGCATATGGCTGGGTCCAAACTGGGGTGGCGTAGTGGGCAAAAGAACAATGGATTTAACCCAGATCTTTTGACTGGGGAGAATGTTTGCATTGTCAGCATTCCGTCCATCATTTGTTTGCTGTAACACTTTTCAGCCCTAAGTGGGATGGGTATGCCCAGATGTGGGTCCCTTGCTCACTGTGCCACTGGATTCAAGCTAGCCTGGCTGAAGAAGGGTGACATACCCTGAAACCGGTCCCAGGATGCTTGTTTCTGGTCCAGGGAGGACCTGGCCTGGCAGTTCGGTCTGGACTGTTCCCAAGGGGCACAGGGTCAAGACTGATTTGCATATGGCTGGGTCCAAACTGGGGTGCCGTAGTGGGCAAAAGAACGATGGATTTAACCCAGATCTTTTGACTGGGGGAGAATGTTTGCATTGTCAGCATTCCGTTCATCATTTGTTTGCTGTAACACTTTTTGCCCTAAGTGGGATGGGTATGCCCAGACGTGGGTCCCTTGCTCACTGTGCCACTGGATTCAAGCTAGCCTGGCTGAAGAAGGGTGACATACCCTGAAACCGGTCATAGGATGCTTGTTTCCGGTCCAGGGAGGACCTGGCCTGGCAGTTTGGTCTGGACTGTTCCCATGGGGCACTGGGTCAAGACTGATTTGCATATGGCTGGGTCCAAACTGGGGTGGCATAGTGGGCAAAAGAACGATGGATTTATCCCAGATCTTTTGACTGGGGGAGAATGTTTGCATTGTCAGCATTCCGTCCAGCATTTGTTTGCTGTAACACTTTTCGCCCTAAGTGGGATGGGTATGCCCAGATGTGGGTCCCTTGCTCACTGTGCCACTGGATTCAAGCTAGCCTGGCTGAAGAAGGGTGACATACCCTGAAACCGGTCCCAGGATGCTTCTTTCCCGGTCCAGGAGGACCTGGCCTGGCAGTTCGGTCTGGACTGTTCCCATGGGGCACAGGGTCAAGACTGATTTGCATATGGCTGGGTCCAAACTGGGGTGGCGTAGTGGGCAAAAGAACGATGGATTTAACCCAGATCTTTTGACTGGGGGAGAATGTTTGCATTGTCAGCATTCCGCCCATCATTTGTTTGCTGTAACACTTTTTGCCCTAAGTGGGATGGGTATGCCCAGACGTGGGTCCCTTGCTCACTGTGCCACTGGATTCAAGCTAGCCTGGCTGAAGAAGGGTGACATACCCTGAAACCGGTCCCATGATGCTTGTTTCCGGTCCAAGGAGGACCTGGCCTGGCAGTTCGGTCTGGACTGTTCCCATGGGGCACAGGGTCAAGACTGATTTGCATATGGCTGGGTCCAAACTGGGGTGGCGTAGTGGGCAAAAGAACGATGGATTGAACCCAGATCTTTTGAATGGGGGAGAATGTTTGCATTGTCAGCATTTCGTCCATCATTTGTTTGTTGTAACACTTTTCGCTCTAAGTGGGATGGGTGTGCCCAGACGTGGGTCCCTTGCTCACTGTGCCACTGGATTCAAGCTAGCCTGGCTGAAGAAGGCTGACATACCATGAAACCGGTCCCAGGATGCTTGTTTCCGGTCCAGGGAGGACCTGGCGTGGCAGTTCGGTCTGGACTGTTCCCATGGGACACAGGGTCAAGACTGATTTGCTTATGGCTGGGTCCAAACTGGGGTGGCGTAGTGGGCAAAAGAACGATGGATTTAACCCAGATCTTTTGACTGTTGGAGAATGTTTGCATTGTCAGCATTTCGTCCATCATTTGTTTGCTGTAACACTTTTCGCCCTAAGTGGGATGGGTATGCCCAGAAGTGGGTCCCTTGCTCACTGTGCCACTGGATTCAAGCTAGCCTGGCTGAAGAAGTGTGTCATTCCCTGAAACCGGTCCCAGGATGCTTGTTTCCGGTCCAGGGAGGACCTGGCCTGGAAGTTCGGTATGGACTGGTCCCATGGGGCACAGGGTCAAGACTGATTTGCATATGGCCGGGTCCAAACTGGGGTGGCGTAGAAATGCTAATTTCTAACTATAACGTGCCTGAAACCTATGGTTTTTTCAGTGAATATATATATATTTATTATACTATGTATACATGTGAAAATGTCTCGGTCCCCTGTTTGCCTCAGTGGCATGGAAAAAATGGGTGGAACGGACGTCAGCACGCCGACGAGGTCCTCTTATGGCTCCGATGACGTCATACGGTGTCGCGAGCGGAGCCGTGCTCGTTGACGTGGGAGAGCTAGGAAAGAATTTCCGTGGAATGCTGGCGCCGGTTGATGAATCTTCGCGAAATTTTCAAAACTCGTGCGGCGCTCCGGTCCGCTCCTATCCTGAAAGTCTCGGGGTGATTCGTCAAGTGGGGGCCGAGAAAAAAGGGGGGTCCCAAAACGTGTTTTCCCCATGCAATTTTCCATAGGAACCTTTAGTCGCAGCTACAGCCCGAACTGCTGAACGGAATTGCACCAAATTTGGCAAAAAGGTAGCCCTTGGTTCAGAGTCATGCCTTTTGTTTAAATGGTGTAAATCCGTTCAGTAGTTCCTGAGAAATTTGAAAAAGAAAACACATATATATCTGGGCGGAGCCTAACCACACATGTCATCGTGAGATCTGATTGGCTGTCAGCATTTCATCCTGGAATTGCTGGCAGCCATCTTGGGACCAATATAAATGATAGTACCCCATTGAAATACATTGTAGTGAATCAAAGATTTTGAGGGTTACCAAAAGGAGAACTATAAAGGGTGATAACAGGCTTTAGTTACATTAGAATTCATTTGTTGATGGTACCATACTAATTTCAGGAATTGTGGTGTGTTCTAAGGTGATTTTACCCTGTGAAAAACCTTCTGCTGGGATATCATGAATCATGTTTGAGAGAAAACTATTTTCACATGCTTGTCCCATACAGTTTTGGAAGGTGCTCCAGAAGCTAAAATGAGAGCATATTTTCTGTAAATTCACATTATTTTTCTCAGTCATGTGAGAATGATGTCTGACATTCTCAGTAAAACATGTACATCCAACAAGGGCAGAGACTGTCAGTTGATTCCTTTGTGTTCTACTGCAGCTTCCCAGAGTGTTCTAAAGAACAGCTAGAGTGCTAACAGCCCCACCGAAACAAGAAAAACAGTCACCCAGGCCCTCGTCACCAGCAGGCTGGACTACGGAAACGCCCTCTACTCAGGAACGACGGCTAAGCTCCTGAGACGGCTGCAACGCATCCAGAACGCCTCTGCACGTCTTATCCTCGACATCCCCCGACGCAGCCACATCACACCCCACCTGAGAGACCTGCACTGGCTCCCTGTCAACAAGAGGATAACCTTCAAGCTCCTCACCCACGCACACAAAGCACTCCACAACTCCGGACCAGCCTACCTCAACAGACGACTCAGCTTCTACACCCCCACCCGCCAGCTCCGCTCGACCAGCCTCGCCACAGTCCCCCGCATCCGGAAAACGACCGCCGGCGGCAGATCCTTCTCCCACCTCGCCGCCAAGACCTGGAACACCCTCCCCACCAACCTCCGACAGACCCAAGACCTACTGGCCTTCAGAAGACTCCTCAAGACCTGGCTCTTCGATCAGTAGCAGCACCACCCCCCTCTTCCCCCAGCGCCTTGAGACCCTCGCGGGTATGTAGTGCGCTTTATAAGTGACATGATTGATTGATTGATTGACTTATGACAAAAGTATGGCACACCTGAAGCCATCTTGATTGGAATAAACTGGTAACCCTTAAAACATTTAATTTAAAAAGGAACAAAATGATGGGCTTCATTTTGTCATAGAAATTATGGTTAGTGCTGTAGAAAGAAAAATTAGGACATGTTTCAAGTGTGATCTCAAATATCTTCCTGTTATATTTCAACAGGAGCAGCCTGTCAGTTGATGCCTTTGTGTTCTACTGCAGCTTCCCAGAGTGTTCTAAAGAACAACTAGAGCGCTAACAGTCTTACTTATGACAAAATTATGGCACACCTGAAGCCATCTTGATTGGAATAAACTGGTAACTCTTAAAACATTTAATTTAAAAAGGAACAAAATGAGGGGGTTCATTTTGTCATAGAAATTATGGTTAGTGCTGTAGAAAGAAAAATTAGGACATGTTTTAAGTGAGATCTCAAATATCTGCCTGTTATATTTCAACAGGAGCAGCCTGTCAGTTGATGCCTTTGTGTTCTACTGCAGCTTCCCAGAGTGTTCTAAAGAACAACTAGAGCGCTAACAGTCTTACTTATGACAAAAGTATGGCACACCTGAAGCCATCTTGATTGGAATAAACTGTTAACACTTAAAACATTTAATTTAAAAAGGAACAAAATGAGGGGGTTCATTTTGCCATAGAAATTATGGTTAGTGCTGCAGAAAGAAAATTTAGGGCATGTTTTAAGTGAGATCGCAAATCCTCTTCTATTTCATTAGAAAATTCTGACATGCAGACTGAAACAATCACTTTCAATACCAGCAGTAGACTTCCAGTTAACTCCCTGGTGAACAGTAGCTTTACTACAGTGATCTAATGAACAACTAGAGTGCTAACATTCTGAATTTATGGCAAATGTGTGACACATCTGAATGCCTTCTTGATGGAATCAAAGTAAAAAACTGAAAGCATTTCCTACTGAGGAGACTGCAGTAAATGCCGAAATTAGGAAACTTCATAACAAATAAGTCTCCCAAGATGGCCACCAGAGAAAAAAGAGCCCAAATGTAGCACAAATATCACCCAGATGTAGCCCACATATAGCCCAATGACAGAAGTGTGCAAAACACTTTTTATTTTTAGTTTTTCTGCAGTTTTATATAGTGCAAAACTGGTCAGGTATTGGAGCGTTACATCTTACTTGGACCCCTTATTGCGTATTTTGCACGAAGTACATGAGATTGATCTTGCGAAACATTGAACTTTACGATTCTGTTAACCTGAAGTTGCTCTGAACTGGGCTTTGTAACACCCGTTTTTACCTACTGGTTTTAATTAATTCTCACTGTATTGTATTAGGAAAGAGGATTTATTGTTTTTATGTACACTTTTATGATCTATGTTTCTAAATCAGATCAAATAAAGTTTAATGAATTCTATGGCAGGACGGAGGCGAGGATTATGCATATCTTTCCTCACTTTATTTGCATAGCAGTTCAAAGAAAACGTAACACAACAACTGATAACGCATATCCTTATCTTATCTTTTCTAAGGATCTCCAGGTCGCCAGGAACTTTTTACCTGCTGAATAGTGTAAAGGGAAGAAAATCCTTTCAGTTATGCAATCATCTTAGAACCCCGATTATCTTAAAAGACCACTGACTCCAAATTCAATTTTGTGGGTTTATTACCGCCAGGAATAACTGCACATGCAAGCACCTCAACACGAGGTTAAAGAAATAGATGGGCACTAATACAAATAACATCCTACGCAAGAGTGTCATCCGACTCAGGATGAGAAGAATCGTTAGCTCCAGAAGAATTAGACAAGCAATAACAGCTCCAATCTCTATATTATTCCTCATTTAGCTAAATAAGCATAAACCATTGCTGTCCCTACCCTATCACTTGGATGTCATACCTACTTAGCGAATTTCTCAGGCAAGAATAAAAGAAAAGGTGTCAGCTGTGAAGTCTTCCTAAGAAGTACACTCACATAGCATGTCGAGCTCGTTCTGAGATGCTCCTTCCTAATATTCCCCTTTGTCCTCTCTCCCTGATCTCCTCTACCTCTTCTCTGCCCTCCATCCTCGGGGCACTGTCCCTAATACAAATCCCAAAAACAATTGAACAAGCCCTTGTCACGCCTCTTCGGCCAGGCCTTCCTTCTCGTACTTTTCCATCGAAACTCTTACTTCATCCTGGACGGTTAAGATGACCTTGAGTCCCAGGCACCTTCTCCGCTGAAAGTATCATCCCTACATTCCAGTGTACTCCCGTCTTCATGCCTCCCACCACCCTAACTCATGAAACAAAGAGCCAGTGTGTTGCTAACGAGGCATATGTCCTTGCACCTGCAACAGAAGATACGTTTCAACAAACTTTTCCCCTCTACATGAATTTACCAACTGTACCCAGAGAGCCTTTCCAAGAGAAACATTTCTTCATGCTAAAATAAGCTAACATAAAATGAATCAGGCCTTTCCTTTACGTATATGCAGTCAGGCCTTTACACAATTTAAACACACAATTATGATCACTTCTATAAGCATTAAACCATTATTTCAAATGCGAAAAGTGAACTACACGTGCAACTTAATATGGTGCACGTTTAACTACTGCATCTCGATTACACATGGCCTACCCCATTAATGCATCATTTTGAGCGCGTTTCAGTTAAGCATTACATTGCAAAATTATAATAGCACAACTACCCTTCTATTCACTCTAATAATGCAAATTACGACTACATTTTACTAACCATTCATTATATGTATAACTGGATATATGCGGGTACAGACTATCAGTGATTATGATGCACCCATATAATTTTTACGAGAGCATAACGCTCTATCACATCATTTAACAAAAGACTACACAACCCATGAACCATTAGGGGGTAGTCTCCAAGGCAAGTATAGTCCAATCATATCACAGTCCATCGAATATAATATCGTGACGTCCCTTCCGCTTCCTCTTTCTTCACTGCTCGTCAGTTAAGTGCATTCCTTACATTCTTGGCTTAATCTGACGTTGTTGCTGTTTGTATAGCGGTTTCTTGTGCACGTTATTAGCATTATTGCCTTGGTATTGTTTCATATTCCCTGCGCAGGAGGCTCTTGCCCGAGCGCGTTCTCCCCCTCGCAGTTTCTCCCGCTGTGTGCTCTACGCGGTGATTTCCCCACACGGCCATGTTAGTGACCAGCGCCACCTGGTGGTGGTAATTGGTATTGCGCCTCAGTCTATTCTTATAACAGCTTCGGGGAAAGCCCAGCTGTTGGAGCACCGGCGAGGGGCTGTCTTAAGGATTTTAAGGGCATTTGTTCTGTGCTCACACCCTCTGCTATCATGTCTTCTCCAGAAGACCATTTTTACTCCTCCTACCAGGAAGTGGAGGAGGAATGGCCCCCAACTTCTCCCTCCAGCAGTGGACCAAGCCCTCTCTCTGGCTATTTCTAGGGCGCTGGCTCCTCTTAGGGATCAGGTTGATAAGCTGGCGAAAAGCATCCCTGGGGTGTTCAGTGACCCAGATCTGGTGGTGGCGGGTCCAAGTAGCTCCCAGATGGGGAATAAAAGGGCCGTTAAGCATAACGCGGGGCACTTGGAAGGATTTGATAAACTTACGGAGACCTTCCTCAAGAGTGCACGAACGCTAAAACATGCACCCTGCCGGGAGGAGGAGGGGCCCGGAGTAAATTGCGACACTGTCACCACTATTGTAGACCCAGACGGTGGGTTTCCCTAAGAGGGAGAGGGTGTATCGGAGGACGATTTCTCCTCCGATGAGGATAAGGACTCGGGGCATCCCTGGCGTCCAGAGTCCCACTCCTCTCAGTCCCCGGTTGGGGACGGGGTCCACTCAGACATGTTCGAGCCTACCCAAATTTACCATCCTAGGTTAGCAGAGTGGACACCTGACGCCAAAGTGGCAGAGTATGTGGAGGGGAAAATCCATCAACCCCTTGAAAGGGAGGTCAGGAATAGGATGAGGGGAGAATGCCCCAGGCCCTCACTGAAGGGGAAGGTGGCACACACGCCTGAATATATGAGAAACTATGTTCCTTTTTCTCCAAGTATATGAGGGATCCCAAGAAAGGAATTGATAGGTATTGGACGTGGTCGGGCCCTTGACCCAAATTATTCAATTGACGGAGCGTTCCAAAGAGTCAGGATCCCCTTTGTCCACGGATATTGTGGCTGGTTGGGCGCACTACCCTAAACCCTAAAACACTACCCCTCCACTACCCAAACACCACTGCACTACCCTAAACCCTAAAACACTACCCCCAGCACGACACCCTACACTACCCAAACACCACTGCACTACACTAAACCCTAAATATACCCCCAGCATGACCTCCCATACTACACAAACACCACTGCACTGCCCTAAACCCTAAAACACTACCCCCAGCAGGACCCCCTACACTACCCAAACACCACTGCACTACCCTAAACCCTAAAACACTAACCCCAGCATGACCCCCTACACTACCCAAACACCACTGCACTACCCTATACCCTAAAACACGACCCCCTACACTACACAAACATGACTGCACTACCCTAAACCCTAAAACACTACCCACAGCATGACCCCCTACACTACACAAACACCACTGCACTAGCCTAAACCCTAAAACACTACCACCAGCATGACCCCCTATACTACTCAAACACCACTGCACTACCCTAAACCCTAAAACACTACCCCAGCACGACCCCCTACACTACCCATACACCACTGCACTACCCTAAACCCTAAAACACTACCCCCAGCACGACCCCCTACACTACTGCACTACCCTAAACCCTAAAACACTACCCCCAGCATGACCCCCTACACTACCCAAACACCACTGCACTACCCTAAACCCTAAAACACTACCCCCAGCACGACCCCCTATACCACCCAAACACCACTGCACTACCCTAAACCCTAGAAAAGAAACCCCCACCATCATTTGAGATGTCATCAGTGATGTCATGAGTGATGTCACTGACCATGTCATGAGTGATGTAATATGTGACGTCATCAGCAGTGCATTGCGGGCGCGCAAGGTATAGTTAGCTGAACTAACTATAACGGGGGGATTTCTATGGTTTTGTACGAGTGAAATGTCCAACTAACTATAACGCCCCTGAAACCTATGGTTTTTTCAGTGAATTTCTAAGGTTATTTAAATGCTAATTTCTAACTATAACGTGCCTGAAACCTATGGTTTTTTCAGTGAATTTCTAAGGTTTTTTAAATGCTAATTTCTAACTATAACGTGCCTGAAACCTACGGTTTTTTCAGTGAATATATATATTTATTATACTATGTATACATGTGAAAATGTCTCGGTCCCCTGTTTGCCTCAGTGGCACGGAAAAAATGGGTGGAACTGACGTCAGCACGCCGACGAGGTCCTCTTATGGCTCCAATGACGTCATACGGTGTCGCGAGCGGAGCCGTGCTCTTTGACTTGGGAGAGCTAGGAAAGAATTTCCGTGGAATGCTGGTGCAGGGGATATTCACCTAAGCGTTCAGGCTAGTCCTTTGGGAGCAACTGTTTATGTTGCCACTCCAGAAACCGAAACCAGTGATCCGAGGGCAGAGGCCCTGCAGATGGCACACGAGGTGGGGTGCCCAGTCGTGTGCACCGGCAGGGCAGCAAAGTGACAAGCACCACAACCCACAAAAAAGGTAACGAGGGCACTGAATAACACAGGATCTTCTCTTTGCATCTGGCAGGAACAACGAAGTTAAAATGCCCTAGTACCAAAATGTAGAATTAGTGCTACAACGGTCTTCAAGAGGACCTGCGATGCCGCTTCTGCCTCCCGTACCCTGGAGGCGGCACATGGGTCACGCGGTACGGTCATACTGCGGTGGGACGCACACTCGTTGACCTCTCATGGCACTGCTCCACACTTCAGGGAGGACGCTTTCCATTAGCTATGTTTTCTGATGACATGTCGTGCCGGCCCCGTCCAACAACAGAACTCCTTTAGATCCAAACAGACTCTTCCACTCTCTCACCGGAATTGAAACCAGCCCAGCGGACACTTTTGCAATACAACAGCCGGGAATGCACTTTTCGGTAAAAAAACCACATTTCTTCCTCCTAATTAATCAAATAAACGTCTCACTGAAGAACAGGGGCCAGCTTCGATCGGTAAACAGCCGTTACAACGACTTTTTTACTTTGCGATACCATTACAACGCATGCATTACCACGCATGCGTTGTACATCACGAAAGTCATTACTACGCATTTTTAGAACGCATGGTCATTTACCACGCATGCCTTTACAACAAATTTTGTTGTAAAGGTATGTATGGTAAATGACCATGCGTTCTAAAAACATGTAGACGATCCATGTCGTTGTAAGGAAACAGAGGCTGTTCCGTTTCCTCACAACGACGTGCACCGCCCCTCAGAGATGAAGTGAAGCAGGAACCACGAGGAGAGAGGAACCATGAGGAGTGAGAGGTAAGGGGGATTGGGCATGGGGTGGGGGTTTCTTTTCTAGGGTTTAGGGTAGTGCAGTGGTGTTTGGGTGGTGTAGGGGGTCGTGTTTTAGGGTTTAGGGTAGTGCAGTGGTGTTTGGGTAGTGTAGGGGGTCGAGCTGGGGGTAGTGTTTTAGGGTTTAGGGTAGTGCAGTAGTGTAGGGGTGTAGGAAGGTGGAATCTGACTATATGGTTGCCCCCACTTTTTTTATGGTGTTTTGCTGGTTTATGACTTAGTTGGACTGGGACCCTGCTATTCAGGGCCCCAGTCTATCTGCTCTCTCTAAACGACATGGAGTGCACTCTAGGTGCACTAGTGATTGGATACTGTGGTGCCTTATGAGTCCCTAGTATATGGTACCTTAGGTGCCAAGGGCATAGGTACTTCACAGGCCTACCAGGGGCTGCAGCATGTGTTATGCCACCCCTGGGAAGCAGTCTAAATCTGACACCACAGGCCTGCTACTGCAGCCTGGGTGAGGTGGTGCTAGCACCCCTCACTGAGATATAGGTTTCCTATATCTCTCCTGCACACACATATAAACCTATCAGTCACCCCTAAGGCAGGCCCTATCAATCCTGAGGGCAGGGTGCTTGGCTTCTATGTGAGGGGGTGCCTCTGCATGAGCAGGGCCCCTCTGCAGTTCTCAGAGTCCATTCTCTGGTGCTGTTTGTGGATGCGGTTAAACCATATACTCTTAAGTGCATTATATCCTCGCGGTAAATGCTAACTTTGGAATGGCTGCATCAAAACATGTCGTGTTTGGTGTCAAACATCTTGGAATACTACCCCCCGCCAATCTTGGCGGCGGGGGTAGCATTCCACCCTTCTAGAGGGATAAGACATGTACCTGCTGTGGAAACGCGGTAGAATCCTAAAGAGCCCTGGCATCACAAAATGGATGCCACCAGTCACAGACACTGGGCTGCCCTCCTGCTGATGACCGAAACTCACAGTGGAGGAAGCCCAACAATAGGCATCCTGTCACAGGGAGGTGTAACCACCTTCCAGACAGGGTTTAGTGTATTGGGGCTGGGTGGGTGCACTCTTAGAGTGCTTTGAAGTCCTGCACTGGGGGAGCAAAAGGCTCCTCTGTGCATATGCCAGTTCAAACCAGCTCAGGGGCTACCTGCCCCTGCTCTGGCGCGAAACTGGACAAAGGGAAGTGGGTGTAGCCACCCCTCCCTTGACCCTCCCATAGGTGGGGTCATAGAGCTAGTCCATCCCCTCTTTTTAGTATAAGAGGGGGAACCTTGCCATTGCAAAGCAGATAACCCCTGGACGACGCTCTACAGAAGAATCCTGGCCCTTCGACGTTCCACTACCTTTGGAAGACAGAAGAATCTCCCTTGGAGTCAAGGAGTGACTCCCCTGCTTGGCAGGCACCAAAAACGACAACGACGGTCGCAAACTACGCCGCTCCCGCCGGAGTCCGAAGTCCCTGCAGCCCAGAAAGTGGATTTCCTGACCTCTCCCAGGCCATCGTGAGTCCCCAGTGAAGCTGAGGCAAGTGGACCCCACGAGTAATGAGGAACCGTGACCCCTGGGTACCGTGCACTATTGTCGAGTACAACCCCTTCACAACGTTCTACGAACCTGTGCTTTGGACCACGTGTGGTCCCAACCTCCAGCAGGAATCCCTCCGAAGATCAGAGGCCTACACCATCCCGAGTGACCGTGGGCCCCTGTTGAGTGATTCCGCCCGAGGTGTCTTCGCGATCCCTTGCCCGCTGGCTTGTGGGTCCCCAGAAGACTTCTTAAAGAAACCAAAGGGCTCCCCTGATTGCTCCAGGCCTGCCCTGACTTACCCTTGCTGGGTGAGTTCCACAGACCTTGCTGGTCTGCGCCATCGACTTTTCTTCATCTCTCCGAGACTTGCGGCTGCCAAGGCTTGTTGGCTCCGATCGAGTTGCCGATACCGCAGTCAGCTGCAGACATCGAGGGACACACCGAATCCAGCTCCTGGTCATCGTTGACACCTCCTGGACCACGTGGCTGAAGAGTCAAGGCACCCGCAACCGACCTGAATCACTCGACGACGGTGGGCATCCATCTTCCTTGCCCCGAGTCACTGCCAAGTGACTTTGAACACTGTCCCCTCTGCTTTCAGGTCATCCTTCTTCAGAATCCAGGCTTGGATTCCACCGGACACTTCTTCAGCTCCCGCAAGCAGCAAGTCTTCTTTGTTCGCCATTGAAAACGACGCCGCGACCCGACACCAAAGGACACCTGTGCACCCGGCTTCCCTGGGTGAGGTAACTCCAGCACTACGGTGCTCCTGTGGGTGTGGGCCCTAGAACGACTTACCCTGTAAGTGACTTGCTTGTAGGTTCTATAGAAGTATCCTAAAACTCTTTATTTCCAACCGCGACTTGCCCCATTGAAGTCAACGGCGATCTGCGCCTGTGTATCTACACTGCACGCGTCCCCCGTGGGTCCTTTACTTACCTGCCTTGGGTGGTTTCGTGAGGCCCCAGCACTTCTGAAGGCCCTAGGCCTTGTCTCCCTGCAAGTCGTTGTCCCTAAGTCTCTTACTTAGTATATGGTCTGGTACGCCCCTAGGGCCCCAGCCATATTTTGTGCTTAACTTATTGTGAAACGTTGATTTGTGCATATGTTTGTCTTCTAATCTCATAAAGAGATTAGTAGAGAGTTATTTAGAAATAAATACATATATATTTGATATATATACCTGTGTGGTGTCTTTTCATTTGGTGATTCAAGAGATTATATGGTAAAACAAGCTGCTTTACATTCCTCCGAGACTTAGCCTGAAGGCTGCTCTCCACAGCTACCACTAGGATAGCTTTCTTTAAAAGGTTGTCTTAAACCTATCTACCATAAGAGTCGATTTGCCCTGGTGCAAGGTGTCCACTTTAATTAGTGAACAGCATATACCAGGCCAACCTCTCACATTGGTGGGCAGCGTGTGGGATTCCAGCTTGCCATTGTTTTACCAGAAAATCTCTATTTGAATTACTAACTGAAAACCATTATAGGTACTCAAGGTACATATAAAGTCAAGCTTAGTATCAATAAGTTCTACTGAACTTAGAGCTGTGTGCAAAGGGATAGCACACCCTTTCCACAGCTCAAGCTAGGATCAGTAGGCCACAAACTAGTGTAGGTAGTACAACACTGCACAACACTAGAATGTCCTTAAAGGGTGGACCCAGTGGATCCACTCAGCCTCAGTATAAGGACATGGCTTTCTCTGACTTGAGAGCCATGTGTGTTGACAGACACCTGAGACTAGGACAGAGTCCCTCAACACTACACCTGATAGATCTGCTGACAGCAGATGACCTTAGATTGGCTCTAGGAGCTAAGGGGTCTGAATCAGTGGGTGGGTCAATCATAGTATCTGGGTCAGATGAGGACAATCCGAATGACCAAGACTCTGTGGTTGAAGGGCCAGGCTTCAAGGAGCCTGAACAGGACAGAGGAGTTCTCCCTAAGAGAACTGGCAGAGTGGATGAGAGGCACAGATCCCCTTCCAGGGAATCTGAGCACTCTTATCACTCTGGCAGAGAATTTGTCCAAGAGAGGAGCTCATACTTTAACTTAAGAGAGACCTCCTCTGAGAGAAGGTGCAAACTGCTCCAGTATGAGGAAGCCAAAGTGGCCCTCAGAACCAAGCAGTTGGCACTGGATAGAGAAGCCCTGGAGATCCAGAGAGCTTCCAGAAGGGAGGGTTTAGAACCCCCTGGTGGCAGCAACAGTGTCCCTAGAGGCAGAGAATATGTCCCTGACCATAGGAACCTGAGCAAGGTTGTTCCTCCCTACCAGAGTGGGGATGATATCCACAAATGGATAACTGCTATGGAGAGGGCCTGTAGAGTACAGCAGGTCCCCCAAAAGCAGTGGGCAGCAATCTTGTGGCTCTCCTTTTCAGATAAAGGAAGAGACAAGCTCCTCACTGTTAGAGAGGAGGATGCTGATGATTATGAAGTCCTGAAGAGTGCACTGATAGATGGGTTTGGCTTAACCACTGAAGAGTACAGGTTGAAGTTCAGAGATACCCAGAAGGCACAGACTCAGGACTGGACAGACTTTGTAGATTGTGCATCCAAGGCTCTGGAGGGTTGGCTGGTTGGCAGTAGGGTTACTGATTTCAAAGGATTTTATAATCTAATGATGAGAGAACAGATCCTTAATAATTGTCAAAACCAGCTTTTACACCAGTACCTGGTGGACTCTGATCTGACCTCTCCCCAAGAATTGGGAAAGAAGGCAGACAAATGGGTCAGAACCAGGGTAAGGCCTAAGAATCAGGGTGGTGACCACAAGAAAGATTCTACCAAGTCCCAAGAGAAAGGTGGGGATAAATCCAAGGATAAGTCCACTACAGGGCCCCAAAATTCCTCTTCTGGGGGTGGGTCCCAAACTCCTTCCTCTCCTGAAAAGAAACCCTATTGCCATGTCTGTAAAAAGCCTGGGCACTGGAAATCTGATCCCAGTTGTCCCAGGAATGGCAATAAAGAAAATGTTCCTCCAACAACTACTACCACCCCTCCTGGTACTACCAGTAGTAATCCTCCAGTTGGGAGTAGTGCACCCAAAAAGTTAGGTGCTTTTGCAAGAGGAACAGAGGTGGGCCCTAGTTCAGACAGGACCCCTCAACAGACTCCTCAGATTCTGATGGTGGTATAGGATTTGCCACCTTTACCGTGGGTCCCACAGCATTGGGCAGGTACAGACTGGAGCCAATAATTAATGGTCAGAAAGCTGTGGCATTTAGGGACACAGGGGCTAGTGTCACCATGGTGGCAGGGAAACTAGTCCCCCCTCACCAGCTTTTACCTGAGTTTAAATACCAGGTGACCAACATTGATGGTGTCAGAACAGATCACCCCATGGCCATAGTCAATCTCAGCTGGGAGGGGGTCACAGGCCCAAAAAGAGTGGCAGTGTCCCCAACCTTACCTGTAGATTGCCTGATGGGCAATGATCTGGAAATTTCAGCCTGGGCTGAAATTGAACACCAAACCCATCTGAGGATGTTGGGTGTCCCTGTAAAGGTTAGTGGGGCTGTGATGGCCACAGCCCCAGCCCAAGATTTTGGAGAGATGGAGCCTGGAAGAATGGCCCACTCTCCCCCAGAAGAGAGCACAAGGGTTGAAGAAAAGTCTTCTTCCCTCCAGACAGTAGGTAAGGGTCAGCCTCCTCAGGGAACTGACCCTACCCCTAGTGAAGGAACTGCCACAGAGGTAGTCAGGCCTGGCCTGGCCCCACCCCTGATGGCAGAGGACCCTTCCAAGGTGGTACCCAGTCTGGAGCAGGTAACCTGCCCCTCTCTACCCTGCCTCAGTCAGCCCAGGGCTGCAGAGGTCAGGGAGGTCAGTGGACCCCCAGGGCCCCCTGTCCAGAGGAACCCCCCATCAGCAGATTAGGGGCACCCAGTCTAGTAGCCCTAGCCAGGTGAAAATTCCTCAACCCACTGAGGGATCCCCCATACCTTTATGTAGGGACCACCCCCAGAAGGACTCTGTTAGGCAAGGGCAAACCTGGGACCAAAAGGTTCCAAACATGCCATGTCCCTCCAGTGTTCCACCCAAAGGGACCCAACCCCCGGCTGTAGGCAGTCAAAGGTTGACCCTTAGAGCAGAGTACCACTCAGTCACGGAAAGACAGGCATACATGGTGACCAGTGAGCTGAGAAAGCTGAGGCCAACATTCCTAGGGCCACACTTCCCTACTCAGACACCTCACCAGCCTGGTACTTTGCCAAAGCACACCACAGGTAGTGATTCCCCATGGTGGAGACCCTCTCATACCCTTAGGGTGAGGGATTGCTTAGTGGACCATAAGACAGGGGGCAACCATGCTAGTGCAGGTGCTTCCTTATATGGCCACTTAGTCAATAAAGGCTCAACTGGCCAAGGTTAGCCTTATCTCCTTTCGTTTGGGGGGTTATGTAGGAAGGTGGAATCTGACTATATGGTTGCCCCCACTTTTTTATGGTGTTTTGCTGGTTTATGACTTAGTTGGACTGGGACCCTGCTATTCAGGGCCCCAGTCTATCTGCTCTCTCTAAACGACATGGAGTGCACTCTAGGTGCACTAGTGATTGGATACTGTGGTGCCTTATGAGTCCCTAGTATATGGTACCTTAGGTGCCAAGGGCATAGGTACTTCACAGGCCTACCAGGGGCTGCAGCATGTGTTATGCCACCCCTGGGAAGCAGTCTAAATCTGACACCACAGGCCTGCTACTGCAGCCTGGGTGAGGTGGTGCTAGCACCCCTCACTGAGATATAGGTTTCCTATATCTCTCCTGCACACACATATAAACCTATCAGTCACCCCTAAGGCAGGCCCTATCAATCCTGAGGGCAGGGTGCTTGGCTTCTATGTGAGGGGGTGCCTCTGCATGAGCAGGGCCCCTCTGCAGTTCTCAGAGTCCATTCTCTGGTGCTGTTTGTGGATGCGGTTAAACCATATACTCTTAAGTGCATTATATCCTCGCGGTAAATGCTAACTTTGGAATGGCTGCATCAAAACATGTCGTGTTTGGTGTCAAACATCTTGGAATACTACCCCCCGCCAATCTTGGCGGCGGGGGTAGCATTCCACCCTTCTAGAGGGATAAGACATGTACCTGCTGTGGAAACGCGGTAGAATCCTAAAGAGCCCTGGCATCACAAAATGGATGCCACCAGTCACAGACACTGGGCTGCCCTCCTGCTGATGACCGAAACTCACAGTGGAGGAAGCCCAACAATAGGCATCCTGTCACAGGGAGGTGTAACCACCTTCCAGACAGGGTTTAGTGTATTGGGGCTGGGTGGGTGCACTCTTAGAGTGCTTTGAAGTCCTGCACTGGGGGAGCAGAAGGCTCCTCTGTGCATATGCCAGTTCAAACCAGCTCAGGGGCTACCTGCCCCTGCTCTGGCGCGAAACTGGACAAAGGGAAGTGGGTGTAGCCACCCCCTCCCTTGACCCTCCCATAGGTGGGGTCATAGAGCTAGTCCATCCCCTCTTTTTAGGATAAGAGGGGGAACCTTGCCATTGCAAGGCAGATAACCCCTGGACGACGCTCTACAGAAGAATCCTGGCCCTTCGACGTTCCACTACCTTTGGAAGACAGACGAATCTCCCTTGGAGTCAAGGAGTGACTCCCCTGCTTGGCAGGCACCAAAAACGACAACGACGGTCGCAAACTACGCCGCTCCCGCCGGAGTCCGAAGTCCCTGCAGCCCAGAAAGTGGATTTCCTGACCTCTCCCAGGCCATCGTGAGTCCCCAGTGAAGCTGAGGCAAGTGGACCCCACGAGTAATGAGGAACCGCGACCCCTGGGTACCGTGCACTATTGTCGAGTACAACCCCTTCACAACGTTCTACGAACCTGTGCTTTGGACCACGTGTGGTCCCGACCTCCTGCAGGAATCCCTCCGAAGATCAGAGGCCTACACCATCCCGAGTGACCGTGGGCCCCTGTTGAGTGATTCCGCCCGAGGTGTCTTCGCGATCCCTTGCCCGCTGGCTTGTGGGTCCCCAGAAGACTTCTTAAAGAAACCAAAGGGCTCCCCTGATTGCTTCAGGCCTGCCCTGACTTACCCTTGCTGGGTGAGTTCCACAGACCTTGCTGGTCTGCGCCATCGACTTTTCTTCATCTCCCCGAGACTTGCGGCTGCCAAGGCTTGTTGGCTCCGATCGAGTTGCCGACACCGCAGTCAGCTGCAGACATCGAGGGACACACCGAATCCAGCTCCTGGTCATCGTTGACACCTCCTGGACCACGTGGCTGAAGAGTCAAGGCACCCGCAACCGACCTGAATCACTCGACGACGGTGGGCATCCATCTTCCTTGCCCCGAGTCACTGCCAAGTGACTTTGAACACTGTCCCCTCTGCTTTCAGGTCATCCTTCTTCAGAATCCAGGCTTGGATTCCACCGGACACTTCTTCAGCTCCCGCAAGCAGCAAGTCTTCTTTGTTCGCCATTGAAAACGACGCCGCGACCCGACACCAAAGGACACCTGTGCACCCGGCTTCCCTGGGTGAGGTAACTCCAGCACTACGGTGCTCCTGTGGGTGTGGGCCCTAGAACGACTTACCCTGTAAGTGACTTGCTTGTAGGTTCTATAGAAGTATCCTAAAACTCTTTATTTCCAACCGCGACTTGCCCCATTGAAGTCAACGGCGATCTGCGCCTGTGTATCTACACTGCACGCGTCCCCCGTGGGTCCTTTACTTACCTGCCTTGGGTGGTTTCGTGAGGCCCCAGCACTTCTGAAGGCCCTAGGCCTTGTCTCCCTGCAAGTCGTTGTCCCTAAGTCTCTTACTTAGTATATGGTCTGGTACGCCCCTAGGGCCCCAGCCATATTTTGTGCTTAACTTATTGTGAAACGTTGATTTGTGCATATGTTTGTCTTCTAATCTCATAAAGAGATTAGTAGAGAGTTATTTAGAAATAAATACATATATATTTGATATATATACCTGTGTGGTGTCTTTTCATTTGGTGATTCAAGAGATTATATGGTAAAACAAGCTGCTTTACATTCCTCCGAGACTTAGCCTGAAGGCTGCTCTCCACAGCTACCACTAGGATAGCTTTCTTTAAAAGGTTGTCTTAAACCTATCTACCATAAGAGTCGATTTGCCCTGGTGCAAGGTGTCCACTTTAATTAGTGAACAGCATATACCAGGCCAACTTCTCACAAGGGGGTCATGCTGGGGGTAGTGTTTTAGGGTTTAGGGTAGTGCAGTGGTGTATGGGTAGTGTAGGGGGTCGTGCTGGGGTAGTGTTTTAGGGTTTAGGGTAGTGCAGTGGTGTTTGAGTAGTGTAGGGGGTCATGCTGGTGGTAGTGTTTTAGGGTTTAGGGTAGTGCAGTGGTGTTTGTGTAGTGTAGGGGGTCATGCTGGGGGTAGTGTTTTATGGTTTAGGGTAGTGCAGTGGTGTTTGGGTAGTGTAGGGGGTTGTGCTGGGGTTAGTGTTCTAGGGTTTATGTTAGTGCAGTGGTGTTTGGGTAGTGTAGGGTTAGTGCTGGGGTCGTGTTTTAGGGTTTAGGGCAGTGCAGTGATGTTTGTGTAGTGAAGGGGGTCATGCTGTGGGTAGTGTTTTAGGGTAGTGCAGTCGTGTTTGTGTAGTGTAGGGGGTCGTGTTTTAGGGTATAGGGTAGTGCAGTGGTGTTTGGGTAGTGTAGGGGGTCATGCTGGGGTTAGTGTTTTAGAATTTAGGGTAGTGCAGTGGTGTTTGGGTAGTGTAGGGGGTCGTGCTGGGGGTAGTGTTTTAGGGTTTAGGGTAGTGCAGTGGTGTTTGTGTAGTGTGGGAGGTCATGCTGGGGGTATATTTAGGGTTTAGTGTAGTGCACTGGTGTTTGGGTAGTGTAGGGAGTCATGCTGGGGGTAGTGTTTTAGGGTTTAGGGTAGTGCAGTGGTGTTTGGGTAGTGTAGGGAGTCGTGCTGGTGGTAGTGTTTTAGGGTTTAGGGTAGTGCAGTTATGTTTGGGTAGTGTAGGGTGTCATGCTGGGGGTAGTGTTTTAGGGTTTAGGGTAGTGCAGTGGTGTTTGGGTAGTGGAGGGGGTAGTGTTTTAGGGTTTAGGGTAGTGCGCCCAACCAGCCACAATATCCATGGACAAAGGGGATCCTGACTCTTTGGAACGCTCCGTCAATTGAATAATTTGGGTCAAGGGCCCTACCACGTCCAAGACCTATCAATTCCTTTCTTGGGATCCCTCATATACTTGGAGAAAAAGGTACATAGTTTCTCATCAATTTCAGGCGTGTGTGCCACCTTCCCCTTCAGTGAGGGCCTGGGGCATTCTCCCCTCATCCTATTCCTGACCTCCCTTTCAAGGGGTTGATGGATTTTCCCCTCCACATACTCTGCCACTTTGGCGTCAGGTGTCCACTCTGCCGACCTAGGATGGTAAATTTGGGTAGGCTCGAACATGTCCGAGTGGACCCCGTCCCCAACCGGGGACTGAGAGGAGTGGGACTCTGGACGCCAGGGACGCCCGAGTCCTTATCCTCATCGGAGGAGAAATCATCCTCCGATACACCCTCTCCCTCTAAGGGAAACCCGCCGTCGGGGTCTACAATAGTGGTGACAGGTGTCGTAATTTTCTCCGGGCCCCTCCTCCTCCCGGCAGGGTGCATGTTTTAGCGTTCGCGCACTCTTGAGGAAGGTCTCCGTAAGTTTATCAAATCCTTCCAAGTGCCCCGCGTTATGCTTAACGGCCCTTTTATTCCCCATCTGGGAGCTACTTGGACCCGCCACCACCAGATCTGGGTCACTGAACACCCCAGGGATGCTTTTCGCCAGCTTATCAACCTGATCCCTAAGAGGAGCCAGCGCCCTAGAAATAGCCAGAGAGAGGGCTTGGTCCACTGCTGGAGGGAGAAGTTGGGGGCCATTCCTCCTCCACTTCCTGGTAGGAGGAGTAAAAATGGTCTTCTGGAGAAGACATGATAGCAGAGGGTGTGAGCACAGAACAAATGCCCTTAAAATCCTTAAGACAGCCCCTCGCCGGTGCTCCAACAGCTGGGCTTTCCCCGAAGCTGTTATAAGAATAGACTGAGGCGCAATACCAATTACCACCACCAGGTGGCGCTGGTCACTAACGTGGCCGTGTGGGGAAATCCCGCGTAGCGGTGTCAAAATTAGGCGAGGTTGGTCGGGAATCAAGCGGACACTAAAGGAGTGACCGGATTCCCAAACCCGCGTAAAGACCAGCGGGAGCGCTCGACGGAGCTGCCTCGCTCGGACCAGATGCGCCTGACAGGATCTCACCGCGCGCAGAGCACACAGCGGGAGAAACTGCGAGGGGGAGAACGCGCTCGGGCAAGAGCCTCCTGCGCAGGGAATATGGAAACAATACCAAGGCAATAATGCTAATAACGTGCACAAGAAACCGCTATACAAACAGCAACAACGTCAGAGTAAGCCAAGAATGTAAGGAATGCACTTAACTGACGAGCAGTGAAGAAAGAGGAAGCGGAAGGGACGTCATGATATTATGTACGATGGACTGTGATATGATTGGACTATACTTGCCTTGGAGACTACCCCCTAATGGTTCATGGGTTGTGTAGTCTTTTGTTAAATGATTGTGATAGAGCGTTATGCTCTCGTAAAAATTGTATGGGTGCATCATAATCACTGATAGTCTGTACCCGCATATATCCAGTTATACATATAATGAATGGTTAGTAAAATGTAGTCGTAATTTGCATTATTAGAGTGAATAAAAGGGTAGTTGTGCTATTATAATTTTGCAATGTGGGGGCGCTAGAGGGCGCACGGCAAGATGGCCGCACGCTAGTGTAGCTCTGCCCGGCTGAGCTAATATCCGATCATTATCCGCCACCATATCGCGCCATCTGCGTCCCTCTTGCACGGGGACTGCGCGTTGACACCCTCCTGCCTCTGTGGGGAGACTCTGGCGCTGTGTGGCGGGCTCGGTGAGCTGCGGATCCCGGCTGAAGTGTATGATGCGCGAGACCAAGATGGCGTCCGCTGAGCGGCCCTGAGTGAGCACCGGCGGGACTGGCTGGGGGCAAGTGCCGGTCTCTGATGAGCGCAGGTGGAGTGGGGATATCGTCGCTGGAGCGGAGCACCCATTGCAGCGCTGACCGAGGGAGAAGAGGCCGCTTGAACCCTGTGGGTCGGACTTGTGCTCCGCGGCGCGAGGGGCGGCGGCGGCGATCAGCGTTGGATCTCCTATTCCTGACTGCCTGGAGGGCGCCCGTCGCTGATCAAGACCTCCGGGTGCCGACTGCGGTGAGTGGGGCTTGGCCTGACTGGGCTCGCAACTACGGAGGTGGGTGTGGGCCCGGGAGAGGAGGTCAGGCTCTGCGAGCTGTGGGGAGTGCTTGGGGGGGGGAGAAGGGGACGGGCGCGAGTAGCGCTGGAGCCCTGTGTGTGACGGCCTGACTGACCTTGAGGGTGTCGCCTGCTGGGGCCGCGTTCTCCCCATTATCCTGCGGTCTGGGGAGCATCGGAGGTGATTGGGCCTGGGACGCCGCTCTGGATATAGTGGCGCAGAGAGAAACGGCGATGGTACATATCGAGTGATATAGGGCCTGGTGGATGTCACTCTGCGGCAGCGGTGCTCTGAGCCGTTACATACAGGCAATTGCACAGATTAGACTATAGCTGCGCCTGTAGCCGGGGACCCGCCTGTCTGCTCTGGAACACTAGCGGGCATACCGGTGTGGGCCCCTTGCTGAAAATACTGCTCCTGGGGTGGCCCCCCGCCGTCTGTGACTGTCTGGCTCTCCTTGGCCGTAACCATACACCGGGTGGGTACGCGGCAGATTCCTTCCATACAGTGCTAGCCCCTTCTGCTTGATTGTCGTGGAGTGGTGTATCGCTGTACCTGGCTGATCGGACTGTTCTGGCCGCTGGGGTCTGTGTGGCCTAGTGAGTCCTATTCCTCCTTCAGTTCTTGTTGACCGCAGGACTGGGTGCGGCTCTACTGAGGGCCTGCGTGGACACTATTGCATTTACCAGGGAGTGCCTATCTACGTCAGCCTGCAGGGTCGGCTTTGGGCGTCTCTTTGTAGCTCGCATAGGCACCTGCTCTTCCTCCTCATATCATTTGGGAAGCTTGTGCTGTAGTGCTTGAAATATGGGGAGAACAGACAAATCGCAGCCACGTCTCACCTTTGAGGCGCGAAAATCCTCGAAGACGACACAAAAAGCAGCTTCTGACTCTGAAGCGGACGCCCTTAGTGATGCGGCTCCCACGCTCGAGACCACATTGCTGGCCATGCAGCGCAGCCTGCAATCTATTGAGGGCCCCATGGCAGCAGTAAATCATCGCCTGGACCATATGTCAGCTCAACTAGAGAAACAGAACACACGCATGGGTGAGGTGGAGCAGAGAGTGTCTACAACTGAGGACGGTCTGAGTGAGGTTGCTAGCAAAACACTGAACATGGAAAAGGTACTGGCCCTCATACAGGCCAAGAATGAGGACTTGGAGGTGCGGTCTCGGCGTAATAATATACGCCTCACGGGGCTGCCGGAATCCACCAACGTTGGTAAAATGGAGACCTTTATAGAGACTCTCATAAAAGATATTTTTGGCACAGAGCAGCTGTCCACCATGTTCATTGTTGAGCGTGCACATCGCTCCCTTGTGGCGCGCCCGGCCCCAGGGGCTCCCCCCCGCCCGTTCATAGCCAGGGTGTTGAACTACAGGGATCGTGACGCTATCCTTAGAATGGCCAGAGATAAAGGTTCCATTGTCCACCAAGGTAACGCTCTGGCCTTCTTTCCTGACTTTACGGTTGCTATGCAGGCGGCTCGCAGGGAATTTGGAGCGGTGAAGAAGTTTCTGCAATCGGAGGGAGTACAGTATGCAATGCTCTACCCTGCTAGGCTACGGATTGGCCCGGAGGGGGACTCCAAAATCTTTTCAAATCCTAAGGCGGCCCTAGAACACGCAAAGCATCTGAAGCGGAACCGGCGGGAGTCCAGTGCTGCACGCAGCGATGAAGAACAGTAGTAGGAATCCATCGGCCTCGGCTGGGACTACAGTGTATATGTGTCCTCTCTCACTATGGTACACGATGTAATATGGGTGGTATCTTATCACTGTGCCTCCCTCAGAGAGTATACTATAGGATTGTTGGCACGCTGGTGGCACCTACTATTGGCACTGTGGCACAGTCCCTAGCTCTGCTCAGCCGCCTCCTGCAAGACGGGAGGTTAGCAGCGCTCTGGCACCCCCCCTCTAATGGGTGTACCCCACACATATGTTCTTCTTTGTCTCTTTTGTTCGGGGCACGTTGTATTACATTGGGATGGCTTTAGCACGTTGGGGAAGCTGAAGTGGGTGGGGGTGGGGAGTTGGGGGTTTGGGTACGGCATTGGCACAAGCTATTTTTACGATACGAGCTACTGTGATGTATCACAAACAAGTAGAAGCTGGAATGCAGAATACACTAGTTGTTTTAGCTGTCAGGAAGTGTATTGCGGCACGGGTGGTATGGGTGGCAGGGTGAAGTGCTTGACCTGGAATGTGCGGGGTCTGAATACCCCTAAAAAGATACGGGCAGTAATGGCATACTTAGATAGGATGGACGTGCAGGTAGCGTTCCTTCAGGAAACACATCTTACTCAATCATCTGAATGCAGGGTTGGGGCTAGGTGGGCTGGGGTGCGTATTGCATCTTCTTACTCTACCTACTCACGGGGTGTAATGATTCTGGTTAAGAAAGGAGTCCCATTTACGGTGATGCGGTCTGAAACGGATGAGCAGGGACGGGTGGCGATACTCTATGGCCAAATGGGCAACTTGAGTGTATTGTTGGTGAATGTATACGGTCCGAATGTGGACGATCCCTCCTTTTTCTCGGATGTGTGGCGCCGGATATCTGGGTTTCCTGAAGCCGAGATTATTTGGGGGGGCGACTTTAATGTGTGCCTAGATGGAGCGCTTGATCGGTTGGGCAGTAGTGCTACCAGGCCTAAGTTAGCATCGGAGACATTGCTGGGGGTCATGGAAGCGGGTAGTCTGCACGATGTGTGGCGCATTCAGCATCCAGGGAAACAGGAAAGCACCTTCGTGTCCTCTGTCCACGGGACATGGTCCCGCCTGGATTACTGGATTGTATCTGCCACTGTGTGTACTTGGACGCGGACGGTTGGTCACATGGCGAGAACACTATCTGACCATTCCCCTGTTCTACTCGAATTACAGGTACCAACCTGTGAGCGACTGCCCTTTACGCGGCGACTGCAGCCTACTTCCCTAACTGATCCTGTGTTCAAACAAACTATTGGGGAGGCGATCCGGACTTTCTTTAGGGAAAACAGTGGCTCTGTGGAGAGTGCGGGAGTTCTCTGGGAAGCATTTAAAGTAACGATTAGGGGCACATGTATAGGAGCGCAGGCCGGTGTGTTGCGAGATATTAGACGTAGAATAAGTAGGCTTGCTGCAGAAATATCTCAGTTGGAGCGTGAGTATGATCAGTCTCCCTCCTTCAGCACGCTGGCAGCGATACGAGATCTTGTTACGGAGCACAATAGCACTGTGGATCAGGAGTTACTGCACAGATCGAGACGTTGCACAGCCCGTTATTATGGGGAGGGGGGTCGCCCGAGCAGATCTCTGGCCCAGAAACTTTCGGCGCCGCGGAGTCAGGCCTCTATTACTGAGATGCTGGACGAGGACGATGTAGCTCATTACACAACACCCAAAATTTGCGATGTTATTGTAAAATACTATACAACTCTGTACGAGAGGGGAATGACTGTGCCGCCGACGGAGCTGAGCAACTATCTTGATGATGTCGCACTGGGTTGGTTGTCCCAAGGGCATAGGGAATACATCGCCCAGCCCTTTGATGTTGAAGATGTAAAATTAGCTATAATGTCTCTTCCCACGTGTAAGGCCGCTGGGCTTGACAGACTCCCCAGCGAGTTTTATAAAGCTTACGTAGACGAGTTGGCCCCATGGTTGTTGGAGACGTTTGCAGAGGCTTACGACAATGGACATCTCCCTCCCACTCTAAAAGAGGCATTGCTGGTGACCCTTTTGAAGCCCGATAAATCTGCTAATCGCTGCGAATCCTATCGTCCACTTTCTATCATCAATATAGACGCCAAGATACTGGCAAAAATGATAGCTACTAGGATGCAGCCACTGATTCCTCTTCTGGTGCTGCCGGATCAGTCAGGTTTCGTGCCGGCCAGGTCCACTGCCCACAATCTGCGTACGCTTTTTTCCGCACTGCATTACTTTGATCCCGGCTTCCAGGCAGTTGCTGTGTTACTGGACGCAGCAAAGGCATTCGATTCTCTTAAGTGGGACTATATGCTTACGGTTCTCACTAGGATGGGATTTCCCCGTTCTTCCTACAGTGGATACGGGTGCTGTATACGGAGCCACTGGCACGAGTGCGAGTAAATGGGTGGATTTCCTCCTCTTTCCCAATAGAGCGGGGCACGCGTCAGGGCTGCCCCCTGTCACCAATGCTTTCGCTCGCGCTGGAGCCGTTGGCTTGTAAGCTCCGGCAGTGTCATTCAGCGGCTGCCCTGCGCTTTCGTCAAAGGCCATTGGTGGTTTCCCTTTACGCAGATGATATGATGTTATATGTTAGGGAACCTGCCACCTATCTACCGGCACTGCTTCGGGAATACGTTAAATTTGAGAGGTATTCGGGGCTGGGAATAAATTGGAAGAAATCTGTTGTGTTTCCGCTCACTGCTGGAACCCTAGAAGTGGAAACTGAGTTCCCGCTGGCGTGGACTCAGGACCCGGTGAAGTACCTAGGGATATGGTTGCACAGGGATCCGGATCGGGTGATCACTGAGAACTATGGCCGGGGGCTAACGCGGATTACTGAGCAGACGGAGCGGTGGACACGTTTACCTCTCTCGTTGGCGGATCGCATCGCAGTTATTAAAATGACTATTTTACCCAAATTGCTTTATCTTTTTGTTAATATCCCTATCAGATTAAATATTGCCTTGTTTAGTGCCCTCCAATCTGCGCTACTTACGTTTGTATGGGGGGGTAAGAAACCCAGATGTAGTTGGGATGTTTTGGTGCAACCCTTTGACCGTGGTGGCTTTGAGGCTCCGGATTTACGGCTTTACTATCTTTGCGCACAAGCGCAGTTTGCGCATTACTGGCACTTTCCACAGCGGTTCCAACCCCATACTGCAATAGAGGCGGACGCGATACTCCCTCTACCTCTCCCGGCTGCCACTCTGTCTGGGGGCACTGGTGGCCGTAGAACTGAAATAAACCCCGCCCTTTGTACAGCATGGGCTTGGAGGGCTCTAGCCAAGAGAGCTCGACTTCCCTATCTATATGCCCCGTCGCTACCTATCGCAGCGCATCCGGACATTTCGGCTTCACGGGAGAAGCTCGCGTTGCGGGAGCTGGCTGCTGTGGGTATTACTACTATGGGAGATTTATATACAAAGGGGCAGTTTCGTACTCTGACAAGTGTACAATGCGATCGACGTAGCAGCTTCATGCTAGGGTTCATATTCGTCCGGGTGCGGCAAGCTGTTAGGGATATATACCCGGACTTTCCGGCTGAGCCCAGGACAATGCGAGCGCTGCAGGCGGTGCTAGCTATGGCCGAAACGAAGGGCCTGATTACTAGACTATATAAGGCCTCTCAGAGGGAAAATGAGCCTGGGGACCACCCCTCATTCGCTAAATGGAATACGGTACTGGGTACTGCACTCACGATCGAGCAGTGGCAAGCCTGCTGTGCTTTAACTGGGCGTCTCACATCAAATTGTAATCTCCGTATGATTCACTTTAAGTTTTTGCACCAATTGTACTATACCCCTTTGCAACTATGTAAGTTTGGATTGCGTGAGAGTTGCTGCGTGTGTCCGGTGCGGGCAAGCTGATGCTGACTTTCTCCATTTGGCATGGGCATGTGCTGGCGTGCGTGCGTTTTGGACTAAGGTGGTAAAGGTGTTAACAGCTGTTGTTATGGAGCCTGTGCATTGCATTCCGGAGGTGTGCCTCCTAGGCAGTGTTAGAGGCCTCAAGCCCTGCAATCGGCGCTTAGTCGCAGTCTCAACTTTGCTGGCAAAAAGAGCTGTGGCGTTGAACTGGGGTGCAAAAACTGTTCCCACTGTTAAGAAATGGATGCACGATCTACTCTACTGTAGGGATCAGTTGGAAGCTTATGCTGAAGAAATACCTGAGGCTTCCCGACCTAAAGATTTTTGTGCCCCATTAACTGGTTATCTGCTACACCACCCTGATCAGTGATGCCATGTACCCTTGTGGATTGTTCTATGCTGCGCGCTTAACGGGATCAGAACTGTTATCGCAACTGTCTCACTTCACATTGCTTACTGTGTACCACCATGCTCTCTTTTTGCTGCATATGTCCTCTGTATTGATGGATGCTATTTCATTGCCATGCCGGGTTGGGGGTGGGGGGGACTGGGGGGCATTGGGAATGGGTACATTGCTTGATGCATTATTGTGTAGTGTATTTTGTTTATTCAAAAAATTTAATAAACAAATTTAAAAAAATAATAATAATAATAATTTTGCAATGTAATGCTTAACTGATACGCGCTCAAAATGATGCATTAATGGGGTAGGCCATGTGTAATCGAGATGCAGTAGTTAAACGTGCACCATATTAAGTTGCACGTGTAGTTCACTTTTCGCATATGAAATAATGGTTTAATGCTTATAGAAGTGATCATAATTGTGTGTTTAAATTGTGTAAAGGCCTGACTGTATATACGTAAAGGAAAGGCCTGATTCATTTTATGTTAGCTTATTTTAGCAGGAAGAAATGTTTCTCTTGGAAAGGCTCTCTGGGTACAGTTGGTAAATTCATGTAGAGGGGAAAAGTTTGTTGAAACGTATCTTCTGTTGCAGGTGCAAGGACATATGCCTCGTTAGCAACACACTGGCTCTTTGTTTCATGAGTTAGGGTGGTGGGAGGCATGAAGACGGGAGTACACTGGAATGTAGGGATGATACTTTCAGCGGAGAAGGTGCCTGGGACTCAAGGTCATCTTAACCGTCCAGGATGAAGTAAGAGTTTCGATGGAAAAGTACGAGAAGGAAGGCCTGGCCGAAGAGGCGTGACAAGGGCTTGTTCAATTGTTTTTGGGATTTGTATTAGGGACAGTGCCCCGAGGGTGGAGGGCAGAGAAGAGGTAGAGGAGATCAGGGAGAGAGGACAAAGGGGAATATTAGGAAGGAGCATCTCAGAACAGAGCTCGACATGCTATGTGAGAGTACTTCTTAGGAAGACTTCACAGCTGACACCTTTTCTTTTATTCTTGCCTGAGAAATTCGCTAAGTAGGTATGACATCCAAGTGATAGGGTAGGGACAGCAATGGTTTATGCTTATTTAGCTAAATGAGGAATAATATAGAGATTGGAGCCGTTATTGCTTGTCTAATTCTTCTGGAGCTAACAATTCTTCTCATCCTGAGTCGGATGAGACTCTTGCGTAGGTTGTTATTTGTATTAGTGCCCATCTATTTCTTTAACCTCGTGTTGAGGTGCTTGCATGTGCAGTTATTCCTGGCGGTAATAAACCCCCAAAATTGAATTTGGAGTCAGTGGTCTTTTAAGATAATCGGGGTTCTAAGATGATTGCATAACTGAAAGGATTTTCTTCCCTTTACACTATTCAGCAGGTAAAAAGTTCATGGCGACCTGGAGATCCTTAGAAAAGATAAGATAAGGATATGCGTTATCAGTTGGTAGCAGAGGGTGGTTTCCTCTGATAGTAAGGGGAGATCTAGACTAGGATAAGGGATTAGTTGTCCCATAGAACCCCAGTGATGGTAATCCAGCGGACCGTAAGAGGAGGACGTCGGCGGTCGCTGAAAACTGACGGAGAGTGACGGTGCGGCGGAAGTAGCAGTTCGTGGTAGAGTGAGTATGAACAGGGTGATGCTTGTTAGATTGTGGTGTTTAATTGTTGTGTGATGTCTTGCGGAGTTGGAATGAGAGTCGGTGATTGAGGATCGGACCGTGAGCGTGCGCGGGACCGAGAGATTTGATTATTGTGGTGTAGAAGACACCCAGAGCTGAGACCGTTGACCAGAAGTTGTGGGGGTCATGAGACGTCGTTGATCAACCCACTGAAGATAGGGAACACATGTGTGAGTGCGTGAATAACCAACGCTGGTCGTAGGTTGTTGGGTGCAGAAACTGAGCGATTATATTAGAGGTGATTGTCCGGTCGTTTCGCGGACAGACAGTTGCCAGATTGAGGTCAACGATTTTGAGAGGCTGATCGGTCATTGGAGGACCGACAGTCAGAGAGGTAATTGTTCGGTAGGATGGACCATTGCTTCAGAGTGTGATTGGGACACGTGCGAATGAGAACGAGAGAATTAGCAAGGAGGGGAACTGCTGCGAGCGGAGGAAGAGTGACGTCAGACAGTGCCGCGCTGCGATAGGTTGGTTGGTGTGAGCCGCGCTTGCATTGCAGGATTGAAGCAGGAAGCAAAACACGAAATATTGGGCGCGAACAAATATCTGCTTTACCATGAAATGTTTTAAAGTTTTACGAGAACTTTGCAGAGGTGACAGACATGTGGTTACTCGGGGTGGAGAGGAAGCCCCTCCCGAGGATACGCCGGCACATTATATGGCTACGAATGTAGGATTGCATACTATAATTTGGCTTGAGAACCTGCATAAAATGACAGAAGGGGAAGGACCCACGCTATGGCACTTTCAGGTTGGAAGTGTTATACCAGCTAAAGACTATAATGGCTTCTTTACGACCGTTGCCTAGACCGACACTGTTCGAGGCGCTACATGCATGGATTAGGGCAGCGTATGACAGTAAAAGAGATAAGAGCCAGGAAAGGGTGAAGAAATCGATCAGGGCATTTCAATATGCGAGATGGGATGCATTGGAGAAAAGGTGGAGAGTGGAAACTATTGAAGGGGACAGGCTGTTTCCACTGTTGATAAATGTAGGAGAAGCAAAGAAGAGGTGGGCTGAAGAAGACGACAGTGATACAGATGACAGCCTGTTAGATAGGTTGCTAGCAGAGAAACCACCTCCATTTAATCCAGATTCAGAAGAGGGAAAATCTGCTTCAGCAGTAGAAACTGACGAGTTACATAATCAGACTAACATGAGGGTAGTGGGGAAAATTTCCACAGGAAAAGAGGGAGCGGGAACCCAGCCTTCCATTGGGAATATGCGGTTACCGGACTCCTTGACGGTACCGGTTACCATTGGTCCCATAGTATCGGTATATGACCCAGACCGAACGAGTGAAGGAAGCTCAATGCAGACGTCAGGGGGAGAAGGGACCAGTGCGGGAGGGAAGGGCTTAGGAGTACAAGTGGTTCACTTCCCGAAGCCCTTAGAAACAAGCACACCTTTACCAGCCACTGCAGACTCCTCTTTTAGGCAGGAGGATGAGAGACCAGTCAGACCAAGGTCTTTACACGAATCCAAGTCAGCTTTGAGGATGTGGACACCAGCAGTAAGAAACCAAAGTGATAGGATGCCAGGCGATAGGGAACAAGACATTTCGGAAGGTAGATCAAGTTCCAGGATTACGATAGAAGAGAATAAGTCACAAGGACAAAATAGTGACTATGATGAGCGGAATGGAGCAGCTTGCCAAGAAGTACTGAAGAGTGCAGTACAGGCAAGGTTGCAAGACGTAGTAAGACTAAAAGCGGAGGTAGACGAAATGATTAGTGGAAGCCTGCCTTTGGAGAGAATAGAGATTTATGGGCCAGATGAGCTGCTTTTCATAGCAAAAGATGTGACTCAGAAAGCCAGGATAGCACATGAGAAATTGACAGCATTAGCCAGGAGATATGAGGTAGACTTGAATAAAACAAAAACGTTGCAAGGACCGCATAGGTTTCAATATAGTGATCAGGAACTGGAGGAGAAAAGGATCACAGGATTAAGGACGCATACTAAAGATCTGATTGTAGGGATGCGTATATGGAATTTGTTGGACAAATGGGAGGAAAGGTGGTCAAAGAAGAAAATAGCAAAGAAAATTGTAGGAGAAACGCCGCCTACGGGGGGAGGGGAGACGGGCATCGGGAACTTTCCTTTACGGGAAGTACAGAACGGAGTGTACGTGCATGTGCCGTGGAGTAGAGGTGACTTGGCTGCGTTTACAAATGACTTTCCTCGGCTGAGGGAGAAACCCGTAGAGTAGTACAAACAGGTTGAGCGGTTTGTTAAAATCTCGAAGGTGCTGTGGACTGATTTGAACATCTTTTTTGACATAGTGGTGCCGGGAGATTTGTGGACAGCTTGTAAAATCGCCGTTGAGTGGCCGACTTTTGAACCTGAAAGGGATGCTGTCACAAATGGTCCGTCACCCCTTGTTATGAAAAAATTTGAGCAAGTGATTACATGGTTGAAGCTGAAGATTTCGCCTCAAGATATTGATTGGGTTAAGATAGACCGAACTGTGCAGGAACCTAAGGAGACGGTGCACGAATATTATGAAAGACTCTTGCAAGCTTTTAAACACTATAGCGGATTAGATGCCTTAGACCCCAAGGATATGGGACAGTTTGTCTCAAAGTTTGTGTTAGGACTAAGATCAGAGGTCAGCCTCATGATACAGCACCATTTGATCTGTTGGCAGAACAAACCGGTGGATGAAATCTTGCGGCATGCGAGGTATTGTAGCGATGAAGTGGACTCGAAGCATCGGAAGCTAAAGGACAAACTGATGCTCGTTCAGATGCAGACAGCTCAGGTCCAGCCTAGTGGAGGGACCTTAGGAAGAAGACAAGGAAATTACCAAGGGAACCAGAATGGGCAAGGTCAGGGAAAGGGGAAACCCATCGATCCCAAGACGGGGGTGGATGTGGTGACACTGAAAAAGACCACTGCGTGTCATCTTTGTCACCAGATCGGACATTGGAAGCGCAAGTGCCCCTTGAACCCAGCCAACCAAGTGCAGAAGGAGGTAGAAGGGGTTCAGGCACCTGTGCCGGAGGTCGTCAACACTGTGATGAAGCCCAGAACGATGAAAGGGGGGACGTATAACCCACAAGTATCGGTCCCCCAGCCACCAAGGATCTCGCAGGGAATACGGACTTACCAGCAGATGCCCCTTTTCGAAGGGTATCATTAGTACAGCCCAGACCCGTTATCCTGACGGTGCCTGAGGGGGGAGGAAGACTGCACACTTGGAGCAGTCTTGGAGGTGGACCAGAGAGGACCTTTTGTGGAGGCAGACATTGATGGTCATCCTACCACGCTTTTGGTTGACACTGGTGCTACCCGGTCTACTGTAAGATCAGCAGTAGTCCCCAACCTACCCCTCTCGGGACAATCGATCCAAGTTGTTGGAGTAGCGAACAAAAGAATAGACAGCCCACTGACCGAACCGTTTCCAGTGAGGATAGGTTCCTTCCAAACTAGACATCAGTTTGTGGTGTGCGATATGAGTCCAGTTTGTCTTCTGGGAAGAGATCTGTTATGTAAATTGAACTGCACTATTTATTGCACACCCAGGGGAGTGGAGGTTCAGACGAGGGATGATGATGCTACATTCAAAGTCGCTAATCAGCATCTGTGTATAGACTTGTATCCAAAGGTGACCGTGGAAGAACTTCCACCAGATTTGAGAAACACCGTGTCACCCGAGGTGTGGGACTTCACCGGCGAAGAGATGGGACTAATCAAGGGGGTTGAACCTGTGCAGATCCAGGTGAAACAGAATGTTGAGTTCCCTAGAACGCCCCAGTACAATCTGTCGCCTGAAACGATCGCAGGGATTAAACCTGTAATCGAGTCTTTTGTCAAGCAAGGCATTCTGAAGGAGATCAGAGGTAGCCCATGTAATTCACCTATTATGGGACTACAGAAACCGAGCGGGAAATTCAGGATCGTGCAAGACCTGCGAAGGGTCAACACAATAGTTTTCCCTTGTTGTCCAGTGGTACTGAATCCATCAGTGACACTGTTTCAGATCCCATGCGAAGCCGAGTGGTTTACTGTCATTGATTTGTGTCAAGCATTCTTCTCAATACCACTCCATGAGGAAAGCCAATTTCTTTTTGCATTCCGGCTGGAAAACCGTGTGTTAACATGGTGTCGTATCCCTCAAGGGTATACAGAAAGTCCATCGATCTTTAACCAGATCTTGAAAAAGAATCTTGAGAGTCTCGTATTGCCGCAGAACTCAGTTCTCGTGCTGTACATAGACGATCTGCTTGTCGCCTCAGAAACGGAAGATGCTTGCAGGATAGACATGGTAGCCCTATTGAACCATTTAGCAGAGAACGGGCATAAGGTGTCTCCAAACAAGTTGCAGTACTGCCTAAATGAGGTACAGTACTTAGGTCATAGATTGGAAAAAGGCAAGAGGAAGGTGTCACCAGATCGAATAGAGGCGATAATGAACATGGCAGTGCCCACCACCCAGAGAGAAGTCAGGATGTTTTTGGGAATGGTCGGCTATTGTCGTCAGTGGATTCCCAATTTTTCCTTGAGAGCAAAGCCTTTACAGAGACTTACGCACAAGGATGTGAGTGATCCGGTACCATGGGACGAGGAGTGCTTGGTGTCATTCCTAAGACTGAGGGAAGAGTTGTGTAGTGCCCCAGAGTTGGGAATGCCTGATTACAACAAGGCTTTTTCACTGTTCTGTTGTGAGAGGGAGGGTTGTGCATTAGCAGTCCTAGCTCAGAACCATGGAGGTGTCCGTAGATCAGTTGCCTACTTTTCAGCTACTCTAGATCCAGTAGCTTCTGCGTTGCCCGGATGTCTAAGATCCGTTGCTGCAACAGGTGTCAGCATTGAAAAATGTGAAAGCATTGTAATGGGTCATCCTTTGACTGTATATGTGCCGCACTCGGTTGAATTGTTGATGACCAGGACTAAGACTCAGCATTTAACGAATAACAGGTTAACAAGATATGAACAAGTTATACTTGCCGCAGAGAATGTGACTCTGAAAAGGTGCTCCGTCTTAAACCCTGCGACATTAATGCCCTTACCGAATGCAGATGATGAAGATTGTGCGGACCATGATTGTCTTGACGTGACTGAACTCTGCACCAAACCGAGACCTGACATTGTCGATGAACCACTGACTGACCCAGATGAAATTTTCTTTATCGATGGTTCATGTCTAAGAGACAGTGTCGGCCAACTAAGAGCAGCATTTGCTGTATGTACCATTTCCGGGGTGGTTGAGGCTGCTTGCCTAGAAGGAGTACGCTCCGCGCAGGTAGCTGAGATCATTGCCTTGAATCGTGCCTGTTTGGCCGCTGATCAAATTCGAATCACGATTTAAACGGACAGCCAGTATGGTTTTGGTGTGGTTCATGACTTCGGACAGTTATGGTCCCAGAGGGGATTTTTGACATCATCTGGCTCACCCATTAGGAATGGAGAACATGTAAGACAACTGTTAGATGCATTGCAATATCCGAAGGAAATCGCAGTTGTCAAGTGCACTGCGCATGGAAGGGGGGAGGATTTTGTGTCGTTGGGAAATAATTATGCGGACGAAGTTGCCTGCTTCTGTGCCGAACAAGGATGCAAATTTACAGAGGGTTATACAGGAGAGAGCCGAGAAAGAACCAAGCTCAACATGATGTTGACCATGGCAGACACTTGGGAAGAGCTCAAGCGACTGCAGGATGAAGTCTCTGATCAGGAAAGGAACGGATGGGTCAAAGCAGGATGTGAAAGAGGGGATGTGGATGTGTGGGTCTCCAGTGATGGGAGAGCTGTGTTGCCAGAAAATCTGCTGAGCCCAATGGCGAGACTAATACATGGACCGGCACACCTTGGTAGAGATGCAATGATGCGAGTGTTTAAACAAACGTGGTATAACCTACGATTTTGTGCGATTGCTGAAGCAGTCTGTCAGAGGTGTGTTACGTGTCAGCAGATGAATGCCGGAAAGAAAACAGTAGTCACCTTGAGTCATATTGGAAGGTCAGGAGGGCCCTTCAATAGGACACAGTTAGATTTCGTGGAAATGCCTAAGTGCAATGGGTTGAGATACATTCTGGTGCTGGTATGTGTATTCTCAAGGTGGGTGGAGGCTTACCCAACACGCAGGTGTGACACTCTCACAGTGGCTAAGTTATTGTTGAGGGAACTCATCCCGAGATTCGGGATTCCAACCTCTTTGGAATCAGATAGAGGAAAACACTTCCACAGTGAAATCATGAAGTTACTTTGTGCCGCATTGAATGTTGATCAGAGACTCCATTGCAGTTACCGACCAGAGGCTTCTGGGATGGTGGAACAGGTTAATGGAACTTTGAAAGCCCGGATGGCAAAAATGTGTTCATCAACGTCTCTGAAGTGGCCCGACGCATTGCCACTCGTACTGATGAGCATATGAAGTGTCCCAGATAGGAGGACCGGGTTGTCCCCTCACGAGATATTGATGGGAAGGGCAATGCGGTTGCCAGCCGTACCAGCTACAGCTTTGATAAACATCACTGATGACTTGATTCTCGATTACTGTAAAGGACTATCTGATGTGGTCCGTTCTGTGTCCCAGCAGGTACAAGCGCAGCTGTTCCGGCTTCGAGTGACCTGTGCCACGACCTGTGTCCAGGCGACTGGGTGCTTGTTCGAAAGCACATGAGGAAGAGCTGTCTGGACGTTCGGTGGCGAGGCACGTACCAGGTGATACTGGTAACGAACACCGCAGTAAAGTGTGGAGGATTGCCGAACTGGGTACATGCTTCCCATACCCGCAGAGTTTCAGCACCCTCAGAAGAAACAGCTCCTCTCGTAAATGAAAATCCAGCTGATGTGCCAGGGCCACATGAGAGGACAAGTCAAGCTGTGAGGGCCACTGACGCAGCTGGTTGTGCACCAGAGCTAGCTGAAAGGGGTTCCGACAACCAGATCCTCGACTCTGACTCGGATGCTGAAGGTGGTGCAGTGGGTGGAGTGGAGTCAGATTCAGCAGAAGAAGGAAGTGGTGCACAGGGTATAGAAGGGGAAGGCGGAAGAACGACCAGAATTGAGGAGGCTTGGCCGGAAAGACAGAGGCGACTGAATTTGAGGTTGGCACCCGAAAGAGATCTTGCTCCAGTGTCTGAAATGTCTGAAACAGAAGCAAGTGACGAGGAGCAGACTCAAGAGGATCGGAGGAGGTCGAAAAGAACGAGGGTACCTTGCCAGAGATACTCTACCCCTGAGTGGACTTACGCAGTGACTGATGCAGGGGGTAGTGAGTTCGGGGAGACTGAGGTCTGTGCAGGTGGTCAGCAAGAGTCCAAGCGTGGTGCTGAAGGTGGTGCTGTTGATACCAGGGCTCGAAGTCGAAGGAATACTGACCCTCACGGTTCCGAATCCCCCACTTCTGAGTAAAGTCCGAGAATTGGTTTTGCATCGACTCGAATTTCCGTCCTTTGGATTTGAGCCGTCTTCACATGAAGTGGTGGTTCTTCGCCTTGAACTTTTGTATCATGTTTTAGAAGCACTTGCAGAGGATCTTATGGTGTATGAAATATAACATGTTGTAAATAAAAAGTCTAGAGAAGAAGATAACCTAGGTCCGAGTGGAAGAAGAATAAACTTAGGGACTTTCCACCAAAGAGGAACAAAACTTTGGGAAGTCTTTTCTGGACTATATAAATAAGACTGTAGCTGACAAGGGGATTTCCAGAGGTTTCGAAGTGTTGCTCGAGTTGGTTAAGCAAGCCACGTGCTGAGAAGACAGAGACTTTTGAGTGCTCATTGCTGAAACTAAGAACTTTCGAGAACTTTCGAGATCATGGAGGCTGGAGATCCAAATAGTAGATCCAAATTGATTGTAGGCATACTTATAGGGGGTGTGATAGTTTCTATAATCGTAGTAATTGTAGTTTCATATGTAGTTCCACATGGGCTAGCAGTGAAAGGGGTGCCAGGGACTCCTACACCTAGTACACCTAGCCAAAAATAGGTAAACATAGGAGCTGATAAGGCTTTGCTGATAGAAGAAAGTCGTAGATTGCATGTAGATTTGTCTAGAAGTGATTTTAAGCTTAATGCATACGCCAAACTGCTATATGAGTACGTGGATGCGATGGATGCGAAAGATTGTTATGTGTGTATGCAGTTGCCTGCTTCAGTGGATGAGGGTATTAGATATCACCATCTTCCACTGACATATGGAATTTCATGTAGTCTGTTGCTTAGTATCTTTTATGAAAGAGATCAGTTTGAGTATTTCTTTTCCAATTACGATGCAGTGCTTCCGGAAGTCCCAGCTTACAAACATTTGAATAAGTACGATTACTATAAGTCAGAGGATAGACTTAGGAAGTTCTTCATACCGTCTTTGGAACTGGACACAGCATACGCTCACCGACATAATTTGACGTGCTCATAATCAGATGTAGAAAAGAAGTTCGTAGACAGATATAGGAAACTAACACAGACACGGGACACAGGGCATAGTCCAGTAGATTGGACTGAGGAGGAAAGATTGCACCGAACAAAAGGAAGTTATGGTCCTATAGCCTTGGATAAGGAGCAGAGGGGAAAGCTGTGTGTGAGACATTATCAGACCTACTATGAAAAGGTCCCCATGGGACAGAGTACCTGTGACCAAGTTTTCACCATGGCAGATGCAGCAAAGAATTTTCTCCAAGGCCCTGTACAAGTGATACCTACGGTATACTTCGTGTGTGGAAGGAATGCTTATGTGAGATTGCCTGCGAACTGGTATGGTACGTGTTATTTGGGGATAATCTTTCCAGAGATTTACCATACAGAGGATTTAGAACTTTTGGAAGGTGGAAAGCATTCAAGGGTGAGAAGAGATGCGAGTGCAGGGGTCGTAGTGGGAGATATCTTTGGAGCAATGATACCAAGCTTGGGAGTGATCTTGAATGATGTGAAGATTTGAAGATTGGCGACTGTGATAGATGAACTATCAATGAATACAGCAAAGTCATTGGTACTGGTGGAGGGAGAGATGTTGTCGATAAGGACAATGGTTTTGCAGAATCGCCTTGCTTTGGATGTCTTATTGGCAAAAGAGGGCGGAGTCTGTAAATTATTGAAGGTTCAAGAGTGCTGTACTTATATACCAGACTGCAGCAAGGATCTGGAGAAATATATAAGTAACATCACTAACATTCACACGAAAATAGCGGATTTGACCGAAAAGGGAGCCTGGGAGAAAGTTGGAAAAGGATTTGGTCAAGTGGGGAGCTGGTTTGCGAATTTGGGAAAGGGATTCCTTGGCTATATACTGAGACCTCTCCTTATTGTGGTGGTTTGTGTGGTTTGTCTGTGGGGTCTGATCAAAGCATACAAATGGTATCGAGCAGGCAGGGTTGAGAGAGCTCTGAGAGAAAATGAGACGAGAATGGCTAGACTGCAGGACAGTCAATACCAAAGACTCAAGAGATTGGAGAAGAGCAGACCAGGGTGAGTGGCAACGAGTACTGTTTAGGTCGGTTCTTTCTCCAAGGGAGTTGAAAAGATGTGATGACAGGAGTCATTAAAGGGGGGAACTGATAGAGCGTTATGCTCTCGTAAAAATTGTATGGGTGCATCATAATCACTGATAGTCTGTACCCGCATATATCCAGTTATACATATAATGAATGGTTAGTAAAATGTAGTCGTAATTTGCATTATTAGAGTGAATAGAAGGGTAGTTGTGCTATTATAATTTTGCAATGTAATGCTTAACTGAAACGCGCTCAAAATGATGCATTAATGGGGTAGGCCATGTCTAATCGAGATGCAGTAGTTAAACGTGCACCATATTAAGTTGCACGTGTAGTTCACTTTTCGCATATTAAATAATGGATTAATGCTTATAGATCTGATCATATGTGTATTTAAATTGTGTAAAGGCCTGACTGCATATACGTAAAGGAAAGGCCTGATTCATTTTATGTTAGCTTATTTTAGCAGGAAGAAATGTTTCTCTTGGAAAGGCTCTCTGGGTACAGTTGGTAAATTCATGTAGAGGGGAAAAGTTTGTTGAAACGTATCTTCTGTTGCAGGTGCAAGGACATATGCCTCGTTAGCAACACACTGGCTCTTTGTTTCATGAGTTAGGGTGGTGGGAGGCATGAAGACGGGAGTACACTGGAATGTAGGGATGATACTTTCAGCGGAGAAGGTGCCTGGGACTCAAGGTCATCTTAACCGTCCAGGATGAAGTAAGAGTTTCGATGGAAAAGTACGAGAAGGAAGGCCTGGCCGAAGAGGCGTGACAAGGGCGTGTTCAATTGTTTTTGGGATTTGTATTAGGGACAGTGCCCCGAGGGTGGAGGGCAGAGAAGAGGTAGAGGAGATCAGGGAGAGAGGACAAAGGGGAATATTAGGAAGGAGCATCTCAGAATGAGCTCGACATGCTATGTGAGTGTACTTCTTAGGAAGACTTCACAGCTGACACCTTTTCTTTTATTCTTGCCTGAGAAATTCGCTAAGTAGGTATGACATCCAAGTGATAGGGTAGGGACAGCAATGGTTTATGCTTATTTAGCTAAATGAGGAATAATATAGAGATTGGAGCTGTTATTGCTTGTCTAATTCTTCTGGAGCTAACGATTCTTCTCATCCTGAGTCGGATGAGACTCTTGCGTAGGATGTTATTTGTATTAGTGCCCATCTATTTCTTTAACCTCGTGTTGAGGTGTTTGCATGTGCAGTTATTCCTGGCGGTAATAAACCCACAAAATTGAATTTGGAGTCAATGGTCTTTTAAGATAATCGGGGTTCTAAGATGATTGCATAACTGAAAGGATTTTCTTCCCTTTACACTATTCAGCAGGTAAAAGTTCCTGGCGACCTGGAGATCCTTAGAAAAGATAAGATCAGGATATGCGTTATCAGTTGTTGTGTTACGTTTTCTTTGAACTGCTATGCAAATAAAGTGAGGAAAGATATGCATAATCCTCGCCTCCGTCCTGCCATAGAATTCATTAAACTTTATTTGATCTGATTTAGAAACATAGATCATAAAAGTGTACATAAAAACAGTAAATCCTCTTTCCTAATACAATACAGTGAGAATTAATTAAAACCAGTAGGTAAAAACGGGTGTTACAAAGCCCGGTTCAGAGCAACTTCAGGTTAACAGAATCGTAAAGTTCAATGTTTCGCAAGATCAATCTCATGTTCTTTGTGCAAAATACGCAATAAGGGGTCCAAGTAAGATGTAACGCTCCAATACCTGACCAGTTTGCACTATATAAAACTGCAGAAAAACTAAAAATAAAAAGTGTTTTGCACACTTCTGTCATTGGGCTATATGTGGGCTACATCTGGGTGATATTTGTGCTACATTTGGGCTCTTTTTTCTCTGGTGGCATCTTGGGAGACTTATTTGTTATGAAGTTTCCTAATTTCGTCATTTACTGCAGTCTCCTCAGTAGGAAATGCTTTCAGTTTTTTACTTTGATTCCATCAAGAAGGCATTCAGATGTGTCACACATTTGCCATAAATTCAGAATGTTAGCACTCTAGTTGTTCATTAGATCACTGTAGTAAAGCTACTGCTTACCAGGGAGTTAACTGGAAGTCTACTGCTGGTATTGAAAGTGATTGTTTCAGTCTGCATGTCAGAATTTTCTAATGAAATAGAAGAGGATTTGAGATCTCACTTAAAACATGCCCTAAATTTTCTTTCTGCAGCACTAACCATAATTTCTATGGCAAAATGAACCCCTCATTTTGTTCTTTTTAAATTAAATGTTTTAAGTGTTACCAGTTTATTCCAATCAAGATGGCTTCAGGTGTGCCATACTTTTGTCATAAGTAAGACTGTTAGCGCTCTAGTTGTTCTTTAGAACACTCTGGGAAGCTGCAGTAGAACACAAAGGCATCAACTGACAGGCTGCTCCTGTTGAAATATAACAGGAAGATATTTGAGATCTCACTTAAAACATGTCCTAATTTTTCTTTCTACAGCACTAACCATAATTTCTATGACAAAATGAACCCCCTCATTTTGTTCCTTTTGAAATTAAATGTTTTAAGTGTTACCAGTTTATTCCAATCAAGATGGCTTCAGGTGTGCCATACTTTTGTCATAAGTAAGGCTGTTAGCACTCTAGTTGTTCTTTAGAATACTCTGGGAAGCTGCAGTAGAACACAAAGGCATCAACTGACAGGCTGCTCCTGTTGAAATATAACAGGAAGATATTTGAGATCTCACTTAAAACATGTCCTAATTTTTCTTTCTACAGCACTAACCATAATTTCTATGGCAAAATGAACCCCCTCATTTTGTTCCTTTTTAAATTAAATGTTTTAAGTGTTACCAGTTTATTCCAATCAAGATGGCTTCAGGTGTGCCATACTTTTGTCATACATAAGACTGTTAGCTCTCTAGTTGTTCTTTAGAACACTCTGGGAAGCTGCAGTAGAACACAAAGTCATCAACTGACAGGCTGCTCCTGTTGAAATATAACAGGAAGATATTTGAGATCTCACTTAAAACATGTCCTAATTTTTCTTTCTACAGCACTAACCATAATTTCTATGGCAAAATGAACCCCCTCATTCTGTTCCTTTTTAAATTAAATGTTTTAAGAGTTACCAGTTTATTCCAATCAAGATGGCTTCAGGTGTGCCATAATTTTGTCATAAGTAAGACTGTTAGCGCTCTAGTTGTTCTTTAGAACACTCTGGGAAGCTGCAGTAGAACACAAAGGCATCAACTGACAGGCTGCTCCTGTTGAAATATAACAGGAAGATATTTGAGATCACACTTGAAACATGTCCTAATTTTTCTTTCTACAGCACTAACCATAATTTCTATGACAAAATGAACCCCATCATTTTGTTCCTTTTTAAATTAAATGTTTTAAGTGTTACCAGTTTATTCCAATCAAGATGGCTTCAGGTGTGCCATACTTTTGTCATAAGTAAGGCTGTTAGCACTCTAGTTGTTCTTTAGAACACTCTGGGAAGCTGCAGTAGAACACAAAGGAATCAACTGACAGTCTCTGCCCTTGTTGGATGTACAAGTTTTACTGAGAATGTCAGACATGACTGAGAAAGATAATGTGAATTTACAGAAAATATGCTCTCATTTTAGCTTCTGGAGCACCTTCCAAAACTGTATGGGACAAGCATGTGAAAATAGTTTTCTCTCAAACATGATTCATGATATCCCAGCAGAAGGTTTTTCACAGGGTAAAATCACCTTAGAACACACCACAATTCCTGAAATTAGTATGGTACCATCAACAAATGAATTCTAATGTAACTAAAGTCTGTTATCACCCTTTATAGTTCTCCTTTTGGTAACCCTCAAAATCTTCGATTCACTACAATGCATTTCAATGGGGTACTATCATTTATATTGGTTCCAAGATGGCTGCCAGCAATTCCAGGATGAAGTGCTGACAGCCAATCAGATCTCACGATGACATGTGTGGTTAAGCTCCGCCCAGATATATATGGGTTTTCTTTTTCAAATTTCTCAGGAACTACTGAACGGATTTACACCATTTAACCAAAAGGCACGACTCTGAACCAATACCTTTTTGCCAAATTTGGTGTAATGCCATTCAGCAGTTCGGGCTGTAGCTGCGACTAAAGGTTCCTATGGAAAATTGCATGGGGAAAACATGTTTTGGGACCCCCCTTTTTTCTCGGCCCCCACTTGACGAATCACCCCGAGACTTTCAGGATAGGAGTGGACCGGAGCGCCCCACAAGTTTTGAAAATTTCGCGAAGATTCATCAACCGGCGCCACAGTTATTGGAAATAGAATGTTGTGAATTTCCTATGGAAAATAGGTCCTACCTATAACTACCTACTGGCGACCGCCAGTAGGTAATATATATATATATATATATATATATATATATATATATATATATATATATATATATATATATATATATATATATGTGTATATATATTATCTACTGGCGGTCGCCAGTAGATAGTTATAGTTACAACCTATTATCCATAGGAAATCCGTGACATTCTATTTGAAATAACTCTCTTGCCGGTTGACGTATCTTCGCGAAATTTTCAAACTTTGTGGCCCGCTCCGGCCCGCTCCTACCCTGAAAGTCTCGGGGGATTCGTCAAGCGGGGCCGAGAAAAAGGGGGTCCCAAAACGCGTTTTCCCCATGCACTTTTCCATTGGAAACTTTAGACACGGCTACAGCCCGAAATGCTGAACGGAATTACACCAAATTTGGCAAAGAGGTAGTTCTTGGTTCAGAAAGAACCCTTTTGTTAAATGGTGTAAATCCGTTCAGTAGTTGCTGAGAAAATGAAAAGTAAAAAGTTAGTGATATCTATGGCCGAGTAGGGTCCGCGTACCCTCAGCGCACCCTGCGCGCACCGTCCCGATCACGAGCTGCATGTTAATTGGCTGTCAGCTGGTTGTCAACATTCCGATTCAGGAAATGTTGGCAGCCATTTTGTCCCTCGGTAGAACCGAGGGACAGAAACAAGTGCGCAAAGCGCACAAAGGGGGTAGGGTAGAAACACCCTGACCCCTAGGTTTGCTCAGGGGTCCCACAAGGACCCCTGGGCAAAAAAAAAAATTTTTTTTAAAAATCGGCAGGATGCGCTCAGGGTGCGCGAATCCTGCCGGAAGAAAATCGAGCGCGGTCTCCCGCGCTTCGATGTATTGGCCCCGGGTGGCCCAAGTCCCGGGGGCATGGTGGGGGATAATTTAATGTGTGGGGGCCTCAAAGGGCCCCCAAGCCCCGGGGAACGCCACCCCCGGGGCTTTTTTGAAAAATGGTGCGGGAGGGCTCTGAGCCCTACCGCAGCCCCGGGGACCACCACCTCCCCAGGGCTTTTTTTTTATTAAAATTAAAACCAGTGTGGGGGGGGCTCCAGCCCCCCCACACGCCCCGGGGACCGCCACCTCCCCGGGGCACTAAACATTTTAATATGGGGGTCCGTTACGGACCCCCAGAGCCCCGGGGACCACCACCTCCCCGGGGCTGTGTACTGAATGGGAGGGGGCCACGCGGCCCCCTCCTGGAGCCCTTGATGGCCCTGGGGACCACCACCCCCAGGGCCGGCTCCTGCAGTGTCCCGGGGTGCCTACCCCCGGGACACTGTAGTTTGCTATGGCAGGACGGGAGCCTCGCGGCTCCCGTCCTGCCATAGCAAACTGCTTTGGATATTGGAAGAGAGAGCAGGAAACCTGCTCTCTCTTCCAATATCCAAAGCGATTGCTTTTCCACATGGGGAGCAGCATGTCAGCTGCTCCCCATGTGGAACAGCAATGCCGGCTCCCAAGGGACGTGGGGAGCCGGCGGGACTGTGGGGGGACAGTCCCCAACGGAGAGGGCCAGCCCCGGGGGATGGGGTCCCCGGGGCAAGTAGTGGCCCAGGAAGGGGGCCACGCGGCCCCCCTCTCGAAAAAAGAGAAAAAAAAATGGAAAGGCCGGCCACGGGGGATGGGGTCCCCGGGGCCTTAAAATGGCCAGAGGAGGGGGCCACGCTGCCCCCTCAAAATAATAAATATAGAGGCCATGCCCCGGGGATGGGGTCCCCGGGCCAATACAGGCCCAGGGAAGGGGGCCACGTGGCCCCCTTCCCGTTTTTTTTTTTTGTAATTTAAAAAAGGGGTAAGGCCCTGGGGATGGGGTCCCCAGGGCCCAAAAAGAGAAAAAAGGAAGGGGGCTACACAGCCCCCCTTCAGGGACAAAAAAACGATCGGGCCCGCAGGCCCCGCCCTCTTCCTTCACCACTCTGCAAACGCGCCCCTGGCGCGTTTGCAGAAGGGGAACAAATTCCACTTGAATACTGGGGGTCCCTGAGGCCAACTAGCCCACCAGGAACCTCCAGTATGCGCCAGGGGCTGCCTTGCAGAGACGTGTAGAGAGGCCACACCCTTTTACACCTCTCTGCAACGCAGCTCTGTGGCGCTTTTTGGAGGTATATGGTGGGCTAGTTGGACTCCGGGGACCCTCAGGATTCAAGGGGACTTAATCCCCCAACTTAAAACGCGCCACGGGCGCGTTTGCACAGTGGTGAAGGGAGGGGCGGGGCTTCAGGTGACATGTGTGCAAACAGGCCCCGTGGCGCATTTTAAGATGGGGAATTAAATCCCCTTCAATCCTGAGGGTCCCTGAGGCCAACTAGCCCAACAGGTACATCCAGAAAGCGCCACAGAGCTGCGTTGCAGAGAGGTGTAAAGGGGTGTGGCCTCTCTACACGTCTCTGCAACGCAGCCCCCTGGCGCATATTGGAGGTTCCTGGTGGGCTAGTTGGCCCCTAGGGACCCTCAGGATTCAAGGGGACTTAATCCCCCAACTTAAAACGCGCCACGGGGCGCGTTTGCACAGATGTCACCTCAGGCCCCGCCCCCTCCCTTCACCATTGTGCAAATATTCCTCTAAAATCAGCCGAAATACGAATTCCGATTTACTCACCTGTTATAAGGAGAGACCTCAGTGCTGTATCTTTCAGCCCAGTACTGGTCCTGAAAAGTAATTTTAACCGTACTTACCAGTAACTTGGATTTCCTTCCATAGGCTAACATTGACTGGTTTCAATTGGAAATTCTTCTAAGTGTGGAGTTTTGGAACTTTAAAATATTCCTGTAAAATCAGCCGAAATACGAATTCCGATTTACTCACCTGTTATCAGGAGAGACCTCAGTGATGCATCTTTCAGCCCAGTACTGGTCCTGAAAAGTAATTTTAACCGTACTTACCGGTAACTTGAATTTCCTTCATAGGCTAACATTGACTGGTTTCACTTGGAAATTCTTCTAAGTGTGGAGTTTTGGAACTTTAAAATATTCCTCTAAAATCAGCCGAAATACGAATTCCGATTTACTCACCTGTTATCAGGAGAGACCTCAGTGCTGCATCTTTCAGCCCAGTACTGATCCTGAAAAGTAATTTTAACCGTACTTACCGGTAACTTGAATTTCCTTCATAGGCTAACATTGACTGGTTTCACTTGGAAATTCTTCTAAGTGTGGAGTTTTGGAACTTTAAAATATTCCTCTAAAATCAGCCGAAATACGAATTCCGATTTACTCACCTGTTATCAGGAGAGACCTCAGTGCTGCATCTTTCAGCCCAGTACTGATCCTAAAAAGTAATTTTAACCGTACTTACCGGTAACTTGAATTTCCTTCATAGGCTAACATTGACTGGTTTCACTTGGAAATTCTTCTAAGTGTGGAGTTTTGGAACTTTAAAATATTCCTCTAAAATCAGCCGAAATACGAATTCCGATTTACTCACCTGTTATCAGGAGAGACCTCAGTGATGCATCTTTCAGCCCAGTACTGATCCTGAAAAGTAATTTTAACCGTACTTACCGGTAACTTGAATATCCTTCATAGGCTAACATTGACTGGTTTCACTTGGAAATTCTTCTAAGTGTGGAGTTTTGGAACTTTAAAATATTCCTCTAAAATCAGCCGAAATACGAATTCCGATTTACTCACCTGTTATCAGGAGAGACCTCAGTGATGCATCTTTCAGCCCAGTACTGATCCTGAAAAGTAATTTTAACCGTACTTACCGGTAACTTGAATATCCTTCATAGGCTAACATTGACTGGTTTCACTTGGAAATTCTTCTAAGTGTGGAGTTTTGGAACTTTAAAATATTCCTCTAAAATCAGCCGAAATACGAATTCCGATTTACTCACCTGTTATCAGGAGAGACCTCAGTGCTGCATGTTTCAGCCCAGTACTGATCCTCAAAAGTAATTTTAACCGTACTTACCGGTAACTTGAATTTCCTTCCATAGGATATCATTGCCTGCTTTTTGCTGAAAAAGTTTCTAAGTGTTGATTTTTGGAACTTTAAAATATTCCTCTAAAATCAGCCGAAATCCGAATTCTGATTTACTCACCTGTTATCAGGAGAGACCTCAGTGCTGCATCTTTCAGCCCAGTACTGATCCTCAAAATTAATTTTAACCGTACTTACCGATAACTTGAATTTCCTTCATAGGCTAACATTGACTGGTTTCACTTGGAAATTCTTCTAAGTGTGGAGTTTTGGAACTTTATAATATTCCTCTAAAATCAACCAAAGTACGAATTCCAATTTACTCACCTGTTATCAGGAGAGAACCCAGTGCTGCATCTTTTAGCCCAGCACTGACCCTGAAAAGTAATTTTAACCGTACTTACCAGTAACTTATATTTTCTTCCATAGGAATCCTTTGTCTGGTTTTCAGCAGAAAAGTTTCAAAGTGTCGATTTTCACAAACTACAAATATTCCTTAAAAATCGCCTGTATGACTTAAACGCATTCTTTCAACTGTTTACAGGAGATGCACCAGTGCTGGATCCAGGATCCAAAACTGAGTAACAAAAAGTAACGATAACAGTTTTTACCTCCTAAGTGAATTTCCTTCCATAGGATAACATTGGTCATTCTATGAGAAAAAGTTTCAAGTGTCAACTTTTAAAGTACAATAATATTCCTTAAAAATCACGACTGTAACCAAAACGCTTTTACTCAACTGTTTACAGGAGATGTCCCAGGACTGAATCTAGGATCCAGTCCTGTGGTTAGAAAAGTAATCCATAAAGTAACTAATTGCATTTAACTAGAAATTCACATTGAGCTGAATGTTGCATTGTGTTTGAAAATGTGTTGCCCATTGCAACAACTGTAACTACTGTACTTAAAAGTCTATTGCCTATGTGCAAAGTATTTAAACTAAAGTAATTCATTCTGAGAAAGTATTTTTGTAATGTATAATATAATTACAATGTAATTTAAAAAATAAAATATGTAAAAAAAACGTTTTCTAAAAAATTTCGAAATCAGTATGAAAAAAATGTATTTAACAATTAATACATTTAAAAATTGTCATTTACAAAACCTGTGAAATTCACTGAAAAAACCGTAGGTTTCAGACATGTTATAGTTACAAATTAGCATTTAAAAAACCTTTGAAATTCACTGAAAAAACCATAGGTTTTAGGGACGTTATAGTTACAAATTAGCATTTAAAAAACCTTTGAAATTCACTGAAAAAACCATAGGTTTTAGGGACAGTTATAGTTAGTTGGACATTGCACTCGTACAAAACCCGTGAAATTCCCCCGTTATAGTTAGTTCAGCTAACTATAACTCGCGCCCCGCAATGCACTGCTGATGACGTCACATATTACATCACTCATGACATGGTCAGTGACATCACTGATGACATCACTGATGACATCTCAAATGACATCACTGATGACATCATCCACGTGATAATCTGATGCAGCTCTTCACACCCTAATATAACCTTTGATACACCCAATCTAAATTACAGACTGCCATTCGCAAAACCATAGACACTCCAACACCAATAACTACATACCCACTCACTGATTCTTAGGTCTACACACACACATCCACTCACTCACCCGTACAGTCACTCATACTTATGGTCACTCAATACAGGACTATCATATGCACTCTTACTCCTATATAGACACTCAAACACCGCCACTCATCCATAGAGGTACTCACACACCTAGTCAGTCATGCAAATAATTAATCACACACCCATCTGAGTATCTGTATGGGTGCCTGAGTGTTTGTGTGGGTGGGGTGTGTGCGACTCTGTACATAGATGTGTGAGTGGGTGATTCACTGGGTGCATGATTTGAAGAGTGAGTCTGTGATGGACTGCTTGGGTGGGTGAGTGTGTGTATGGGTGTGTTAGTGAGTGAATGTATATCTCAGTGGTACATGTGCGAGTAACTACATATGTAAAAGGCAGTATATATGTGTGTTAGAGTATTTAAAAGGCTATAAGTGAGAGTGTGTGATTGTGAGAGTGGCTGTATGGATGCGTGTGTGCTTGTATCAGTTATTGTATAAGAGCGTAAGAATGTGCTAGTATTTGTATGAGTAAGTGAGCTGGTGTGTGTATAACTGTATAGGTGAGTAAATGGGTGTGTGATTAATTTTTTGCATGACTGACTAGGTGTGTGAGTACCTCTATGGATGAGTGGCGGTGTGTGAGTGTTTATATAGGTGTATGAGTGCATATGATAGTCCAGTACTGAGTGACTGTAAGTATGAGTGAGTGTACGGGTGAGTGAGTGGATGTGTGTGTAGACCTAAGAATCAGTGAGTGGGTATGTAGTTTTTGGTGTTGGAGTGTCTATGGTTTTGAGAATGGCAGTCTGTAAATAAGAGTGGGTGAATCAAAAGTTATATTAGGGTGTGAGATGATGCATGAATATATCACATGGATGATGTCATCAGTGATGTCATTTGAGATGTCATCAGTGATGTCATCAGTGATGTCACTGACCATGTCATGAGTGATGTAATATGTGACGTCATCAGCAGTGAATTGCGGGGCGCGAGTTATAGTTAGCTGAACTAACTATAACGGAGGAATTTCATGGGTTTTGTATGAGTGCAATGTCCAACTAACTATAACTGTCCCTAAAACCGATGGTTTTTTCAGTGAATTTCAAAGGTTTTAAAAAAATGCTAATTTCTAACTATAACGTGTCTGAAACCTATGGTTTTTTCAGTGAATTTCAAAGGTTTTTTAAATGCTAATTTCTAACTATAACTGTCCCTAAAACCTATGGTTTTTTCAGTGAATTTCAAAGGTTTTTTAAATGCTAATTCCTAACTATAACATGTCTGAAACCTATGTTTTTTGTCAGTGAATTTCAAAGGTTTTGTAAATGACAATTTTTAAATGTATTAATTGTTATATTTATTTTTTGGATACTGATTTACTACATTTTTTAAAACTATTTATTTTTAGATATTTTATTTTTTAAATTACATTGTAATTACATTATACATTACATTACAAAATATACTTTCTCAGAATTAATTACTTTAGTTTAACTAGTTTGCAAATAGGCAATAGAGTTTTAAGTACAGTAGTTACAGTTGTTGCAATGGGCAACACAATTTCAAACACAATGCAACATTGACCTCAATGTGAATTTCTAGTTAAATGCAATTAGTTACTTTATGGATTACTTTTCTAACCACAGGACTGGATCCTAGATTCAGTCCTGGGACATCTCCTGTAAACAGTTGAGTAAAAGCGTTTTGGTTACAGTAGTGATTTTTAAGGAATATTATTGTATTTTAAAAGTTGACACTTAGAAACTTTTTCACATAGAATCACCAATGTTATCCTATGGGAGGAAATTCACTTAGCAGGTAAGTAGTGTTATCGTTACTTTTTCTTACTCAGTGTTGGATCCTGGTTCCAGCACTGGTGCATCTCCTGTAAACAGTTGAAAGAATGCGTTTAAGTCATACAGGCGATTTTAAAGGAATATTTGTAGTTTGAGAAAATCGACACTTGGAAACTTTTCTGCTGAAAACCAGACAATGGATTCCTATGGAAGGAAATATAAGTTACTGGTAAGTACGGTTAGAATTACTTTTCAGGGTCAGTGCTGGGCTAAAAGATGCAGCACTGGGTTCTCTCCTGATAACAGGTGAGTAAATCGGAATTCGTAGTTCGGTTGATTTTAGAGGAATATTATAAAGTTCCAAAACTCCACACTTAGAAGAATTTCCAAGTGAAACCAGTCAATGTTAGCCTATGGAAGGAAATTCAAGTTGCTGGTAAGTACGGTTAAAATTACTTTTCAGGATTAGTACTGGGCTGAAAGATGCAGCACTGAGGTCTCTCCTGATAACAGGTGAGTAAATCGGAATTCGTATTTCGGCTGATTTTATAGGAATATTATAAAGTTCCAAAACTCCACACTTAGAAGAATTTCCAAGTGAAACCAGTCAATGATATCCTATGGAAGGAAATTCAAGTTACTGGTAAGTACGGTTAAAATTACTTTTCAGGATCAGTACTGGGCTCAAAGGTGCAGCACTGAGGTCTCTCCTGATAACAGGTGAGTAAATCGGAATTCGTAGTTCGGCTGATTTTAGAGGAATATTTGCACAATGGTGAAGGAAGGGGTGGGGCCTGAGGTGACATGTCTGCAAACACACCCAGTGGTGCGTTTTAAGTTGGAGAATTAATTCCTCCTCAATCCCGAGGGTCCCTAGGGGCCAACTAGCCCACCAGATACCTTCAGTATGCGCCAGAGAGCTGCGTTGCAAAGAGGTGTTCAGAGGCCACGCCCCTTTTTACAACACTCTGCAACGCAGCTCCGTGGCGCTTACTGGAGGTACCTGGTGGGCTAGTTGGCCCACAGGGACACTCAGGATTGAAGGGGATTTAATTCCCCATCTTAAAACGCGCCACGGGGCCTGTTTGCACACATGTCACCTGAAGCCCCGCCCCTCCCTTCACCACTGTGCAAACGCGCCCGTGGCACGTTTTAAGTTGGGGGTTAAGTCCCCTTGAATCCTGAGGGTCCCTGGGGGCCAACTAGCTCACCATGTACCTCCAAAAAGCGCCACAGAGCTGCGCTGCAGAGAGGTGTAAAAAGGGGCGTGGCCTCTGTACACCTCTCTGCTACGCAGCCCCCTGGCGCATACTGGAGGTTCCTGGTGGGCTAGTTGGCCCCCAGGGACCCCCAGTATTCAAGGGGATTTCGTTCCCCATCTGCAAACACGCCAGGGGGCACGTTTGCAGAGTGCTCCAAGGAGGGGGCGTGGCCTCCGGCGCGATGCCGGTATTTTTTTTAATTTGTTTTTTAAGAAGGGGGGCTGTGTGGCCCCCCTTCTTTTTCTAATTTTTTGGCCCTGGGGACCCCATCCCCCAGGGCCTGCCCCCTAATATTTTGTTTTAATATTAAAAAAATTTGAAGGGGGCCGCGTGGCCCCACTCCCCAGGCCTTAATCGGCCCCAGGGACCCCATCCCCCGGGGCATGGCCTTCTTTTTTTTTTTTTTTAAACTTATGGAGGGGGGCTGCGTTGCCCCCCTCCTCAGGCCACTTATGGCCCCGGGGACCCCATCCCCCGGGGCCCGGCCTTTTTTTTAAAAATTTTTTTTTCATTTTGGGGAGGGGGCCGCGTGGCCCCCTCCCGAGCCCCTACTTGCCCCGGGGACCCCATCCCCCGGGGCTGGCCCATCTCCGTTGGGGACTGTGGGGGTCCCCAATCCCCCTCAGTCCCGCCGGCTCCCCGCGTCCCTTGGGAGCCGGCATTGCTTTTCCACATGGGGAGCAGCTAACATGCAGCTCCCCGTGTGGAAAGCAATTGCTTTGGATATTGGAAGCGAGAGCAGGTTTCCTGCTCTCTCTTCAATATCCAAAGCAGTTTGCTATGGCAGGACGGGAGCCGCGAGGCTCCCGTCCTGCCATAGCAAACTACAGTGTCCCGGGGGTAGGCACCCCGGGACACTGCAGGAGCCGGCCCTGGGGGGTGGCGGTCCCCAGGGCCATTACAGGCTCCAGGAGGGGGGCCGCGTGGCCCCCCTCCCCACATCTGCAAAGCCCCGGGGAGGTGGTGGTCCCCGGGGCTTCGGGGGTCCAAAACGGACCCCCATTTTAAAATTTTTAGTGCCCCGGGGAGGTGGCGGTCCCCGGGGCGTGTGGGGGGGCTGGAGCCCCCCCACACAGGTATTTAAAAATTTAAAAAAGAAGCCCCGGGGGGTGGCGGTCCCCGGGGCTGCGGGAGGGCTCAGAGCCCTCCCGCACCATTTTTATTAGAAAGCCCCGGGGGGTGGCGGTCCCCGGGGCTTGGGGGGCCTTAGAGGCCCCCCATAAACAATAAACCCACCCCCCACATGCCCCCGGGACTTGGGCCACCCGGGGGCAAATTTTTTTTTTCGCAGGATCCGCGCACCCTGAGCGCATCCTGCAGTTTTTTTTTTTTAAATGCTTTTTCTGCCCAGGGGGTCCTTGTGGGACCCCTGAGCAGACCTAGGGGTCAGGGTGTTTCTACCCTGCCCCCTTTTGCGCTTTGCGCACTTGTTTCTGTCCCTCGGTTCTACCGAGGGACAAAATGGCTGCCAACACTTCCTGATTTGGAGTGTTGACAGCCACTTGACAGCCAATTAGCATGCAGCTCGTGGTCGGGAGGGTACGCGGACCCTACTCGGCCCTAGATATATATGTGACTTAACTTTTGATTTTCTCAGGAACTACTGAACGGATTTACACCATTTAACAAAAAGGGTTCTTTCTGAACCAAGAACTACCTCTTTGCCAAATTTGGTGTAATTCCGTTCAGCAGTTCGGGCTGTAGCCGTGTCTAAAGTTTCCTATGGGAAAATGAATGGGGAAAACACTTTTTGGGACCCCCTTTTTCTCGCCCCCGCTTGACGAATCACCCTGAGACTTTCAGGGTAGGAGCGGACCGGAGCGGGCCATAAAGTTTGAAAATTTCGCGAAGATTCGTCAACCGACGCAAGAGTTATTTCAAATAGAATGTCGCGGATTTCCTATGGAAAATAGGTCCTAACTATAACTATCTACTGGCGACCGCCAGTAGATAATATATATATATATATATATATATATATATATATATATATATATATATATATATATATATATATATATATATATATATATATATATATATATATATATGCACCACACTTCCAACACAGGAAAAGTCGACGCTGTGTCTTTTCACAGCAACTTCTTTATTGTCAGCTGATAGTGTTAGACGCGTTTCGCCTGCCCAGCAGGCTTGCTCACTAACATTTCAATAAAGTTTTTTTGCGCATTTAACTGAAAATACAACCGTGTCACATGTGAAACTACAAAAACAGAAAGTGAAGGCAGACTAGTAGTTTTTGGTCATATGCGCATATTTAACCTGATCTCTATTACTACACAGGCACAACAAAGTCCAACACATGAATTGATTACTTTTGAGACATGCGCATTGCAATCAAGGTATATATTAATTCATTGGGTGCCATTAAAACCATTTGAAATAATCGCACTATAACCAGATTAGATATGCATGATCCGATATACTGGAATGTCGACATTACCCGCCCCAGTGGGCTATATGATATTGAAGTCGGACTCAATGATGGTCCAAAATCAGTACAAAACGGCATAACATTCTTAACATACAGTATGCCTATAAATACATAATGTACGAATCATGTGGTGTCCACATTAAGTTGCCCATTCAACCAATCCTGCCCAAGTGGGCTTAATTTCATCAACAGGAAATATGCTTATTAGCCATTTGTACATTTTTAGAAAACTTGTAAATGAATAGTTTCATAATACAGAACTCACTGCCTACACAATACTGGTGCACTAAGTGAAATCTAAAATCAGTTAAAAACAATAGGGACAGGAGGACATTACAGGTGTGTGTGGAGATCTTCCTCCATATTGAGACCCATAGGGATCTTTGTATTCAGTTTAATGATATAGCTTGATTCAAGCCTGCATAATTTCTTTTGACGGTCACCACCCCTTATACTTAGGGGAACAGCATTGATTACAAAGTAAGAAAGGCCTCCCACATCTTTGTTGTGATGTTTGTCAAAATGGCGAGCCACAGGATAAGACTTATCCCCATTCTTAATGGATCGCAGGTGCTGAAGCACACGTTTGTGAACAGGGAGGATAGTGCTCCCTACGTACTTCAAGCCACAAGGGCACTGAAGCACGTAGACAGCAAATTCCGTTTTACACGAAAATTGTCCCTTAATTTTTTGATCTTTTTTGGAAAAACCCAAAGGATAGCTACAAGTATTTTTGCCAAATGTACACGCCTTGCACTTAGTGCATTTGATGAACCCGTCCTTTCTGTTAAGCCATGATGCAATGGGCTTGTTACCAGACTTTATTGGTAACATGTTGCTAACAAGTGTTTGTTTGAGGGAACGGGCCCTTCTGAAGGTAATTTGGGGCCTCCGTTGAACAAGTTTCCCCAGGACAGGATCATTGCGGATGATATGCCAGTGTTTATACAAGATGTTTCTCAATTCACCCTGCTGGTTATTGTAGGTGGTAATCATCCTGCATTGATTGCTATTCTCCTGAGTTGTCTGCCCTTTTTCTTAGGCTTAAAGAGTATTTCCACCCTGGATTTCTGTCTAGCCTTCCGCATAGCTTCATCAATGCATTTTTGGGAATAGCCTCTCATGGCAAACCGTTTGTTTAGACATCCCAATTCTGTCTCTAAGTCTTTTTTGTTACTACAATTCCTCATTGCTCTGAGGCATTTCCCATAGGGGATACTTCTGACTAAATTGGCCGGGTGGAAACTCGTTGCATGAAGCAACGTGTTGCCATCTGTGGGTTTGCGATAGAGTTTAGTTTGCAATTTCCCATTGTGGACGTACACTGTTAGGTCCAAAAAATTAACTTCTGCCACACTAATGACACTAGTAAATTTTAAGTTGAGGTCATTGGTTTGCAGTTTTTTGACAACGTCCTTGGCACTCTTTTCATCGCCCTTCCACACGACAAATAAGTTGTCAGTATAGCGACTCCAATGGATCACATTATCTTGCCATTCTTTGTGCCATATTGACTGGACCACCTGCTCCTCCCACCAGCCCATATGCAAATTAGCATAGCTGGGGGCGAAGCAGGTGCCCATCGCCGCCCCACACACCTGGTGGTAAAATTCTCCATTAAACAGAAAAAAATAATTTTCAAGGCAAGTGGTAATCATAGTTAACAACATTCGTGTGTGGTGCCAAAGTTTCACAGGACGACTACCAAGGAAATGATTAACAGCATTCAGTCCGTCCTTGTGACGTATACTAGTGTACAAAGTTGTGACGTCGATGGTCATCAGAAGAAAATCTGATTCCCAGGGAACGTGATATACTTTTCGTAGGAAATCCCCTGTATCTTGGATAAATGATGGAAGCTTTTTGACTAAGGGACATAAAAATGAGTCGACAAACTTAGATGTACTTTCAAAGGCACTGTCAATGGCCGAGATGATAGGACGGCCAGGGGGATTCACAATGTCTTTGTGAATTTTGGGGATTAAATACAACACAGGGGTAGTAGGATTACTGATTTTTTGAAAGGACAATTCATCTTGGCAAATAAGACCTTGTCTATGCCACTTCAAAAGTGATACATTATACGTGTGGTGACTTGTACTCATTACATTTTCTTTAACTTTTACATAGTTGCCTCTATTCCCAAGCTATTTGTACGCCTCAGTGAGATATTGCTGTCTACCCCAAAGGACCACATTACCTCCTTTGTCGGCATTACGAACAATACAGTTATCATCACTCGCCAATTTGTCAACCAAAGTATAATAATCCTTAGCCTGCTGAGTAAATGGTTTCTGCTTTGCATTTATTGTTTGACATAAATTCTTAACCTCATTTGTCACCAAATCATTAAATACATCTACAGAGTCTCTGGCTGTCACTGGTGTAAATTTAGAGATGGGTTTGAACTTAGTCAGAGCACTACTGCTTATATTTATGCCTTCATCCTGGGCCAAGTCCACCACCCGGGCAGAAGTGCTGGGCAGATCCTGAATTGCATTAGAGTCCCCCGTCGCCTCATTACTGAATTGAAGTGCTTGTAATTCCACCATAAGATTCATATCATTCACTGCCAGATTGTTATATTCATCATGTGGATTGTCTTGTACTAGTCTCTCTAGACCTTTGGGGGCTACTGCAAAGAATTTTTTCAACTTTAAGGATCTAACGAATTTAAACACATCAACCCTTGTAGTGGCATGGTCCATATCAATTTTGGGACAATACGAAAGTCCTAGCCTCAGGATACTTTTTTCCTTATCCGAAAGCGTGATTTCTGTGAGGTTAACGATTGTTGCTTCATTGCATCCATCTACCTTCTGGTTTTGGGTTTGGGCTTCTCTCCTATAGTTACATTGTTTTGCGCCTTTGCGCCTTTTCCTCCTCTGCCTCTTGCTCTTTGAGGTCTGATGTCTGCAGGAGGTCTTGGACGAAGATTGAAACGTCTTTCCTCCCTTAAAAAATCAAATTCATCAATCACTGATGGAATTGGTGTTGATTTTGAGTTGCTTAATCCTTCTTCAAAATGAGTATCAGGCTCAGAACTCTGTATACTGCTCTGTTCAGACTGCTGTGCTTGCGCTGCTTTGCCGCCAATATTCATTCTTTGCCTCCTCGTACTTTCAAATTTCTTGGCAAATGTATAAATTTGTCCTCAATCATAATCAATTTTATCTCGCAGAAACTTCTGCGCTTTCCTCTCCTTAATTGATGTTTCCAGCTTGGTTAGTCTTTCTTTCATTTCTGTCATGATTTTGATAATAGTCTCTTGATCAGCCTCTTTGCTAAGCATTTCCATAATTTGCTCAATCTCTTCCAAAATTTTCCCGCGGTCGATCTCAGCATACTTCATCAGAATTGCCAGCATTCTGCTGGAGGATTCCTGAATGTTCTCGGCCCATTCCCTAAGCATATTCGGGTTGGGATCTTCGTAAGTGGGGGCAACCAGTATTCGGAGTCCTCGTGGGATTCTCTTTACCTCTAAATACCGATTTAAAGATTTTGCCTCCCACCACTTAGCCAGTTCAGACCGTTTAAGCTTTTCCAATCGTTTGAGAGGAGCTGTTACATCTGTTACCTTTGTATTCGTGTTACTGGTACCGTTTTTGTTGGTCGATATATTATCATTGAGCACTTCTGCCCGGGTGGTGGACTTGGCCCAGGATGAAGGCATAAATATAAGCAGTAGTGCTCTGACTAAGTTCAAACCCATCTCTAAATTTACACCAGTGACAGCCAAAGACTCTGTAGATGTATTTAATGATTTGGTGACAAATGAGGTTAAGAATTTATGTGAAACAATAAATGCAAAGCAGAAACCATTTACTCAGCAGGCTAAGGATTATTATACTTTGGTTGACAAATTGGCGAGTGATGATAACTGTATTGTTCGTAATGCCGACAAAGGAGGTAATGTGGTCCTTTGGGGTAGACAGCAATATCTCACTGAGGCGTACAAACAGCTTGGGAATAGAGGCAACTATGTAAAAGTTAAAGAAAATGTAATGAGTACAAGTCACCACACGTATAATGAATCACTTTTGGAGTGGCATAGACAAGGTCTTATTTGCCAAGATGAATTGTCCTTTCTAAAAATCAGTAATCCTACTACCCCTGTGTTGTATTTAATCCCCAAAATTCACAAAGACATCGTGAATCCCCCTGGCCAGCCTATCATCTCGGCCATTGACAGTGCCTTTGAAAGTACATCTAAGTTTATGTCCCTTAGTCAAAAAGCTTCCATCATTTATTCAAGATACAGGGGATTTCCTACGAAAAGTATATGACGTTCCCTGGGAATCAGATTTTCTTTTGATGACCATCGACGTCACAACTTTGTTCACTAGTATACGTCACAAGGACGGACTGAATGCTGTTAAACATTTCCTTGGTAGTCGTCCTGTGAAACTTTGGCACCACACGCAAATGTTGTTAACTATGATTACCAGGTGCCTTGAAAATAATTTTTTTCTGTTTAATAGAGAACTTTACCACCAGGTGTGTGGGACGGCGATGGGCACCTGCTTCGCCCCCAGCTATGCTAATTTGCTTATGGGCTGGTGGGAGGAGCAGGTGGTCCAGTCCCTATGGCACAAAGAATGGCAAGATAATGTGATCCATTGGAGTCGCTATATTGATGACTTATTTGTCGTGTGGAAGGGCGATGAAAAGAGTGCCAAGGAGTTTGTCAAAAAACTGCAAACCAATGACCTCAACTTAAACTTTACTAGTGTCATTAGTGTGGCAGAAGTTAATTTTTTGGACCTAACAGTGTTCGTCCACAATGGGAAATTGCAAACTAAACTCTATCGCAAACCCACAGATGGCAACACGTTGCTTCATGCAACGAGTTTCCACCCGGTCAATTTAGTCAGAAGTATCCCCTATGGGGAATGCCTCAGAGCAATGAGGAATTGTAGTAACAAAAAAGACTTAGAGACAGAATTGGGATGTCTAAACAAACGGTTTGCCATGAGAGGCTATTCCCAAAAATGCATTGATGAAGCTATGCGGAAGGCTAGACAGAAATCCAGGGAGGAAATACTCTTTAAGCCTAAGAAAAAGAAAGGGCAGGCAACTCAGGAGAATAGCAATCAATGCAGGATGATTACCACCTACAAGAACCAGCAGGGTGAATTGAGAAACATCTTGTATAAACACTGGCATATCATCCGCAATGATCCCGTCCTGGGGGAACTTGTTCAACGGAGGCCCCAAATTACCTTCAGAAGGGCCCGTTCCCTCAAACAAACACTTGTTAGCAACATGTTACCAATAAAGTCTGGTAACAAGCCCATTGCATCATGGCTTAACAGAAAGGACGGGTTCATCAACTGCACTAAGTGAAAGGCGTGTACATTTGGCAAAAATACTTGTAGCTACCCTTTGGGTTTTTCCAAAAAAGATCAAAAAATTAAGGGACAATTTTCGTGTAAAATGGAATTTGCTGTCTACGTGCTTCAGTGCCCTTGTGGCTTGAAGTACGTAGGGAGCACTATCCTCCCTGTTCACAAACGTGTGCTTCAGCACCTGCGATCCATTAAGAATGGGGATAAGTCTTATCCCGTGGCTCGCCATTTTGACAAACATCACAACAAAGATGTGGGAGGCCTTTCTTACTTTGTAATCAATGCTGTTCCCCTAAGTATAAGGGGTGGTGACCGTCAAAAGAAATTACGCAGGCTTGAATCAAGCTATATCATTAAACTGAATACAAAGATCCCTATGGGTCTCAATATGGAGGAAGATCTCCACACACACCTGTAATGTCCTCCTGTCCCTGTTGTTTTTAACTGGTTTTAGATTTCACTTAGTGCACCAGTATTGTGTAGGCAGTGAGTTCTGTATTATGAAACTATTCATTTGCAAGTTTTCTAAAAATGTACAAATGGCTAATAAGCATATTTCCTGCTGTTGAAATTAAGCCCACTTGGGCAGGATTGGTTGAACGGGCATTAAGGCAACTTAATGTGGACACCACATAATTCGTACATTATGTATTTATAGGCATACTGTATGTTAAGAATGTTATGCCGTTTCGTACTGATTTTGGACCATCATTGAGTCCGACTTCGGTATCAGATAGCCCACTGGGGCGGGTAATGCCGACATTGCAGTATATCGGATCATGCATATCTAATCTGGTTATAGTGCGATTATTTCAAATGGTTTTAATGGCACCCAATGAATTAATATATACCTTGATTGCAATGCGCATGTCTCAAAAGTAATCAATTCATGTGTTGGACTTTGTTGTGCCTGTGTACTAATAGAGATCAGGTTAAATATGCGCATATGACCAAAAACTACTAGTCTGCCTTCACTTTCTGTTTTTGTAGTTTCACATGTGACACGGTTGTCTTTTCAGTTAAATGTGCAAAAAAACTTTATCGAAATGTTAGTGAGCAAGCCTGCTGGGCAGGCGAAACGCGTCTAACACTATCAGCTGACAATAAAGAAGTTGCTGCGAAAAGACAGGCGTCGACTTTTCCTGTGTTGGAAGTGTGATGCATAATTCGGACCGTGTTTGGGAGGTCCGTAACGCCGACGCATCCTTTGATCTGGAGGAGGTGGGTTATCCTGAGCAAACGTGGAGCCTATATATATATATATATATATATATATATATATATATATATATATATATATCAAACAGCAATTCTCCACTTTAAAGGAAAATAATCCAGCACTCCAAGAGGTTTTCTTTGCTCAACATTTATAATTTGAGCGATGGCATCCACGCGTTCCGGCTGTCAGGTGCAGCCTTGATCACGATGCAGATCGCCATTTTCTTCAACAATAAATACAACTCATCACAATTCATAGAGACAAACAAAGGACAATCCCAAATGCACATCTCAGCTAGAACGTTGGTTAAACTGGGTGCCATCTTGTAACATTGCAAACATATAGCCTCTCCTCTCTTTCATATGCAAGTGCATTATACAAAGCATTGTTAAAAAGTTCTTAACAGTGTATTTCATCACTGTACTCGACTTCAACACATTACTTGCAGTTTAACATTGAAAATATAATCAGAACAATGTCACAGAGCCGGCAAGTTTACTTTAAAAGGCAATCCCAGACAAATATTCCAAACAGTACGGCTTTGTTAAAGTGCCAAGTGCTTCTTACTTTCACAGTATTTCCATACAGTACTTCCTCTTAAAGTGCTAGTGCTCATTTTTTCAATTTTTATATTTACACATTTTTTTGTTATAATTTTTTTAAATGACATTTTCATAATATATTAAAATGTACTACTTTTTCTTTACTTAAAAAGGAAATAAAGTGCTAAACTCTAACATTCTAAGGTGCTAATTACCTAAAGTGCATGTGTCCCCTGTCCTTCTCCTCATTAATTACTAAAAAAAAATTTTTAAAGAAAAAACAGATCTTTTTGAATGCTCAGCTGAACTTCTCAATTTCCTCAATACAGACAGGTAAACAGATCTTCATCAATGTTAAGTTCGTTTGGCTCCTTGCTATTCATGTCTAGTATGAAGAAGGTTTCTAGTTTACGCAGCTCTTTCTCCCTGTTACACCCTCTTCCTTTTCTAGGGACCTCAGCTATACAGCTGTGTCTCATCAACTTGGGGTCACTATTGTGTTTACTCTCAAAGTGCCTTGCAACTGGATAGGATCTATCATTATTTACAATGGCCCGTCTATGTTGCAGGATCCTTTTGTGGGCAGGAAAGGTGGTACTGCCTACATAGACTTTTTTACATGGGCACCTCAGTATATAGACTACAAAACTTGATTTACATGTAAGGTGGCCTCTCACTTTCATGGTTCTATTAAAAGGTGTTTTAAAATCCACAACATTTTCTCCATGTTGGCAGGCTTTACATTTAAAACACTTTCTAAAACCATCCTTCCTTGATAACCATGTCTTCTTACTAATCGAGATTTCTTGGAATTCACTCCTGACCAGATGATCCCTAAGAGATTTAGATGTTTTATAAGTTATCTCTGGGTATTTCCTGCTCACTGGCCCCAAAACAGGATCCCCTTTAATTAAGTACCAGTGTTTCTTCAAAATAGCTCTTACTTCTCTGTGTTTGGTGTTATATGTTGTAATAAATCTGTGGCACCCGGGACCCTCTGTCTGTTTCTTCTTTTTCTGACTTCTTGAGGGTTCGAACAGTATCTTGTCCCTGTCCAGTTTCCTCGCTTTCTTAGAGGCTAGTTGTACTATTTCTTGTGCATACCCTCTCTGATTGAAACGAGCAATTATTTAATCTTCTACTTTTTCATAATCTGCATGACTGCTGCAAGTTCTCCTCACCCTGAAAAACTCACCAAAAGGTATGCTTCGAATGAGCGGTGCAGGGTGAGCACTCCCTGCATGAAGAAGGGTATTACCCGCTGTAGCTTTACGAAAAATCATTGACTCAGTTTGTCTCCTTTAGCGGTTATCCTCACATCTAAGAAATCAATGGATGTCCTGCTATAATGTCCCACAAATTTTAAATTCAAATTATTGCTGTTTAGATCATCAATGAATAAGTCAATATCCTCTAATGTGCTCTGCCACAGCACAAAGATATCATCGATAAATCTAACCCAGACCAATACATTTTCCATCCAATGTTCCAGCATTGGGCCCTTGAGCACCTGCTCCTCCCACCAGCCCAGGTGGGGATTGGCATAACTGGGGGCGAAGCAGGTGCCCATGGCCGTCCCTTGTTCTTGTTGATATAGGTCTGTACCAAACAAAAAGATATTCCTTGTCAAACACCAATTCATCATCTCTACAATCATATTGTTGTGGTGTACAAATCTCATAGGTCTAGTTCTCAGGAAGTACTCAGTGGCCCTTAGTCCATCCATATGTCTAATACTGGTGTACAGTGTGGTTATATCTAATGTTACTAACACCATGTTACTCTCCCACTGTACATCATAGATATGCTTTAAAAAGTCTGCTGAATCTCTAATATACGAGGTTAAAGTCTTAACAATAGGATTTAGGAAAAAGTCAATGTACCTGGAGGCATTTTCAAATAGACTTCCCTTCGAAGAAATAATTGGTCTTCCCGGTGGTTCAATTGTACTCTTGTGCACTTTAGGCAGCATATAAAATACTGGAATAATGGGATTATCCTGCTTGATGAAGTTGAGTTCATCCCAGCTCCATAGTTCTTGCTCATACCAAAATTCCAGTCTTTCAAAGAAACGTTCTTTCACCTCATCGTTCTCGACTCTTCTAACTTTTTTGTAACAATCTTTTTGTTCAATTGGTGCAGTGCTTCCTTGCAATAGAGATCCCGGCCCCAGAGTACAACATTCCCTCCCTTGTCTGAGGGTTTCACTAGGGTCTCTTCCTCTTGTTTCAATCTCATTATGACTTTCTGCATTTGAGCATCTTTCGGGAGCACCTTCCGTTTTTGATTTCCTGTTTGTTGATTCAGACGTCTCAGATCCATTGTTACGTTTTCTGAAAATACTTCCAAGTTGTCCCTGGGCATTTGGGGGATAAAACGTGAACGAGGACGGAAGGGGGTGCGGTCAGTATCCATCAGTTGTGGTATCAATAAACATGGGTCATTGTTTTCCATTTGATTTTGTCCATTCGTTGGTTCTGGTTCATCACTTTCGTCTTGTAATGCCCACAGTTCCTCCAATGTAGGTAAATCCATTACTGTGAGATTGCAACTCTCACTCTGTGGCATTATGGTCAATGATGGTGTTTGACTCACTTTAAACTTATTATGCAGTTTTGATAGTTTCAATTTGCGGACGAACTTATATAAGTCCATTCTGCAATCTGCGTAGTTGAATTCATTATTTACGCAGTATGAGAGGCCCAACTCCAACACAGTTTTGTCCTCCTCTGACGATACAGTATTGCTCAAGTTAATTATTGTGTTACTGCAGGTCACTTCTTCGGTGCCTGCTTCGCATTGGATCGCATTGACCTGTTTGTTGGCCCTCCTGCAGCCTCTACGGTATCCTTCACCCCCTCTCTGTTGTTTCCTCTTCCTCGTCCTCCTCGTCCTCTTCCCCTCCCCCGACCCCTCGTTATCTGATGTTCTGACATCTGATCCAATTGTGTATATATGCATGTGTAATGGGTTTGTATGTACCTGTAAAACACTTAAATTTCGTGGTAAAGGCATGCATGCTAAAGACATATGCGTTGTAAAATTAATATTGGTAAGTATTACATTACACAATAAATACATATATATATATATATTATCCACAGAAACCGGTAAGGGTAAAAGGCTGTCAGTCGGGGCGGTCCATGTTCAGGGTACCGGAAACCCTGCAATATACCAGCACAAACTTCTGTTTCTCCAGAAAGAAACACGGACGCCTTGGAAGATTGCAGTTAAGGTGTTTATTGACTGCAGTCAATAAACACCTTAACTGCAATCTTCCAAGGCGTCCGTGGTTCTTTCTGGAGAAACAGAAGTTTGTGCTATATATATATATATATATATATATATATATATATATATATATATATATATATATATATATATATATATATATATCACATATATATATATATTCACTGAAAAAACCATAGGTTTCAGACACGTTATAGTTAGAAATTAGCATTTAAAAAACCTTTGAAATTCACTGAAAAAACCATAGGTTTTAGGGGCAGTTATAGTTAGTTGGACATTTCACTCGTACAAAACCATAGAAATTCCCCGTTATAGTTAGTTCAGCTAACTATAACTCGCGCCCAGCAATGTACTGCTGATGACGTCACATATTACATCACTCATGACATGGTCAGTGACATCACTGATGACATCACTGATGACATCTCAAATGACATCACTCATGACATCACTGATGACATCATTCAGTGACTGTGTGTTTCTGTAAAGTTTAAATATGTTTAATATATATAGGGAAAGGCGTATTGAAGAATGAGTGGGTGTATAAGTGTCTGAATGGATGATTTAGTACGTGAGTGACTGACTCTACAAGTGAGTGATTAAATGTATCTTAATGAATGCATGGGTTAGTGACTAAACTGTGTGAATGTCTGTATCCGTCTGTCTGTTGGTTTGTAAGCGGCTGCATGGGCTTTCTGAATAGCTACATGAGTGTCTACATGGGTTATTGATTGATTGTCTGAGTATCTGTATGGGTGCCTGAGTGTTTGTGTGGGTGGGGTGTGTGTGACTCTGTGCATAGATGTGTGAGTTGGTGATTCACTGGGTGAATGGTTTCAAGAGTGCATCTGTGATGGACTGTATGGGTGGGTGAGTGTGTGTATGGGTGTGTTAGTGATTGAATGTATATCTCAGTGGTACATGTGTGAGTAACTACATATGTGAAAGGCAGTATATATGTGTGTTGGAGTATATAAATGGCTATAAGTGAGAGTGTGTGATTGTGAGAGTGGCTGTATGGATGAGGGTGTACTTGTATCAGTGATTGTATAAGAGCATAAGAATGTGCTAGTATTTGTATGAGTAAGTGAGCTGGTGTGTGCATAACTGTATAGGTGAGTAAATGGGTGTGTGATTACGTTTTTTGCATGACTGACTAGGTGTGTGAGTACCTCTATGGATGAGTGGCGGTGTGTGAGTGTTTATATAGGTGTATGAGTGCATATGATAGTCCTGTACTGAGTGACTAAGTATGAGTGACTGTACGGGTGAGTGAGTGGATGTGTGTGTAGACCTAAGAATCAGTGAGTGGGTATGTAGTTTTTGGTGTTGGAGTGTCTATGGTTTTGAGAATGGCAGTCTGTAATTTAGAGTGTGGAGAAGTGTGGCTCAATGGTTAGAGCGGCAGACCCTGATGCAGAGATCTGGCCCGGGACCAGGGTTCAATTCCCGCCTCGGCGGGTCTTGGGCTCAATTTCCTCGGACCTGATAATTCTCGCCTCGGTGCCTATTCTAATCATGGGTCCCACTCTGCAACTCTGGGCAATAGCTTGCTTAATCTCCACAACGGCCCCAACAGCGCTGGGATGCCTGGCTTCACCCTGGGGGTGCCCAGGAGTGGACATTTCACAGGGAAAAGCCAGGAAGGGTTCCACAGCGGTATGCGTACAGCGCCTGGACACCCCTTTGGGGGTATGGGTGCGCTTTACAAGTACAAATTTCATGTATCAAAAGTTATATTAGGGTGTGAGAAGATGCATGAAATTATCACACGGATGATGTCATCAGTGATGTCATTTGAGATGTCATCAGTGATGTCATCAGTGATGTCACTGACCATGTCATGAGTGATGTAATATGTGACGTCATCAGCAGTGCATTGCGGGGGCGCGAGTTATGGTTAGCTGAACTAACTATAACGGGGGAATTTCTATGGTTTTGTACGAGTGAAATGTCCAACTAACTATAACTGTCCCTAAAACCTATGGTTTTTTCAGTGAATTTCAAAGGTTTTTAAATGCTAATTTCTAACTATAACGTGCCTGAAACCTATGATTTTTTAAGTGAATTTCAAAGGTTTTTTAAATGCTAGTTTCTAACTATGCCTACAGAGGTAGGACATGTGAAGAAAGAAGAAAAAACGCACAGAAAGAAGCAAAAGATGTGCAGAAAGAACCAACAGAGGAGCAGAAAGAGGCCTTGTTGCAAAATCATCCTGTGCCCACAACTTTTTCAGACGGGTACTGGTGGTAACTGACTCTGACTAACCAGAGCCAGTGCTATGCTAAAAGACACTTAGAATACAGTGAAAACACCTACATACACTAGGGAACACTATGCGTTGGGGTACCCCTGTGATTAGCATGACCTCCTCTGCAAGTCCCTAGTACATAATAGGGCAGGGGATTAAAACTACCTCTTAAAACGCGCTACAGGGCGCGTTTGCACAGTGGTGAAGGGAGGGGGGCCTGAGGTGACATGTGTGCAAACGCACCCCGTGGTGCGTTTTAAGTTGCGAGATTAAGTCCCCTTGAATTCTGAGGGTCCCTGGGGCCCAACTAGCCCCCAGGTACCTACAGTTAGGACCACAGAGCTGAGTTGCAGAGAGGCGTTCCGAGGCCACGCACCTTTTTCACCTCTCTGCAACGCAACTCTGTTGTGCTTACTGAAGGTACCTGGTGGGCTAGTTGGCCCCCAGGGTCCCTCAGGATTCAAAGGGAATTAATTCCCCAACTTAAAACGCACCACAGGGCGTGTTTGCGCACATGTCACCTGAGGCCCCGCCCCTCCCTTCACCACTGTGCAAACGCGCCCCGTGGTGCGTTTTAAGTTGGGGGATTAGGTCACCTTGAATCCTGAGGGTCCCTGGGGCCCAACTAGCCCACTAGGTACTTCCAGTAAGCACCACAGGCCTGCGTTGCAACGCCTGTAACAAATTGTGCAGTTGTGTTTAGGTAGTGAAGAGGGTCGTGCTGGGGGTAGTGTTTTAGGGTTTAGGGTAGTGCAGTGGTGTTTGTGTAGTGTAGGGGGTCATGCTGGGGGTAGATTTAGGGTTTAGGGTAGTGCAGTGGTGTTTGGGTAGTGTAGGGAGTCGTGCTGGGGGAGTGTTTTAGGGTTTAGGGTAGTGCAGTGGTGTTTGGGTAGTGTAGGGGGTCGTGCTGGGGGTAGTGTTTTAGGGTTTAGGGTAGTGCAGTGGTGTTTGGGTAGTGTAGGGGGTCGTGCTGGGGGTAGTGATTTAGGGTAGTGCAGTGGTGTTTGGGTAGTGTAGGGGGTACTGCTGGGGGTAGTGTTTTAGGGTTTAGGTTAGTGCAGTGGTGTTTGGGTAGTGTAGGGGTACTGCTGGGGGTAGTGTTTTAGGGTTTAGGGTAGTGCAGTGGTGTTTGTGTAGTGTAGGGGGTAGTGTTTTAGGTTTTAGGGTAGTGCAGTGGTGTTTGTGTAGTGTAGGAGATCGTGTTTTAGGGTTTAGGGTAGTGCAGTGGTCTTTGGGTAGTGTAGGGAGTCGTGCGGGGGTAGTGTTTTAGGGTTTAGGGTAGTGTAGGGGTTCATGCGGGGGGTAGTGTTTTAGGGATTAGGGTAGTGAATTGGTGTTTGGGTAGTGTAGGGGGTCATGCGGGGGTAGTGTTTTAGGGTTTAGGGCAGTGCAGTGGTGTTTGGGTAGTGTAGGGGGTCGTGCTGGGGGAGTGTTTTAGGGTTTAGGGCAGTGCAGTAGTGTTCGGGTAGTATAGGGGGTCATGCTGGGGGAGTGTTTTAGGGTTTAGGGCAGTGCAGTGGTGTTCGGGTAGTGTAGGGGTCGTGCTGGGGGAGTGTTTGAGGGTTTAGGGCAGTGCAGTCGTGTTCGGGTAGTGTAGGGGTTGTGCTGGGGGTAGTATTTTAGGGTTTAGGGTAGTGCAGTGGTGTTCGGGTAGTGTAGGGGGTCGTGCTGGGGGTAGTGTTCTAGGGTTTAGGGCAGTGCAGTGGTGTTTGGACAGTGTAGGGGGTAATGCTGGGGGTGGTGTTTTAGGGTTTAGGGCAGTGCAGTGGTGTTCGGGCAGTGTAGGGGGTCGTGCTGGGGTTGGTGTTTCAGGGTTTAGGGCAGTGCAGTGGTGTTCGGGCAGTGTAGGGGGTGGTGTTTCAGGGTTTAGGGCAGTGCAGTGGTGTTCGGGCAGTGTAGGGGGTCGTGCAGGGGGTGCTGTTTCAGGGTTTAGGGCAGTGGTGTTCGGGCAGTGTAGGGGTCGTGCTGGGGGTGGTGTTTCAGGGTTTGGGGCAGTGCAGTGGTTTTCGAGCAGTAAAGGGGGTCGTGCTGGGGGTGGTGTTTCAGGGTTTAGGGCAGTGCAGTGGTGTTTGGGCAGTGTAGGGGGCGGTGCAGGGGGTGGTGTTTCAGGGTTTAGGGCAGTGCAGTGGTGTTCGGGCAGTGTAGGGGGTGCTGCAGGGGGTGGTGTTTCAGGGTTTAGGGCAGTACAGTGGTGTTCGGGCAGTGTAGGGGGTCGTGCTGGGGCTGGTGTTTCAGGGTTTAGGGCAGTGCAGTGGTGTTCGGGCAGTGTAGGGGGTTGTGCTGGGGCTGGTGTTTCAGGGTTTAGGGCAGTGCAGTGGTGTTCGGGCAGTGTAGGTGGTCGTGCTGGGGCTGGTGTTTCAGGGTTTAGGGCAGTGCAGTGGTGTTCGGGCAGTGTAGGGGGTCATGCTGGGGCTGGTGTTTCAGGGTTTAGGGCAGTGCAGTGGTGTTCGGGCAGTGTAGGGGGTCTTGCTGGGGCTGGTGTTTCAGAGTCTAGGGCAGTGCAGTGGTGTTTGGGCAGTGTAGGGGGTCTTGCTGGGGCTGGTGTTTCAGGGTTTAGGGCAGTGCAGTGGTGTTTGGGCAGTGTAGGGGGTCGTGCTGGGGGTGGTGTTTCAGGGTTTAGGGCAGTGCAGTGGTGTTTGGGCAGTGTAGGGGGTCATGCTGGGGCTAGTGTTTCAGGATTTAGGGCAGAGCAATGGTGTTCAGGCAGTGTAGGGGGTTTTGCTGGAGGTGGTGTTTCAGGTTTTAGGGCAGTGCAGTGGTGTTCGTGCAGTGTAGGGGGTGGTGTTTCAGGGTTTAGGGCAGTGGTGTTGAGGCAGTGTAGGGGGTCTTGCTGGGGTTGATGTTTCAGGGTTTAGGGCAGTGCAGTGGTGTTCGGGCAGTGTAGGGGGTCGTGCTGGGGGTGGTGTTTCAGGGTTTAGGGCAGTGCAGTGGTGTTCCGTCAGTGTAGGAGGTCATGCAGGGGGTGGTGTTTCAGGGTTTAGGGCAGTGCAGTGGTGTTCGGGCAGTGTAGGGGGTCGTGCTGGGGGTGGTGTTTCAGGGTTTAGGGCAGTGCAGTGGTGTTCGGGCAGTGTAGGGTGTCTTGCTGAGGGGTGGTGTTTCAGGGTTTAGGGCAGTGCAGTGGTGTTCGGGCAGTGTAGGGGGTCGTGCAGGGGGTGGTGTTTCAGGGTTTAGGGCAGTGCAGTGGTGTTTGGGCACTGTAGGGGGTCGTGCAGGGGGTGGTGTTTCAGGGTTTAGGGCAGTGCAGTGGTGTTCGGCCAGTGTAGGTGGTCTTGCTGGGGGTGGTGTTTCAGGCTTTAGTGCAGTGGTGTTCGGGCAGTGTAGGGGGTCTTGCTGGGGGTGGTGTTTCAGGGTTTAGGGCAGTGCAGTGGTGTTCGGGCAGTGTAGGGGGTCTTGCTGGGGCTGGTGTTTCAGGGTTTAGGGCAGTGCAGTGGTGTTCGGGCAGTGTAGGGGGTCGTGCTGGGGCTGGTGTTTGAGGGTTTAGGGTAGTGCAGTGGTGTTCGGGCAGTGTAGGGGGTCGTGCTGGGGCTGGTGTTTCAGGGTTTAGGGCAGTGCAGTAGTTTTCGGGCAGTGTAGGCGATCGTGCTGGGGCTGGTGTTTCAGGGTTTAGGGCAGTGCAGTGGTGTTCGGGCAGTGTACGGGGTTGTGCTGGGGCTGGTGTTTCAGGGTTTAGGGCAGTGCAGTGGTGTTCGGGCAGTGTAGGGGGTCGTGCTGGGGGTGGTGTTTCAGGGTTTAGGGCAGTGCAGAGGTGTTCGGGCAGTGTAGGGGGTCGTGCTGGGGCTGGTGTTTCATGGTTTAGGGCAGTGCAGTGGTGTTCGGGCAGTGTAGGGGGTCGTGCTGGGGGTGGTGTTTCAGGGTTTAGGGCAGGGCAGTGGTGTTCGGGCAGTGTAGGGGGTCATGCTGGGGGTGGTGTTTCAGGGTTTAGGGCAGTGCAGTGGTGTACGGGCAGTGTAGGGGGTCTTGCTGGGGGTGGTGTTTCAGGGTTTAGGGCAGAGGTGTTCGGGCAGTGTAGGGGGTTTTGCTGGGGGTAGTGTTTCGGGGTTTAGGGCAGTGCAGTGGTGTTCGTGCAGTGTAGGGGGTCGTGCTGGGGGTGGTGTTTCAGGGTTTAGGGCAGTGCAGTAGTGTTCGGGCAGTGTAGGGGATCGTGCAGGGGGTGGTGTTTCAGGGTTTAGGGCAGTGCAGTGGTGTTCGGGCAGTGTAGGGGGTCGTGCTGGGGGTGGTGTTTCAGGGTTTAGGGCAGTGGTGTTCGGGCAGTGTAGGGGGTCGTGCTGGGGGTGGTGTTTCAGGGTTTAGGGCAGTGGTGTTCGGGCAGTGTAGGGGGTCTTGCTGGGGGTGATGTTTCAGGGTTTAGGGCAGTGCAGTGGTGTTCGGGCAGTGTAGGAGGTCTTGCTGGGGGTAGTGTTTCAGGGTTTAGGGCAGTGCAGTGGTGTTCGGGCAGTGTAGGGGTCATGCTGGGGGTAGTGTTTCAGGGTTTGGGGCAGTGCAGTGGTGTTCGGGCAGTGTAGGGGGTCGTGAAGGGGGTGGTGTTTCAGGGTTTAGGGCAGTGCAGTGGTGTTCGGGCAGTTTAGGGGGTCGTACTAGGGTATGTGTTTCAGGGTTTAGGGCAGTGCAGTGGTGTTCGGGCAGTGTAGGGGGTCGTGCAGGGGCTGGTGTTTCAGGGTTTAGGGCAGTGCAGTGGTGTTCGGGCAGTGTAGGGTGTCGTGCTGGGGGTAGTGTTTTAGGGTTTAGGGTAGTGCAGTGGTGTTTGTGTAGTGTAGGGGTCATGTTTTAGGGTAGTGCAGTGGTGTTTGGGTAGTGTAGGGGGTCGTGCTGGGGGTAGTGTTTTAGGATTTAGGTTAGTGCAGTGGTGTTTGGGTAGTGTAGGGGGTCGTGCTGGGGGTAGTGTTTTAGGGTTTAAGGTAGTGCAGTGGTGTTTGTGTAGTGTAGGGGGTCGTGCTGGGGGTAGTGTTTTAGGGTTTAGGGTAGTGCAGTGGTGCTTGTGTAGTGTAGGGGTTCGTGCTGGGGGTAGTGTTTTAGGGTTTAGGGTAGTGCAGTGGTGTTTGTGTAGTATAGGGGGTCATGTTTTAGGATATTGCAGTGGTGTTTGGGTAGTGTAGGGGTCGTGCTGGGGGTAGTGTTTTAGGATTTAGGTTAGTGCAGTGGTGTTGGGGTAGTGTTTTAGGGTTTAGGGTAGTGCAGTGGTGTTTGTGTAGTGTAGGGGGTCATGCTGGGGGTAGTGTTTTAGGGTTTAGGATAGTGCAGTGGTGCTTGTGTAGTGTAGGGGGTCGTGCTGGGGTAGTGTTTTAGGGTTTAGGGTAGTGCAGTGGTGTTTTTGTAGTGTAGGGGGTCATGTTTCAAGATGCAACGCTCCAATACCTGACCAGTCTCCACTACATAAAACTGCAAAAAAACTAAAAATAAAAAGTGTTTTGCACACTTTTGTCATTGGGCTATATGTGGGCTACATCTGGGTAATATGTGTGCTACATTTGGGCTCTTTTTTCACTGGTGGCCATCTTGGAAGACTTCTTTGTTATGAAGTTTCCTAATTTCCTCATTTACTGCAGTCTCCTCAGTAGGAAATGCTTTCAGTTTTTACTTTGATTCCATCAAGAAGGCATTCAGATGTGTCACACATTTGCCATAAATTCAGAATGTTATTACTCTAGTTGTTCATTAGATCACTGTAGTAAAGCTACTGCTCACCAAGGAGTTAACTGGAAGTCTACTGCTGGTATTGAAAGTGATTGTTTCAGTCTGCATGTCAGAATTTTCTAATGAAATAGAAGAGGATTTGAGATCTCACTTAAAACATGCACTAAATTTTCTTTTTGCAGCACTAACCATAATTTCTATGGCAAAATGAACCCCCTCATTTTGTTCCTTTTTAAATTAAATGTTTTAAGTGTTACAAGTTTATTCCAATCAAGATGGCTTCAGGTGTGCCATACTTTTGTCATAAGTAAGGCTGTTAGCACTCTAGTTGTTCTTTAGAACACTCTGGGAAGCTGCAGTAGAACACAAAGGCATCAACTGACAGGCTGCTCCTGTTGAAATATAACAGGAAGATATTTGAGATCTCACTTAAAACATGTCGTAATTTTTCTTTCTACAGCACTAACCATAATTTCTATGGCAAAATGAACCCCCTCATTTTGTTTCTTTTTAAATTAAATGTTTTAAGTGTTACCAGTTTATTCCAATCAAGATGGCTTCAGGTGTGCCATACTTTTGTCATAAGTAAGACTGTTAGCGCTCTAGTTGTTCTTTAGAACACTCTGGGAAGCTGCAGTAGAACACAAAGGCATCAACTGACAGGCTGCTCCTGTTGAAATATAACAGGAAGATATTTGAGATCACACTTGAAACATGTCCTAATTTTTCTTTCTACAGCACTAACCATAATTTCTATGACAAAATGAACCCCATCATTTTGTTCCTTTTTAAATTAAATGTTTTAAGTGTTACCAGTTTATTCCAATCAAGATGGCTTCAGGCTTGCCATACCTTTGTCATAAGTAAGGCTGTTAGCACTCTAGTTGTTCTTTAGAACACTCTGGGAAGCTGCAGTAGAACACAAAGGAATCAACTGACAGTCTCTGCCCTTGTTGGATGTACATGTTTTACTGAGAATGTCAGACTTCATTCTCACATGACTGAGAAAGATAATGTGAATTTACAGAAAATATGCTCTCATTTTAGCTTCTGGAGCACCTTCCAAAACTGTATGGGACAAGCATGTGAAAATAGTTTTCTCTCAAACATGATTCATGATATCCCAGCAGAAGGTTTTTCACAGGGTAAAATCACCTTAGAACACACCACAATTCCTGAAATTAGTATGGTACCATCAACAAATGAATTCTAATGTAACTAAAGTCTGTTATCACCCTTTATAGTTCTCCTTTTGGTAACCCTCAAAATCTTCGATTCACTACAATGCATTTCAATGGGGTACTATCATTTATATTGGTCCCAAGATGGCTGCCAGCAATTCCAGGATGAAGTGCTGACAGCCAATCAGATCTCACGATGACATGTGTGGTTAGGCTCCGCCCAGATATATATGTGTTTTTACTTTTGATTTTCTCAGCAACTACTGAATGGATTTACACCATTTAACAAAAAGGGTTCTTTTTGAACCAAGAACTACCTCTTTGCCAAATTTGGTGTAATTCCGTTCAGCAGTTCGGGCTGTAGCCTTGCATAAAGTTTCCTATGGGAAATTGATTTTTTGACTCTTATTTTTTAATTTCTCCGCAACTACTGAACGGATTTACACCATTTAACAAAAGGGTTCTTTCTGAACCAAGAACTACCTCTTTGCCAAATTTGGTGTAATTCCGTTCAGCAGTTCGGGCTGTAGCCGTGTCTAAAGTTTCCTATGGGAAAATGAATGGGGAAAACACGTTTTGGGACCCCCTTTTTCTCGGCCCCCGCTTGACGAATCACCCTGAGACTTTCAGGGTAGGAGCGGACCGGAGCGGGCCATAAAGTTTGAAAATTTCGCGAAGATTCGTCAACCAACGCAAGAGTTATTTCAAATAGAATGTCGCGGATTTCCTATGGAAAATAGGTCCTAACTATAACTATCTACTGGCGACCGCCAGTAGATAATATATATATATATATATATATATATATATATATATATATATATCACAGACACATATATATATATATATATATATATATATATATATATATATATATACACACACACCCCTATACTCACTATTAATGTTATAAAATCCCTTTCCACCCAAAAACCTATACCTACCCTAAACTCTATGAATTCCCTTTCCACCCAAAAACCCACACCCACCCTAAACCCTAAAAATACCCTTGCAATCCAAAAAACCCTTACCTACCCTGAACCCTAAAATTACCCTTGTCACCCAAAACCCACACCCACCCTAAAATTACCCTTGCCACCCAAAAACACATACCCACCCTTAACCCTAAAAATACACTTGCCACCCAAAAACCCATACCCACCCTAGAATTACCCTTGCCACTGAAAAACCCATGCCCACCCAAAACTTAAAAAATACCTTTGCCACCCAAAAACCCATACCCACCCTAAATCCTAAAATTACCCTTTCCACCCAAATCCCATACCCACCCTAAACCGTAAAAATACCCTTGCCACCCAAAAACCCTTGCCACCCTAAACCCTAAAATTACCCTTGCCCCCCATGCCCACCCAAAAGCTTAAAAAGTAGCCTTGCCACCCAAAAACCCATACCACCCTAAAACCTAAAATTACCCTTGCCACCCAAAAACCATACCCACCCTAAACACAAAAAATAACCTTGCCACCCAAAAAACCCTACCCACTGCCCTAAAATTACCCTTGTCACCCAAAAACCCATACCCACCCAAAACCCTAAAATTACCCTTGACACCCAAAAACCCACACCCACCCTAAACCCTAAAAATACCCTTGCCACCCAAAAACCCATACTCACACTAAACCCTTAAAAATACACTTGCAACCCTATATATATATATATATATATATATATATATATATATATATATATATATATATATATGACACGTAATACTTACCTTTAATACTTACCAAAATACTTACATTTTAATGTAATTTTTCTTACTACGAGTATGCCTTTACCTTTAATGCATTTACAACAAAATTCAAACACGTTTTCACATAATAAACACTATTTTTGAAAACGGTTTCCTAAACTTATTTTGTTAAAAAAACAAAAATCCACTCTACAAAACCATATAAAATACGGCCATCCACCATTTTATCAATAGTAATACCTCTGTCATATACAATCCAAGAGTGCCATCTACTGGCCTTAAACTTCATAATATTATAGGTTGTTGTTAAGACTTGGTAGTTGTAAATGCATTCGTGGTTAAAAGACTTGTGATTCAGGTTCAGGCAGTTCTTAAGGAGTCGCGGTTCAGGTCCTTTGTTGTCAAGGAGTCGTTGTAAAGGCCGTTTCCCAACTAAGGTTGTATGATGGAACAACGACCACTTGAACAGCTACAGTCTAAACAACGACTCCTTAACCACTACTTAGTTGTAGTGGTTAAGGAGTCCTTGTTTAGACTGTAGTTGTTCAAGTGGTCGTTGTTCCATCATACAACCTTAGTTGTAGTTGTAAATGCATTCGTGGTTAAAAGACTTGTGATTCAGGTTCAGGTAGTTGTTAAGGAGTCGTGGTTCAGGTCCTTCATTGTCAAGGAGTCGTTGTAAAGGCCGTTTCCCAACTAATCCATGAGGTGGATGGATGCTGATTTAGATGTCTAAGTCACCAGATCTGGGTTGAGGAGGAGACATCAGCAAGGTGCAGGTGGGTATGACTAGCCATACATATCCCTTCATAGGATCATTTTTAATACATTTCTGAATATGAGAAAGCCAGTTCCTCTCTTAGATGTGATAAGATGCATATCCTGACAGGTGAACCTTACATTTGACGTCCCTCCAAATTTCTCACATCATAACGGTTGAATGGGGGCAGTAAGTTGGGGTTTGTAGATCTTAATCTTCTAGATGAAAGTTATGCGATGAACAGTTTAGCCAAGCAATCAGGTGAACATCCATGTAAAGTTTTATGAATGATATATAGGATTTTCATCCACTGGGATCCTGTGGATGCACTTCAGAAAATGCATGATTTTGTGGTAGTGATTCAGATGAAGTTGAAGATAAGGATCATGAATCTATGGGGCATATTAGCAAGAAGAGGCGATAATCATCGCTAACCTTTCTTAGCGTGATTTTTTTTATCGCCGGCTATCGCTGGAATATATCGCCACGCTAACGCTGTATTAGCAACGATTAGCGCTATGGCGATGAATATTCCAGCGATAGCGGGGAAATGGGCCAACATCGCTGAAAAACCAGCGATGTTGCATGGAGAAGGGAGAACACCTTGCTGATACGACCCTGTGGTCGTATCAGCATAATCCACCCCCCATGTTAGGTATGGCTAACACCTGCTAATTGCAGGTGTTAAATAAATGGCGATGACCCCGGTTAGCGCGACTTTTCACGTCGCTAACTGGGGCCAAGGCCACCTTGCTAATAGGCGATAGGCCTGTTAGCGAGTGTTTCCCAGGTTTGTTCGTCGGAACGCCCACTTTGCATGTCATTAGCGATAAATATCGCTGACATGCAAAGCGGTAAAAAAACGGGCGCTAATGCCCGCAAACTGTCGTTAACTGCTGTTAGAGACAGTTTGCTGATAGGGCGATATAAATATCGCCGCTTTAGCGTCAAAAAGTGCCGCTAAAGCGGCGATAGTGCCCTTGCTAATATGCCCCTCTATTCTTTGGTGTTTACAGATTTATTAGATACAGAGGCAAATACAAGGATACATTATGGCAATTTTCTGAAACTGAAAGAGGTAAAGGGCTGGAAGACCACCTCTTAGCAGACACAAAATGTGGAAGTTACATTTGAAGACAGCATTTACTTGCACTTTGTAGAAAAGGTCACTATGGAATATTATATCTAAATTGCAGCTTTTACCACTGGTTATGGGAGATAGCCAATGCATCTGGGCAGAGGGAAAGGCAGGCATGATTAGCCATGTGGGATTACCATTTTTTCTGCATCCAACAGTATCTTGGGACTGGAAGTGTCATAATTTTGTTATGTTTCCTGAGTACTCTTCAATCTTATAAAGGAGGAGTTTGCCATTGCCATACATGTTATATGCTATATTATAGGGGTGTAGAAATGTTGTGTGACGGTTCATGTACATGTTGAATAGTGTGTTCTTTTTTTACTCAACACTTTATGTAATTATATCTAGAAGAGAATGGACCAGGGTTAATCTGATGGTACAGACTTTTAAGAACAACATAGACCAGAATAGCACAGTTGTATTAATGTCTAATGAATGTTTCAGAATATTGAGAAGTAATAGGTGGTCACTGATGTCAAATGGTGCAGATAGGTCAAGAAGAACCAGGATGTACCATGATCCCCAGTAATTAGTTTAATTAATTCGTCCCCCATGAGATCTGAGGCCTGAGTGAAAGTCTCAAAGAAGGCTGTTAAACCCATGTGAGAAGAGAGCTCATTGGCGACAAATGTTTTAAGTGGCCACAGCTGCAAAGCATGGGCCAGAGATTGATTTGTAATTCAAGAGATTGTCATGGTCCATGAAACATTACTTTTGGAAGGGAGAGATGATACAGTGCTTGATGTGGTTCAGGGATGAGTCATTGGTTAGGCCGGTGTTAATTAGCCTTGTTGAGAGTGGCAGATATACAGAGAGCCCCAAGCTGACAACTTTACCATTCCATCCATCCTAAGATGAGAATGGCTTCACAAATTTTTTTATTTCGTTCTCTGTGGCTGGTATAATACAAGAGCTTTTCTATAACAAGCTAAATAAAATTATGCGATTTGCAACTCTTTACCTGGTCCTCAGGCTGCTGTTTCCTTTATGGATATTGAGTCATTAGAATCGGGTTTCAGTAGAATTAGAAGTGGTGTTATTATAATTACAGAAAGTGTTGGACATGATGGTGCTGGTGGAAGTGAAACTTACTGCACCAACTCCATAATGCATTGCGTTTTATATATAAATCACTAATTTATGTTTAAAATATAATTATGTTTTGTATTAATTTAAGGGCATTTATTGGCAGTCTACATTGTTTATTTTTTTATCAAATATGGAATCATTCTTATGCCTCAGAAGTAAACTGGTAGTTATGCACTGAATGCTTTATGAATACAAAGACAGAACCAACTTCAATGAACAGAACATCAATGCAATGTCAAACTATTGTAATCTTTGAAGCAATAGAATACCATTAGATAGTTTCATAATAATGGCATACCTGCAAGTAAATATGATGTGATAAGATCTGCTAAATGGTAATTGTACTACCCATTTTTGTTTTTGCTTTCTTAGTTGGCTTCCGCACATTCAGCCCACACAAGTTTGGGCTCACAATCTCAGACCCTTCTGAATACATCTCACATAGCAAAAGTTGGGGCCCCAGGGCTGTGTGAATGGGAAACAGTACACAGAAATGAGAAAGAATGGACTCATAGTTAAAGTTTATGTTAATTATTTGGCCACTGTAAGCTCATCTGTCTTCCAAATCACGTTTCTTATTGATGATAACTCTGGAAAAACATATTTCAGTAAAACGTCATAGTAATGTGGGCTAAATATCTTCAGCAGTCAGATTTACTAACACTTTGTTCCATATTTACACCAAAAAAAGTGATGCAAATCTGGTGAAAAGTGTTTTGATGTGATTTACTTTTCAGTGCAAATCAAAATTTGCATAGGAAAGCTGCCAAAATAACGCAAAGTAGAACTATGCACTAGTTGGTGCTACCTTGCATCAAGAGAGTGTACCATGGTTGGTACATCGACATTTCCATGCAACCCCTCATGTGTTTTGCCTAAATACCCTTTCTATTTAAATTGGCAGATAGGTATTGGTGCCAAACAAATTACACCTTCCCAGAGCAGAAATAACCGTGGAACAACTTTTAAAAGTCTCTAAATTTTTCCAGATTTGCATGTCAGCTGCACTTTAAGTTACCTTTACCATTTAGTCTTTACTATGGAATACCATTACTATGCACATTTTAAATGTGAATGCAGCTGTAACACAAGTCATTACAACCCATTCCTTAACAACACAAGTCATTATAATGCAAAAAAGGAAGGTGTTGGTAAGGGATTTCTAAGAGTTCAGGGATGTTATGTTATGTTCTGTTACTGCAACTTGTAAAGCGCGACAGCTGCCCCAGCAAAGAGGCGTCCCGGCGCTGACAGCGAAGCAACAGACAAGTTCAAAAGGAGCAGAGAGAGCAGGCCTACAGTGGAGGAAAGAGGTGTGTTTTAATTGCCTTCCTAAATTCCAGGTAGTTATTGAGGCCGCGTATGTGAGCGGGTAGCGAGTTCCAGAGGATAGCCGCCCTGCTACGGAAAGAGCGTCCCCCAGCACGAGCACTCCTTACCCGGGGGACCACCACTAGGTGTTGCCCCAGGGAACGAAGTTGGCGTGGGGGTACGTATGGCACAAGCAGGTTGGCCAGGATACCAGGGGTGGCATGTTTCAGGGCCTTAAAGGCTATACAGAGAGCCTTGAACTCAATTCGCCTGGCCACAGGCAACCAGTGGAGTCAGCGAATGGCGTCTGTCATAGAACACGCTCTGCGCAGACCGAGAAGGGTTCTTGCAGCCGCGTTTTGTGCCCTCTGTAACCTAAGAATTTCTGCCTTATTAGACCCCAAATACAACGAGCAGGCATAGTCCAATCTTGACATTATCGAGGCCTGAATAATGACCTGCCGTGTAGGTGCATCAAAAAAGCCCAGTAGGGGTCTGAGCCCCCGCAATATCCCAAAGCAGGTCCCTGCCACCTTCTTAGTTTGTACTTGGAAGCTGAGGGATGAGTCCACCCATACCCCCAGATTCTTAACTACCTGCTTGGGAGGAGGGGCGCTACCGAGGCTCTCGGGCCACCAGAGTTCACTCCACTGACCATGGTCCTTCCCCACCAGCAGCACCTCCGATTTGCTGGCATTCAGCTGGAGACAGTTGGTGGTCATCCACTCGGCGACTGCCGCAAGATCGCTCCGGAACTTAAGGGCGTCCTGCTTAGAGTCGTTCGAGAGCGCCACCACCAACTGTGTGTCGTCGGCGTAGGAGACCATAGTCAGCCCTCTGCTCTTGGCTACCGCTGCCAGGGGTTGGACGTAAAGATTGAATAGCAGAGGGCTCAGAGAGGAGCCCTGCGGAACCCCTTGTTTGATGGAATGAATACCCGATATAAAAGGGGTGCTGACACCTCGAATGACCTCTCAGCAAGGAACGAGGAAAGCCACTCCAAGGCCGAGCCTACAATTCCAGCCTCCTCCAGGCGTCATAACAGAATGGCGTGGGACACTGTGTTAAACGCGGCACTGAGATCCAATAAAATCAGTGCCGACGTGTGCCCAGCATCCAGTGCTGTCCAAAGATGTTCAGTCACAGCCAGGAGAGCAGACTCCGTGCTGTGGCCTGGGCGGAAGCCATTCTGGGAGGGATCGAGAGTGTTGTTAGTGGTCAGGAAGTCCGTGATGGGCAGAGGAAAAGGGTAGTAAGGATATTATTTTAAGGAGTTTAGGTTTATTTTCAAGTTTTAAAAAAAATTGTATTTCTATTTTAACTGCACATGCACACTGTTGAATTCCAGGGTTGTAGGGGGTGGGGGAGAGTGCTACATTTAGGGTGCTTATTTTTTAGGTGTGGAAATTTATTTCTTTTAGAGGCTTGGGCATTTTCTTTTACAATTTTATTTATATTTTACCAGTGCATGCACAGTGTTAGAGGTTTTAGGGGATTGGAATAGAGAGTGTATGAATTTTAGGGTGCTTATTTTTTCCGTTGTGGATATTTATTTTATAGGACTGTGTTAAAATGTATTTAAACCTAAAATAACACATTAAATATTGTAATACTTATAGTATCATTGGCAAATATTAAGCAGACACTAACTTTTTAAAAACAATTATTTATTTAATACATTTATACAAAAAGTAATGTAGCTTTAAAAATAATTGAAAATATATGTTATTGTACTACAAAATATAACTTTATTTAAAAAAGTATTTATAATCTGCAACAATTGTTTAACATTTTTTTTCAACATTCATTCATTCTGCAGGGTGAAATAGTCCTTTCTTAGATTTTACCAGAGCCATTTTTTTTACGAAAAAAACCATAAGGTAAGAGTTTTTTTTGCAGCACCATAAGGTAAGAGTTTTTTTTGCATATGTACATTAATAAGGGTCCAGTTATTGTAAAGAGAGTTTAAAGGAGGTTAGATTGCTTAAAGGTTGTTTAAATAATTTAGATTTTGTGTTGTTTTTGCATGATCAATTTGATTGTTTTCCACATGTAGGTTGCCAGAGTACATTGCTGCCAGGACATTCATTTTTTGCTGTGTATTTTTCCCTTTACTGTGTTTTTAAGATGATATTACTAACTATTGGAGAGTGTGTGATTTTTTTTTTTAAATGCATGCAAATGTTTGGGTTTTTTCAAGTTCAATTGGAACAAGGGCTGTAGCATATTGAACAAAGTTAAAAGCCTTTATCAAAGTTTACGGACGGGCCCACTGTATAGTGCGAAATGACTTACAATTGTAACAAATCACTAATATGGTTACATCTTGCTCGGATTTGAAAGTCACTGTGGTCCAGAAATAGGAGCTCGGTCTGTTGTGCAGCGTGATCCAAGTCAGTCAGTCAATTCAGAAACTTTGATACTGGTTTTTCACTTTGTTCAATATACTACCGCACTTGTTCACTTTGGAACAATTCCAGCAGACAGACCAATTCAGGAGACCATGTCTCCTCAACATTTGACAACAACACGAGAAAAACAGTCCCATTTTCCATTAGACTTGAAAAAGCCCCATGCCTACGCACCCCACAAGGGGCAAAACACGTGTTGGCTGGGTCAATGTCTTAAAATACGCTGCATCAAAAAAATGTATTCTTTTTCAAAACAAATTATTATAATTGTAATCTGGCCCAATCTTATTTCAGAGATTTATCTCACTGAGAACCTTTTGCAGCATTGTAAACTGTCTACTCCATCTACTTCAAACTGTTTATTACAACTGTGGATTTTGGGGTATTACCCTCATTTAGGAAAAAGTCCCATTCAGGTACTTGGCCATTTTAGGATTGCATAGTCATGGGTTTCTACCCATTCCTGCCTCTCTGATTTTATATTGCATTAATCTCTGACATGTTATGTTTCATCAGCTTTTTACCTCATTATTCACTGTAGTACTTTGCTTAATAACAATAATATAATATTGTTTAAAATATTTATTTGTGTTCTCTTCCTTTTTCCTGTTAAAAAAGATAGTTAACATTTTGCTTACTTTTTCGCTTATTTTTCCTTTATGTAATGGCTGATTTTTTTAAATTTTTGATAGTTCCACTGTGAATTAATTTTGGTTATTGTTGGAGGAAAAAACATTTTTATTACTTCAGCAGTTAATTAAAGATATTGCCACCGTTTTCTTACATTAAATTTAGAAAGAGAGGGGTTTTACCTTGATTCATCCTTTGTGCTGTATTTTCTTGATGCTGTTCTTTGGATTTTAAGCTATTAATCAACACTTCCAGTAGATTTCAATAATTTTGATTTAATGGCTATAAGAATCTTACAAAATTCTGGAAGTGGTAAAATTAATTCACATAGTGGTACATTCCTATGCATTGTAAAGTCATGCAGGGTAAAACAAATGTGTTGTAAGGTACCATGAAGTAATGATTTGCACTGTAATTACTAATATTCATGCTGCACTCTACAGCACAAAACCTATGCGTGACAGAATGCACACACCCTTAAACTACCATGAAATGGTTTGTGGGTTGGTGCATGGCAGCCTAAAGTGTACCATATCATAGTAGATAGTTTGCTGTTTTTTCTCACCCTTTGACACAACTCAGTGCAGAAACGTTGGCTGTTGCAATGCATTGATCGAAATCTTAGTACATCTGTCCCCTTGATGCTATGTAGGTGGAAGGAAATTCCTCATGCAGAGGAAAAGTTGAAAATAACAAGCTCCTATTGCTAACATTTGTATCAAGAAGAAAAGAAAAAAAGAAATAGGGACTCCTTTCTTTTCCAGAGGTGGTAATTCTTGACAACTGCTTAAAATCCATGGGATACTCATTGTCCACCCTCGTACAAAGCTAGCCTTGTCATAGTGGTGGTAATTTGTGTTAACTTGTGGCTGTCAATGGGATGAACCTTTTTACCCAAATGCTGGCCCTTAAATAATGGTGGTATTTCATGCCAAACTATGGGTTTCAGTGGCATGACGACCTTACCTAGATGTATCATCATTTCATGGCTTAATATGCTGGAATCTTTAATGCCCCAAATGGACTTGGGAACTAGGCGGATGGACTCATTTTCAGACAGAAGTCAGTACCTTAAAAAGTGCTGTCTATTTTACTGCACATTTCTGCAAGGGGATCAGCATAAATTAGGTGGCTGACATCTTTGCTGTAAACCTGAAGACATAACCAGTGTTGAGCTGGTCTCATACCTTCATGTACCACTGCAACATCAGGAACCACAGTCACTTTCACACTGCCACCTTGGATTCTTTGGAAACTACTGAGTCAGGATAAGAATGTTTTTGGGGCTGTGAAATTGGAACAGGCTGGGGAAGTATTTATCAGTGAAAGAGATCACTGATGTTAAAGGGAAAACCTCTGTCCTTGTTACAGAATGAAAAAACTACCAGAGCATGTTGACTAGTGAGGCTTAAAATACGTGACTCAAAGTGGCAAATTGACAATTGGTTGTGGTGGATATTGTTAACCGCACATCCCATTAAATACAAGGACCTAGAATCAGGTAATCAGGGAACTACATATGAAAGGGTGCTACAAAAGCTGCAATTTTGCTACCTACAAAGCATAGACAATGTGAAGTTAAAAACTACACTTATTGAAACTAGAGAGTAGCATGACGCACACCAATTAAAATCCAAACTAATAATGGAAGTATGTAAACAAGCATCCATAGAAGATAAAGTAAATCAATTTTTCCTTTTATTGAAGTCCTGAGAAAATTGTATTTCAAATCTAACAAGTGTCCATAGCTGTTGTAGAAGCATGTATGGTACAGTGCATTTGTAGACAGCAATCAGCAATCAAGTACTGCGACCAGATGTAGAAGGAGTTGAAGACGTCTTAAAAAAATAGTTTGTGATCCTGTAACTAGATATATGTACAATGGTAGACTTCCTATAGGATATTGCAGTCAGCATGCATTTCATCACAGAGACTTTTTCAAGGTGCAGATGATAAGATGAGGTAGTATCTAAACAGAAATCATAGCCGAAAAGGTTTTTAAAGTATAGTCATTGGTAGTCAGCAATTCCAAGCAATTGTAGAGTGGACTTGCAGTAACAAAGTCACGACCATTGCCTTTTCCTGCTAGATTTCAATAAATGCCCTTTTATTAATAGACAATTGCCTACCTACCGCTACTTCTGAATTTATTATTAGACAATTGCCAATCTACCTCTTTGTACAACCTCTGAAGGCTAAGTTATGCCAGTTTAACTTGTACTTCCCTTTTCCAACACTTCCATTTAGACTGCCTCAATATTCAGGATCTTCCATTTTAAGCTTCCTACACTTCTTCTCTCCAGCCCTCACAATTAGTGCCCATGCATAAGGAAGATGCATAAGTGGTAGTTTGAAGAACCATTGTCATTGGGAATGAGCAAGTGAACACGGGTGAACCATTTATCTCTGCAGCTGCATTATGCACAGTGTATTTAGCGATGGCTGCCACAACGGCAGCTGCAATGGCAGGAAAATGAGGAGAAGCAAAGTATAGTGTCATAGGTTAGCAACTCAGGGCCTCATTTATGAGGCACCTTGTGCCACCAGAATGACACTTTTTGTGACGTTCCGTGGTGCAGGAGCCTGCTCCATATTTACGAGACAGCACTAAGCCACTTTTTTGGGCTTAATGCTGCTTCGTAAATATCATTCCCTTTAACGCAGTTTCCTGTGTTAATGGGGCATGCAATGGGTGTTACTGGGGGCGTTCCTAGCAACAATCAATGGCGTTTTGACACTGACCCAGATTTACAAGAAATTGTAACTCTGAGGCAACACCAAAAACTTAGGACTCCGCAGGGGAGGCGTAAGGGAGGCAAAACGAGGAGAAATATCTTTATTTCTCCTTGATTTTCCTTTTTCTATGTGTGCTGCATTCTGTACATTGTTGCAATTGTTTTTGTGTAAGAAGGTTTCTCTTCCTGCAAAAAAATAATCATCTCTGCAACGCAAGCACCCTTGCACCATGGTACAAAGGGGCCTGTGTTGGCACAGGGCAGCCCATTGTTTACCGGCGCCAGAGAAAAGAACAGGAATGCACCGTATCTGATAGATACGCCACATTCCTGCCCCTTTCTTTTGCCGTAGGGCAGCGCAGCAGGAAGGCCGGTGCACTTCCCTATGGCAATACCTCATAAATGAGACCCCCAATGTTATTCTAATTCCATCATTTCTTCCATTCGGTGGTGGGAGTAGGGTACTGACTCTTGTGGAGCATGTGACATCAGGTATTTATTAAGAGGGCCGGACTGTTAAGGGTGATGCTGACCTTGATCATGCTGGGCTTTCTGAGTCCTGTTATGCCCTTATGACTTCTTTTGGAGGACATTACTGATCTATGCCACAGGTAAGATGAGATGGGTGAAGGGATTGAATAGTTTAATGGGAACTCAGTAGCACACAGGGAACACAGGTAATCCCAACATGTGTTCAAATATCCTGTAGATTTGCCTGGATTTGTCAAGCAGTTACTGAGCCCTATCCATACTCGTCCTAATCTCCAATGTTGCCCCCTCCCCTAACCCTTTCCTCCTTGCTCATTGGTGCACTTCAAGGGTGACTAATAAAACAGATGTCAAGTTCCAGAGGTCCCTTACATTCTAGTTCTTGTAGTGATGATACTCCACATCTCTGAATGAACAGAAAAACCTGGAGGGGCAAAACACTTGGGTTCCTTCACTTCTGATGCTCAATAATTGAAATTCCCTGTGCTATAATTACATTAGTAAACCTTTTTGCCAAGGAGTTTTTTACATTGCAGCTCAGCCTTCCAGAAGTTGAAGACAGGAAGCTTACTACACACTGAAAGCTGCCAAGCTACCATGCATCAAGTTCAGCTGACAGGCAGACTATATTAGAAGGACTGTAAGTAGGAACATGGTCGGCAAGTCCCAAGCAACAAGACTGCCCTACTGGTAGTGAATTCGGCCCCCACTGTGTCGGCCCACCAAAACGCCTGGTGCCAGTTAGGCCAGTCCAGCCCTGATCAGGTCCTTCCACAGAAAAAGAAAAGTAAACACAACTTGTCTTTAATGGTCAAAGTTTCCAAACTGTCTCACTCGTTAGTGAGGAATGCTAGGCATAAGAAAGCCTGTAACTAATGTTACACATATAATGAAGATGATTTTATGAGTTTGGGTTATAATTTGCGCCTTGTGGTCGTTTGGTTTGTGGATGGCATGAACAAACAAGTCGACCAGAGCAATAAGGATACAACCATTTCATGGATGAACAACACATTTTAAACAAACCCGGAAAGAGTGCTGATAATGTGTCTGTGCTATGACAACTATTCGCACTTTAGAAGAATTTTGGAGACCACATTTAATATTTCGAGGAAGGGTGGAATATCGTGTAACACGGGCTGGCTTAGGAGGACTAAAAAAGTGAAAGTTAATAGAAAATTGAATTGAACCGGTAAATATAATTAATTAAATAAGTATGAGCTATAGTAGAGTTTATCCATGTTCTTTATAAGAGGAAAATTTGAACTTTGGGGCAGATGTTCAAAACGTTTGCGGACACAAATCCTTTGATTCAGAAAAAGGTTTTTGCTCATGTATCAAAGCCCATTTAGGAGTCCGTAATGTTTTACCAACTCCTAAAATAGGGTTGGAAACGGACACCAAATCCCAATTTTGAAGGTGCATCTAGTGGGTGATCCTCCCGAATTGTGATTCTTATCTATATATAAATGGTTTGTGACCAGAATTCGGGGCGCAGACCATGGAAATGCTACCAACTTCCAGGTAAGGGTGGTAACGTATTCACACAAGGGGCGGGGTTCCCTCTGGACCCCAAACTGTGATACAGCTTTCATGGTGAGCAGGCAATGGTACAGGGGGTCACTGCAAACACTTACTGAAATTTAAAAAAAAAAAGAAAAGTTTTTTTTTTAAGCAGCCCAGTTCCTTTAGGGAAATGTGGCTGCTTAAAAAAAGTTTTCTTTTTTTAAAAGCACTCACAACAATGGTAGTCTGCTGACCCTTGCAGGACACCATTCCTGTGATTTTGGCTAATCAGACATAGGTCGGTTCACAAAATAAGATTCTTGTGCCATATGTAGAAACAATTTTTGTGGTCGAGAATGGCTTTTTCTTAGGTACAAAGAATAAATTGCGACTCGGTAACACATCACCGGATCGCAATTTGGAATTGCACATACATACCGATTCAGAATTTGAAAGGGGCTTGTTATGGGCATCCCTTCCAAATACAGAATAACAGTGGTATGTATGAATATTTTACGACCAAATTACAGTCACCAAGCATCCATTTTTTACTGACTACTAAGAGGTAGCGGTAACCATTGGCAAATGGGAAGGGGTCCTCAAGGAACCCTTTGATAATGTAAGAAAAAAAAACTATTTCAGAGTAGGCAGTGGTCCCACGGGCCACTGCCTACTCTTAAGAAATTAAACTTCAAAGTTTCATTTTTTTCTTTTTAAATGCATCCTGGAAAATGGGATGCATTTAAAACAAAAGTTTGCTTTATTAAAAATCAATCACAGACATGGTGGTCTGCGGCCCCAGCAGACTACCATCCCTGTAATGGCTGCGATACCTGGGGGTTTGCAAATTGTGACCTACCCCATTAGTATTCATGAGGTAGGTCAATTTGCGACCCACTAGGAATCGCTATTTAAAAGATGTACGTTTTCTTACATCAGGGTTTGCAATTTCCTAATTGCTATTCAGTAAGAATCGCAATTAGGAAATTGCAATTCTAGATTTTGTACTTCTGGCCCCTATAGCAAAAAGACTGTTTGCAAATTGCGACTGCTTTTGAGACTAGAATATTAGTACATTAGGCCATTAATTTGTAAAATAATGTATGTTGCTTAACAGGCAGAAAATGCAACTACTGTACGTTTCCATGAAATTATGACATAATTGCAAATGGAAAGAGTGTGTGTGATTAACCTAAAGCTGTAAATGCGGATCAAGTACATCCACCTCCTAGTTCTTGCCATACGGGAAATTGAAAACATTCCCTTCTGTTGTTTACCTTATATTGCTGTTAGAAATAAATGTTCAGCACTATTTATGATGTGACCTAACCTTTCCACTTGTTGTCGCCGACTCCCTTGGTTTCCCAGCTATGACAGGACCACCTGCCACCTGTCTGACCTTTTGGCTTTCTTGTTATTTTTTCTGCAAAACTGGAAGAAAATGTACAAAGCAAATATATATTTTAGATGGCGTCAGTGGTTATGCAGTTCGTTCAAGGACAAAATACTTGGTAATGCAAAAGAAAAACAAAACCAAGATCATACTTTTCTGTTCTACCAGTTTGAACCTAAAACCCGAATAATTCACCAATAGGATCGGCTACCCATTATCCGAACAACCAACGTTTAATTAGAAATCAAAGCATATAGAGTTTGATTAATAGAAGGATAACATCATATTACTGATTTGGTTACAAAGAGATTTTGGGCCTGACTCACAAACATCTTACTGTAAGCATGTGTGACTTATTCTTGTAGTAGTCTTGGTTTACTCCTGAATTCCAGGAGTAAGTCAAAAGAACTTCTGACGTACCTATGCATTAGTCCTAGAATACAAGTGTACGCCAGGAGTACTATAAGATTAAGTCACAGCCAAAACGCATTGATTTGGGCCAACAAGTTGACACAATGACATGCACTATATGCAGTTTTGCAGATCTTCACACTTTTTTGACGACATTTACCTAGCAATTAAATTGTCTATCCTCTGCAACTGATACCATTCTGCAAAGAATAAAGAGAAAAAAATCCCAGGGACCTATTCACAAACTGCATTTTGTTGTATGGTTGTAATACTGTAATAGTGTTACAAATGCACTATAAAATGCTATTCACAAACTATGAGGGTCATTACGATGGCGGGCGGACAAAGTCCGCCCGCCACCGTAACGGTGAATGGGACCATCCGCCATAGGAGCGGCGGTCCCGCCGTGAGTATTAGGATGCCACCGCCACGGTGGCGGTGGCATCCCCTATTCCCAACATTGTGGTGGGCAGTGTTCACAGCACCGCCCGCCACAATGCTGGTAATGCACGTTGGGCATTCACATGCACAAGGTGGCAGGCACCGCGTGGTGCCTGCCACCTTGTCCATGCCAATGCAACGCCGCCATGGAAAGGCTGCTCTCAGCGATCATCATAATATGGACGGCGGTGTCTTGCAGACACCGCCGCCATATTATGTATGTTTTCCGCCTGGTCGACGAGTCGACCGGCGGAAAAGCGGCGGACGGTCTTTCCGTCTGCCGCGGACCCCACAGCCATCGTAATATGGCGGGGGGGAAATGGCATGTGGGCGGTCTGACATGTCGGGCGGATCGCCACCGCCATATGGGCGGTGGCGATCCGCCCGTCATCGTAATGAACCCCTATGTGTGGAAGCCCACACTTCTGCTTGTGCTACTTTTTTCTGTGTAGAAATATTTGGCCCAACTACCAAGTTTCCGCACAAGTACGTATGAGTATAAGTATTAGTAGTAAATGTGGGAGGGACGGGGAAAGTGGCTGGAAAATGGGAAATATTTATGACTAAATTGGAGGGGTTTTGAGAGGAGTAAGAAATGATTAATTAAGGGCTATTCACGGATTTAGGGAGGGACATGCACCAACCCACAAAAGAGTAAGCCCACTCCTATTCGCAAACTGCGCTTCAATAATTACTTGTGTCTAAAAGAATACAAAACAGTAGTAATCGTACTTTAACTCAGACTTGGAGTAAATTAATGTAATACCATTTTTAATAAAAATATACCTAAATTAGTTTTAGGTAATTCAATAAAGCACTTTTTAGATGGGAATCTTTTGTTTAAAATGTATTTTAACTTAATTAAAGGCATTCAAATTAATTACATAATAATTTTAAATAAGTTATTAATGTAGCATAATTTCTACATCTACAATAAATATAAAAAATTAATTTAATTTACAATCACATTTAACATAAAAATATTTTTATAATTTTTCTCAAAGTTTAAATAAACGTTTTCTATTTACCCATACATACCACAGGGAGATGTCATAGTTGAGGTGGAGATCTCTGTATAATAAAGCAGAGGGAAACGTTCCCACATTCCCTTGCTTAATTTTCATGTTACGGGTTGCAGAGGATCTAGAAGGTATTTAGATGGATTAGTAAGGGGGTTTATAATCATCACAAATTCTTTGCTTATTGGCTAGAAGAATGTGTAATTATTTCTAGGTTTGTTTTAGGGATAAAATGCATTAGAGGGTTCTATGTGATTCCATGAAAATCCAACTTGAAAAACCTGAGTCTGAGGAATGTTTTTGTTGATTCATTTCTAACAAATTTTTCTTTGAGAATAGTTTTCATCAGGTTGACTACACCAACCTTGTAAAACCTTTCCTAAAGAAATCTTCTTTACTTCAGGTTGTTTTTTCTAACCTATGATTAAGGGGGGTTCTCAGCCTTAAGTAGAAAAGCCCTCCCTGCCTTCACTATTTCCTTTGTTTAGGGGAAGGCTTTATATTTTTAAGAAAGACTTTCCTCCTAAGCTCCTTGTCGCAATAGGCAAAAAAGACTACTCCAACATTCTTTTTGCGCTTCCGTTTTTTATAGGAAGTTTATGTTTATTTTCTCTGGTGTGGGATTCAATCATGCGTTGATATACCTTTTCCACAAAATATATCTATTTTCATGGGAAAGATATTTTGTCATTATGTCATTTCTCCAAAATGAAATTTCATCAGCCTCATTTCATCCTGGTGGCATTTTTTCATTTTAGAATGTTGCCATAGTGATGGAATGCCATATCAGAGATGTGGAAGATTATATTGATGTTAGTTTCTATTTGTTTCCTTCATATTAAAATTCTTTTCTGAGAAGAAGTTCGCAGGATTGGAGGAGAACTCTAAATTGATGGCAGGGCAGGGTCATGCCTGTCTTACATGCCTCCTTGCAAGGTCTTCGGGTCCCATCACTACCTCCAATCTGACCCCTAATACTGCCCCTTCAACCCCCTAGGACAGTAGCGGCCCGTGGTGGGAGTGCTGCCGGGCGGTGACGTGGGGCAGGGGAGGGGCAGGGTGGGGGGTAGTAAAGTACGGAATATGGCAGTATAGAGGTAAGTAGACATATAAATAAATAAAACGAATTTCGTTGCGCTCGCTGCATCGCCAAATGCACCCTACCCCTCCACCGCCCTGCGTCACCGCCTGGCAGCACTCCCACCACCGGCCGCTACTGGTTGCCTGTATCTATAACTTACCTGCATCATCCACTCCGGTGCGTTCATCGCGTCTCTCCTTGCTCTCCTTGCTTCAATCATGTGGCCTCACCAACGCTGAACCTGGGTAAAAGAAAAAAGAAGATTAAGGTGCCTTTCCTAAACTCAGACCTAAAGACAGTAGGGAATAATTTCTTGCGGCTTTCCTGAATTGGTACTAGAGGAGATTCAGAATGTTTTACAAAGGAAAATCACTTGTCAGTAGCAGGGTAATAAAATTCAGTGGACATTAAAGACTTGTTATTAAAAACCAAACATCCTTATGACATAATAAGAACACTGTGATTTTTATTAAGAAAGAGACAATCTGATAAAGAATCAGAAATGCAGGAGTGCAACAACTTGGATATTATCTAAGTGTAAACTATATGATTATTGGCGCTCTTTGGTATGCTATGTAATTGTGGATTGATGTAAAGTTCCTGAAGAAAGCTAATTGCATGTCATTTGTGTTAAATACAGGTAATCGAGTATCGTACTCCAGAGAAGAAAGAACTCACCACTACCACATTCCAGAAACAGATATCAGAAGCAGAAAAGTGGAAGACGAACTGCATAGTCAAGTTAGACCCCAAACCCTCACTATCCTTGTTATATTTACAAAAATAGGGCTTGATTCACAAAGGAAATCTTATACTTTTGTGAGATTTCTGTCTTTTTATGTGTGGAGTTCTCCACCCTAACTGCGGAGTCTCCGCTCTCGTAAAAATTGCTGTTAAAATGCAGTTTTGTGCATTTCAAAAGAAACGTAAACTTACAGAAAAAGTGTACGTTTATCTTTGTGAATCAGGCCCATAAAGAATATTTCAATAAACAAGATGACAAAAAAATGACAAAAATCCAAAGGTGTAACTGCTATTTGAATTTTCAAAAGTTTGAAATGAAAATAGCACCCAAAAATAATAAGAGCCAACCGTGGTCCTCTGGTTGCGCTTGACCAGGGCTTGGAGCAATTTAAGGCTGACCATGATGGAGCTCAGAATGGATACAGAAACCAAGTTCATTCCCTTCAGGAGGTTTACCTTCTGACTTAGGGCCTGATTTAGATCTTAGTGGATGGGTTACTTTCGCACAAATATAAATCCCATAGGATATAATGGGATTTATATTTCAGCAGATGGGATATCCGGCACCGTTGTGATGGAGTAGCCCATCCGCCAAGATCAAAATCAGGTCCTTAGTCTCTGATAACAGAAGTCAAAAAATTGCATCTTGGGAAGGCAGCAGACTGTCGTAAAGAAGGGCTCCATGAGGCCATACTGTCTTCGGACAAGGTTATGGTGAAGCCTTTGGCTTTTGGTGCCAAATCTCCAAGTGGGAAAAATCAAAATTTGCTCCCAAGGAATGTCCCGCATCGGCCGGATACTTTTGGTGCCTTCACATGGTAAAGAGTTCTATCTTCAGACTGAGTAACTATTTGGGAAGCTTGGATTCCACCAGCGAAGCAAAGATGAAAGCTATAGCTAAACAGGGCTCCATTAAGCCGCATGTCTTCTCCGTGATGTTCCACTGAAATGGATTTGTTATAGGGAAAGACTCCAAGTAGGAGCAACCTGAATCATTGGTGAAGTGACAGTGCACCTTTGTCGGATAGACTTGGCAGGTGCGTCCCGGTCCTCCGGAGGTCTTTGATGCCTAGGTTTTTCAGGATGTTAGGAGGAGTACCCTTTGACACAGCCAAATGTCTCAGGACCTCAGGAACAGCAAATGACGGTCAAGACTAACTCCAGCAGAAGCTGCCATCAGGGTCAGGGCAGCTTCAGTTGGAACTGGTCAGTTCGGCTCTTCAGGCAAAGGGCTTCAGCAGCTTGTTTTGTCCCTGTAGCTTAAGAAGAAGTCAGCCAACTGACCCTTGGTCCCTTCTACGTCCTGGGTGCAAGTGGGAGCAGGTCCAGCCTTTCAGGTCTCCTTACAGGTTTCAACAACAGCTGCAGTCCCTCTTCTGCCTGCCACACGTCCAGCATTGTTTTGAAGGGTTCCAGTAGTGCCACATTTATGCCTGGCATTAGCCTGAGGGTGGCCCCACCCTAATAGGATAAGCATTGCCAAGGGGAACAATACCCACTTTTGCAGCAGTTCCTGTGTGTCCTACTGCAAACATTTGCACAGTGTCCTCTCTACCTAAATCCAACATGGCAGAATCTTTCTTCCCCTGTGCAGAGCTCATGTGCGTACTCCAGAGGTATGCCATGGAAATGAGCAACCCCACCTCTGTGGTCACTTGACACTGGTTCTGGGACCAGCTCCTCTCTCACTGGGATTGGTGCCGGCTTGAGAGGAAAAAGGAGGGGCAGGCCCAGATGTTACCTACATCTGTCTGTGACAAGGCATGTTACTTTGAAAATAATTAAGATCCTGCACATTGCTCATATGGTCATAGTATCAGAGGAACTGAAGACCTCCACACACCAAAGGCATGTGTTATCAGCTCTGGGAGCAAGTTCACACCTCATCAAAGGAGCTATTCAGCTCCTGTGTGACAGTTGAAATGCAAATGAGCTTTTAGGGGCTTAAGACTGGTAAGAGGTGACTTTTTAAAAGTACCTTTTGTAAAATATGTATTACAAATCTGACTTTACCAGTGGGTTGTGATTGTAATATATATTTTTTAAATTGCCAAAAATAACTTTGTAATTGTTTCCTAAACAAATATAACATTATTTAATTTTAATATTGTATCCCAAAGCTTTCATATGTAAGCCTGATACAGTAAAATAGCTTTTGTGGCCTTGCTACTATAAGGACATGCTTTACATTAAACATTTCCACATCCTACTTTTAAATATCATGTACCCTGTCTTATTTGGCATTAAGGCCTACTTAGGGGGGACTTAATCATTTTTAAAAGGAGGGGTTAGGCCTTTCCAAAGGGGTTATTTTGACATGTTGAGTTTGCAGTTTTAAAACTACACAGACAGGCTACAGTAGTAGGCCTGCAGTCATGTTTTCCACTGTCACTGTCAGAGATCTTACCTCTTGGCTTGCGCAGGAACAGAACAACGAAAATTTCCCAATGCCTCTCCCAGAATCACCCCTGTATCGAACTAGTGTTAGCGACAAGGGAACTCCAAGGGGAGAAAGGGGATTTGGATAAAATAATAAAGAACAAGAAGAGACTGCCTCTGGTCGACTGGTTCCTGCATCCTCTTCGTTTATACTTTGTTGTCTTATCTTGGTTAGTGTGCTGTCTTATAAATGGTTGACCCTAGGAACTAAGCAATAACTTTCAGTTAGGGTTTCACCTTTGTTTAAATTAAGTTTTAACTAAATACTTGCATATTAATGTACATACCCAGAAAACCCTGGCTTGTGCTTCTCTTCTGTTAAGGAGAATAGCTGCCTTTTCTGGTCTTGTGATATTTCTTTCTCAAATCAAATTGTTGCAGATTCTGCAGTGTATTAACTTTTGTTTTGCTCTTCTCTTTCAGTGATTCTATGGACTCCCAATGGACTCCGGTAAGTGCATTTCTTTTTCATTTTTTTTTTTAAAGATAATTTCTTCATGCCTCATTTATCATATCTAAATTGATTACTTAATATATACAAGTTAATAAACATGCCTTCTTTTAGTTCTTAGATTATAATTAACGTTTGAATTCAAAAGGGTACTTAGCTGAATCTCTCATCTGGCGAGAAACGGAGTCAAACTCCTCTCGAGAAGGGAATTTGAAGTTTTCTCCTTGGCGCAAACTCTGAAGAGATTGGTGTTCTCTGAAACCTCTTCAGAACTCGGAGGGCTGCGCAAATCTCAGGTGAAATCTCTGTCTTGACAGTGAAGATTTGACACTGCGCATACTCAGGAATGTTTCTCTGGAAGTGAGATGGGGCTCGCGTAAGAAACGTATGGAGAAGCCTAGCGCAGACTCTATTTGAGACACTCATCCACTGAGGAGAAATGCCAATACGAAATGTCGGAGGATCTGTTACAGTGGACGAAGGAACTAAATACGACGCTCAAGACGCCCTCTACCCTAAATTCTAGCTAGTATCGACGGATTCACTAAATCAAGGTGCGTTCACAGAAATTACTTCAGTGAAGTGCGCGGCTGCTTGAAGGCGCACGCTTCACATAGAATCTTAGCAGATCAAGGGAACAACTAGAACTTTTCCTTAAACACACACGTCGGCCATCTTGGAGTTTCTTTCACTCCATGGCTTCCTCCAAGATTGACGTTTTTCCCCATCTTCAACAAAAAAGGGCTTCTATGAACAATTACACATACTGTTTGCTCTCTGATTCTTTGATTCCTTACAGTCACTCAAGTGGTGGCACAATGGGTGCTGAAGCCCACTAGTCACATTTAACTTACAGATTCTGGGAGCACATTGTACCCTATACCAGGGACTTACAAGTAAGATAAGTATCAAATTAGGAGTATGGCTAAGTTCAACTTGTTTTAGAGGTCAGAGCACATGCACTGGGGCCTGATTAGCAGAGTCCCAGTTCACAGAGTTTAAAAACCAAAATAAATCAGCAGTATAATTTAAATTGGGGTGATGAAGCAAAAATAGGTATTTCCTACTCTTATAAATTCATAAATCAGTTATGTCGCATTATCAGGTGTTACTAGTGCTAAAGAGACCTTAGATGACTCATTGTGTTATATCCTATGTAGTACATATCAGGGTATAGGTAATAAATAATGTATTGTTACATCTACACCAAGAGCTTACCAGAGGCAGTAAGTGTTCAGAAGAAGATGGTGCATTTATCAGAAGTGCACTTATTATGGGTGTTGCAGGATGCCATGCAATTTGGTTCAGAAATACCAAAGGGCCAATTTTGGCTCCTATCCTGCAAAAAATTCCAGCTATTCTGAGTTTTCTCATGGAATGGTGAAAAACTGCACTGATCCATAATCACTTGAGGCCAGGTGTACAAAAAAAGGAATAACAATTACCTAATTGCGATTGTTTGCAAATCGCAATTAGGAAATTGCTAATCCTAATGTATGAAACTCTTTTGAGTTTCATTAGTGATTCGTAGTGGGTCTCATATAGACCTACCACGTGATCATTAATGAGGTAGGTCGCAATTTGTGACCCACTACGATTCGCTGCTATCACTGGGATGGTGGCCTGCTGGGGTCGGCAGACCACCACGTCTATGATTGCTTTTAAATAAAGCAATCATTTTTTTTCAAACACAGCCCATTTTCCTTAAAAGAAAACGAGATGCGTTTACAGAAAAAAAAATGAAACTTTGAAGTTTCTTTTTCAATAGTACACTGTAGTCCCTTGGAGCACTGCTTGCTCTTAGAAAATATTTTTTCATCCATTCTCAAAGGACAATTCCCATTTATGAATGGATAACCACCAACATTTAATTGGCAGTAAATTGTGAATGTTTTGCAACTGCATTTCGGTCGCAAAACATTCGTACATACCATTACAATCTGGTATTAGGAAGGTACGCCCTCAACACGCCCCTTCCAAATACCGAATCACAAAAACTAAATTGTGATTCCGTAACAAGTTACCGAATTACAAATTGGGCTTTATACATAAAAAGAATAGGGCCATTTGTGAATGCAAAAATGCCTCATACATGTAGGCATTGATCCTTTAACATGCATTTTCCCCATTTTGCCTGTTCTGACAGGTGGAGAGGGTCAGCAGGAAGGCAGTGTCTCTGAGCCCAGAATTTTATGAGCCAGAGTTTTTTTATCCAATATTTCCCAGCCCTGAGAAACTTGTCATTGTGAGTATCATAATTCCTTAAATAGTTATCACTCTGGGTGAAATGGCACGACTCATAAAGAGGGTCCTTGTATTGTACCTGGCAGCTTCTTCATTTTGTGGTGCTCTCAAAGGCAGTGGGCAGTATCACCAGAGACTGTTTTGCTCAGTTCAAGGAGTCTGAGTTGTGTGGTATGGTGGCCCAGTGAATAGCAATATGATGATAATGACTTCCCGAACACACAATGTGGGTACCTCCCTAAATAAGTAATTGAAGAAAGAAAGATGGGCATTACTGAATATAATGCTATATTTCTGGGCTTTGCAAGTGAAATGTATGTGACCACTGTTAGCTTATGAGCATCAAAATAAGGATTTTCATGACATTAATCTAGTAGTTGTTTTTTTCCTTCCACATAATGGAATTCGTAAGGGTTTGAAGATGTTTTTTGTTACCATGCCCAATGCTGTGAGACTCCTCCTTGGCAATAGATTGGAGGTAGGAGTTACTCCGAATTTTTTTGAAGCTGGAGTTACGTGAAGCTGAATACAGTTTGGTATTTTAAGTTATCTGTTTAGCGAGAATGCAAACAGTAGAGACTTTGATTGTTAAGTTTTAGTTGATCTTTGGGTTTGGAGGTATGAGCTAGTTAGAACTTTGCAATATGATGTGAGTCCTGCTGGTGGGATTTCAGATGAGGCTTGACTTGGTCTGTGGTTCCTTTTGACTTTTAAACTTGAACTATCTGAAGAGTTTTAGTGTGTATGTTTATATCAAATTCTGTTTATTGGAATTTTCTTTGAGATTGATACAAAAAGCATTACACATGCAACATTCGTCAAAAAAAAGAAAAAAAAATTCTAGCCCAGAGTTACAGATCGCACATGTAGGTTACAGCTTGTTCACAAGGTCTGTGGCCTAGAAACTTTATAAATCATGACAATCATAACCTGTTGCTTATAGTTTGTCGCCGCTCAGCGTCAATCTTCCCTCCGAAGAGAGTAACCTGAAAAGGAAACTTAACATATCTAAAAAAACGAACTAAACAGTGATGTCATGGTGCAACTAAAAGTGAGGTGGTCATGAGGGTTGGGCTACTGGGTCCCCTACTCAGGTGGCCTCTGCACTACTCGTTGCCAACCTTGCTGCGGTGTAATTAGATATGTAATAGGTTGAGGGTCCTAAGTCGTGGAGCGCAAGCTGTCAATGGAAGCCCCTCCGACAAGTAGCTCACTAGCGGCGTCCATATATATTCGAAGCCTTTTCTAGTGTCTTCTACTATGTCTGCCATGCGCTCTAATGCTAATGCCCTCCACAACCTCGCGTGCCATTGAGTGAAGGATGGTGCCTCTTGTTTCTTCCACGCAGCAGCAACTGCAATTTTAGCTGCCCCCAGGCAAAGCCACATAACAGACTTAACACTCTGTGTTTGGCGTTTCAAGGATGGGTCACGCACCCCCAACAAGGTATGTTCCAGGGAGCTGGGAATTGGATATCCAAGAATGAGTTTAGTTTGGGACAAAATTTCCTTCCAAAACGTCCGAATGGAGGGACAGTCCCACCAGATGTGTCGGAAGTCACCTAACAAACCACACCCCCAGCAGCACCTATCTGAAGTGTTGGGAAAGATCGTATGTAGTTTCTGAGGGTATAGGTACCAATCATACATAATCTTATAGTGCGCCTCCATGAGGTACATCGAGCGGTTGAATTTCACTATATCTTTACTTAAGTGTCCCCATTGATTGTCCTCTAAAGGGGTATCCATGAGTGTGTCCCAGAAGCGTTTAAAACGCGGGGTCGACCTGGGGCTTAAAGCTTGTATGAGAGCATATAGAAAAGAGATGCATCCCTTGGAGGTGGACCCAGTTTGAGCAAACTTCTCTATGGGGAGCAGGTCCCTGGTGGTGGCCAGCCGCACCGGGGGTTGCTGTACCCAGTGCTTAAGCTGCAAATAATGATATTCTTCCTTGGCCGTTAGTGCAAATTGTTTCTTACATTCTGGAAAGGTAAGAAGCTCGCCTTTGTCAAATAGATGAGAAATCATGTGACACCCACACTCCCTCCAAGCCTCAAAGGGTCCCTCTTGAAGCGCCTGGGGGAAGGCAGCATTAAAATGTATGGGCATGTAGGGGGAAGGAATGGTAGTAAGTTGTAACCTCCTAGTGAGGACATCCCAAACCCGTAATGTGGTGGATGTGGGTGTGCTGATGTAAGCGTTGAGTGGTCTGTCCTGTTTTGGCTTCCATAAAAGATCCCAGATGGTACGCCCTGTTATCTGTCTATCAATATGAAGCCAGTGCTTCTCCGATGCCCGCAGCGACCATTCCGTGATTACCCGCATTTGAGCCGCTCTGTAGTAAGCCTGAAAATCCGGTAGTGCCAGGACACCGTCCTTGCGTGGTCGCGTAAGCAGGCGGTAGGGCAGACGAGCCCTCTTCCCCAATCAGATAAATTTAGTAAGCATGCGTCGCAGCTCCCGAAAGAGTCCTTCCACCGGGATGGGCAACCCCTGAAAAAGGTAAAGCAAGTGAGGGAGTACATTCATCTTGATAGCATTAATCCTACCCACCCAGGAAATGTATGCAGCGCTCCATTTACCCAGATCAATTTTCAGCTGGCGTAGAAGGGGAGGGAAGTTAGCCTTGTAGAGATCTGAAATACGGGGGGTGAGCTTGACTCCTAAGTAGGTGATCTCCTTAGTTGTGCAACTAAAGGGTGACGCGCCTTCTACCCCTCGCCACTCTTCTTTGGACAGGGACATATTCAATAAGAAGGACTTAGCCAGATTAATCTTAAACCTCGCCGCCTTCTCGAACTGCACCAGCTCTTCTTGAATAGCCGGGAGAGAGAGCAATGGTTCTGTGACTGGGAGGAGCACGTCGTCGGCAAAGAGCGATATCTTATGATCATCCATGCCGAATCGTATCCCCCGTATGACTGGGTTTCCTCTAATCTTTTGTGCTAGGGGCTCTATGCTCAAGGCAAAAAGGAGGGGGGACAATGGGCAACCATGCCTCGTCCCACGCGCTAGGCCAAAGGGGGGAGAAGCAACGCCATTAACTAGGACCCGGGAGCTAGGAGAGTGATAATTGGCGCGAATCATCCCTATAAAGGTCTCACTAAAGCCAAAGCGCTGGAGCACTCGAAATAAAAAGGACCATTCCACACGATCAAATGCTTTCTCTGCATCTAGCGAGAGGAGAGCCGCTGGGATGTTTTTCTTCCAGGCTTTCTCAATTATATGGATGTTGCGCCGTAAATTATCGTGAGTCTGCCTTCCCTTAATAAAGCCGGACTGGTCTGGATCTATAAGGCCGGGAATCACCGATTCGAGACGAGTGGCCAATATTTTGGTGTAAATTCATCTAAGTTCAGAAGAGCTATCGGGCGATAGGAAGAGCAGGCCGCGGGGTCCTTACCGGGTTTGGGAATCACAGCTACAATCGCCTCTCCCATGGAGGTGGTGACTTGCTGCGTAGAGGCAATGACGTTAAACAAAGTAGTTAAAAAGGGGACCAGCTCCGGTGCAAAGGTACAATAGAAATGTGCCGAAAAGCCGTCCGGCCCTGGAGCTTTTTGGAGTTTAAGTGAGTCAATCGCCTTCTGCACCTCCCTAGAAGTTATGGGTTGCCCCAAATCCTCATTAGTGCTAGCCGGGACTTGTGGGAGGACTAAGGAATCTAAATACCCCATTTGGTCATGCGCCCTTGGGAGTTCCGAGGTGTAAAGAGCCCAGTAAAATTTCTCAAAGGCCTTCGCCTTCCCCTCCTCTGTCTTATGTGAGGTGCCCTCCTCATCTACAATAAGTTTTATGAATTCCTTTTCCTGTTTGGCCCTTAGTTGACGTGCTAGTAGTGACCCCACTTTGTTCCCTCCCTCATACCCCCTGGTCTGTAGGCGTAGGATGGTTTTCTCCGCCCTGTTAGTATAAATGGCCTGTAGTTTCCCCTTGAGGGCCGTAACCTTCCTCAGCGCCTGGACCGAGGGGCTAGCCTTATGGGCCTGCTCTGCGGACACTAAATCCCATTCTAATAGGAGGCACTCCTCGCGCTGGTGCGTTCTCAGGGTAGTAGCTAACTCAATACATTTACCTCGGACTACCGCTTTAAGGGCATCCCAAGTAGTGGCATGGGAAGTAGTCTCAGGATCATTGTGCTCGAAGAATTCCTTGATAGTTTTCCTAAGGTCATCTCGGAGAAGGCTATCCCTGCAGAGGAAGTTGGGGAAATACCAGCGCGCATGCTTTGGACGCGGGTTCGGCCAGGTAAGTGTCATCTCTAGGGGGGCATGATCTGACAAGCATATCGGGTGAAAGTGTGTTTGCAGCACCGAGGGGAGCAGAGACTGGCTCATAAAGATGTGATCAATGCGGGAGTAAGTTCTGTGGGAGTGGGAGAAGAAGGAGTAGTCCCGCACATTAGGGTTAGTATCTCTCCATACATCCACCAACCCCAAGAGCTGGAGTTGTGACATAAGTGCCTTACCAAAGACCCCTCCCGACGCCCTGTGTGGATGTGTCATGTCTAGCCCCTGATCCCAGACGAGATTGAAGTTTCCCAAAGTAATATGTCCCCCTGTGCAAAGTTCTCCAAAGCAATATGGAAGGAGAGAATAAAGTCCTGTTGGCCCGTGCTTGGTGCATATATGACTGCAAATGTGCACTGCCGGCCCCTGAGGTCCCCCCGAACCATAATGTACCTCCCTGCTTTGTCAGTTTTGGTATCCTGTGCCTGAAACGGGACCCCTGCGTGAAAATGTAGTGCCACCCCGTTTTGTTTTAAGGTGTGTGAGGACCTAAATATGAGAGGGTAAGCTTTATGGTGCAGACGGTTTTCCTCAGATTTTTTGAGGTGTGTCTCTTGTAGAGCCACCACTTGGACATTATGATCAAGCAGGTATTTCCAAAAGCGATGCCGCTTATTTGGGGAGTTCAATCCCCGGGTATTCCAAGTTACAGTCCTGACAGCCATAGAGAGCTGGACGGGAGCTTGCCCCTCTCATGAGGGCCTCTGCCCAGGCGGGGCTCCCAAACCCCCTTCCCACTTCCCCCTTGGCACATAAACAATAGAAAAAAGCACCATGACATCTAACTAAGTTAACAAAGCAGAACAAACAATAAAGTCGAGTGTGGAGAATCCCCCTCCCAGAGGGGAACCTCCTTACCAGGATGTACTCGAGGAACATGACCATTCCCGTTCCCCCAGCCCCTACAATAACAGTTATCAAGGCATATGCATTGTGAAATTATACCACGGATTAGCAGTTATCAGTTGTCTAAGCACCCCTGCAGGAGTTATTCTTATCTGATAGTCCCGGAGACACCGCCAATGTCCAGGAGAATGCAAGTCTTCCGCTCCAACCACCCTCCACTTGGAATCTCCTTACCGCAATAGAGATGGGTCAATTCATGCAGCATTCACAACAACAAGCGCAGCTCGCCCCTGCCGCTCTGGTGGCCAGGACCAAATCCAGAGTTTTGTGAGCGACCAGGCTCCTAGGTATCCCCTAAGTCCGCAAAATGCAAGTCCTCCACTCCATCCATCTCTCCATAGCGTCTCCAGGCCACCCCCAAAGGGTGAGGAGGGGAATTTACCATATCATGACCGTTGAGGGGAGCCTGATCATAGAACCCATTGGTCTTCCGCAAGCCCTCCGAAACGAAAGTCATTGCCCTTAGGGATCCTTTGAACACAGGATTCAGTCCGGAGTTTTCATGTTCCATTTGCCCACTCTTCGCCACTGGCCTCCTCCATGTCGGTCCAGCTGTCGCTCATCTTCAGCGTCCCTTGAAGACGCTGCGAGCTCCAGACCTAGCAGATCAGCCGCCTCCGACAACTCCACACAATGGTGATGCTTGTTGTTCCATTGGAAAGTAATCCCGAAGGGATATGTCCACCGGTTTCTAATTTTCTTCTCCCTTAGGAAATCTGTGACCGGGCGGAACTGTTGGCGTCGCAGGAGCGTGGCCTGGGCCACTTCTTGGTAAAGCGTGCATGTGGCATTCTGAAAGGTGATCTTGTCAGTGGCCCTCACCTTTTGTAGGACCAGTTCCTTCACCTTGAATGAGCTGAACTTCGCCAGAATGTTGCGAGGTCGTCGGTTCTCTCCTGGAAGCCGCGGCCCAACTCTGTGGACTTTCTCCAGCCGGACTTCCGGGCCGTCTTCACCCAGAGCTGAGGAGAAAAGGCTCACCATGAATGCCTGCAAGTCCGGGCCCTCACAGTCCTCCTCCAGTCCTCGGACTCGGATATTGTCGCGGCGTGAGCGATTTTCTAAATCTTCGCACTTGAGTGAGGCCGCACGCAGCTGGCTGCGCAGTTCTTCTGAGCCTTCTTCCAGGGGCTTGATATGGTCGGTTAACTCCTGATATTTCGCTTCGAGATCAAGTGTATGTGTACACACCGAATCAACATCCGCTTGTATGGACACCATCTTCTCTCGCATCTCTGCGCGGAATGATTCGAATGAGGCCTCCATATCAGCTTTAATGTCCGCACGCAGATCTTGCCTGAACTCCCAAAGGGAAGACATGAGGTCATCTCTACTAAGAGCCATTGCTGTTGTCGGTGGCGTCACCTCCTCCCCGGTCATCCCTGCGCCTGCAGCAGCGAAGTAGTGTGAGACCTTGTTGTTGGGGGCCTTTTTGGGTGGCATAGGGGGATTCGCTGCTTGGTCAGCACCTGGCCGCCCCCCCTTTCATGCAGATCCAAAGTACGCTCTCTGCAAATGTGTAGGTTCCCACCTTCGTCACTTCGCCGTCTCAGGAGGCACTCCCGACTCCAGACGCAGTGGCCTGAGGGGCTGCCGGCCGTGGCGCAGAGCGCGTTACACCTGTGCAGCACGCAAATCGGGGTGCCGGGCTGTGCTTCAAACTGGGTACTGCTCGGTGTCTGAGATCCTTGTAGGGCACCACTCCGCCGGTACTTGCTCCTCCACCTAGTTGCTGCACGTTAGGCTTGCATTTTATCTAATGTCTGCTATGGTGGCCATCTTAGGGTCAGGCATCAGTCCTCTTATCCTGCACATTGGGGCCTGCTGGAGCTCCCTCGTAGCCCCACTACAGTCACAGGGCACTGTTCCGCAAGTGGCATGGAGGTCTCCATGCCGCAGAACCTCTTTGGCGTGGAGAGGCCCCCGACCTACCACGCCCCGCCGGGGGCTCGCGATTCCGACGGTCAAGGGCTGCGTTGCCAGACGGGATCCCCAGTCAGCGGTCTGCTATCGCAGGTCGGACGTGCCTCCTCAGTGCCTCTTCCCTGCTATGGTGGCACTCCGTGTAGCAGACAGGAGATCAGCAGGTTCCCAGCCTCCCCCAGTGCACTTCGTGGCAGGTCCGGCCGGGGCCTCCGCCATCTTGCATTCTTCCAGCTCCGAGGCTGGGGCTCTGTCCGTCACCACCGAGAGCCCCCCAGAGGCAGAGAATCCTCCCGACCACCAGGAAAATTACTTTAATTATGGCGACCGCTAAGCCCGACCGGCAGACACAAGCAGAGAGGGTGTGAAGGCTTAATCTTTACCGGTCTCGGAGCTCGCTAGGGGAAAGGGCGCCATTTTCTCCTCCGCGGCGCCGATCATCGCGGAGCATCGGAGGCTCCCCACCGCCGAGCAGGAGGACTCAGGGCTTCGAGGCAGTCCCCCTCTATCACTCCACCGTTGGCTCCGTCATGAAGTGTTCGGGGTTCCTGATAAGTCGCCTTGTGCACTATAATCCACGGGGCCTGGGACGGAGCCGATCGGGTTCACGTCCGATCGGCCATGTTAGCTGGCCACGCCCCTAGTGTGTATGTTTAAGTAGAGTATGGATGTGAGCAGCTCATCAAAAAAAATTATCTGGCAAACTTATGTTCTTAAAGTTTATTGAATAGCTGCACCACTTAGATATTATAACATAAAATACAAGGCATTAAAGTTTTGGTGATGGTTTGAACAATATCCAGGTGACTTTGGCATAGTTTAAATACTCCCAGGTCTTTGTTTGCAGTATGAAGGCAATACCGCACTGAGGCTTCCCTATTCAAGATGATGACTGGTGGCTGCATCAGCTAGACCTCACGATGCTCTGGGAGGCAGGGATTAATGCTCTCAATGCCCGTATTAGTTTGTTCAAAGTGCTCCAGGACTGGGATATAGCAATTTGTGCGAGCCATCAACTGTACCAATATAACGATTCAGGAGAGTGACCTCATAAGGTGTGAACACACAATCTCAACTATCCCCACACTAACGAGAAGCTCCTCTCATGGTATTAGGCATATAATTTACTATCAAAGATGGCAGGTAGTGGCTGCTTTGTCTGAGTCTTGCAATCCTTTGGAAGGTAGAGGATGGACCCATCCTTGCCTGATTTGTTCTAGTCAGAGGGCTCCATGGTCTGTCTTATAGTGATGCAGGGATTCCAAGTGCCTGCACCAAAAGATCACTGCCCATTAAAGACTGTTGATGCCAACCCTCTACACATGGAGGATGTTGCCATTTTAGAGAGTGCAGCAGCACTATGCATAGGTGCATGACTAGCCTCCTTATAACTATGCATGAGGTTAGCATTCCTTCAATAAATCAAAATGTATCAGTATTCTTTCCATCGATAGGTACCTGCATACGCTGTGAAGCAGGCAGCCACATGAAGGTTGTGTCTTTATTTCAAGTCTTCGTAAGGTTCAATCAGTCATTATTGTACAGTTGTCCTCAATTTGGGCATGAAAGCAGTTGCAGGTTGGGCCAAATCTGCATAGAGCGTTCAGAATTAACAGGGTTGTGAATTATGTTTTCTCTTGAATCAACAATTTATTTGTTTGACTGACAGGAGACATGTGGTGAGCATTGGGTGCATTGCATTCTTTCAGTCAAAGTTGCACTGCTGAGGTGATTTTAGCATGGCCAAGATGGCGGGCGCATTGGACGTGCTCTGACGTGCTCCGTGGCCGGCCTGTGAAAAATCCTTCGAATGATCCTACCTATCCCCCTGCAACTTGAACATAAGTGCTGTCTGCTCTGCCTGCCATCTTGGGGGGAGAGCCCCTGGGGGTGACGAGTGAGCACAGCTCCTGTCCTGTCACTTTTAACAGAGTGGTGACCTGAGCTGCGGGCTGAGGTGGTGTGTCGCTGTCGTGGTCCAGCTGCCTTAATGAGACCGCTCTACACAGCACCGGCAAGCGTATGCAGTTAGGTGGGCGGACGGGATGCCTGCTCTCTGGAGGTGCCCCGAAGGACCAATTGCTGTAGTGGGCCCCCTGTGTGAATTGACCCGGACTCTGAGCAATCTTGTAGCCAGGTGGCATGCTTGGGATGCATGCTTGACATTCCTTGTCTCCCAAGGGATAGTCAGCTACCCTGAGTGCACCTTACATTGTTCACGGTGACCTGGGCCCTGGGGGTCTTCACAGTGGTACACTGCATAGTGCGGTTGCTCCCCTTGTGAATCCTGGATACTGTGTGGGCCTAACTGTGGTGCGACGCGGAGATGCCACCTCCGGCTGGTTTGCCTGAAATCTGGTGCCCCAGAGGCCTGACTACTGCCTCCCAGAAGTGAGCCCCTATCGGATCTGGCCCTGACCCTTGCGCCCTCATGAGGGCGAGTTGCACAGAGCGGATGCCTGCTGGGGAGCTGTGTGACCGGGGGCTCTCCTGAAGACTCTGGGCCATCCGGGTGGATCGCTTGCTGCAACAGGAGTACTACTTGACTACAGCTGCATAGGTCTTGGTGGGCCTCATGGGGTTGCATCGCGCTGTGGAGACACCCACTGTGTCCTTTAAGGGGACCACAGGGGCCCATCTGTAGCGTGGCAAAGCTGATGCACACTATTTTTCTCAATGACTGGACTTAGGCCTCGGATGTGGGTGAGGTACTTGGGCCCCACAGTATCAGTGCCACACAAGCGTGTGCACTGCAGCGGCCCTTATCACACCAACATCATATATTGCAACACTATTCCCCGCACGCATTGGCTGGCTGCTGAGGAGCTAGGTGGCCTTTGATTTGGATGCTATGGTGAGTCCCTCTTCTGTGCCACTCTCAATTTCCGACCCCTCCCAAGACTTGCAACATGCTTCACAGCCCTCCTGGCACCTGGTGACTGGCCTATTGCTTGTTTGATTGGCATAGATTTTTTTGAGGTAGACAAGGTATATGGGCCCTCCCTGTTCCTTGGTTCTCCCGATAGCAACAACTGCCTGGGTCTCTTTGCTGCCCTGTTGCAACACACTGGGGCCCTCCGTCGCTCTGAGGTCCTCTTCCTACAACTTGCTCCTCCATTGCCTGTTTTATCAGAAATCGGTTAATGGACGCTTGCATTGACTCTGTAGATCATATGTCAGTGGTTCGATCTGCCAAGTACACACTTCTTTTTGTTTTGTGCGATCTGCGGTGGCCCAGAAGTATTATAGATCATACTACCATAACTGTGGGTGCGGAGGTCTGCACTTTGGAGTGCCTAACCACTTTTCTTCTCCTGGCTCATCACTACCATGGGGAAGGACTGGCCTCAGAGAGGAGTTCAGCAGACCAAGATGGATCAATTCACAGCTCCCGGGACTACTATGAGAGGTGATCTCCCAGTGAGGAGCCACCGGGGGCCGGGGCAGCCGCAGGGACCCACTAACACACAGATACTGGCTACTATAGAAATGTCCAGTGTCCACAGTGGTGCAGGCCAAGATGGATGCTGTCTTTTTGGATGTTGGACTCCTGAGAGTTAGCCTGCGTAAAGTGGCAGAACGGTCACTGGCCATGGGACAACATGTGACTGAACAGCATGGGGAGGTCTCTGCCTTAAAGACTGCTTGAACTGATCTTTCGGTCAAAACGGCATCCCTGTAATCAGTGTTGAGAAAGCGGAGGGTCGTTCTCGGCGCTGCAATCTTTATTTTGTTGCATGTGGTTGAATGAGCTCATCCTGCCCTTGCTCCTCCACCGCTTATGGAGGCCTGCCAAGCACCATCATCACAAAAACCCTCAACAATAGGGACAGGGATGCAGTTCTTCAAGCTGTCCAGCAGGCTGGGGATCCTACCTTTGAGAACCATGAGAACCGTATTTTTCCAGACTACACCTAGCAGATGCAACAGATGTGTATGTCCTTTGGGAGGGTGAAACAACAATTGAAGGCAATGGGTCTATGTCATATGCTTCTCTACCTGGCCAAGCTGAAGACCGTACGCATTTTTTCACTACTCTGGAGGCTATTTGGGACTGGCTGGAGGTACATGGGGAGGGTCAGATCCCGGCCTTGACCTCTCACTCTCAGAAGACTGGGCTGCAGATACCTACGACAAGCAACCAGCGAGGAGGTGCAGATGATGTAGTGGACTGGCATCCCAATGTTCTCAACATGTTCCGTCATGATGGTACTCTGGAGCTTGGGCATCAAAGAACAGAATGTGAGGAGGCGATGACTGCCTCCAACTCGGAGGACAGTGGTGCTGCTGTGGTGAAAGAGACTCCAGCAACTGGGGAGTCCTGATGTTTCTCTGTCATGTGCAGACTGTTGTGGGGGACACCCCTGAGATGGCGGCTGTGCTGGTCCTGTTACTACAGCCGTGGAGCTGCTTTTCTGGAATATGGTCCTGGACATGCAGCCTACTCTTTGGACTTTTACACTGTATAAGAACTGTGTTGTTGCTGGCGAGAGATGCGTGTGGAATATTTGGACATGACTACTCCCCTCACTGTGATCTGATTGGAGAGTGTATGTTTTGAAGGTTTGAGTGCTAGACGTTGTGCTTTAAGGTGTGTGATTAAGGCCTTTTTGCATTTTTGCATGGGTGAGTGTTGTGTGTGTCTGTAGGCAATCAGGTGTGGTGGTGTGTCATGTGAGAGCTGCTGCAACTGTGGCTGAAAAATATTGATTTGTATGTTGTATGGAGAGTTGAGTGTATTAGTTGTGTCATTAGTGGTCTGTTTAGTGTTTTTTCCCTCATTCCTTTCATTATTGTGGCTGATTGTGTATTGAATTGTTAACAGGGTAGGTTTTAGGAAGGGCTGCAATGTTTGGGGAGGCACAAGTTGTTGTTTTTCTGTGTTTCAGACAAATCTGCGCAGAAATGGTGTGCATATTGCGATGTTGCAGGAGAAGCATTTAATGGAGAGAGAGGTGCACATGGGTACGAAGAAATGGAGGGGACAGCTGTATTCCAACTATGCCCGAGGGGTGTTAAACTGGGTAACCCGCAGGTTCCCATCCAGGTTTGTGGTTTTAAGGCAGATATCAAGGGGAATACCTTATTTTGCATGGCCTGCTGTATGGATTGGAAATATGCCTGTTGAACATCTATGCCCCTAATGTTGATGATGTTGATTTCTACTCGGAATTGGAAAGGGAATTGCTCCTGTATGTTGGTGTTCCTCTGTTGTGGGCCGGGGATTTCAACTGCATTTTCGATGGGTGGTTAGACCGGCATCCACCACAGAAGCTTACTAAGCCGCACACATCGGACGCCCGACACATAGTGATGGAGCACTTGCAGTGCATAGATGCTTGGCGGGTGACCCACCCTGAGCCACGGGAATTTATGTGCCAAGTAGCAACACATGACACTTATAGCCTTTACAAAAGATTTTGGTGTCTAGAGATGTGGCGGCGGCCATACTGCAGATTCAAATCCTGGGTAGATTCCGCTTGGACCATGCACCGCTACTGCTGGACTGAGGTGTTGGCGGTGACAGGACACAGATTTCCCCTTTGGTGTCTCCGCCCAGAGGCGTTGGGTGGTACATTGTTTTGGGTAGAGGTCCGTAAGTTGTCCAACAGCTACTTTGACACTAGTTGGTTGTCCACTGCTCAGAGAAGACTGGAGTGGGACACCCTGAAGCTCGTGATGCAGGGGGAATGCTTGTCCAGAGGTAATGTACGAGACTTCACCTTGAGCTGGAACTGACTGAGGAGGACCTTCAGCATAATGCGCCGGCAAACGGGGAGCACCGGGAGTCCTTGTTGGCAGTGCAGTGACGTATCGGAGATATATGGGACAGACTAGACTGTCTGACCAGGAGCAATTACCGGCACCTGCTACATTGGGAAGGTGATAAATCGGGAAGGTTGCTGGCATGGCTGTGAAAAAGAGATTGTCCACCCCACTCATTCTCTCACTGAGATGTCCGGACAGCATGGTTGAGTACACAAGCTGGCAATAACTCACTCTTATGGGTCTACCTGGCAACTGTTTACTTTGCTGGTCTTTGGAGTCCCCTGGCAGCAGCGGGCGGTTCCCAGATGATGGAGACACAAGGACAGGGTCTCAAGGAGGACTTCTGGCTGGAAGAATTGCAGGAGGCAGTCAGTGCCTTGGTGCACTGTAAGGCTCCAGGCCCGGACGGGCTTCCAGTAGAATATTATCAAATGGTCACTGGACTCATGCTGCCCCGTTTGCTGGAGACTCTCCATGAATCCACACACAACAGTTTGCTGCTGTGCTCTATGCAGGAGGCCCAGATTGTCATGCTCACGAAGACTTGCAAGGATCTGATGGACCCCGGTTCTTATCGTTCCCTGTTAATGTTAGGGGTTGGCACTAAGGTCCTGGCAAAGACCCTGGCAATGCACTTAGGTTGAGTGGTAACCTATCTGGCAGACGAAGACCAGTGTGGTTTTTGCCCAGTAGGAGAACACAGATGAATCTGCAGAGGCTGTCCCATATGCTTCACTCGGTAGCAGGCATTGACTTGAAGGCTGTGGTGGTGCCGTTAGACTTTGAGAAAGCCTTTGATACTCTCGGCTGGAATTATTTTTAAGTGGTGCTGTGGAGGATGGGACTGGTTCTGGTGTTCCTTTTGTGGACACGGTAGCTGTATGCCCAACCTGTGGCATGTGTCCACAATGGAAACATGGTATCCAAATGTTTGCCTATTGAGCGAGTCATGGATGTCCCCTGTCCCCACTCACTTTTACCTTGGAAATGGAGCCTCTGGCGATTAGGCTACACCATGATATTGCTCGGTGGGGTGTTGTGGTGGGGGAACGTGCTCATGTTGTCTCCCTATACAGAGATGATGTGTTAATATACGTCATTCACCCAGAGAGATCAGTGAGTGCATTGCTGGTTTTCCCTCTGGTTGGACTGGTGGGGGTGGCGACTGCTGTTCTCCTTGCGGCGGGGCTCTATTGGGAGTGTGACCTCTTCCAATATGCAGGCATACAGGTGGCCCACTATGCCGAAGCCAATTACAGTTTGAACATGGGTCAGGTTCTCGACTATCAGGAGGTCAGGACTCGATCTGTTTCTGGAATCACCTGCCCCTCATGGGTAGAGTGGCTTTAAGTAGGATGGTTTTGTCCTGTGTTGCCTTTATGTTCTGCAGAACTCCCTCTGCCTTATGGAGTGTACTACTTTTTCCAGGCTAAATAGTGTTCTAGTGTCCCTGATATGGACCAGTAAGTAGAGTAGAGTGAAATTCGAGGTGGTAAATTTGGGCATGGAGCTCGGGGCTTGGTTCTTCCGGACCTGCTGATATATTATTTTGCTGGACTGCTGAAATACGCTGTGCAGTGGTGTTCCAATGGCCCAAACGGAGAGAAGGTCCTGTTGGCAGTGGCATGCTGAGACGGAACTTCATGGGTGTCTGATGCAGGGATCGAGGGTGCTGGCTGATCTTCCCACAAATGGTTGCCCTGTTTCTGGCAGATACAAACCATGATGAATCTAATGCAGTGGTATGATGGGGGATGCCCCATAGCTGGGGAAGTATATCTCAATGGTACCTTCCTCCCCTTGGAGGAGATGCTGGAATTCTCAATTACATCCTGGCCAGTTATTGCAATATGCCAAGGTGTCCTGCATGGCACGCAAGGTTTGGATCAATTTCCCTGTGGAGATGGAGGAGTCTCAGATGTTGCGGTTGCTACTGGACCCAGGCTCCTCCAGGGGCTTAGGATGGAGTATCCTCTTTGCCAAACTATAAATTGGCCCCATAGTTCCTTTGGTTGCTTTATTAATTAGACATTGGAACATGAGGAAAACATCAGACATGTGTTCCTTATATTGGAACTGGTGACTTTCCTAGAGAATACTAATGGAATTTTCTTTTTACTTCTTTATTGCCCAGTTTCATGATTTTGATTTTGTAATTGTGCAGTCAAAGACTGTTTATCTTTCTCCGGAATTTAGCACATTCATACGTTCTATGTTTTCTTCCTATGGCTTCTAGGCTCCTTATCAAAATGGGAATTTTCTTGAGTGTCCTCTACCAGGTTTTACCTTGCGGTGGCAGATATTGAAAAATGCCCATTTGTCTGCCCACTCTAATATGGTGTAGGACAAATGGGCAAACCTCCAATGGTCCTTACTTTGTTGGCCGCCGGAGATGGATGTCAGCGGTGGAGATGGAGAAGGCACATGAGACTTTGTTGATCTACATTGTCTTGGAGTTCCATGGTGACTTTTCTTTCCAGGATTTTGCTTGGATCACAGAGCTTTGACTATAGCCCGTTGTTGATGAGAATCTTCAGTTCTGAGACATTTTTCTTTCAAAATGTTGCAATAATTGTATCTTTCAGAGCTTTAAGAAGTCTGCTTTTGGGAAAGGTACATTCATTGACTTGATGGCATTCTGCTTGAGTGTAAGCAAAATTCAATTGATGCCAGTAGTTGGATAACCTTAATGTTGTCCTCTCGATTTTCTTTTTTTATTTCTCCATTCTCAATAGGTATTATATGTGCCAAGGGTGGTTTAATATTTAGTAGGGGTATTAGTAGGGAGGTGTGTAGTTTCAGTTCTGTTATGAAGGCATCCCAAATATTTGGAGTTTTAATAAGCTTCCCTCATAGTGCTTCTTCCTTGGTGTGTGAAGTGTCTTTCAACACCTGTGGATTAATCAGCTCATATGAGATAATGAAAATGGCTCTCAATTGGTTGGGTGTCTCACTGATAGGCTTCCTTAATAGGACTTCTTAACCCCTTCAATCTTCTGAAAACAAGTTACAATCCTTTCTATGTCTTTCAGAAAAAATTACACCTCAACCCTCTTTGGCATGAAGTAGAGTCACAGGCACTCCATCATCTTGTATTCTCTTGTCTGATTGACAAGCTCAGTGTTGGACCCCTTATTGTTGATTTTCTTCCTTGAGTTAACTTTTTTTGCAATGGACTCCTCATGTCTCTTCTGGGTTGAACTAACTTCATAGATCTGTCCGAATCACAGGTGCATGCCTCAAGGAATTCTCATTCTGTTTACTTTCCTTGAACTTTCAAATTTGTTGTGTGCGTCCTATTGAAATTGGCCATCTTTTGAGTGGTATGCCCCAGATGTTTGCCTTCTGTAGCTGAAGCCATTTTTGTTGACCACCTGACTTTGCCCAGTTTACTATTGTTAATCAGTGTTAAAGTGTTTGTGCTCTTCCTGTTAAACATGATAAAATTGGCATATACCCAATTGGCAAATTTACATTACTTGTCAGTCCCTAGTAGATGTTTTAACATGTACCCAGGGAATGCAAATTAAATGCTACTAGTGGACTGCAGCACTCATTGTGCCAACCACTAAAGTAGCACTGTAAAACATGTCTACAGGTCTGCCATTCCAGCCTGTGTGGTGGGGGGATTTACACAAAATGGGGTTGACCCAGACACGTCACTAGGACCTGGGTGAATTGCGATACAATAAGGGGGGGTGGTCCCAGTGGAAACACGATATTACATAGACATCAACATCACCTCATTAATCAATTGCAAACAATATTTAGGCATATTGAAAATATTTAATCACGTTGAACATATAATGCATAATGTTCAAAACATAGCACATTTATCAAAAAGGTTTGTGCATAGGTGCCCCAAAAGGGGAAGGGAGGAGTTGGTGCATCAATGTGCAGAAGTGAGGGTGAGTGATGTAGGGAGGGCAGTGAAAAGTGTGTACATCCAAATGCATAAAAGGCCTGTCCAGCCTTAACAAAGGCTAAATTATTGATAAATGTGCTATGTTTTGAACATGATGCATTATATGTTCAACGTGATTAAATATTTTCAATATGCCTAAATATTGTTTGCAATTGATTAATAAGGTGATGTTGATGTCTATGTAATATTGTGTTTCCACTGAGACCACCATTCCAGCCTGTGTGGCCAGGTTTAAATGTCCATTTCGACCTGCCAAAGTAAACCTTTTACCAGGTCCAAATACCTAATTCTTAATATTGATAAGTCACTCAAAAGGTAGGCCCTAAATGCCCATTGGGTAGGATGCATGGATTTAAAAAGTTTTACTCTTCCTGGCAGTGAAAAACCTGCAGACTCATTTCTCACTGTATCAAGGCTGTTTCTCTCATAGGAAAACAGTGGGGTACATTTTAACAACTTAGAATGCTTAATGCCAGCTTAGGAGCAGCTAGAAAAAAGATTCAGGGAGTTATTTTAATAGTAATTTAAATTAAAATCCAATTTAATTGTAAAGTCAGACTTTATAATACTATTTTGAAAATTACACTTTTAGAAAGTTGTCATTTTCCTACCTATGCCAAATGCGCCTTTTTGCCAGTTTACAGTGTCACCTGACCGGCGAATGGCTACCTTGTGGTGGGATGTGACTTGTTTCCATATAGTAGACAAAAGACTTGGGTCTGGAGGGGTGTTTCTTTCCTTGAGAAGGAGAAGGATGATCTGTGGGTGTTATGCCCAGACCCTTGCTGAGCTTCAAATGGTACCTACTCTATTACTGGCAGATGTAACTCACAACTAGGTCTGCCTCTGTTTGTCTTTCTGGTCAATTTGGGTCTAAGCCCAGTGGGAGGGGGGAGCTGCCTCAGAACTGGTTTATAGTGATCGCAAGGGAGGGTTTGCCAGTTTTCATACCCACACCTCTAGGTGGGCACATGGAGCTCTGACCATGGGAAGAAGGGTTCTACCATGTTGGATTCAGGTAGAGAAAAGCAATGTGGGATAGTTTATAGCACAACACACTGGAATGTTGGGTCACCCCTGGAAACTTTCACCCCACTGGTAAGGGTGTGTTCAGGACTTTTCCCCACCCACAGTCTAACACTGGGCATAAAAGGAGCATCCCGAGACCCCTTTCAGAACACTCCTGGACCTGGGTGGACTATTACTCTGCTAACTATTTGGTAGATGTGCAGGCTATCATTATTTGAGCATTTTCCCTTTTTCGCGTCTACACTTTCCTTTCCTTTCTTTAAAGCTATATTTTAAATGATGATACGGTAAGAATGACTGCCCTGCCTTCTGAAGAAACTAAAGAAAGACTGGACCTTCTTGCCTTGGACCCGGGACCCCAAAAGTTACTCCAACGGTCAGTTGGCTGCCCTCCACTTTGAGCTACGGGTAAACAATAAGCTTCCAGAGGTCACTCTCCCTGGAGCTGCCCATCTGGTCAGTTTCAGCTGGACCAGCCCTGGACCATGCCGCAGGCCACTACTGGAGTGGGTCCTAATCTCCAAGTCGATGCCTGTCAGGCCCTGGACCCGTGGTTGGAGTTAGAGTGTACTCCTCCTGCCCACACTGCAAATGCTGGGACATAGAAACTTTTTGCCAACATTTCCTCAAGAGAACCAGTGAGAGACTGGGACCGCTATTGAGCCCAAGTCATCAATGTCGAACCGATGATCAGATCTCACTTGCTGTTTTGCCCTGCTGGAGAAAATCTGACTTCCAGAAAGTTTTTTAAGCCCAAATGTAGAAGTCTTCATCGGGACAGATGCCAGCCAGCAGCCTGTCAAAGTCAAGGCCTTTATAGACACAGACTTTGGACTTTTCCCACATGGAGCTTTCCAACCTTCATTGACAACCATGTCAGGACCCCATTCTCCAGCAACCCACCATTGTCGAGGCCAGGTTTGGGTTCAGCTTGCAACTTGCCCTGATGACTAATCATCAATGACCATTTCAGGTCTAGGACCAGTAAGAAAGGAATTGCTTTAGTTGCAGATTAATAAAAATCATTGCAATGATAATACAACCCAAAAGTTCAAGAATTGCTTTTAGCATAACAGTAAAAAGCATAGTTTTTTTTCTTTTGAAAACATAATACCCTATGGTTAAAATGTAAACAGGTTTAAAAACTATTAGACCGTGGAAGACTTTGCATAACCGTAAGTACCAAGCGTAATACAAATGTTTCTAAAACATCATACCTCATGGTTTAAAATGTAAATAGGTTTAAAAACTGTTGGACCTTGAAAGACGCAGCATAACCATAAATACCAAATGTAATACAAGTGTTTCTAAGCCAACTGCGAGAAGACAGATGCGTTGGTTGGCATGTCAGAATGTGATGGTAAGTCTGTGGGCCCCTATTGTGCTGATAACTGTATGTTGACTTGTAATAAAAACATGGATGTCCTACAAGAGAGCTAGATCGAATTGCTATTCAATAATGTCATCACTGCAGGACAGCAGCATCTTATCTGGAGGGCCTGAAGAGCGGGGCACAATAGTTTCCGTCTGAGATGTTTGACAGATGCGCAAATGCACAGAAAGTGTAATACGCTTTCCTCGAAGCGACCACATAATCAGCAGTAGGAAACAGGATAGGTTTGTTTCTAGGTTGGGACCTGATTTTCGAGGGGAAGGCTCCCATGTGAATTAGGAGCAAAAAATGTTGAATGGTCGGGGAAATGAGACTTGTGAGATATGGGTGGGTCCCCAATTAGTGTAAGATTGGAATACCAGAAAATATTCAAAGACTGGAGGCAAACTTTCCACCGGGATGATCTTGGGTCTGTATCCAACACATGCTCTATCGCGTTCAGCATTGACTTTTGACTTTGGCCCAGTCCTACTGGTTGGACTGTTGTTATTTTGGTGTAATTGTATTTATTAAAATGTGCTCTAATTTCCTGAATTGGTTTGAGATTTGCTTATGTTGTGTTACCACTTTATTACTGTTTGAGTACTGCATAAGTACTTTACACATTGCCTCTAAGTTAAGAATGACTGCTTTTGTGCCAAGCTACGAGAAGGTTAAACACAGGTTTATATAGTGCCTTTTATTGTTCACCCTTAACAGGATTGTGATTATTATTTGAGGTGGTTTCTCTCCCCCCTCAATTAATACTCCAATTTCTTACATTGGTGTTCGGAGTTTGAATCCAGTACTTGTGTTTTTGCAGTGCCACTGAGTGATTTGTGCAAAATCAAGAACCCCTTGTGATGTGATAACCTAATATCAAAAACAATTGTATAAAAATTCTCCTTTGTTTTTTAATTGGTCATGTTTTCTTTTCCATAAATATCACCCCTATTCTCATATTTTGCACCAGTGATTTTTGCAAGAATGGAGGGGAATCTCACCAACATTGAAAGCTTCACTGTGACAGATCTGAGGACATTCTGCAGGGAGAAGGGGATGAAATTAGCAAAGAACTCCAAGAAGCTGGAGTACCAGATAACCCTGGTTATAGCTAGGGATAAACGAGAGCTAGTGAAAAAACGTGTCAGTGAGCATTCATTATTAGTCACCACCCCAGGGACGGAGCCCTACCTCTCGTTCTTTTTTAGCCATGCCAAATTATTTTATCTAATCAGGTTCAGGATGGGCATTTCACATTTTTTGGTTTCCTATCCACTAAATGTATATTGTGACGCTAAACTGGAACCGTGTCCCTGTGACTCCAGGACAAGACAGAGCACCCTGCACTTTATGCTTTTATGTAACCTCTATGATCATCCTAGACGTTTGTTTTTAAAACCATTGCTTAGATTTTTAAATATAAGGAAATGTAAGGCTGCACTGAATTACCTATTACTCCTAAATGATGAATTTGTTTGTCTAATGCTTTATAAATACATATCGGCTGCTGTCCGGCTCAGGAAGATCGTGAATAAGTGAGAGTTCCATGCATTGTGTGTTTCTGCTAATAATATTTTAGGTGAATTGTTTTATTCAATATTCTGTCAACTTTTATGGCTTTTAATTGTGAATTGTTTTATTTAATCCTCTGTCAACTTTTATGGCTTTTAATTAAGTCGAATAAAGTTCCTCTTGACTTGACTTGAACCCTGGGAGCCTGGGAAGATGTTTGCATTTTGTCGTTTATCGCAGGGGCAGGAGGATAATGGTGCAGAGAAGGATGATGAAGTAGAAGAGGAAGGTGAGACTACCCTGACTCCAGAGAGGAGAGAAAGGCCCACAGGAGTGAAGTCCCCTGACTTGTCCAGAGCAGCAAGCAATGTGTGCTCTCTCCATCTGACCACAGAATAGGTAGATGGCCAACAAGCTGAAAAGTGCCTAAGGCTGTGACAGGCCATGGAAGACAGGAAAGCAGAGGCTGCTGCCAAAAAGGTCCTGGGGAAGAAAAAGGCTGAACCTGAGAGACCCTTGCAGGAGAAGAGGCTGGCTCTGGAGGAGAAGAAAATGTTTCTGGCCCTTGACGTGAATTACAAGGAACTGGACCTGAAAGCCAGAAGAATTAGAGAGTTAATTGAAGATGGTGGCAGCGGCACAGAAGTGCCAAGAGGAGATAAAATGGCCCATATACCGAAAGACCTGTTACCTAGCTTGATGGTGGAGGTTGACATAGACAGTGTTTTGAGGTATGAGGTCCACAAGACAATTAAACACAGCTGCAAACAACTGGAGAGAAGATGGCACGTCAGTAGAAATGCTACAGACCAAGTAACCTTCAAGGCAGCCCTCAACCAATATCACCAACGACTCAAAGTCACAAAAAAGGACGCCATAGCAGACCGCATCGAGGCAAGCACCAACCACACCAAGGAACTCTCTTCAGCATCGTCAGAGAGTTCTTCTGCACAGCAGCCACCGGGAACATAATCGTTCCTTCACAGAAACTCTGCAACGCTCTAGCGAACCTTTTCCATCTACAGGAACTTTGAACCCCAACCCACTGACCTCTAAAGCCTCCTCCCTCCAACAAATGCCTTCCCCAATGAACCACTCACCACATGGGAACAGCTCAACACACAGAACACCACAGCCATCATGAACTCCAACCACTCCGGGGCCCCACAGACCCCTTCCCTCACTTGCACTTCAACCTTGGAAGTATGGACATCAGCCACCAACTCACCACCATCTTCAATGCATCCATCATCACTGCTACCTTTCCTGATGCATGGACACACGCAGAAGTCAGAACTCTCCTCAAGAAACCCTCTGCCGACCAGAGCGAACTCCAAAACTACTGCCCCATCTTGCTGCTCCCTTTCCCCGCCAAAGTCCTGGAGAAGGCTAATAACCGGCAGCTTACCGAACACCTGGAGAGAAACAACCTGCTAGACACCTCCCAATCTGGTTTCCGTGCCAACCGCAGCACCAAGACCACCCTGATTGGTGCCACTGATGACATCCGCACTCTACTCAACAGGGGAGAAGTGGCGGCCTTGATCCTCCTTGACCTCTCTGCAGCATTTCATATTGCATCCCACCACACACTTATCAAGAGACTGCACCAGATCGCGATCCAGGGAGATGCACCCAGATGGATCACTTTGTTCCTCATGGAACGATCTCAGAGAATCCACCTACGTCCCTTCACCTTGGAACCCAAGAGCACCATCTGCGGCATCCCTCAAGGTTCATCTCTCAGCCCCACCCTCTTCAACACATACATGACACCTCTAGCCGATATCGTCTAAGAACCCACGATCTCAACATCATATCCTACTCCAACGATACCCAACTCATTCTCTCACTCTCAGGAGACCCCATCACCACCATGACCAACTTCCCGAACTGCATGACGTATGTCACCGACTGGATGAAGGCCAACTGTCTGAAACTCAACACTGACAAAACCAAAGTGCTGATCTTTTGCAACAAAGCTGTTGGAAATGGGGGCCTCTGGTTGGCAGAGGTAGGTACCTTTATCCAAATAGGGACCCTTGCATCTAGTCAGGGTAAGGGGGATACACACTTTAGATAACCCCTGCTCGCCCCCCTTGGTAGCTTGGCACGAGCAGACAGGCTTATCCCAAAGGCAATGTGTAAAGTATTTGTACCAACACTCACAGTAACACAGTGAAGACACCACAAATGGACACCACACCAGTTTAGAAAAATAAAATATCTTTATCTAAACTAAACAAGACCAAAAGGACAAAACTCCAACATACACAGTTAAAAATATGACTTTCAAAAGGTTTCAAGAACTTGTACCATAGAAAACTATGGATGCGTGACTTTTACACAAAGTACCTGAAGATGCGTCAAAATTCACAAGGCCAAACAGTCGCAGAGAAAGGAAGCATTGAACAACACAGCGATGCATCAGTTCAGGTGGAGAAGTGTGGCTCAATGGTTAGAGCGGCAGACCCTGATGCAGAGATCTGGCCCAGGACCAGGGTTCAATTCCTGCCTCGGCGGGTCTTGGGCTCAATTTCCTCGGACCTGATAATTCTCGCCTCGGTGCCTATACTAATCATGGGTCCCACTCTGCAACGCTGGGCAATACCTTGCTTAATCTCCACAACGGCCCCAACAGCGCTGGGATGCCTGGCTTCACCCTGGGGGTGCCCAGGAGTGGACATTTCACAGGGAAAAGCCAGGAAGGGTTCCACAGCGGTATGCGTACAGCGCCAGGACACCCCTTTGGGGGTATAAGTGCGCTTTACAAGTACAAATTTCTTTTCAATTTCATTCCTGAGTCCTTGGGGAGGGGAGGCGACAGTTCTGCTGCACACAGGAGAAGTGATGCATCAAATCCGGACTGTAGGGGGAAGTGAGGCGTCGAAATCCAAGATGATTCTGGTCTGCGGGTGATGCGTGGAAAACTTGGTGCACAGGTACGATGCGTGATACACCAGAGGTGATGCGTTGCTTCGCGCTGTCCGTGCTGGGGGCTGCGCGGTGAGACTTTGCGTCGCCCGGCGAGACTCGGTGAGGTTCGCGATACTTCACACCGGTCCTTGCAGAGATTAGCTGCAAAACCCACCTCTGAGGACCTGTAACTGGAAGGAGGCACCTCGGGCAAGGGTAGGACTGACAGATGGCAGAGTCCAGCAGCACCAGCAGATTTGCAAGAAGCCTTTTGTGTTGCTGAGACTTCAGAACAGGAGGCCAGCACACTTTAGGCCCTTGGAGATCTCCTTCAAGCAGGGGACACAGCACACAGCAAAGTCCTTCTCCTTTCCTTGGCAGAAACAGCAACTGCAGGCCAACCCCAGACACACAGCAAGGGCAGTACTTCTCCTCAGTCTCTTCAGCTCTTCTCCTTGGCAAAGGTTCCTCTTGAATTCCAGGAATGATCTAAAGTCTGGGGTTTTGGGTCTGATACTTATACCCCAAAATGTCTTTGTTCTCTTTGTGCAAGGGGCTCTGAGCCCAGTTCAAACCAGTTCTGGGGGGCACTCTGCAAGTGCACAACAACATCCATTGTCAGTGTGAGCCACGTCTCAACCTCTGCATCATCCTGGACAGCAAACTCAACACAAAACCGTCTTCTTCCATGCTTTCTGCCAATTCAAGATATTGACACATGTCTACAAAGCTCACCGCAACCAAGGACCACCAACAGAACTTCCAGCAGCCATCCAGCAGCCATCCAGAGACCTTCATTCCACTCCACTTCACTAGCCCTCGCACAGATGCCATGCATCTGCCAAAGCCACAGCGGAGAATGTTCCTTCTCCTACCTCTCTGCCAAGGCCTGGAACGGCCTGACCCTCCACCTCCGAACATCAGCCACGCTAGCTGACTTTAGGAAGAAACTCAAGACCTGTCTTTTCAACTGAGCTCAGCAACCTAGCACCTGGATACCCTCACAGATGATAGGCTGTGCTTTACAAGTACTGACTGATTGCTTGATTGACTTGAACCACCAAGTCAGCAGAGGCAAGGTTCAGACTCTTCAGTCCAAGATTCAGACCATACTTGCTTGGGATCCTGCCAAGGCCCAGACTCAGGTGTGAGCCTGGGCTGTCTTGTCATAGCTAAATGATGAGCGCTTGGACCAACCTGTAGCCTCTGCTTGCTAATATAAATATGGGGTCAGAATCCAAAACTGTTGAGGTGATCCATCCCCCTACAGGAAATTGACTTTATGGTGCAACATTGCCCTGGGACTGACCACACCAATACTGATGGTCTTTCAAGGTTTTTTCACTTTAGTGATGAGAACTCACATGAGGGTGCATATTTCTCCCTGCTTTCTGCCGGGGGAGACAAATGTTGGAAATGATCACCTTTTGCATGCTCTTCCTCCAGATATTTGAATTATAGAGCTAAACCCATTTTTGTTGGACTTGGGATTTTGCATACTTTGCGCCTGCTAACCAGGGGAAAGTGCTTGTGCTCTCCATTTTAAATGTATTAACATTGTCATATACCTAATTGGCACATTTAATTTATTTGTCAGCCCCTACTATGTGGCACAACATGTATCCAAGGACTGTAAATTAAATGTTACTTGTGAAATGCAGCACTCATTGTGCCACCCACTAAAGTAGCACTATAATACATGTCTATAGGTCTGCCTGGATTGGCAGTATTATACTGCCAATTTGCCAGGCGAAATAAACCTTTTGCAAGACCTAAACTTTCCTTTTTAATACTTATACGTCACCCCTAAGGGAGGCCCTAAGTACCCATAGGGCAGGTTCCATGGTGTTTTAATATTAAGACATGCATATTTAAAGTTTTCATGTCCTGGCAGTTATACGCCTCCAAAGTAATTTTTCATTGTAGCAAGGCTGGTTCTCCCATTAGAAAACACTGGGATACATTATAACAACTTTTAATGCTTACTTTCAGTTTGAGAGCAGGTAGAAAAATGGTGGAAGGAATTATTGTATTAGTAATTAAAATTCAACTTAAGGGTAAAGTCGGGTTTTATAATACTATTTTGGAAATGGCCCTTTTAGAAAGTTGTCATTTTTCTGCCTAAGTTAAATGTGCTTTTCTGCCATTGTCCAGTGTCACCTGACGGGAGAATGGATTCCCTGTGGTGAAATGTGGATTGCTCCCAGACAGTGGACAAAAGGCTTATTTTTTTAATTCCTTAAGCAGGATGGGCTGGGGGCTGTGCCCAGCCCCTTCCTGAGCTTCAAATGGGGCCTTCCTTATCACTGGCAAATGTAGCTCACACCTAGGAATGCCTCCCTTTGTCTTCCTAGTCAGCATGACTCCAAACCCAGTGGGAGGGGACAGCTGCCACAGAACTGCTTTTGAGCAACCACAAGGGCGGGTTTGCCCATTTCTATAGCCACAACTCTGGGTGGGTGGAAGGAGCTCTGATCAGGGGATGAAGGTTTCTGACACGTTGGATTCAGGTAGAGAAGGACACTCTGGGACAGTTTACAGTAAAAACACTGGAAGTGCTGCAAAAGTGAGTAGGGTCACCCCTTGGAACTTTTAACCCATTGGTTAGGAATTGGCCAGTAGTTTTCCCCATCCACAGGCTGACACTGGGCACAAAAGTAGCATCCCAAGGACCAATATCAGAACACTCCTGAACCCGTGTTGATGAGAGGAAGGACTGTTCTGCTGTCTGAAGAACCTGAAGGAAGTCCAGAACTGCTTGCATTGAACCCAGGACCCTAGAAGTTACTCCAAGGACCAGTTGGTTGACCTCCTGTTTGAACTCTTCACTTTGGAAGTGCCCAACTGACCAGTTCCTACTAGACTTGCCCTGGACCCTGCCGCTGACCTCTGTTGGAGTAAATCCTAAGCCTCAAGTGGTTTCCCTCAGGTCTTGAACCCTTTAATGATGTTAGAGTGTACTCCTCCTGCCGATACGGCAAAAACAGGGACTTAAAAACTTTTTGCCAATTATTTCTCCAGAGAAGCCACGGGGCACTATGACCACCATCAAGCCAAAGCCATCAACATTGAATATCTACTCAGATTCACCTTAACGGTTTGGCCTGCTGAAGGAGACCTGACTTTCAAAAAATGTTCCTAAGTCCAAACGTCGAGGACTTTATTGGGACCAACATCGGCCAGCAACCCTTCAAGGCCTTCCTGGGCACAGACATTGGACTTTGCCAGTTCGTAGCTTTCCTGCCTTTGACGAGGTATGTACTACTACCTTATTCTCCAGCAACCCATCACCCTTGAGCACTGCATCAGATCCAGCTTGCAACTTGCCTCGCTGATGACTCATTAACACCTACCTTTCTCTGGAAAAATTCAGAGGTTAAATTCTCCACCTGGGCGACCCTGTTCCTTGTATCTGATCCGTTATCCATTACAGTCGGCCTTAACTTTTGATTTTGGCCCAATCTAGCGCAAACAGATAACCATGGGTGGCGCTTCATGCTTTTTGACACTATTCCTAATTCAAAGTTTTAAAATTCATATCTCCGGTTGTACTGGTTGAATTCTTGCCATTTTGGTGTCATTTTCTTTATTAAAATTTACTTCATTTTCCTAAATTATTTGGGTTTTTCTTGTGTTGTGTTTTCACTTTATTAGAGATTGTGTACTGCATAAATACTTTACACATTGCCTCTAAGCTAATCCTGACTGCGTTTGTACCAAGCTCCCAGGGTCAAAGGCAGGTTTATTTTTTGGATATTTGTAGTTTACCCTGTCAAGAATTTTGAGTATTATTTCAGGTGGATTCTCACCCCCTCAATTAATACTCAAATTATTTATAAGTCCATATTGGGGTTTCTTAATTGGTTGTCGAATCTAGGTTTTCTTAGAAGAAGGAAAGGTGTGATCAGTGAATGAAACGACCAAAACTGGCTCAATTTTATTACCTTTGTAATGACTGTGTATACTTTTTAAGACTATTTCCAGTGTGTATGTGTGTGTTTGTGTGTGTGTGTGTGTCTGTGTCTGTATGTGTGTATGTGTGTGTGGGGGGTTGTAATGTGTGTGTGTGCTGTGTATGTGGCATTTTTGATTGTGTGTGTGTTGTGTGTCATTATTACCTGTTTTTGAAAACCAGGCCATTTGTGTTCCCAGTACTTGTTCTGCCGTGTGCCTGTTTCCAGTCCAGCTTCCTGAAGTTACCATGAGTTTATTTGGCCATAGTGGCATCATGTTGTAACAGGGACTAACCACCCCCAATAAATGAACCTCGTCTGCTCCTGGAAAAGTTTTATTTAGTGTGCCCTGAGCATTTCGACCGCAACCGGGACTTTGGCTGCAGCACATCGTGGTGTAGAAGGCTGAAGCCCCAAGTTTCCCTGGCCCTGCAGTGACGCGGAACAAGGCGCAAGAGCTCCATTAATCTAACAGAAGAGTCCCACAGCACAGGACTTTCATCTGCTCCTGGAAAAGTTTTCTTTGGTGTGCCTTGATAATTTTGGCTGCAAACAGTACTTTGGCTACAGCACAGCATGGGGGAGCAGACTACAGCCCCCAGCTTCCCTGGCTCAGCAGTGACGCGGTACAAGGTGCCAGAGCACCATAAATCTAACTAAGGTGTCCCACAGCGCAGGCCGCGTGTGGGCTGTACCCGGGCATGGCCTGGGTGTAGACCAGGCCAAGAGCGGGCCCATCTGCGCCTGTCCACGGGCAAAAGAGGCTGGGCTAGGCCCTCTCTATTTGGCCTCATCTTCAGGAGAGGACCCTCACCAGAAGGAGAAATTGATGAATGTACCGAGAAATGTTTTATTGATTATTAGCCGGGCTTCCTGGCTGCTTGTTAAAAGAAGGGCTAATTTCAGTGGATACTGTTAGACTCTGTTGGGGGGGGTGAAACATTGACTTTACAAGAATGGGTAGGCGAAAAAACACTTTGGCACCAACTGCAACTGGCTCTAACCTAGATGGTTTCTTACAAAAGGTGGTGGGCGCAATTAGCAAAGAAATTGAACTGGCAGAAAGGAAACTATCATTAGCCCCGCTTTCACCCTCCCACTTGGACCTGACCAAGGAACAGTTGGTAAATGTTGAGGAGTGTTGTCCTCCGGTAACACTATCACCCACAGTCATTAATAATAATTCCGTAAACTGAGTCCATGAGTCGAATGATGAAGAGGCTGCACGGCTACACAGCACAGGGAGGGAAAGAAAAAGGGTGGAGGGTGCCACAAAATCTAAAAGACAGTGCCCTGCATTAAAAGAGAATAGGCAAGACACAATTTAGGAAGCATTTACTATGTCAAATAGGGTGGAAGAGGGTGGGGTACCATCTGTATATGAGGAACTCTATACCTGGGTTATTCAACATATATCTGATGCTTTAAAGCATATCTTCGTCTGCCTCGGGTCCATTAAAGATCAACTTCTAGTGATGGCGAGTAGCATAAAGGAGAGATCCAGTTGTAATTTAAGTGGTAACATAATTAGGGAGACCACTGTGAACTCAACAACCAGGAATTGGTCCAGCAAAAAGTGGGAAATGTCCAACCAGCACCTACAATTCATATGGCCTCGCTACATGATACCATTGCATGCCCTAGGTTTGGCACTGGGGCACCTGGGGTTACTCAGAAAGATGATAGAAAGGGGGTGGAAGGCCATACAGATCATGCTTCTTTTGGACGTGGCATTCAACAGTCTGGTGGAAAAACTGCATCCAATCGCAACCAGCCTAATCATGTTCCACTCAGGGGTAAAGGGATGCATGACTGGTTGAATCTACCCCCTGATAGCGCCCAATTTACCTTGCCACTGATGGGGGTGCTACCACTGTTTGAAGGTTCACATGAAGACTGTCAAAGTCTTATTAATAAATCAGCACAATGGTGTAACAGAAATTCAGGGTGTCACTTAGCAAACATAGAAAATATCATTATGGCAAGTTGAGTCAGATGGATTGGCCATACAGCGAAATCTGTAGAGGGAAACTGTGTGGTTTTAAATATTAAAGATCCTAGATGTATACGCTCTTTGCTAACACGTTTGAGCAATGTGAGATTAGATTTGGGCAATATAAGGGCAAGCCCTCTAGGATTTTTTTTATCTCCCCCCCCCCCCCATTAGGCTTTATTCCTGACACCCGGCCAGCCCGCATTCAGCACTTACAGAATACTGTTTCACCTTTAGAGCCCTTTCCCCATGTCAATTGATTCAATGTTTTATCAGGTTTAACAGATAATGGTTGACGTTTAGTCCCTGGTTTGATGGAAGGCGTACAGGGTGTAGCGGCCACGATAGATTTGGCAACCAACGTACCACAGGAAATTAACTCGATCGAGGGGGATATGGAAGTGGTATTACCTGCCTCCACTCTCAATCGCAATGTTTTGATTATGAAGTGAAGGGGCAGGTAAATATGGAAAGCAGGAATATCCCTTTTAGAATAGTGTCATGGAACATAGCGGGCATCCGTACAAAGTTGACTAATGAGGACTGGCTGAGTTATGTGTCAGGTTATGACATAATTTGTTTACAAGAAACTTGGGTGTCTAATGATTTTTGTATAAATGGATTCCGCTCTTTTTGTTTTCCGGCAATTCCCTCTACATAAAGAAGGGCAAAGGGTGGCATAGTGGTGCTTATAGCAGTCAAAATTGTGTCAGTAAAAATTAAAACCATTTGTTCCTCCCCATGATATCAACTGCTTGCAATCTCGAGCCTGGGCTCCTTTGATCTATTACTCATACATTTCTAATATATTATCTTTGACAATGGTAATTGTCAAGTGATTGAGGATTTACAAGAAGAAATAAGCAAAGTCACAGCAAAGAGACTGCTGTTGTTCATTATATGAGTTGGGGATTTTAATTGCACTTTATGTAAATACAGTGGCCAACGTGTTTGTGGGTTGGAAGAAAAGAATGGACAGTCAATGGCCCATTGCATTCATTCCGGCCTGGGGGAAACTCTAAATGCTATAGTGGTTGTCAATGACGTAATCCCTCAGAATGACTGCATGAGTGATTCTATCTCGTTCTGTCCTACTTATGTAGGGGGTGGGCGTGCCAGTATTATTGACTTTATGTTAATATTAAAAAAAAACGTTACTACTCTTGAGCAAGATTTTAAAATAACACCAAACTGTGCAAGTGACCATAACTCTCTTAAAGCACATCTTAATGGATGTTTTGGAACAGGGCAATCTGAAGAACCACCTATCCAGCACAATCAAAATAAAGGAATTATGATGAAATGGGACTGGGTAAACTCCCAAAAATTTGAGCATAATATTGTTCTGGAAATCAGAAGCATATAGCTAGTTGCTTGGAGAAGGAAGGGACCCCTTCAGAAGTAGTACGGGACTATGAAGCACTTTGCTCAGCAATTCCTTTGGCTTTGGTATAGAGGAGCCTCCCGAAAAATGTACCACTGAAGCGATGGTTTAATAACGAATGTACAAAAGCACACAAAGGTCTAAAAGAGGTCCTACACTCCATCCCTTGGGTTAAAGAGTGAGTAAAAACCCTTAGGAAGGCTTATAAATCTGTGATTGAACAGAAGAAAAGGGTATTGAGAAACGAGACGTGGAATGATTTAGTGTTAGCAAGGTCCCTAAAGGATACAAAACAATTCTGGGAAATCGTCCAATTTTCTCAGAAGATTCGTCCCAGATGGATTCTTTGATCCTCTGAGACATCTGAGAGGCTCATTTTACCCACGTTTTTAACCCTTTAAACAGGGAGATAGTTCTGGTGACACAGAAGGTGGAGACGATCCACAACCCAAATCAAGCTTACAGATAAGCATGTCAATCTCAGTTGAAGAAGTGGAGGTGGCAGTATCACAGGGCACTTGTTTGAAAGGTCCTGGCCCTGACGGAGTGCCCCTAGACCTTTTTAAGGGTAACCTTATTTTGTGGGCGCCGCTCTTAACTAATATTTTCAAAGTGGCTATTATTGGTCCACTGCCGGGGACATGGAAAGAGGCAGTAGTGGTCCCCATTTATCAAAAGGGGGACAGAAATTAACCTGCCTGTTATAGGCCAATATCCTTGATTGATGTGACAGTAAAGCAGGGTTATGCTGGCACCATTAGAGGAGTGGGCAGCCGCAATAGGGTTTTCTCAAAAATACAAAATGGTTTTAGATGGGGTATGGGCATGACATAACAATGCCTCAATTTGTCTCTGATTGTCATCAAGAACATGAAGTCTATAAACAGTTTGAAACATCTGGCCTTCATGGACTTATCTAGTGCCTTTGATACTGTCAATCTGGATAAATTGTGGGCTATGTTGGGAGACATGGGAGTAGATAAAGCATTGGTAGTCCTACGTAGTTTACATGCAAAAACAACGCTTAGGGTAATTTATTGTAGTAAGGGGGAGAAAACACAGCAAACCGCTTTAACTGAGGGGGTTCGTCAAGGCTGTATTCTAACTCCTTTTTTATTTCTTATATATGGAAACGGGTTAGAGGCATTTTTATTGGAGAAGAAGCTAGATTTACTGAGGTTAGGCAAACATCTTGTCCCACTACTTTCATATGCTGAGGATAATGTCCTGTTGGCAAGGGCAGCTATGAGTGTTCAGAAATCCCTCGATGCTTTTACTGATTTTATGACATCACCTGACTTAAAAGTCAATGGTAAGGAATCGTACATTATGGTATGTGGACCAAAGTCCACAAAAAAAAAACTTTTATGATGCAGGGAAAAGAGATGGAAAAAGTTAAAAGATTTTCGCATTTGGGTTACCTATTTAATACACAGTTGTCTTGGTACTCCCTGCTGACTTTAAGAGGGCAGCAGACAACCAGAGACTTGGATTCGCTTTTTCGGTTTGCTGCCAAATTGGTTCAAAAACCAGTAAAAGAATTAATAATTCTTTATAAAGCAAAATGCCTTTCCATCGCCACTTATGGGGCAGGAGTATGGGGGTAGAGCAGAAGTAATAAGGTTCAAGTTGCAGAGAATAATTTTATCAGAAGACTTATGATGGTACCCAAAAGTGCCTCTATAAAATCTGTCACTCTGAACGAGGTTTGGATTATGAACGAGGGCTGGATTATATGGAGGACCGTATTGGCTTGCCCCTCTGTTATTATAGGTAAAGATATGGCTATCTGAGAATTTAGTTTTTTCAAGAGACATCATTATGGACTGTCTGGCCATCTCTACTGTTGATAAGATTCCTTGGTGTCATTATTTGAAATGTATGTTTCTTGAGATTGGCTTAGGGCACTTCTATGAAAACCCGCAGAACATGACCTCAAAAGCCAAAGACAGTATCAAAATGGCCTTCTCGATCAGGGCGAATAGTCATCACCGGCAGTCACAGGGACATTTTGGAATGTTATGTCCTGCTGGGGCTAGTCCTTTGACCAATCATTTTCAATATTATCTAGTTTTTAGTATTAATTCGCAAAATAGATTTTACCTTACAAGGTTTCGGCTATGGCACAGTGCACTTTTTGGCAGCATTTCCATGCCAAGGAAGTTGGTCAGACAAGCTTATGCCATGTTTTTGTGACAATTTGTCTAAACAAAGCACTTTGCACTTTGTATTATATTGCGCATGCTATAAAACAACAGGAGCAAGATTTTTGCTCCCACTATTGAGAAAGTAACATCCCTGTACCTTTAGAGAAGGCTTCAGATATCTATATTCATTGGCCTCTATTGACATCTGTACTGCCGTTGTGAACTTTATCAGGGGGCTCTTGTTATTAGAAAGAGCTATGGGTAAGATTGTTAGGGCAATGATGATCTAATTCATTGTTAAATAATTTTTTCTATAAGGTTTACAATTAGATCTGATTTATGTAACTCTCTAAGGGTTGCGTTGCCCTTTTATACTGTCGTGTATATGAATTGTTTGAAGATTGGATCAAATCTTTGTTATGATGACTTGAATTGTTCGAAGATTTGATCAAATTATCGCTATGATGATTGGAATTGATGGGCAACGTGCAACCGATTTAGGTTTTAGAGTGTACATTTTTTTTTTATATTGTATAATATTGTAAGCGCACACCTTTTTTTTTAGCCATCCCTGGGAGTTGTTGAGCTGCACTTACCTGAAAACAATATAGATAACTCCAGGTGACCCAGCGGACCCCTTAGGAGCACCTTTGTAAGGTTTCTCTTTTTAAGGTTTTTGTCTCTCTGGTACTGATTCTAGTGGTGGTGGTAGCATTATCTTATTTGATGTATTATGACTGGAGTTTTCTTTTAATATTTTTGTACTGCTATTGAGATGTGTTTTATATCTATGAATTTTTGCGGTTTTGCACAGGCTGAGGCAATAGACAAACTCGCGCTACCCGGTTTTTAAGGATTTGTGACTGCACTGATTTTAATAGAGTGATTTTTAGAGTGATTATGCCTGCATTTTAAAATGAAAATAACTTTTTAGCATTTTAGCTGTCATTACCTGTTTAGGGGAAGTGAAGGTGGCTAGGGCAACTCTCCGGTCCACCGCGGTCGCGTTTCCTAACGGCCGATTGAGTGGAGAAAGGCTGCCTGGGAGGGGAAGTGGCAACCCGACTTTGGCGGCCATTTTGGAGAGGTTAGCGGTCTAGCTGCTACCTCCGGGGGGCATAAATTTCAGCGCGCGCAGCGGGAGCGCCAAAGGCGCACCTAAGGCAAGCCCGTCTGCGCCCGTCCGCGCCTTGACGCTGCCGGCTGCCAGGAAACTTCGCCAGTCTGAACAGGGAGAAGATGGCGGCTTTAAGGTATTCTAAGGAGGAGTTATTGGACCTAAGGGAGAACATGCTGGGCAGGGGTTGTGAGGGAGAGCTCTTAGGAGATATAGGGATACAAGGCAGGAGGTGTGGTCAATGTGGTAGGTTGACATCACAGGTCAGGCAAACAGCCGACCCCCTCTGCTCCCAGACCCAAAGCAAGCAAGCTAATAAAACCAATAAAGCACCAAGGATGGGTAGCATTACCCAGGGGAAGGAAAAACAGGAGCCCTTTCGGGCACTATATATTAATGCTAGATCTATCCCTAAACACTTTGCAGAACTGTGGGTTCTGCTGGAGGATCTGAAGCCGGACATATGTCTTATTTCTGAAACCTGGATGCAATGTCACTCCACCCCAGTTATGTCCTCTGCGTTCCCGGACGAGTATACCGTCACAAGATTAGACAGAGTGAACAAAAGGGGGGGTGGCCTGGCTATAGCCTTACGGGTCCCACACTACATCAAGGTACTCGATTCAGTATTAACAGATGGGATGGAATTGTTGGTGTTTCGACTGCAGTCTTGGAAAGGGACCAGTGGGATGGGGGCGGTAGTATATCATCCACCAGGAGAAAGTAATAAATTGTTCTGCACCTCATTACTGGAGACCCTCGCCCCGTATATCCTGCAATCCGAGTTCTTGTTTTTGGTTGGCGACTTTAATCACCATTTAGATGACCCCTCTAATTCAGATACGAAATGTTTGCTGTCAGCCATGGAGTCGTTGGGTCTCTCTCCAAGAATTCATGAACCTACCCATATTGCAGGGCATACCTTGGATAATATCTTTGCAAACATAGGCTTATCAGTGGAATCCCGTGGCCACTAACCTGGACCGATCATTTTGCGCTTAAATTCACCTTGAGCAGGGCGGATAGAGGATGCCAGTCCCAATGTAGAATGAGTCCTCGTAGAGCTTGGAGGAAAGTCACCCCTATGGCATTTAGTCAGGTCTTTAGACCCCCCCTCCTTCGATAAAGGAGAGGGAAATGATAATGCCTTAGGAAAATGGGGGGCCTCAATTGGAGACACGCTAAATATCATCGTGCCGTGCAGGGTAGTACGAACGCAGGAAAGGGCTGTCTCAGCCCCCTGGTACTCTGAAAGTCTTAAGAAGGAAAAGGCCAGGTGTAGAGGCAGAGAAAGAAAATGGAGGAAAACCAAGCGGCCAGAGGATAAACTGGCCTTTTCAGTAGCACACAAAGCCTATTTAACAAACTGTAACTCAGCAAGAAGAGACCACCTAGGCTCGAGAATACGGGAGGCAAAGAACTCTTCTAAGGAGCTCTTTAAAATACTCAAAAGAGTTCACAAACCCTAAAGCTAACAGTCCCTCTATACCCCCGACACAAACACTATGTGATAACATAGCAAATCATTTTAGGGATAAGGTAGACAAGATCTACAGCTCTCTAGCTGCAGGAGCAGCACCGAAGGGGTTGGCGCCTCCGAAGAGAGACTCCACACTACCTAGACTCAACGCTTTCACAGCTATTACCACAGAGCAAGTGGCAGCAGTGTTGGCATGAACAAAATCAGGTGCCCCCTCAGACCCGGCGGTGCCATTTATAATGGCTGAACTCGCCCCAATTTTAGCTCCGTCGCTAGCTGAGGTTTGTAACATCTCCCTGGCTACGGCCGTATTTCCCAGGAAATGGAAAAAAGCGCATATAAAACCTTTGCTGAAGAAGGCTCTGGCAGACCCGGCGGACCTTCAAAATTATAGACCAATCTCCCTCCTCCCTTGCAGCTCGAAGGTTATGGAGACATTGGTAAACAAACAACTTACGGGATATCTGGAGCAGTATGGGTTATTAGACCCCTCGCAATCAGGTTTCCGTGCAGCCCATAGCACGGAGGTGGCACTGGTGGAGGTCATGGATACGATCAGGATGTCACTGGACAGAGGGACGCCCACCATGCTAGTGCTCCTTGATCTATCGGCAGCCTTTGACACCATCTCTCATCGTGTCCTGTTGGACAGGTTACGGGAGATTGGTGTCAAAGGCTTGGCATGGATGTGGCAGCAGAGCTTTCTTAACAATAGAGCACAATGTGTCCAATTAGACACATTCGTCTCTCAGACCACCGCAGCAGACAAGGGGGTCCCGCAGGGCTCCATCTTAAGCCCCACATTATTCAACATCTATGTGGCACCGCTGGCCACCATCATAAGATCTTGCGGTTTTGAGACAATCTCGTATGCGGATGACACGCAGATGATAATCCCCATTGAGACGGACCCAGCAAAAGCCAGAGCAAAGTTTAAATCCTGCATGCTGAAAATTGCCGCTTGGATGAGCGAGAATTTTCTGCAGCTCAACTCCAATAAGACGGAGATCCTTCTGTTTGGAAAGGCGATGGAATTATGGTCGTCGGACTGGTGGCCGGAGGAATTGGGGGAGGCACCCAAGCCAACCACTCAGGCACGGAATTTGGGTATCCTGTTTGATAATAAGCTTTCGATGGAGGAACACGTGAAGTCAGTATCGGGCACATGCTTTGGCATCATGCGGATGCTGAGGAAGATTTTTCCTTCGATCCCTTTGGAGGCCAGAAAGACCCTAGTACAGGCACTACTAGTTAGTAGACTGGACTATGGGAACGCACTACTAGTAGGAATTAGGGAGGACCTTGCATCTAGGCTACAGGTAGTGCAAAATACGGCAGCCCGACTGGTCCTCAACAAACCATACGTACCCCCTCCTGACCTCTTTTGCAACAACTACACTGGCTGCCCGTGAGGAAGAGAGCAGTGTTTAAGCTCTTGACGTCGGTGTTTAAACACAGCAGGGCATCGGCCGGTCTACCTAAGGAAGAAGTTAGTTCCCTATATACCTGCCCGTTTATTGAGATCTAGCAATCGTAATTTACTACGTCCCTGTAAAATCAGGAAAGTCAAAATGGGAGGGCGCGCTTTCTCACATCTAGCCCCGCTCCATTGGAACCGCCTGCCGGATGAGCTACGCGCCTTCGCAAGCTTGGGGCAGTTCAAGAAGCAGTTAAAAACCTGGCAGTTCTAAATCCGCAATTTTGTCCTAGCCTTTAGCACTGTGTAGCCAAAAGCGCCGAGAGATCCCTGTGGGGATGATTCGTCGCGCGATACAAATGAAAAATAAATAAATAAATTTAAAAATGTTTTGCACTGTGCACTTTTATGGTTCATTGAACCAAAATAAAGTTAATATGACTGACTGATCTTGCTTCGGCCTTAATCATGAAGCAGAATGAGCTGTATGACGTTGACAGGAAAAGTACCACTTTTTTTTAATCTTTGAAGTGGAACGTTAATTTAAGGTTTTTTTTTTTTAGTGCAGATAGAATTTTCAGACAGTTTCTCTTTTTATTAGAATTCATCTTTAACTAATTAAAGAAATGCACAGATCAATTAATTAATGAAGAATGCCTAGAAATTAAATATTTCCTCTTTGCGTATAGGTCTCAGCTGTAGCAACAGTTACGTGGTGACTACGCGTTCACTAAGAAATAGTCAAGTGGATGGGCCCAATTCATGAGAATTTTGCTGCGAACTTAAGGGCAGATTTACAAGCCCCTTGCGCTGCCAGTACGTCACTTTTTCTGACGCACTGGCAGCGCATTTCTCTGCCCCATATTTACAAGGACAGGAAAAGCCACCCTGCGTGGGTTTTCCTGTCCTTGTAAATATGGCCCCTTTACACGCAGCACTTTGCATGAAAGGGGCATTCCATGGGTGTTGCTGTGGGTGATCCCACGCAACACCCATGGAACCAGACCCATTTCCAGATTTACGAGGAATCGTAAACCTGGAAATCCGTCAGTATGCTACGCCACGAGGCACAACGAGGAGAAATGCTTTCATTTCTCCTCCTTTTTTCCCTCTTTAGATGCGTTCTGCATTCTACAGCACACATTCAAAGAGGAAAATGCCTGTAGTGATTGTTTTTGTGCAGGATGGTGCCCCTTCCTGCACAAAAACAATCTCCCCATGACGCAGGCATCCTTGCACCATGGTGCAAAGGTGCCTGCGCCGGCGCATGGCAGCTGTTTGTGCGCCAGCACTGGGGAGAGCACAGGAATGCGACATATCATTGCAAATATGTCGCATTTCTGTGCTCTGAAAATGCCGCAGCGTGGGGCACCCAAAGGGCTTGCGGTGCCGCGCTGCAGCACTTTCTTGTAAATCTGCCCCTTAGTCTAGTAGTGATCCTGGTGTAATCCTGAATCGTAGTTGTAGCCAGAGATAAACAAGGTTTACTCCCGGAAATTAGGAGTAAGCCAGATGTACTGCAGTAGTAAGTCACACCTACGCATAGGACAATCTTTGCGAACCGGATCTGATATACTTTATATTGAGGGATTAGCTACACATGAAGAAAATGGGAGGCAGTGTATCTGGCTTCATACGATATGCAATAAGGGATAGAATCAAAGCGGGATGGGAAAGGTAACAGACATAATCTAAACTTGCATTGATTTCTGATAAAATTGCACAATAAGCGCATAGGCCCTGATTAATTGTGTGGTCAAGGGAGAGCATGTGTATATGAAAAGCTGTGCTATGCGACCCAAAGCAGTGAACATAGTGTCAAGCAACCTTTCCACTTGGTTACATATTTTGTGCCAAAAAACATGACGAGAGTGCAGCACCAAGTGGTGTGTTTCGCGTAGCACCAAAATCCTGATTATAAAGGCAAGGGAGGCATAACGTGGAAGTCACAGAGCATGGATTTTGCATGTATTAGTAGCTTGACCTGAGTACAGAAGCATGACCTGACTTTGGAATTCACTGTGTATAGATTTATCAAGTAGACTAAAGACTAAGGGGCAGATTTACAAGAACTGACGAATCTCTGCATTTTAGCAGAGATGTGTCAGTTCAATTGCGTCATGCAAAAAACCCCTTGCGCCACCATGGATGCGTCGCATTTACAATGCGGCGCACCGTGGCTCAAGGATTGACAGATGCGTCACTCATCTGTTGGCGTAAAGGTAACGCATTGCTGGAGTCGTGTCGCAAGCGCGAAGCAACTCCAGCATTGCTCAGGAATGCCTATTCCTATTGTGCTGCGTCACTCCTTACGCCAGCTTCAAGCAGGCGTAAGGTTTTGACGCAGTGGCGTCGTAGAAGTGACACAGTGAAATCTTGTAGATTTCACTGCATCACTTTTATGAGGCTTTCTTGCGTCGGAACGCCCACCCTGCATACATTATACCTGACGCAGGTATAATGTGAAGCAGGGCTTTACAACTTGACGCATATCCCTAGATGCGTCACGTTGTAAATGTGTCGCAACGTGGCGCATTGTTTACAACACCGCTGCGTCACATAAGTGACGCAACGGTGTCGTAAAAGTGTCACAAGGGGCTTGTAAATCTGCCCCTAAGGGCCTCATTTATGAGGAAGTCACGCAGTGCAGGGCAGCAAGTCACTTTGCTGTACTGCACTGTGTGAAAGGGAAAGGACAGCAATGCGCCGTATTTAAGGCAATACGGCGCATTCCTGTCCTTTCCCTTGCGCTGGTGCCCTTTTGGTAGCCTAGCGCCAACGCACCATGGTGCAAGGGTGCCTGTGTTGCATGCAGAATTATTTTTGTGCAAGAAGGTGCACCTTCCTGCACTAAAACAATCCTGGTAGGCATATTCCTCTTTTTATGTGTGCTGCATTCTGCCGCACACATAGAAAGACGAAGAAAAGAGGAGAAATAGTGATATTTCTCCTCGTTACGCCGCCCCTCGAAAGGTGTAAGTTTTTGGCGCACCCCCAAGTTTACAAATTCTTGTACATCTGGTGATGCGTCAAAATCCACGGGAGTTGCATAGGAGCACCCACGCAACGCCCATGGAATGCCTCCCAGGGTGGAGTAACGCAGCAAAGCAATTTGCGCTGTTTTACGGTTCTCCAGATTTTTTAAGCCACTCAGAGCACTGCAAAGTGGCTTTACATGGCTTCAAAAATCTGACTTGGAGGTTTGTGACAAGCATGTAGAACATTGCATGGTGCAAACATGAATTAAGCGTCTCAGAAATGAGCCTCTAAAGTAGCATGACCCGCCTTTGCGTGAAATGTTATATTGGTTAATACTTTCCATGCAAAATGTGTACTTTCCACAAAATGACACATTTAATGCATGTTATCCCTGGGCTATTGTCATTGCACAGAAATTTGTGTTTGAGGGCATACGTCGAACACAAATGCCACACAAGACCCAAATGTCTCGCCTCCACACCATGGTGCAAAATGTATTATTGCGCCAAATAGAGCATTTTTTTGCTTACGTGCGGCCAAAGACATCATCGGTGCACAGCTCTTTGTAAATATGGGCAGTTTTTGTTTTTTATCATTCTCACAATACACATTTCCAATTTTCTGCAGTACTGCACTGCCCCAATTTAGGTAAATCAGGCCCCTAGATTATATAAGCATTCCAAGATGACACACTTTTTAACTTTGTCAAATGCCATAGTCTGGACAAAAAAATACATTGGGACAGACCCAACAGGGTTGAGGGGAACTTTGACATGTTTTTGGTGATTCCAGGTGGAATAAACCTAGAGGATTCTTATTCTTCACTACGAGGTCCAGACACTGACAGCAGAAATAACGAGAAATTGATTAACAATTGGAGAACAACGAATGGAGTCTGGTCTTGAGTTTCAAAGAGTGTCTAACACGTTACTAGCATTGGGATAAAGCACTTCTTGTCAATTCAAATTTTCTTTGATCCCTTTATAGATAATTTCAACGTTTGCTTGAAATTGAATACTTTTTGATTGGGGCATTTTTTTATTTCAACTTTCAGCCAACGCGGAAGACGTATAAAGAGAAATAGAGGGAGTCTCAGACTCCCCAGTAAAGCTTGAAGCAAATTGTTTGCCTTTTATCAAAATGATACTATAGTCTCCTCGTTGAAAAATCGCATTCATGATCTATCACCTGGGAACTTCACAATGATGATCAGGGTCGGCATTAGCCGACCCTTTGCTTGCTCATTGGTTTGAGTGAGAAGTTCTTCTCCGAGTTGATGATGGGAGCGGGTGCCTGTCATGATAACTGAGAAGGAGCTACCACTCAAAACCTTAAAATGACTTTCAAGGACAATGCTCAAGCAAACAAAAGACTCTTTCTGAATTCTTAGATTTCCACAGATAATGCACAATTCCATTTTCATTTCGAATAGGGGGGAGGAGGTCAGATAAACATCACTAAGTGCTTGAATAACTTCCATTATTACATGAGAGGTGTTCCGCTTCTCTAGCAGCAGCAAAACTGGGGATTCATATGCTTGGTTGCCAAGACAGTGACACAGCAGCCCAATTTGAATGGTCCACGTCCCTGAGAACAGTTCCCCACTGCACACAAAAATTCAGAAATGTATGCATTATTTTTGACTCAGAGTTTTCTGTCACCCCCTGAGTGAATTCATTAGTTACATTGGCCAATGTCCAGCTGTTCCTGCCCCTAACATCTTATTGCTCCTTTAAGATCCATGGTGATTGCAAGATTGGCTGCTGTATTGTGAGCTGTATACAGGCCTTCCAAAAATCTTATAGACATGCTGCTGAGAGTGAAATAGAAAAACGAAAGGAGAAACAGAAAAAATGAAGCTCACACTGAACATACTCAATTAGCTAATGAAGGAGTCAATAGTTAATTACATGGTCTTATGCACAAGCATATAGCGTTATGGAAAATGGTTCTGGCTATTGGTTGTAGTGGGGAAAAAAAAGAAGGAGAACTGTGGGCGGAGAATGAGAGTGCGGGAATAACCTGAGGATTGGCCCAGTGGCCGGAGTCAGAGGTTTGGCCAGAAAGAGCAAAACATCCCAATTTTTAGTATTGTTTTGGCATTTCACTGACCAGTTCCAGTTTATTACGTTATTTAATTCAACCAATGGATACACATGTTTATTTAAGGTTTAATATGAGTTATTGACATTAAAATACATTCACAAACTGCAATGTTTCCAATCACAGAATGTCCCAAATACGCTTAAAAGTGGACTCTCAAGCCATTTGTCTCTGAGTCATGCAGTTTCTGTCATCAGCACTTCTCCCCCTTTTTCCACAAGAGCAGTTCAAACATGAACGACAAAATATCCTAGTTTGCAAATGTTTTCCACATAATTATGTTGGTTCTGCCATATTTGCCACATAATACATCATCTGCTGCATAATCTGATGATTTTAACAAAAAATGTGTTTGTAGCTCAAACGGATCAAAAGTTTTAAAAAAATGTGACTTGTCTTGCTGCGAAGTGGAGGGCTCTTTGGGGAGGTTGGCTGGTCACCTTTCTCACCGCTGCATTTGTATATTACACTTGTACGAATGAGGCAAAATCTTTGCAGAGACTGTTACTATGTGTAAAAATGTCGAAATAATAAAGTATCAGAAAATGTTTTGCACTACGTTGCAGCCTTTTTTGCTGCATAATTTAGTCAGCACAACATATTTTTGTCCTCCATTGCTGCATAATTCCAGTGGCCCCAAAGCAGGCAGCACATGTTAAAAGTGCTTGTGCATGAAGCAGAGGGACCGTGAAGTTTGCAAACTTGGTTTGGCTTGCGTGCAAATCTTGCATTGCCGATCCCAGGTGAGTTGCACTTCTATTGCTGTAACAAGACCAATGGAGGTACCAATGGGTGAGACGGACTGGTCCTGTGACCTCAGTGACAGAGTCACTGTCACTCTAGAGTGTGCTGCTTTGTAGGCCTGCCCGCAAGACTGGAGATGAAGTTCAGTATGGATTGTGGTGGACAGGCTATCAAGGTTAACCCCCAATTGCCAATGCTATGTTCCACCTGCTGGTGCTAAGACACCAGGGCTTCTAAGGTCTAGCAGGGCCTTCTAAGGTCTAGCATGAGAACGTGCTCCCCCAGGAGAGTGGTCTGGTGGATTGGTCATGAAGGCTGAACCTGGTTCCCCAGTTCCAAATTCGGCAGCTCTGGCCATCGTGCCACATCCTCTCCCTCACTGAACACAATACTGCCCCACTGAGAGAAACTCGCACTGCCTTCAGCTACATCTCAATTGTGTCCCACTATAAACACCGGGATGCGACTCAATTCAAATTATGCACTAGACAAGAGTAATATGCTGCCTGAAAGTAATAACATCATGGAAAAGGCAAACACAAGGGAATGCAAGATTAAGTAAAGCATGTGAAATGTAAGCAGAAACAATATGGTTACCCCAATGCTTTTACCCTCATTATTCGGAAATCAATGAGTGTATTTGGCTGAAAAGTTAAGGACATGACTACAGGGTCCGGAAGTGACCCGTTTCAATGTCCATTGCTTATATCCTTACAAAACGTAAGCAGTATGGTTTGAAAAGACCACATCACTTAACACAGGGCCTCTGCACACATTTTATAAACTAAAATATGGAAAACAGCCGAAAAGAATCACATTACATGATTTCTGCTCCACGCATCAACCATGAATTACAGTACCACCAGGAATAGTGCACTTCCCCACCCGGGGAAAACAATGTTGTTCAAAGAAAGACTAGAAAATGAAAGTAGTGCTACACTGGCATACTCTGTAAAGTGGTGCTAATGTGTGGGTGAGAATAAAACCAATCTGGCCACTTTGCGACCACTCTGTCTTGCTTTATTTACTTATCTTCGTATTTTTAACCTTTTTTTCTCTCCATCCTGAAGTCTGCACTATGGAATAGAAAAATAGCAGAAAAATACATTTCTAGGAAAACTCTTTCTTTCTTTTTTGGATCCATTTCAATGGTGAAGGAATGAAGGAAAGGAGAGGAAAGATAGGGTAAGAGCCTTTCTTGAAGTCACAGTTTTCATTGAAGAAGTGAGGAGGAGCGAGACAGACACAGAAAGAGAGAGGGAGGGGGCAACTGACAGCAGCAGAGTGGGAGAAGTGGACACTGTCCTTGTCTTCTCTGGGCAAGAAGGAAGAGATAGAGGGGCATATTAGCAAGAACAGCATTAAAATTATCGCCGCTTTAGCGGCAGGAAACTGCCGCTAAAGCGGCGATAATGGGCTTGATAATAAGCCCTTGAGAACTCCAATAGAAGCCCAGGATCACAGCAGAACATGTGATCCTAAAGCGGCGATAATTTTAACGCCGTTCTTGCTAATATGCCCCAGAGTCCTTTCCCTTCTCTGCCCACCCCTCCCGTCCAGTACAGCCACAAATGGCCGACCCTTATCTGTAGGACCTGGCTATTTCTGCCATCCTGGGACGCATTTTTAAAATAAAAAAGTAGGGGAACGGATTCTATTTAATTGAAAAAGTAGGGGCACTCTGTGCCCTGCTGATCCCATCCACTTCGTCTACTGGTTCTGGCTACCTAAAAAGCAGACACTTCACTATTCCCTGATATGGATCTTTTGGTGGTTCAAGCCTCAGATCTCCCTTCAACAAGACTCTATACTTCAAAGTGAAGGCTGGCTCTTGGGAGTACAAGGCTCAGAGCTGCGAAATTTCTCAGCCTGCACGTAAGAGACCAAATGAATTAATAAATTGCCAGACCGAGGCTGAAGACTGAAGGCTTTGTAAATAAATTCTGTTGAACTGTGCAACACTCTAGCAGTTGAGTCTAATGTGGCAAAGTAATCAGCCCCAGTTGCCCCAATATATAACGCACTAACCTATATTATAATGCACTTTAACTTTAATATACACTTTTTCTTTTTCCATATTTTTGGAAGCTTGGATAGAGGCTATTTACAGTGCGTGCAAGTTAAAATATGAAGCATTATAGAAAACACCACAAATACATGCAACTAACTAGCTCAGTACAAGCGACAGTATCCCAGGGTAAGACATCAAATAAAGGCACAAGCCTATCTTAAATACTTTAAGGAGCTAAAAGGATACTAAATTATTAGTCAATAAGAGCATCTGCTACTATCGCAACCTTCTTGTGAGCTCTTTGTATATCTGGTAAGCTGAACTGTGGGCGTACACCCTGTAAGTGGCAGATATAGGATGCTGAGAGCCAGGTCAACATATATATGGAACATGTAGCAAAACAGATAAACACACATGAAATTGCAAACCTTTTACAAGCTATAAAATGCAGATAACAAGCAATCACACAACACCACCAGTAAAATAGTTTGAACGCCATGTTGAAACCAACCCTACATTTAAACACTGATAACTACGTTGAGTTACCTCCTGTTACTAAGCCTGGGCGTAGTTCGCGAAGTAGCGCTACGCGAAGCTACGCAAAGTGCAGTTCGCACTACGCGAACTACGCGTAGCACTACGCGAACTGCGTAGTGCACTGTTCGCAATGATTGCACAGTGCCGGATGCTTGTCCGCACTGTGCAATCATTGAAAACGGCATCTTGCACAGTGCGAGCTGTCTTTTACTGCCGCTCGAGTAGATTTTTACTCGAGCGGCAGCTTTCTCAACGCGAACTGGTAGTTTCTCATCGCGAGCGGTCGCAAGCATACGCGACCACTCGCAATGAGAAACCTGACCTCCCTGCGTTGAGAATCTCGCCGGGATGTCATTTTGCTTGCTCGCGGTCGCCAACTTGACGTTGAGGACCGCGAGCAAGCAAAAAATGACCGCTGCACTACGCTACGCGTGTTTGCACTGTGCTACGTGCAATTCGCGTTGTGCGAAGTAGCGCAAACTTCGCAAACTACGCGAGCGTAGCGTAGTGCTTTGCCCAGGGTTACCTGTTACACATTATGGAAGGCCAGAATCACAAAAGATTCACAAATTTACACCTCTATGTTAATTCGTATTTTTGAAGTAAATATGCAATTTCTTTTGGAAGTCTGAAAAAAATATCATGGATACGGATACCTTTGGGAAGCAAGGGTTGTAGCATTTCAGCAGTACATGAATGAAAATTAAATGAATGAATATTTTAATTGTGTATGATTAGTTACATTTTATGGAAAGTATTTTCTTTATGTTGTTGTAACATAGAATGTAGAAGTAAAAATATAGGATCCAGGGATTATATGTGGGTTCCAGATAGCTCGATAGATAGATGGATAGGTACATTTTTATTGTTTCCAGGTATTTAAAACCATCACAATATAAAAGCAACAGCATTATTAAAACATTAAAAACAGCGAGAAGACATAATATAACTTATTCAATTCGTACATATAGCCGCTCTAAGATCTTTAAAATCCAACATTAACACAGAGAAAGAAAACATCATGTTGATCCAAGGGGGTTCCATTGAGTGAAGGGGTCTGGGAATCATTCCGGGGCAGGATCTGATGGTAGCCCCCTCACAGCGCCAGGCAGGGCCGGACTGGCTACCGGGCGTTTTGGCATGCTGCCGAGCTGGGGGCTGATTTCGTTGATGGGGACCTGTGTGTGCTGAACGAAATTCGTTTTGCTTTGTTTATTTCGAAGCACACGCAGGTCTCCATCAACGAAATTAGCCCCCACCGCAGTGACATCAGCCCCCAGCTCGGCAGCATGCCAAAACGCCCGGTAGCCAGGACGGCCCTGGCGCCAGGAAACTGAAGCCCTGATGTAGGACAGCAACTACTAATGGGAAAGTTCAATGAAGTGCCTGTTGCAGAGTCTAAGCTCATGTAGGATTAAAGTCACTCGATTGCAGGCTGACCAAGAGCAGCCTAATCATGAGCCATTTTGCACCCCAGCTGAAGAGGTTTCCTGTGGCATCCTCAGCCCATCACAATCGACAATGCAAGGAGAGCAGGATAAGATTGGATTGATTGGACTAAAGTACCTCTTACTGTCTTCTGTGCCCTGTCGGATATATGGGAGAGCACTCCCTAAAGACCTGGACACAGGCAATCCTGAGGGGCCAATTAACGCCATAAGCAAGAAAAATGTGTTTGGCAGCACAAGCCTGGATGAGTCCTAAGTCGGTCAACCAGCATAATAAGGCCACGTGGTACAGTGCAAGCGGCAGCCCGCAGGAGCAGAGCACGTTTGCCTAGCTTTGCAATCCCAGGCTTATACTTTTTAGTCAGCCTGAGGCTATTTGTATTGAAAAGAGAGGCGGACTCTACACAATCCATGGCCAGCCGGGGTCTATCATACTAAAGCACAATGAACCCAATTAGGGCTGTGATCCGATAAAGTGCAAGATGCAAAGTTATAAAACAAGATGGTTTAAGCGCACTTCTAGCAAGGGACTGACCAAGGGCTAGGTGCTGTGTTCAGGGCCGGACTGGCTACCGGGCGTTTTGGCATGCTGCCGAGCTGGGGGCTGATGTCACTGCGGTGGGGGCTAATTTCGTTGATGGAGACCTGCGTGTGCTTCGAAATAAACAAAGCAAAACGAATTTCGTTCAGCACACGCAGGTCCCCATCAACGAAATCAGCCCCCAGCTTGGCAGCATGCCAAAACGCCCGGTAGCCAGTCCGGCCCTGGCTGTGTTAGGATCTAATGACGACCTACAGCAGCCAGGCAGATATGAAAGGTTAATTAGTGCATAATACAAAACAATCATCGCAGTCTTCGGTAGATTGGAATTGGCAAAATGCCAACTGTAGAAAGATCTGTCAGGCATCTCTGTGGTGGAGACTGGAGTGCAAATTTGTGGCTTGATTGCGTGCAAATGTAAGGTATGAGAGAAGTCCATTTTAGCTGTGTTCTAATAGTCTGCTTGTTTTGAGGTGAAGGGTAGACAATCGAAGACAGGTCCAACTGGAGTAGGTCTGCAATAGCCCTACCACCGCAGTCAGGCCTGTTGCGCCCTCACCTGCTTGCCGTGAATGGGGCAACTTCAAGGAAAAGATGGAGGGCCTAGAAATTCCACATTTTAACAGCTCGCAGGTGGTGAATTTAGTAGCTTGAGTGCTTCTCTGAGAAGTTTCACACATCTGACTGATAGCTGCACTTCCACATTACTGTGACTCGCAGTGATAGATGTTTTGCATTGCGTTATGCCGATGTTGCTGAACAATGGTTTCAGTCAATAACACCTTAAGCTCTTTAAGGCTGGACACACGCATACCATGTGGGTCAGGCTTTCCTTTTATGGTTGCATAAACGGCAGTTGTGTTCCACTGATCCAGTTAAATGTTCACATTTGTGGCCTTTTATGGGAATTAACACACATCACAGCATCAAAAGTCCAGTTTCACGGGTCTGGCTAGATATAATACTTTTCCCTGATCTTGGTAGAAAGTCTCACAAAAATTGGCATGGGCTTTTTGAGAAACATCTTGTTTATCATCAAATCCAAATTGTATCTTAGCCACTTTAAACAAACAATTTTGCAGTGAGCTTCGGGGTTAGATTTTGTCTAAAGATGTTCTTTGCATAATCAGGGGAAAACTGATAGCCATTTCTGCTGCAGATAACAAGCTCCATAAGAAAAAGAGAGATCGCCTATCCCAACAAGTGAGAGAACTAGAATGCATTCACCAGCGCACAGGCGCCCCAAGGGTATGGAGCCAATTGAAGGCAGCCCATTCCAATTAGCGGATCTCAACCTCGATAAGGCAGAATACACAGAGCTGCCCTTCCAACACTCCTTCTATGTGGAGGAGACAAATAGGGTCGGCTCTTAGCTAATGGAATCTAACGGCAAAGACAAGCGGTGGAAGTACACCCCATTCGTGCCTCAGATGGCACTGAGATAGTGGAAGACAGCCTCATATTGTCCTCCTTTCGGGATTTCAATGTGTTGCCCCTGTCACTCGCGTTGTTTGCCCTCTATATGGAGCCGATGGCCCAGCGTGTTCGGGAAAACCAGGATGTCACTGGGGTCATCTTTAGAGAGGAACAACACACCATCAGCCTTTATGCAGTTGACATTTTGCTAACATTAGATAACTCCATCGCAGCTCTCCAGGCCTTTCTGGCAGAACTGGAGACCTTTGGCCAGGCAGAAGGGTTCCATGTCAATGTGGGTAAATCCCAGGCTCTTAACTTCTCAACGTCTCCGGCGACGGCGGCACAACAGGCAACACAATATCGGATATAGTGGGTGCTCACATCCATCCCTAAGCTTGAGATCCAACCAGCATCCTCATTACAGGCAACCACCGCCTTAAACTATGCATTCTCACAATGGCAGCATGTGAAGGGCCACTCAGTGGGCCATCTGTTCGATGAGGAAGGGATGCTGTAATTTGCCCAACTGCGCACCGACGATGCCAGAGTCCGAGAGGATGCACTACTTGCAGGTGCAAAACTGGCTGATGCACCTGCCTAATCACCTGGGGCCCAAAAGGGCCTTACATCTTTCAAGAATTGGCTAGTGAGCAAATTCTCGGATAAACAGCTTATTACTGAACTTTACAGCATCTTACGCCAACCTTCCCCATCACGTCCAATTGTGAGCCAGAGGAGGCGGAAGATAGAATTGGGGAGGCAATTGACACCGACAGAAAGGGGGAGGTGTATTATAGAGCATGACACATGGCACGCAACACAGCTAAAACTGCATCTGCCACCAAGATAGCCGCATACTAGTATTTCATGCCAGTACGCCTACACAACGGAAACCCAGAATGGAGCACATATTGCTGGAGGGGCTGTGGCTCCCCCGGAGCATTGCTAAACTTACTATGGTATTGTCCTAAATTAGTGGAATATTGGACCACGATTATAGATGATATAGATTCTCATTTAGACACACAACTTCCCGGATTCCCTGCTAACACATTTCTGGGACTACCTAACCCATTAAAATCTAGTAGGGGAAGACAGATAGGGCAAACCCTTGGAGCTTCACTCCAGAACATACTAATGCATTGGGGCATAGGACGTACTCCAACACACTAGGGCTGGCTCCATCTCCTCGGGCATATACTGGGGATGGAAAAGATCACCCTCTTTCATCGAAGTTTTTTTTTTTCTTCATTTGAAAGATCTCAGCACCGGGTTGTGAGATCACATGTGCGTCTGTGGACTTCCTGATTTTTGGATCTTGTCAATGAATCTGTCAGTTAACTTTTCAAGTGAATGCGCCCAGTGTGCTGGTGACGGTGAAGATTTCCTAGCCTCTTACCGTATACCAAGAAACCTTTGATAGAGGCGTATTGCCCCCTTCCCTCCGTGAGGCTGTGCTGGTAGTCCTCCCTAAACCTGGGCGCGACCCTCTTCTCATGAGCTCGTACCGCCCGCTGTCCTTACTAACATCGGACTATAAAATTCTGGGTAAGCTACTTGCCAACAGATTACTGGAGGTCGCCCCCCTGGTGGTCCATGCGGACCAGAATGGCTTTGTCCCAGGTAGGAACTCTGGGCTGAACATTCGCCGCCTGGTCAAAATATTAGAATGGGCCCAATCGGTCTCAGAGCAACACTGGATAGCGGCCTTAGACATAGAAAAGGCCTTCGACACCCTGGGGTAGGATCACCTGCAGGCGGTGATGGCCCGGTATGGAATTGCCCCTAAGTTTCTACGCTGGATAAAAATACTATACACCAACCCACGGACCCGGGTGAAAACAGGTCGAGTTATTTCGCCTCCCTTTAATATTGAGCTCGGAACCAGGCAGGGGTGTCCACTCTCACCTCTGCTGTTAGTCCTGGCCATGGAACCTCTGGCCTGTATGTTAAGTAGCTATGTTATAGACTGGGGCATCCAAGTGCACACGCAGTGGCATATACTGTCCCTCTACGCGGACGATGCACTGATATATTTCTGTAATCAGGAAGGGGCGCTCCGAGGACTAGTGGAACTTTTAGACACCCATACACACTTGTTGGGCCTGAAAATTAATTGGGATAAATCTGTTTTGTTCCCGATGTCACCTATCCAGTCGAGCACAGGCAGTGGCAACCTCAGGCACTACTTACTAGAGCGTACGACTCATTTAAATACTTGGGTGTCCAGGTCTACCATTCTACGTCTGATCTGATAGACGGTAATCTGGGGAAGGTGATTGTCAGGGCCAGGGCGATTCTCCCGTTTTGGATTGCTCTCCCGTTGTCTCCTATGGGTCGGATAGCCATATCCAAGATGCTCCTTCTCCCTAGGCTCCTCTATTTGTTCGCTGTTCTCCCCTACAGACCGCCTCAAAAATGTTCCATGACCTACGCTCACTCTTAGTGTCCCTGATCTGGGGTAATTCCAGGGCGAGGGTAGCACTTTCAAAGCTTCAACTCCCTATATCTGAGGGGGGACTGGGGGCGCCCAACTATGAGCTATATTATGCAGCCGCCCAGCTCTAGTGACCCATGCGATGACTCGCAAAGCAGAACCTAGCTGAACTAAAAACCTGGGCAGTATCGTTAGGGCGACCTGACCTGCTTGAGTGGCTATCAGGCACCAGAACTCGGCTTCAAAAGACGGAGGGTTGCGCTTTGCTACGGGCAGCCCGTAGCACCTGGTCACACTGCGTAATGCCTAAACGCCGCCCTATCCTGTATGCCCCAGACCTCCCCATCGAAACGCTCTCAGGATCATACACCCGCCTCAAGCGTCTGGAATTGGCTGACTGGCAAGCAGCTGGACTGACAACGTGGGGAGATTTATTCATAGACTCTGCTCTATCGGACTTTGACACTCTGAGGGACGACTATGGGGTGGCTACCAGAGCATTCCTTCTATATGCGACACTGACACAACAGGCAACACATATCTGGGGGGACATAAGTTCGGTTCCACTGACTTCCGGGGCTTTTCAAACACTGCTGACACACGGGTCAGGTAGGAAGGCCATCACAGCCATATATACCTCACTCAGAACGGACATGGCCCCCTCGCTGTCCCCACTACGCGAATACTGGACAGCGGTGCTCTTCACTGACATCACAGATAAGCAGTGGCAACAATGCATCAGAAGCCCCAAGACAATATCAATGAATGCCTGTTTGAAATTTACGCAATTCAATTATTTGCACCACACATACTTATCTCCGCACAGACTGGCACGAATGTACCCGACATCCATAGATATTTGCCCCAGGTGCCATGGCACGAACGCTGTTTTCCTGCATATGTGCTGGAAGTGCTCCCATATTGTAGCATACTGGGGGAGGATCTCCGACATACTAGCGACGGCAACGGGAACCATATCTCCAATCCAGGGGGCGCACTAGCTGCTAGGCATCACCAAGAGAAACGTGCGACGCAAGAACCTCAACAAATTGATTGACTTGACACTGGTGCTGGCCAAACGCTCTCTAGCTGTGGCCTGGAAGTCACCGACTGGCCCTTCCATTAGACACTGGCTGATGGCCCTTCAGCGCGCACTAGTGGCCGAACATTATACATCGACAGCGCAACCCCCACACCCACTGGCCAGGATCCAGCCTGTGGACTGGCATTATTATGTGACTGTTATAGAAACAAGACTTAGGGACACGAACGACCATGGGTGAAAAGTCATAAACACTGCTGCAGCCCCTGACTAATGTAACTATGATACCCCGAGCACCCACATATGAGTATGCTCGTAACAGAGAAGCAGGGACAGACGCACATACACTCGGGCACGACACTTAGGTAAGATTGTCTCACGCTCCGGACATGACCGTATCGCACCTACATATATTGCAGCACCTGGGCAGCGTACTCTCCTTCTTACTTAGGGGTCCATTACGATGACTGGCGGATGCACCTCCGCGATGCCTGCGGTGGGAGAAAACGCTGTTTTCCGCCCGTGAGCAGCGGTGCCCCCGTCCTACATATTACAATGGCCAAACACAGCCCATTGTCTGTCCGCTGCGGTGCAACTCGCACCGCAATCAAAACGCGCCCACGCCGGAGACATCCAATCCAGAGCCACCGCCGTACGCAATGACGTCCCTCCCGCCGTACAAATTAGGATGCGCAAAACAGCCAGGCCTACCGCAGCGGAGAAACCGGCCATTCAAAGCATATGGAAGCACCACAGCGGAGCGCGAAATCGAGAACCGGAGCCGAACGCCATGGACCCAGCACTAGACGTCTTCCCGGCGCTGTACATGATCCACCTACAGCAAGCCATGGACCGTCGCGGACGCCGACGCAGGTACGCCATCAGACAACTCCGCTAACAAACACAATCCACAAATCCATATCCGATGTAAGGTGCCTGCCCCCACCAGACACCCTTGTGGGGACAGGAATACAACCACAGGTGTAGCCACACATGTCCCACCTGCCAATAGTCCACCCCTCCACACCCCTGCCACCATGTCCGCGATCCTGAAATAATGCCCAGATCACGTGACCGCAGCGGTGAATCCGCGAGTAAAAATGCACACAATGTAGTAGCCTGGGCCAGCGCAAGGCAGGGGCAGTGCCCAAAGTACACAGGGCAACACCTCCCCACTCCACACACTAGGCCCACCCACACCATGAAGGGACATGCCATGTGACCACCCTGTGCCCCCACATGGCCAAAAAGCAGCCAGGTGAACACACACACTTCACCACACAACAAACAACTAGGGAGACAGCCTCATCAGGTGTGGCTGCAGAGCAACACACAGGGCCTGATTCACAGAACTAACTTACGACAAAATCCTAAACTTACTACCATTTTGGTATTCACAGAATGAACTTACTCATTTTGGTATTCACAGAATGAACTTACTCATTTTGGCATTCACAGAATGAACTTACTCATTTTGGTATTCACAGAATGAACTTACTACCATTTTGGTATTCACAGAATGAACTTACTACCATTTTGGTATTCACAGAATGAACTTACTCATTTTGGTATTCACAGAAGGCACTTACTCATCAATGAGTAAGTGCCTTCTGTGAATACCAAAATGTGTAAGTTACACAAAATGAGTAAGTTACACAAAATGTGTAAGTTCACACAAAATGTGTAAGTGCCTTCTGTGAATACCAAAATGAGTAAGTTCATTCTGTGAATACCAAAATGAGTAAGTTCATTCTGTGAATACCAAAATGAGTAAGTTCATTCTGTGAATACCAAAATGGTAGTAAGTTTAGGATTTTGTCGTAAGTTAGTTCTGTGAATCGGGCCCACAGCGTACAAGCACTGGGCCAGGGGAACACACACCACAACAACACCACACTCGTGGCAAGTAAACTGAGTCCAAGCACCAATTAAACACACACAGATAATGAACAAACACTCCAATGGACACACAGCCTGTCAAGTCACACAGACATACCCCACACTGACACACAGCAACAAACACAGACCACATGCCAACAGCAATGGAGGACAACAAATAGGAAACCCAAAGTGAGGTGCACACAAATGGAATGGCAAGGAGCTGAACACCAAGAATGTGTACATCACATGCAAGGGAAGGAACACATTACATCCACCCCAGCCAAACAATCCACACATGGCAATCACAGTGAGTGAAGTCAAACCACAGTCACCTCACTGCAAAAACTCAGGGAGACAGCAAGGCAACCCATGAATAGGCACAGGGATGAAAGGAAGGGTATAAAGTCCAACCCTGATCATCCACACATCTGAATCAAAATACATCATAGGAGTATGTCAGCAGCACAACACACAGGGCCCATTGCAACACTCCATGACAGTCAAACACAAGTATGAACCTTCACACAACCCCCACACCCATCACACCTGCAGCACACAACACCAGTGACAAACACACAGAAGCTTGCCAATAACATCCAGTCAAGACACTGACAATCAAACACACCCCCTAGGTGGTATCCACAAACATCACACACACACACAGGTATGGCAGTACCACTGTACGCACAAAACCAACAGTCAAACACTGAACACAATGAAAACACACACACAGAACTACAACAACAACAGACAAGACCTGTGCAGCTAAACAGTGCAAATTCAATGGGAGCACAGACACCACAGGAGTACACAACCACATCAGTCATGAAAAACGCACAGACAACATACCACAACACATATAAGAAGTGCATCCACTAAAAAAAATAATGGAGAACAAAAGGCAGAAATGGGCCTACAATGACACATAGACAGACATACCACAACACCCATCCACTCAAAATGGTGTCACAGTGTACCACATGTCTGCACATGCACAACCATGACCATAGACACATCAAATGTGAGAGGAGAAAACACCAAGGACGCACATAAAACAAGCACGTCAACCACAATAGACCTCAGTCCATGTGACATACACACAAGTAAGGCACACCACAATGGCAACACACCTGAATTAAACACAACAACAACACACACACACTGACAGGAAAATAGAACACCACACACTGAGCTTGAATAACTTCCATTATTACATGAGAGGTGTTCCGCTTCTCTAGCAGCAGCAAAACTGGGGATTCATATGCTTGGTTGCCAAGACAGTGACACAGCAGCCCAATTTGATTGGACCACGTCCCTGAGAACAGTTCCCCACTGCACACAAAAATTCAGAAATGTATGCATTATTTTTGACTCAGAGTTTTCTGTCACCCCCTGAGTGAATTCATTAGTTACATTGGCCAATGTCCAGCTGTTCCTGCCCCTAACATCTTATTGCTCCTTTAAGATCCATGGTGATTGCAGGATTGGCTGCTGTATTGTGAGCTGTATACAGGCCTTCCAAAAATCTTATAGACATGCTGCTGAGAGTGAAATAGAAAAACGAAAGGAGAAACAGAAAAAATGAAGCTCACACTGAACATACTCAATTAGCTAATGAAGGAGTCAATAGTTAATTACATGGTCTTATGCACAAGCATAGAGCATTATGGAAAATGGTTCTGGCTATTGGTTGTAGTGGGGGGAAAAAAGTAGGAGAACTGTGGGCAGAGAATCAGAGTGCGGGAATAACCTGAGGATTGGCCCAGTGGCCGGAGTCAGAGGTTTGCCCAGAAAGAGCAAAACATCCCAATTTTTAGTATTGTTTTGGCATTTCACTGACCAGTTCCAGTTTATTACGTTATTTAATTCAACCAATGGATACACATGTTTATTTAAGGTTTAATATGAGTTATTGACATTAAAATACATTCACAAACTGCAATGTTTCCAATCACAGAATGTCCCAAATACGCTTAAAAGTGGACTCTCAAGCCATTTGTCTCTGAGTCATGCAGTTTCTGTCATCGGCACTTCTCCCCCCTTTTTCCACAAGAGCAGTTCAAACATGAACGACAAAATATCCTAGTTTGCAAATGTTTTCCACATAATTATGTTGGTTCTGCCATATTTGCCACATAATACATCATCTGCTGCATAATCTGATGATTTTAACAAAAAATGTGTTTGTAGCTCAAACGGATCAAAAGTTTTTAAAAAATGTTACTTGTCTTGCTGCGAAGTGGAGGGCTCTTTGGGGAGGTTGGCTGGTCACCTTTCTCACCGCTGCATTTGTATATTACACTTGTACGAATGAGGCAAAATCTTTGCAGAGACTGTTACTATGTGTAAAAATGTCGAAATAATAAAGTATCAGAAAATGTTTTGCACTACGTTGCAGCCTTTTTTTGCTGCATAATTTAGTCAGCACAACATAATTTAGTCAGCACAACATATTTTTGTCCTCCATTGCTGCATAATTCCAGTGGCCCCAAAGCAGGCAGCACATGTTAAAAGTGCTTGTGCATGAAGCAGAGGGACCGTGAAGTTTGCAAACTTGGTTTGGCTTGCGTGCAAATCCTGCATTGCCGATCCCAGGTGAGTTGCACTTCTATTGCTGTAACAAGACCAATGGAGGTACCAATGAGTGAGACGGACTGGTCCTGTGACCTCAGTGACAGAGTCACTGTCACTCTAGAGTGTGCTGCTTTGTAGGCCTGCCCGCAAGACTGGAGATGAAGTTCAGTATGGATTGTGGTGGACAGGCTATCAAGGTTAACCCCCAATTGCCAATGCTATGTTCCACCTGCTGGTGCTAAGACACCAGGGCTTCTAAGGTCTAGCAGGGCCTTCTAAGGTCTAGCATGAGAATGTGCTCCCCCAGGAGAGTGGTCTGGTGGATTGGTCATGAAGGCTGAACCTGGTTCCCCAGTTCCAAATTCGGCAGCTCTGGCCATCGTGCCACATCCTCTCCCTCACTGAACACAATACTGCCCCACTGAGAGAAACTCGCACTGCCTTCAGCTACATCTCAATTGTGTCCCACTATAAACACCGGGATGCGACTCAATTCAAATTATGCACTAGACAAGAGTAATATGCTGCCTGAAAGTAATAACATCATGGAAAAGGCAAACACAAGGGAATGCAAGATTAAGTAAAGCATGTGAAATGTAAGCAGAAACAATATGGTTACCCCAATGCTTTTACCCTCATTATTCGGAAATCAATGAGTGTATTTGGCTGAAAAGTTAAGGACATGACTACAGGGTCCGGAAGTGACCCATTTCAATGTCCATTGCTTATATCCTTACAAAACGTAAGCAGTATGGTTTGAAAAGACCACATCACTTAACACAGGGCCTCTGCACACATTTTATAAACTAAAATATGGAAAACAGCCGAAAAGAATCACATTACATGATTTCTGCTCCACGCATCAACCATGAATTACAGTACCACCAGGAATAGTGCACTTCCCCACCCGGGAAAACAATGTTGTTCAAAGAAAGACTAGAAAATGAAAGTAGTGCTACACTGGCATACTCTGTAAAGTGGTGCTAATGTGTGGGTGAGAATAAAACCAATCTGGCCACTTTGCGACCACTCTGTCTTGCTTTATTTACTTATCTTCGTATTTTTAACCTTTTTTCTCTCCATCCTGAAGTCTGCACTATGGAATAGAAAAATAGCAGAAAAATACATTTCTAGGAAAACTCTTTCTTTCTTTTTTGGATCCATTTCAATGGTGAAGGAATGAAGGAAAGGAGAGGAAAGATAGGGTAAGAGCCTTTCTTGAAGTCACAGTTTTCATTGAAGAAGTGAGGAGGAGCGAGACAGACACAGAAAGAGAGAGGGAGGGGGCAACTGACAGCAGCAGAGTGGGAGAAGTGGACACTGTCCTTGTCTTCTCTGGGCAAGAAGGAAGAGATAGAGGGGCATATTAGCAAGAACAGCATTAAAATTATCGCCGCTTTAGCGGCAGGAAACTGCCGCTAAAGCGGCGATAATGGGCTTGATAATAAGCCCTTGAGAACTCCAATAGAAGCCCAGGATCACAGCAGAACATGTGATCCTAAAGCGGCGATAATTTTAACGCCGTTCTTGCTAATATGCCCCAGAGTCCTTTCCCTTCTCTGCCCACCCCTCCCGTCCAGTACAGCCACAAATGGCCGACCCTTATCTGTAGGACCTGGCTATTTCTGCCATCCTGGGACGCATTTTTAAAATAAAAAAGTAGGGGAACGGATTCTATTTAATTGAAAAAGTAGGGGCACTCTGTGCCCTGCTGATCCCATCCACTTCGTCTACTGGTTCTGGCTACCTAAAAGCAGACACTTCACTATTCCCTGATATGGATCTTTTGGTGGTTCAAGCCTCAGATCTCCCTTCAACAAGACTCTATACTTCAAAGTGAAGGCTGGCTCTTGGGAGTACAAGGCTCAGAGCTGCGAAATTTCTCAGCCTGCACGTAAGAGACCAAATGAATTAATAAATTGCCAGACCGAGGCTGAAGACTGAAGGCTTTGTAAATAAATTCTGTTGAACTGTGCAACACTCTAGCAGTTGAGTCTAATGTGGCAAAGTAATCAGCCCCAGTTGCCCCAATATATAACGCACTAACCTATATTATAATGCACTTTAACTTTAATATACACTTTTTCTTTTTCCATATTTTTGGAAGCTTGGATAGAGGCTATTTACAGTGCGTGCAAGTTAAAATATGAAGCATTATAGAAAACACCACAAATACATGCAACTAACTAGCTCAGTACAAGCGACAGTATCCCAGGGTAAGACATCAAATAAAGGCACAAGCCTATCTTAAATACTTTAAGGAGCTATAAGGATACTAAATTATTAGTCAATAAGAGCATCTGCTACTATCGCAACCTTCTTGTGAGCTCTTTGTATATCTGGTAAGCTGAACTGTGGGCGTACACCCTGTAAGTGGCAGATATAGGATGCTGAGAGCCAGGTCAACATGTATATGGAACATGTAGCAAAACAGATAAACACACATGAAATTGCAAACCTTTTACAAGCTATAAAATGCAGATAACAAGCAATCACACAACACCACCAGTAAAATAGTTTGAACGCCATGTTGAAACCAACCCTACATTTAAACACTGATAACTACGTTGAGTTACCTCCTGTTACACATTATGGAAGGCCAGAATCACAAAAGATTCACAAATTTACACCTCTATGTTAATTCGTATTTTTGAAGTAAATATGCAATTTCTTTTGGAAGTCTGAAAAAAATATCATGGATACGGATACCTTTGGGAAGCAAGGGTTGTAGCATTTCAGCAGTACATGAATGAAAATTAAATGAATGAATATTTTAATTGTGTATGATTAGTTACATTTTATGGAAAGTATTTTCTTTATGTTGTTGTAACATAGAATGTAGAAGTAAAAATATAGGATCCAGGGATTATATGTGGGTTCCAGATAGCTCGATAGATAGATGGATAGGTACATTTTTATTGTTTCCAGGTATTTAAAACCATCACAATATAAAAGCAACAGCATTATTAAAACATTAAAAACAGCGAGAAGACATAATATAACTTATTCAATTCGTACATATAGCCGCTCTAAGATCTTTAAAATCCAACATTAACACAGAGAAAGAAAACATCATGTTGATCCAAGGGGTTCCATTGAGTGAAGGGGTCTGGGAATCATTCCGGGGCAGGATCTGATGGTAGCCCCCTCACAGCGCCAGGCAGGGCCGGACTGGCTACCGGGCGTTTGGCATGCTGCCGAGCTGGGGGCTGATTTCGTTGATGGGGACCTGTGTGTGCTGAACGAAATTCGTTTTGCTTTGTTTATTTCGAAGCACACGCAGGTCTCCATCAACGAAATTAGCCCCCACCGCAGTGACATCAGCCCCCAGCTCGGCAGCATGCCAAAACGCCCGGTAGCCAGGACGGCCCTGGCGCCAGGAAACTGAAGCCCTGATGTAGGACAGCAACTACTAATGGGAAAGTTCAATGAAGTGCCTGTTGCAGAGTCTAAGCTCATGTAGGATTAAAGTCACTCGATTGCAGGCTGACCAAGAGCAGCCTAATCATGAGCCATTTTGCACCCCAGCTGAAGAGGTTTCCTGTGGCATCCTCAGCCCATCACAATCGACAATGCAAGGAGAGCAGGATAAGATTGGATTGATTGGACTAAAGTACCTCTTACTGTCTTCTGTGCCCTGTCGGATATATGGGAGAGCACTCCCTAAAGACCTGGACCCAGGCAGTCCTGAGGGGCCAATTAACGCCATAAGCAAGAAAAATGTGTTTGGCAGCACAAGCCTGGATGAGTCCTAAGTCGGTCAACCAGCATAATAAGGCCACGTGGTACAGTGCAAGCGGCAGCCCGCAGGAGCAGAGCACGTTTGCCTAGCTTTGCAATCCCAGGCTTATACTTTTTAGTCAGCCTGAGGCTATTTGTATTGAAAAGAGAGGTGGACTCTACACAATCCATGGCCAGCCGGGGTCTATCATACTAAAGCACAATGAACCCAATTAGGGCTGTGATCCGATAAAGTGCAAGATGCAAAGTTATAAAACAAGATGGTTTAAGCGCACTTCTAGCAAGGGACTGACAAGGGCTAGGTGCTGTGTTAGGATCTAATGACGACCTACAGCAGCCAGGCAGATATGAAAGGTTAATTAGTGCATAATACAAAACAATCGTCGCAGTCTTCGGTAGATTGGAATTGGTAAAATGCCAACTGTAGAAAGATCTGTCAGGCATCTCTGTGGTGGAACCAGAGACTGGAGTGCAAATTTGTGGTTTGATTGCGTGCAAATGTAAGGTATGAGAGAAGTCCATTTTAGCTGTGTTCTAATAGTCTGCTTGTTTTGAGGTGAAGGGTAGGCAATCGAAGACAGGTCCAACTGGAGTAGGTCTGCAATAGCCCTACCACCGCAGTCAGGCCTGTTGCGCCCTCACCTGCTTGCCGTGAATGGGGCAACTTCAAGGAAAAGATGGAGGGCCTAGAAATTCCACATTTTAACAGCTCGCAGGTGGTGAATTTAGTAGCTTGAGTGCTTCTCTGAGAAGTTTCACACATCTGACTGATAGCTGCACTTCCACATTACTGTGACTCGCAGTGATAGATGTTTTGCATTGCGTTATGCCGATGTTGCTGAACAATGGTTTCAGTCAATAACACCTTAAGCTCTTTAAGGCTGGACACACGCATACCATGTGGGTCAGGCTTTCCTTTTTATGGTTGCATAAACGGCAGTTGTGTTCCACTGATCCAGTTAAATGTTCACATTTGTGGCCTTTTATGGGAATTAACACACATCACAGCATCAAAAGTCCAGTTTCACGGGTCTGGCTAGATATAATACTTTTCCCTGATCTTGGTAGAAAGTCTCACAAAAATTGGCATGGGCTTTTTGAGAAACATCTTGTTTATCATCAAATCCAAATTGTATCTTAGCCACTTTAAAAAACAATTTTGCAGTGAGCTTCGGGGTTAGATTTTGTCTAAAGATGTTCTTTGCATAATCAGGGGAAAACCGATAGCCGTTTCTGCTGCAGATAACAAGCTCCATAAGAAAAAGAGAGATCGCCTATCCCAACAAGTGAGAGAACTAGAATGCATTCACCAGCGCACAGGCGCCCCAAGGGTATGGAGCCAATTGAAGGCAGCCCATTCCAATTAGCGGATCTCAACCTCGATAAGGCAGAATACACAGCGCTGCCCTTCCAACACTCCTTCTATGTGGAGGAGACAAATAGGGTCGGCTCTTAGCTAATGGAATCTAACGGCAAAGACAAGTGGTGGAAGTACACCCCATTCGGGCCTCAGATGGCACTGAGATAGTGGAAGACAGCCTCATATTGTCCTCCTTTCGGGATTTCAATGTGCTGCCCCTGTCACTCGCGTTGTTTGCCCTCTATATGGAGCCGATGGCCCAGCGTGTTCGGGAAAACCAGGATGTCACTGGGGTCATCTTTAGAGAGGAACAACACACCATCAGCCTTTATGCAGTTGACATTTTGCTAGCATTAGATAACTCCATCGCAGCTCTCCAGGCCTTTCTGGCAGAACTGGAGACCTTTGGCCAGGCAGAAGGGTTCCATGTCAATGTGGGTAAATCCCAGGCTCTTAACTTCTCAACGTCTCCGGCGACGGCGGCACAACAGGCAACACAATATCGGATATAGTGGGTGCTCACATCCATCCCTAAGCTTGAGATCCAACCAGCATCCTCATTACAGGCAACCACCGCCTTAAACTATGCGTCTCTGCTTCACCACCTTAAGGAAGACATGTCCTGATGGTGGCACTATAGGCTTGGAAGGGTGGCTGTCCTTAAAATGACTGCCTTGCCCAAGGGGTCCATTCCTATTCCAGACCCTCCTGACGATACCCCCTGCCCCCCTGGGTATGATCCAGGCCTTGCGAGGAGAAATGAATCAATTTGTTTGGGTGGACAGCCGATCTCAAATGCAAAAAAAATCAGTGTTAAGGACCCACCATCTGCCGATGTTTGGGTCTTCCTAAACTCTTACACAACTATGGTACTTATTGGAGTGGAGTCGGGAGGAATCCGAAAAGAGCTGGCTATTTTGGGATAGGGCGATAGCAGATCAGCATCTATGGAAGGCCCCCCTCTTGAAGAGGCCTCGCCCTGAGGGGCCTCTACTCATCTCCCATTACCAGAGCTACCATGGAGGTCTGGGAATAAGTGAGACAACGTAAAGGCCTTTCGGCATTCCCTTCTCCATTAACGCCAATCTTGGGTAATGACAACTTCTTCCCGGGCATGGATCAGGTGGCATTCTCACAATGGCAGCATGTGAAGGGCCACTCAGTGGGCCATCTGTTCGATGAGGAAGGGATGCTGTAATTTGCCCAACTGCGCACCGACGATGCCAGAGTCCGAGAGGATGCACTACTTGCAGGTGCAAAACTGGCTGATGCACCTGCCTAATCACCTGGGGCCCAAAAGGGCCTTACATCTTTCAAGAATTGGCTAGTGAGCAAATTCTCGGATAAACAGCTTATTACTGAACTTTACAGCATCTTACGCCAACCTGCCCCATCACGTCCAATTGTGAGCCAGAGGAGGCGGAAGATAGAATTGGGGAGGCAATTGACACCGACAGAAAGGGGGAGGTGTATTATAGAGCATGACACATGGCACGCAACACAGCTAAAACTGCATCTGAAAACAAGATAGCCGCATACTAGTATTTCATGCCAGTACGCCTACACAACGGAAACCCAGAATGGAGCACATATTGCTGGAGGGGCTGTGGCTCCCCCGGAGCATTGCTAAACTTACTATGGTATTGTCCTAAATTAGTGGAATATTGGACCACGATTATAGATGATATAGATTCACATTTAGACACACAACTTCCCGGATTCCCTGCTAACACGTTTCTGGGACTACCTAACCCATTAAAATCTAGTAGGGGAAGACAGTTAGGGCAAACCCTTGGAGCTTCACTCCAGAACATACTAATGCATTGGGGCACAGGACGTACTCCAACACACTAGGGCTGGCTCCATCTCCTCGGGCATATACTGGGGATGGAAAAGATCACCCTCTTTCTTCGAAGTTTTTTTTTTTTTCTTCATTTGAAAGATCTCAGCACCGGGTTGTGAGATCACATGTGCGTCTGTGGACTTCCTGATTTTTGGATCTTGTCAATGAATCTGTCAGTTAACTTTTCAAGTGAATGCGCCCAGTGTGCTGGTGACGGTGAAGATTTCCTAGCCTCTTACCGTATACCAAGAAACCTTTGATAGAGGCGTATTGCCCCCTTCCCTCCGCGAGGCTGTGCTGGTAGTCCTCCCTAAACCTGGGCGCGACCCTCTTCTCATGAGCTCGTACCGCCCGCTGTCCTTACTAACATCAGACTATAAAATTCTGGGTAAGCTACTTGCCAGCAGATTACTGGAGGTCGCCCCCCTGGTGGTCCATGCGGACCAGAATGGCTTTGTCCCAGGTAGGAACTCTGGGCTGAACATTCGCCGCCTGTTCAAAATATTAGAATGGGCCCAATCGGTCCCAGAGCAACACTGGATAGCGGCCTTAGACATAGAAAAGGCCTTCGACCACCTGGGGTAGGATCACCTGCAGGCAGTGATGGCCCGGTATGGAATAGGCCCTAAGTTTCTACGCTGGATAAAAATACTATACACCAACCCACGGGCCCGGGTGAAAACAGGTCGAGTTATTTCGCCTCCCTTTAATATTGAGCTCGGAACCAGGCAGGGGTGTCCACTCTCACCTCTGCTGTTAGTCCTGGCCATGGAACCTCTGGCCTGTATGTTAAGTAGCTATGTTATAGACTGGGGCATCCAAGTGCACACGCAGTGGCATATACTGTCCCTCTATGCGGACGATGCACTGATATATTTCTGTAATCAGGAAGGGGCGCTCCGAGGACTAGTGGAACTTTTAGACACCCATACACACTTGTTGGGCCTGAAAATTAATTGGGATAAATCTGTTTTGTTCCCGATGTCACCTATCCAGTCGAGCACAGGCAGTGGCAACCTCAGGCACTACTTACTAGAGCGTACGACTCATTTAAATACTTGGGTGTCCAGGTCTACCATTCTACGTCTGATCTGATAGACGGTAATCTGGGGAAGGTGATTGCCAGGGCCAGGGCGATTCTCCCGTTTTGGATTGCTCTCCCGTTGTCCCCTATGGGTCGGATAGCCATATCCAAGATGCTCCTTCTCCCTAGGCTCCTCTATTTGTTCGCTGTTCTCCCCTACAGACCGCCTCAAAAATGTTCCATGACCTACGCTCACTCTTAGTGTCCCTGATCTGGGGTAATTCCAGGGCGAGGGTAGCACTTTCAAAGCTTCAACTCCCTATATCTGAGGGGGGACTGGGGGCGCCCAACTATGAGCTATATTATGCAGCCGCCCAGCTCTAGTGGCCCATGCGATGACTCGCAAAGCAGAACCTAGCTGAACTAGAAACCTGGGCAGTATCGTTAGGGCGACCTGACCTGCTTGAGTGGCTATCAGGCACCAGAACTCGGCTTCAAAAGACGGAGGGTTGCGCTTTGCTACGGGCAGCCCGTAGCACCTGGTCACACTGCGTAATGCCTAAATGCCGCCCTATCCTGTATGCCCCAGACCTCCCCATCAAAACGCTCTCAGGATCATACACCCGCCTCAAGCGTCTGGAATTGGCTGACTGGCAAGCAGCTGGACTGACAACATGGGGAGATTTATTCGTAGACTCTGCTCTATCGGACTTTGACACTCTGAGGGACGACTATGGGGTGGCTACCAGAGCATTCCTTCTATATGCGACACTGACACAACAGGCAACACATATCTGGGGGGACATAAGTTCGGTTCCACCGACTTCCGGGGCTTTACAAACACTGCTGACACACGGGTCAGGTAGGAAGGCCATCACAGCCATATATACCACACTCAGAATGGACATGGCCCCCTCGCTGTCCCCACTACGCGAATACTGGACAGCGGTGCTCTTCACTGATATCACAGATAAGCAGTGGCAACAATGCATCAGAAGCCCCAAGACAATATCAAAGAATGCCTGTTTGAAATTTACGCAATTCAATTATTTGCACCACACATACTTATCTCCGCACAGACTGGCACGAATGTACCCGACATCCATAGATATTTTCCCCAGGTGCAATGGCACGAACGCTGTTTTCCTGCATATGTGCTGGAAGTGCTCCCATATTGTAGCATCCTTGGGGAGGATCTCCGACATACTAGCGACGGCAACGGGAACCATATCTCCAATCCAGGGGGCGCACTACCTGCTAGGCATCACCAAGAGAAACGTGCGACACAAGAACCTCAACAAATTGATTGACTTGGCACTGGTGCTGGTGCTGGCCAAACGCTCTCTAGCTGTGGCCTGGAAGTCACCGACTGGCCCTTCCATTAGACACTGGCTGATGGCCCTTCAGCGCGCACTAGTGGCCGAACATTATACATCGACAGCGCAACCCCCACACCCACTGGCCAGGATCCAGCCTGTGGACTGGCATTATTATGTGACTGTTATAGAAACAAGACTTAGGGACATGAACGACCATGGGTGAAAAGTCATAAACACTGCTGCAGCCCCTGACTAATGTAACTATGATACCCCGAGCACCCACATTTAAGTATGCTCGTAACAGAGAAGCAGGGACAGACGCACATACACTCGGGCACGACACTTAGGTAAGATTGTCTCACGCTCCGGACATGACCGGATCGCACCTACATATATTGCAGCACCTGGGCAGCGTACTCTCCTTCTTACTTAGGGGTCCATTACGATGACTGGCGGATGCACCTCCGCGATGCCGGCGGTGGGAGAAAATGCTGTTTTCCGCCCGTGAGCAGCGGTGCCCCCGTCCTCCATATTACAATGGCCAAACACAGCCCATTGTCTGTCCGCTGCGGTGCAACTCGCACCGCAATCAAAACGCGCCCGCGCCGGAGACATCCAATCCAGAGCCACCGCCGTACGCAATGACGTCCCTCCCGCCGTACAAATTAGGATGCGCAAAACAGCCAGGCCTACCGCAGCGGAGAAACCGGCCATTCAAAGCATATGGAAGCACCACAGCGGAGCGCGAAATCGAGAACCGGAGCCGAACGCCATGGACCCGGCACTAGACGTCTTCCCGGCGCTGTACATGATCCACCTACAGCAAGCCATGGACCGTCGCGGACGCCGACGCAGGTACGCCATCACACAACTCCGCTAACAAACACAATCCACAAATCCATGTCCGATGTAAGGTGCCTGCCCCCACCAGACACCCTTGTGGGGACAGGAATACAACCACAGGTGTAGCCACACATGTCCCACCTGCCAATAGTCCATCCCTCCACACCCCTGCCACCATGTCTGCGATCCTGAAATAATGCCCAGATCACGTGACCGCAGCGGTGAATCCGCGAGTAAAAATGCACACAATGTAGTAGCCTGGGCCAGCGCAAGGCAGGGGCAGTGCCCAAAGTACACAGGGCAACACCTCCCCACTCCACACACTAGCCCCACCCACACCATGAAGGGACATGCCATGTGACCACCCTGTGCCCCCACATGGCCAAAAAGCAGCCAGGTGAACACACACACTTCACCACACAACAAACAACTAGGGAGACAGCCTCATCAGGTGTGGCTGCAGAGCAACACACAGGGCCTGATTCACAGAACTAACTTACGACAAAATCCTAAACTTACTACCATTTTGGTATTCACAGAATGAACTTACTCATTTTGGTATTCACAGAATGAACTTACTCATTTTGGCATTCACAGAATGAACTTACTCATTTTGGTATTCACAGAATGAACTTACTACCATTTTGGTATTCACAGAATGAACTTACTACCATTTTGGTATTCACAGAATGAACTTACTCATTTTGGTATTCACAGAAGGCACTTACTCATCAATGAGTAAGTGCCTTCTGTGAATACCAAAATGTGTAAGTTACACAAAATGAGTAAGTTACACAAAATGTGTAAGTTCACACAAAATGTGTAAGTGCCTTCTGTGAATACCAAAATGAGTAAGTTCATTCTGTGAATACCAAAATGAGTAAGTTCATTCTGTGAATACCAAAATGAGTAAGTTCATTCTGTGAATACCAAAATGGTAGTAAGTTTAGGATTTTGTCGTAAGTTAGTTCTGTGAATCGGGCCCACAGCGTACAAGCACTGGGCCAGGGGAACACACACCACAACAACACCACACTCGTGGCAAGTAAACTGAGTCCAAGCACCAATTAAACACACACAGATAATGAACAAACACTCCAATGGACACACAGCCTGTCAAGTCACACAGACATACCCCACACTGACACACAGCAACAAACACAGACCACATGCCAACAGCAATGGAGGACAACAAATAGGAAACCCAAAGTGAGGTGCACACAAATGGAATGGCAAGGAGCTGAACACCAAGAATGTGTACATCACATGCAAGGGAAGGAACACATTACATCCACCCCAGCCAAACAATCCACACATGGCAGTCACAGTGAGTGAAGTCAAACCACAGTCACCTCACTGCAAAAACTCAGGGAGACAGCAAGGCAACCCATGAATAGGCACAGGGATGAAAGGAAGGGTATAAAGTCCAACCCTGATCATCCACACATCTGAATCAAAATACATCATAGGAGTATGTCAGCAGCACAACACACAGGGCCCATTGCAACACTCCATGACAGTCAAACCGAAGTATGAACCTTCACACAACCCCCACACCCATCACACAACACCAGTGACAAACACACAGAAGCTTGCCAATAACATCCAGTCAAGACACTGACAATCAAACACACCCCCTAGGTGGTATCCACAAACATCACACACACACACAGGTATAGCAGTACCACTGTACGCACAAAACCAACAGTCAAACACTGAACACAATCAAAACACACACACAGAACTACTACAACAGCAGACAAGACCTGTGCAGCTAAACAGTGCAAATTCAATGGGAGCACAGACACCACAGGAGTACACAACCACATCAGTCATGAAAAACGCACAGACAACATACCACAACACATATAAGAAGTGCATCCACTAAAAAAAATAATGGAGAACAAAAGGCAGAAATGGGCCTACAATGACACATAGACAGACATACCACAACACCCATCCACTCAAAATGGTGTCACAGTGTACCACATGTCTGCACATGCACAACCATGACCATAGACACATCAAATGTGAGAGGAGAAAACACCAAGGACGCACATAAAACAAGCACGGCAACCACAATAGACCTCAGTCCATGTGACATACACACAAGTAAGGCACACCACAATGGCAACACACCTGAATCAAACACAACAACAACACACACACACTGACAGGAAAATAGAACACCACACACAGAGCAACTGTCAATTGCATGACACAACACAACACAAACACTGCACACAGCCACATCAGTCACAACACATGCACAGGCAAAGATATCAACATGCTACAACAGCCAAACATCAGGGGGTGCACAACAGGCAAGGACAAGGCAACATCAACTCACAGCGCTGCATGCACACCAAGCAGTGTGTGCACAACACACATACCAGTTACAAACAGAGATGAGTGACACACCATGAACACACACAGCAACAATCTAAACATCACACACACAACAACACACCCAGGAAGTCAATCAGTCCACAGCAAACACACATACTACCAAGCCAACACACACAGATGCAGAAGTCTGGGACACCAAAGTTAAAACAACATGATCAGAGGAAACAAGACATTGGCAATGTTGAAGTGGAAAATAGAGCATGTGTCACAGTAAACAATACCCACACAGTAACCCTTTCATTTAGCAAGGACACTGACAAGGCAGACAACAGGAGTCAATTTCTTATTTTTATTTACATTTCACACTGTCATGCAGCAAAAGTCAGATAAGAGCAAGGCCAGTGGCCAGTTCAAAGTTCAGGTGAGGTACATGTGAAGCTGCACAGGCCAGGGGCAAACAGCAGTGAACAGCAAGGCCAGTGGCCAGGACACAGTGCAGGTGAGGTACATGAGAAGCTGCACAAGCAAGGGGCAAACAGCAGTGAACAACAAGGCCAGTGGCCAGTCCAAAGTGCAGGTGAGGTACATGAGAAGCTGCACAGGCAAGGGGCAAACAGCAGTGAACAACAAGGCCAGTGGCCAGTCCAAAGTGCAGGTGAGGTACATGAGGAGCTGCACAGGCAAGGGGCAAACAGCAGTGAACAACAAGGCCAGTGGCCAGTCCAAAGTGCAGGTGAGGTACATGAGAAGCTGCACAGGCAAGGGGCAAACAGCAGTGAACAACAAGGCCAGTGGCCAGGACACAGTGCAGGTGAGGTACATGAGAAGCTGCACAGGCAAGGGGCAAACAGCAGTGAACAACAAGGCCAGTGGCCAGTCCAAAGTGCAGGTGAGGTACATGAGAAGCTGCACAGGCAAGGGGCAAACAGCAGTGAACAGCAAGGCCAGTGGCCAGACCAAAGTGCAGGTGAGGTACATGAGAAGCTGCACAGGCAAGGGGCAAACAGCAGTGAACAACAAGGCCAGTGGCCAGTCCAAAGTGCAGGTGAGGTACATGAGATCCTGCACAGGCAAGGGGCAAACAGCAGTGAACAACAAGGCCAGTGGCCAGTCCAAAGTGCAGGTGAGGTACATGAGATCCTGCACAGGCAAGGGGCAAACAGCAGTGAACAACAAGGCCAGTGGCCAGTCCAAAGTGCAGGTGAGGTAAATGAGATCCTGCACAGGCAAGGGGCAAACAGCAGTGAACCACAAGGCCAGTGGCCAGTCCAAAGTGCAGGTGAGGTACATGAGATCCTGCACAGGCAAGGGGCAAACAGCAGTGAACAACAAGGCCAGTGGCCAGTCCAAAGTGCAGGTGAGGTACATGACATCCAGCACTGGGAATGTGTGGTACAGTACCCTGCCATGGTCAGCAACACACTCAGGGCGTCATAAATGGGCAGTCCATGGTACCACTGTGGGAGAGACATGTGTGTGAGGGTGACCAACACTCAGACTTGGCTGGCAGTATGACTGGGAGGTGGCTGTCTGTCGGGGCCAGTTGGGGTACTGGCTAGGAGAGAGAGAGGCCCAGCTGGGGTAGAGCCATCAGTGTTCTGGGAAGCCTGAGGGCTGCTAGGTCCAGGTGTGGTAGAGCCAGCAGTGGTTTGGGAAGCTGGAGGGCTGCTAGGACCAGGTGGGGTGGTGGCACATGGAGGTGGACTCATGCTCGCACGAGACCCAGTGTGTGTGGGAGAAGTTGGAGGGGTTCCCTTCTGCTTCTTGGGGATTTGATATGGCTTCCCTGTCCTGGGATTAATGCCAAGTGGGGTGTATACAACAGGCACACTCGTCACAAAAGCTGGCACATGTGCAGATGCTGGTCCCACCTCTGGGGACGTGCTGGATTCTTTGGGACGCTTGGCCCCGTATTGCCTCTGCCCCTGCATCACCTGTTTACCCGGTGTCCCCCCTACAGTGGCCTCCTTCCCCTGCTTCACAGGGCTCTGGATGGGAGTATATGTTGTGGGTGAACTTGCCTTGGAGCTCTTCTTACGTGTACCCTTAGCAGGCACCTGTTTGTCACTGGGCACGGAAACTGTGTGCTTGTCTCTACGAGACACTTTTGGGACAGGTGAGTCCTTGGCTGGGGATGCCTCTGAGGCATGTGAGCCTGAGGCCTGCTCCTTGCCATCCTTGCCCTGGGTGTGGCCTGAAATGCTTTTGCCTCTGCGCTCTGGTGTGGGTTTACCTTTCTGTGGGGATGGTGTCTGCGGCCTGGACTGCTTGGGCTGCTGCTGCCGTGTGCTGTGTGTGCTGTATCTGTCCCTTGATGTCTGTGGTGTGTGGTCACTATCATCAGATGCGGCCACTGGCAGGGTGGTGGGCCTAGGGACTGGAGCTGGACTATGGGATTGGGCAAGTTGAATGGCTGCTGTCACTGCAGAGGACAGAGACTGTACAGTCCGGTGTAGCCCACCCACGTCGGAATGCACGCCCTCATGAAAGCCACCACCTGTGCCAATTTTTTGTCATGGTCCAGAAGGCATTGAGGAGAGCTGTCTGACCCACACACAGCTGGTGCAAAAGGTCCACAGACTCCGCACTGATGGCAGCCGGGGGGTCAGGGGCAGGGGCAGCAGTGCCTGGGATGAAGGACACTCTTCCCTTCCTCGTGGTGCGAACACGGGCAGCAAAAGTGGTAGTAGCAGGGAGGGTGGGCACTGAACGCTGTGTGGTGGATGAGGAGGCAGACTCCCCGTTTCCTTCGGACAAAACCATAGATGCATCACCGCCGTCGTCAGATGACGTAGAGGTCTGTGTTTCTGGCAGGGACTCTTCTAGATGACTACGGTCCCCCTCTGATGCGCTGGTGACATCCGTGTCACTATGCAGGTGAGCATCACCTGTCCCTGATGCCTCACCACTGGTGTCCGTCCCGTGTCCTTCCGTTCCCATGTGAGATGCTGCATGAGAGAGAGAGAGAGAGAGGATAAGTACATCTGCATCAAGTCAACAAATATCTGCAAGTGAAGCATCACTAATGATGGACAATGATCCATGTTGGACAACACCATGGGCAGCAACATTGTGCAACCTCAATACAAACATATAAATTACCGTGGAATGATGAAAAATTGTACAGAATCCACCCATGTGATGGACACACAGCCATTTAGCCTGTTGGTGGCTACGGCTAACAACACACACATATCCCTCTGTGCACACCTAGGGCCCTGAAGGGTACAAAGATCCTACTCACAACATGTTGCCAACGTCACAACATGATCCAGCAGAAGGCACCAACACAGACACAGACCCCAACATAACCACACACAATGTCCATGGGCACATGCCATCCACCATGTCGTATCTTGGGCCACAACTACAGTTGCACATCGGTGTCAGATGTTTAGCCAGCACTAATCTGACGACAGGCAATGCACACATTGATAATGGCACACTCAGATCATGCACTCTGCTGGACCCTGACATGTGATGTCCGTGACGACACCAATGAAGATGGTACCAGAAGCCAAAAACTACAAATGTGAAGTCAAAGCCCATTACACCAATGACATGGGAAGGTACATGTAGGGGGAATGCATGACAACTGCACCCCACACCGCGGCCACTTACACACCATTGCATTACACTAGCAACATCACAGCCCTGCACTGGCCCAGGCCTGGAGCACATGCTGGCAAACAACAACCAGAGTCACACTCACAGAATACTCACCACCAGCTTGCTGCTGATGCACCTTCAGACGTGCATCCAGGTCAGGCTGCGTCACTGCTAAAATGCATCCCATTAGTGGTGTCATGCTGCGCCGCGCCAACCTGCCGGATCAAGGGATCAGCCCCAGTGTCATCTCTGCCACGTTCCTGCTTAGCCGTGCGATGTCATCCCACCTCTTGTGACAGTGGGAGCGCCGTCGTTTGGAGACACCCAGTGCACGCACCTTTGATGCAATGGCCCTCCACACGGCCTTGCGCTGGTTGACTTTTAGCTGTAGACATGGGAGACAAGAGGGGGCAACATTCAGTGTAACCAACCACCAACGCAGACCATCATCAGAAGCCCTGTTGTGTGCAATATACATCTCTGTAATGGCACATTGATGGAGACTCAAGAGGAAAAGCACATATGTGACACTCTGTACATTCAGTGTTGTGTCACTGTCAGATTGGGCAGTGAATGTGCAGGCCATTTGGGGTCACACAGAGGTCCAACGTGGGGCAGCTCATCCTGTACAAGGAGTGACCATTTGGAAACACAAACAGTGCCAACACATGCTAGTATGTGCACATGCTGGTGGGGACGGAAGAGTCCGGGCACAATAATGTTTGAATGTACTGTGTCATAGGTGAATGACCAACAAGAGTGTCACCCTGGGGGATTCATGTCCTGAGTATGGCGCAGAACTTGAGATGAGGCACATATAGAGGTCTAAACAATGGCCTCACTACCCTCTGGACAGCAACACTAGCTAAGGCCACAGATGGGCCTGTGAAGGACATCAGGGACACATACAGACATGCAGACTGGCAATCACTATCCTGACTCGTGAAATGAAAAGGTGCAGCCTCACTGTATGTCTGACAAGACATCATACTTCCCTCTGATCTGGATGTGCAGGCAGGGAAAAGTGTTGAATAGGCCAAACACACCTTCCCCCTGGAAACAGCATGCTAGGCTGTGCCTGGCCCAACCTCACACTCCCACGCACATACTGCAGCAGATCAACTTCATGTGTCCCCCACCCTGCACTCTCACTCACACTCTGAGTTACTCACCACAACATTAGGTGCACCAAAGAGCCTTGGATACTGGTTGAGCACCTCGTCCACCAGGAGCTCCAGTTCCTCGGTGGTGAAGGGAGTGGCACGGATATTCTCAGTCCTCGCCATCACTGTGGGCAGGAGACAGCAGCAGCGGCTGTTGGTGGTGTGGGGTCTCAGTCAGCAGTCCCTGGAGGCAGCAGCAGGTGAGGGGTCTCAGGCAGCAGTCCCTGGAGGCAGCAGCAGGTGAGGGGTCTCAGGCAGCAGGCTCAGTGAGCTGTGGCAATGTGTGGCTCCCTCACACACATATATAGCCCCCAGGGCTCGTTTCTGTGGTTCTAAGCTGCTGCAATTGGTGTTCCAGGTCTGCCTCATTCAAATACATCCAATGACCGCCTCTGCGGTGGCGGAGCACGCCTACCGCGATTTTCAAACTTGCATCAGGCAACCGCGATTGTGCTTCTCATTGGCTGGAAGGGCATGGTCCATGGCGGTGACACACGGCAGGGGACAGGCGTGCAGTACCGCGGTGGTGCATCTTACGAGTGCAGCCAATGACCGGCCCCGCGGTGGCGGAGCATGCCTACCGTGATTTTCAAAGTTGCATCAGGCAACCGCGATTGCGCTTCCCATTGGCTGGATGGGCCTGCTCCATGGCGGTGACACACCGCTGGTGCCAGGCGGTAGTTCCCGCTATTCCTGAGCCATGCATTGCCATGAGTGACCGGGATCTGGGTGGTGGAGCATGCCATCTGCCATTAGCCATGTGTATATGCCTAGCAATCCGGCCATGCTGTTTCGGGCCATGGCGGTGACACACCGCTGGTGCCAGGCGGTAGTTCCCGCTATTCCTGAGCCATGCATTGCCATGAGTGACCGGGATCTGGGTGGCGGAGCATGCCATCCGCCATTAGCCATGTGTATTTGCCTAGCAATCCGGCCATGCTGTCTCAGGCCATGGCGGTGACACACCACTGGTGCCAGGCGGTGGCTACGGCGAGGGTGCAGCATGACATTGTTGACTATGGGCGTGATGGTGTTCTTAGAGCACGTTCAATGCAGCAATGGACACATTGTGTAGTATCAATGTCATGGGTCATATCTGTACTTTGAACAGTGGTCACTTTCAATTGAACATGGAACTTGATTCAATTGAAATGAGCTTTAGTTCGTAATGAGAGCCTATACTTCATATCTAACACCAAATGCAACACTGAAAGGACTAATGGGGCACATTACTCCTACACAATTTCATATCTGACCCAAACATTTTGCCCAAAGTTCATGTCTCTCACCCCATTGCCAGCCAAATTTCGTTTCTGAGCCAAATTCTCACACACATATTCATATTTCACACAATATGTGGCTACACAGTACATGATTGTACATAGATTTCAGCATTGTCTCCATTACTCACCACATATGTCACACTGTAGTCTGTTTGTTATCACCTATTTCAGCATTCATGTAAGGTTATTGTTCGCTGTAGCAAAACCAAGAGTATATGTCCACATGGACATGTGTGTGCTATACACACTGAAGCTTGTAACATACATAACCGGCACACTTTGAAATATGTGCCTCCTTAATCATTTTGCCTGTCTGTATGCATTTGGGTATGTTTTGTCACCATATATGCAAAATGTCATCAGCATTACTTGTGTCATTGTGTAGGATATGTGCTCATGTTGGTCTGCCTGTCATATGTGAATTTGTCACATGTATATCCCACAGCTGTGAGTATGTTGATATAGGATTTTATGTGTGTGGTGTGTTACGTTGGTACTCACCAAGGACAGGTGCATTGACCTTGTCCACATGAAGATCGTTGGCTTGCTGAGGGACTGTAGCCAAATGTGGTGCTGGTGCTCACTGACTGGTAAGTTTGACATGGCATCTGTGACCAGTAGAAGGTGACCCACAATTGGCCAGGACAGTTCAGCATTGCGTGTGCTTTCATGTGCAGTAAGTGTGTGCAGTTTTTGCAGGGTGCACAATTAGGACACGTGTGCAGTGATATTAAACTGTCACGTGTCGATAAGCCTGCTATGGTGTGGTAGCCTTTCGGGGGCACAAGCTGGTCCTGCGCTGTGTGGGTGAACTGATGGTGCTGTTGACTCAAGCTAATGATGGCATCCAAGACAGGTGAGATATACCTTGATAGGGCTGGCTGTGGCACCCATCTAACTCAGACTTTTGTTGTTCTAATGGTACCAGAGGCCAACAAGTGATGCACAGCCAGCATCTTCATCTGCAGAGGAATGTTGAGAGTCCGCTTTGTTGTTCCTGACAGGCTGTGTGGTATGGGGCTCAGCATGCTTTAGATAGTCGTCCTTTTGTACCTGTGTCGTGCGATGACATCCCCTGTTGTTATGTGCATGAGGCTGTTTTGTCTTCGGTATTTACTCAGTTTATTCATGCGTTGACTTTTAGGTGTAGTGGTGTGGCTTTGTCCGAGTGGTGGTGTTGGTTGTTTCTGTGTCACTGTTGTGTGTCCAAGCAGCTGGAGTATTAGCTGCATGGCAAATGTTTTACTTTAGTTGTGTGTCTGGGCAGTGCTAGCTTCATACTGCATGTCATAGTGCAACTTTAGTGCAGATTGATGTTTGTCTACAGTCCTTTTGGATCACGTACCTTATCCACTTTATGTGTGCCACATTGACAATCTGTGTGCTTGCTGCTGATATTGTGCAGTTGTGTTGTTGTGTCTTGATTCACGTCAAGACTGCATATGCATATGCTGGTCATTATTAGTCATTGAGTGACTTTGAATTGTGTGTAACAGCATGTATGGCATGTCTACTGATGACAGTGGATATTGGCACAGGCTTGTGAATATGTCTGTGTGTGTCTCTAGACTTGTGTGGATTGGCATTGGCTCACATTACATGCTGAGTCCTTCAGAAGTGGACAAATTGTGTAGTTCATGTATCCCATGTCATGATTGCACAAGAATGTGTGGCACGTACAGCAGACATTTGGAAGCCAGCAGTGTTTCTGTTTCACACATGTCCTGTCTCATTTGCTGTCCCGGCTGCTTGCACCAGATTCCTAAATGTGACTATTACCATTCACAGACACAGTTTCCATGTTTGTTGTTTTCACTGTGGTAATACTGAAGAAGTGTAGTACAATGTATTCTCTATGTGTCACGACTGTTGACTTGCACTGTATGGTGCATTGTGATGCCAGTCAATGTTTGCGCTGTGTGAATCAGAAGCTGTGTGAATCAGAAGCTACGGAGTTGTGCACATCTCATGGTCTGTTGCAATGACATGTCCCCTTTCATCTCACCTAGGAGGCGACCCAATGTGTATCGTCCTGTCACCCTGCTGGCTAACATTGAGGATGATGACGTGATACGCAGATTTCGTCTGGACCACACGAACATCCAAGACCTGTGTGCCATGTTGGATCCTCACCTGCGGGCTGGCAGGACATACCCAACAGCATTGACAACCGAAACAAAGGTGATGGCGGCACTACATTTCCTGGCCAGTGGGTCATTCCAGGAAACAGTGGGCATTGCAGGGGGGATGTCTCAGCCCACCTTCAGCATGGTGCTAAGGGATTTCCTGTTGGCCATGATGCGATACAAGGACCAATACATCAGTTTTCCAAGGCGTGCGGCTTTGGCGGATGTGAAGGCGGATTTCTATGCCCTTGGCCACATCCCGAATGTTGTAGGTGCTATTGCCTGCACACATGTTGGCCTGGTTCCACCACAGGCATGGGAACACATCTATCGGAATCGTAAACATTCCCATTCCATCAATGTGCAGGTGGTGTGCCAGGCCGATATGATTATATCGCATGTATGTGCCAGGTTTCCGGGCTCCGCACATGATTCATACATCCTGCACAACAGCATTGTGCCCCAGCTGATGGCCAATCTACTTCCGGAGCGGGCATGGATTGTGGGTAAGTAGGCAGAGTCAAGTTGTGTGCTGTGTGTGCCATGCTGTCCTCTGCCACAGTTGTATTACTGAATCGTTATGTTTATTTCACGCCTAGGTGACTCTGCATATCCCAACAGACCGTGGTTGCTGAGCCCACTACGCAATCCTAGGACACCGTCTGATGTCCGCTACAACAATGCCCATGGTAGAACACGTCGGGTGGTGGAGCGAACCTTGGTGTCCTAAAATCGAGATTTCGCTGCCTGGAACGGACCGGAGGGGCACTCATGTACTCACCCAAGAAGGTGTGTCAGATAGTGGTAGCATGCTGCATGCTGCATGCTGCACAACTTGGCCTTACGGAAAGGAATACCCATGATCCTGGACGATGATGACCAGCCAGGGCCCCCCCCTGCGATACCACAAATGTCCAGTGACGAGGATAGTGGTGAGGAGGAAGGTGTCGACCAGCGTCAGCAGCTCATCAACCGCTACTCCACTTGAAGGTGGGTGAAGATGTACATCTGGTCCATTGTCTGTTGATGTAGTTGTTTGGGTGGAGGTCTATGTGATCTTTGTGAGTGCATCCTGTTGTTGACTCAGTGCTGGCTGCCTGTGTGTTGGATACAGGGTATGTAGGAACTGCTACAGGATGTCTCTGTTGGTACTGTTGCACATTGTTATGTGTGCATATTGTTGTACAGTGAGGACATGTGCTGTGTGATGGCTGTGATGCCACCACCTGACTAGTGACTTTTGTTCTGTTGTCTTTTGCTAGGTCCCTTCTGCCACCCCTTGCCTACAGAAGATCCATGCTCCTGTGACATTGTAACCATGGTAAACATTGCACATACTGTGATAAACATGGAGCAGACTCAAATACATTGGTGCGTTATTGTTGTTTATTGTCAATGGGTATATGTGAGAGGGAAGTGGATATTTACATAAGTGTGAATGGTGAATCTATGAGTTGGCAGTGATGGTAGATGAACCAAAGGGGATGATGGACGGAGTGTTGAACATTGCAAGCACTCACCCCCAGTCAACTGATCTGGGTTTAATCCATCATCATTCTTTAGCTCACTCCGCCACCCCAGTTCAGACATGGCCATACGCAAATCAGTCTGACCCTGTGCCTCATGGGAACAGTCCAGCCCGAACTGCCAAGCCATGTCTTCCCTGGACCGGAAACAAGCATCCTGGGACCGGTTTCTGGCTTACAGCCGTCATCAGCCAGGCTATCTTGAATCCAGTGGCAAAGTGAGCAAGGGACCCACGTCTGGGTATACCCTGCCAACTTAGGGCAAACATAGCAAAACCAAAGGGGATGATGGACGGAGTGTTGAACATTGCAAGCACTCACCCCCAGTCAACTGATCTGGGTTTAATCCATCATCATTCTTTAGCTCACTCCGCCACCCCAGTTCAGACATGGCCATATGCAAATCAGTCTGACCCTGTGCCTCATGGGAACAGTCCAGCCCGAACTGCCAAGCCATGTCTTCCCTGGACCGGAAACAAGCATCCTGGGACCGGTTTCTGGCTAACAGTGATGGTAGATGAGACAATCAAGTAAGCACCACATTGATGTGGTGACACAGTCCAACAGACGGATGCCATTTCCATGGCAGTGTGGGTAAGGGCAGTGTTCCAAGACAATGGCAGGGTGAAAAGTGTTGCCATCATGGCTGGCTCCTTGACTGGCGTTTGGCAGGTGCTTTGCCATGGCTGAGTCCCAAGTTTTTCTTTGGACGGCCCCTCCTTCTTTTGGCAGGGGGGGCATCGTCTGCTAGGCCACTGGGGTCTGAGGAGTCACCCCTCTCTGTGCCCGCAGGGGTGGATGATGAACTGTCATCCTGTGGGACAACAGGGGGAGGTGGAGGTGTGTGATGTGGCACTGGCCTATCCCTCAGTACCGCCACTAACTGGCCCATGAGGTCCACAATTTGTCCAATACGGTTGTCCATGGACCTCAGCAGATGTTGGAGCTCCAGGGCATCTTCGTGGGCCTGGCCCATTTGTGCCTGTGTTCGTTCATAGGCACCCACGACTCTGGTGATGTTAGCCAGGGCTTCGGTCACAGCGTCCGGTGTTGTTGGAGTCCCACTTGTCCTCCCACCTGCCCTGCTATCACTGGCCTGTTACCTCACCACTCTAGACACACGCCTGCCCTCCACAGTTGTTGGTGTTGGCTGAGCATCCTCTGTGGCTGGGCGAATGTTGAAGGCAAAGGTGGTAGTGGTGGTGGTGGTGGGGGTGGCGGCACAGGTCGTTCCAGCAGGGGTCAGCATTGTTGTTGTTGCTGATGGTGGGGGGGCAATGGGGTCATGTGACCGGTTGCGCCCTAGCACACCAGATGGGCCAGCTTGGAGCTCCTCATCCAAAGAATCCAGGGACTCCGCATCCGAGTGTCCATGTTCCGGGGGTGGAGACTGGCTCTGCAAGTTGAGGTTGTTGTCCTCTGCAGTCAGTTGTTGGTCACCTGTGGAACAGAGGGTACATGGTCATTGACTTACAGCCATATGGCTTGCTGTGTTTGATGTCTCTTATTTACATGTTATGCAACACACAGTTACATATTTCATGAGTTGAATGTCTGCACAGTGTTGTCCGTCATGACATGATGTGGAGGTACATACATCTTGTTCCATGGTGTGACAAGTCATTGGATGCCATGCCCAACTTGACACTCTTTGTATGGAACTGATGAGTTGTCATCTGACAACTGGCTGCCATGCAACTTGATGTGATGCTTCGAGGATGATTACTCTTCCCGACAGATGTTACATATGCACATATACTACACATTGTCACATTGTTATCTCATGCATACCTTTGTAATGTTCTGTGCTTGTATTTATTTGCTGGACAGACCATGCCTTTTTATTGTTACTATGTTCCTTCATGCTCAGCACCCATGCAATCTGCACATAGCATTCTGTGCAGGGCATATTTGGTCCCTGATTTGCTTACACATGGATTTAGTTGAGTCACTGTTCTGTTTCTGTCACAGTTACATACGCATTGCTGTCTGCATTCTATCAACTGGGATGTAATTGGGGTGTATTTTGGTGTGATGTGTGGCATTGTGTTGGCATTAGCTCAATGCTTTCGTTGAGGAATGGTGGGGTGAATGCACTGGCTGCTTACCTGTACAGTTGGCATCTTGTGGGTGGACTTTCTACCACATGCTTCTGGGTGGGAGGGAGTGCTCCCTCCTGCTGAGGGATGGGGCAGGGTGTGCCTGGTGGGAGTTGTGGTGCTGGCCTCCCTATTCCAAACACTGCTCCCTGTAAAGAGGGCTACCTACCTGTTAGGTGAGGGTGAAGCACACAATGGCTGAGGCATGCTTCTGGGTGGGGGGAGTGCTCCATCCTGCTCAGCTGTGGGACAAGGGGGCCTGGTGGGAGTTGTGGTGCAGGCCTCCCTATTCCAAAGACACCTCCCTGTAAAGAGGGCTACCTACCTGTTAGGTGAGGGTGAAGCACACAATGGCTGAGGCATGCTTCTGGGTGGGGGGACTGCTCCATCCTGCTCAGCTGTGGGACAAGGGGGCCTGGTAGGAGTTGTAGTGCAGGCCTCCCTATTCCAAAGACACCTCCCTGTAAAGAGGGCTACCTACCTGTTAGGTGAGGGTGAAGCACCCAATGGCTGAGGCATGCTTCTGGATGGGGGGAGTGTTCCATACTGCTCAGCTGTGGGACAAGGGGGCCTGGTGGGAGTTGTAGTGCTGGCCTCCCTAGTCCAAACACTCCTTCCTGTAATGAGGGCTACCTACCTGTTAGGTGAGGGTGTAGCACACAATGGCTGCCACATGGTTGAGGGTGTGGGGAGTAGTCCATCCTGCTCAGCTGTGGGACAAGGGGGCCTGGTGGGAGTTGTAGTGCAGGCCTCCCTATTCCAAAGACACCTCCCTGTAAAGAGGGCTACCTACCTGTTAGGTGAGGGTGAAGAACACAATGGCTGAGGCATGCTTCTGGGTGGGGGGAGTGCTCCATCCTGCTCAGCTGTGGGACAAGGGGGCCTGGTGGGAGTTGTAGTGCAGGCCTCCCTATTCCAAAGACACCTCCCTGTAAAGAGGGCTACCTACCTGTTAGGTGAGGGTGAAGGCATGCTTCTGGGTGGGGGGAGTGCTCCATCCTGCTCAGCTGTGGGACAAGGGGGCCTGGTGGGAGTTGTAGTGCAGGCCTCCCCATTCCAAAGACACCTCCCTGTAAAGAGGGCTACCTACCTGTTAGGTGAGGGTGAAGCACACAATGGCTGAGGCATGCTTCTGGATGGGGGGAGTGTTCCATCCTGCTCAGCTGTGGGACAAGGGGGCCTGGTGGGAGTTGTAGTGCTGGCCTCCCTAGTCCAAACACTCCTCCCTGTAATGAGGGCTACTTACCTGTTAGGTGAGGGTGTAGCACACAATGGCTGCCACATGGTTGTGGGTGTGGGGAGTAGTCCATCCTGCTCAGCTGTGGGACAAGGGGGCCTGGTGGGAGTTGTAGTGCAGGCCTCCCTATTCCAAAGACACCTCCCTGTAAAGAGGGCTACCTACCTGTTAGGTGAGGGTGAAGAACACAATGGCTGAGGCATGCTTCTGGGTGGGGGGAGTGCTCCATCCTGCTCAGCTGTGGGACAAGGGAGCCTGGTGGGAGTTGTAGTGCAGGTCTCCCTATTCCAAAGACACCTCCCTGTAAAGAGGGCTACCTACCTGTTAGGTGAGGGTGAAGGCATGCTTCTGGGTGGGGGGAGTGCTCCATCCTGCTCAGCTGTGGGACAAGCGGGCCTGGTGTGAGCTGTAGTGCAGGCCTCCCTATTCCAAAGACACCTCCCTGTAAAGAGGGCTACCTACTTGTTAGGTGAGGGTGAAGCACACAATGGCTGAGGCATGCTTCTGGGTGGGGGGAGTGCTCCATCCTGCTCAGCTGTGGGACAAGGGGGCCTGGTGGGAGTTGTAGTGCTGGCCTCCCTAGTCCAAACACTCCTCCTTGTAATGAGGGCTACCTACCTGTTAGGTGAGGGTGTAGCACACAATGGCTGCCACATGGTTGTGGGTGTGGGGAGTAGTCCATCCTGCTCAGCTGTGGGACAAGGGGGCCTGGTGGGAGTTGTAGTGCAGGCCTCCCTATTCCAAAGACACCACCCTGTAAAGAGGGCTACCTACCTGTTAGGTGAGGGTGAAGCACACAATGGCTGAGGCATGCTTCTGGGTGGGGGAAGTGCTCCATCCTGCTCAGCTGTGGGACAAGGGGGCCTGGTGGGAGTTGTAGTGCAGGCCTCCCTATTCCAAAGACACCTCCCTGTAAAGAGGGCTACCTACCTGTTAGGTGAGGGTGAAGCACACAATGGCTGAGGCATGCTTCTGGGTGGGGGAGTGCTCCATCCTGCTCAGCTGTGGGACAAGGGGGCCTGGTGTGAGTTGTAGTGCAGGCCTCCCTATTACAAAGACACCTCCCTGTAAAGAGGGCTACCTACCTGTTAGGTGAGGGTGAAGCACACAATGGCTGAGGCATGCTTCTGGGTGGGGGGAGTGCTCCATCCTGCTCAGCTGTGGGACAAGGGGGCCTGGTGGGAGTTGTAGTGCTGGCCTCCCTAGTCCAAACACTCATCCCTGTAAAGAGGGCTACCTACCTGTTAGGTGAGGGTGTAGCACACAATGGCTGCCACATGGTTGTGGGTGTGGGGAGTAGTCCATCCTGCTCAGCTGTGGGACAAGGGGGCCTGGTGGGAGTTGTAGTACAGGCCTCCCTATTCCAAAGACACCTCCCTGTAAAGAGGGCTACTTACCTGTTAGGTGAGGGTGAAGCACACAATGGCTGAGGCATGCTTCTGGGTGAGGGGAGTGCTCCATCCTGCTCAGCTGTGGGACAAGGGGGCCTGGTGTGAATTGTAGTGCAGGCCTCCCTATTCCAAGGACACCTCCCTGTAAAGAGGGCTACCTACCTGTTAGGTGAGGGTGAAGCACACAATGGCTGAGGCATGCTTCTGGGTGGGGGGAGTGCTCCATCCTGCTCAGCTGTGGGACAAGGGGGCCTGGTGGGAGTTGTAGTGCTGGCCTCCCTAGTCCAAACACTCCTCCCTGTAATGAGGGCTACCTACCAGTTAGGTGAGGGTGTAGCACACAATGGCTGGCACATGGTTGTGGGTGTGGGGAGTAGTCCATCCTGCTCAGCTGTGGGACAAGGGGGCCTGGTGGGAGTTGTAGTGCAGGCCTCCCTATTCCAAAGACACCTCCCTGTAAAGAGGGCTACCTACCTGTTAGGTGAGGGTGAAGCACACAATGGCTGGGGCATGCTTCTGGGTGGGGGGAGTGCTCCATCCTGCTCAGCTGTGGGACAAGGGGGCCTGGTGGGAGTTGTAGTACAGGCCTCCCTATTCCAAAGACACCTCCCTGTAAAGAGGGCTACCTACCTGTTAGGTGAGGGTGAAGCACACAATGGCTGAGGCATGCTTCTGGGTGGGGGGAGTGCTCCATCCTGCTCAGCTGTGGGACAAGGGGACCTGGTGGGAGTTGTAGTGCTGGCCTCCCTAGTCCAAACACTCCTCCCTGTAAAGAGGGCTACCTACCTGTTAGGTGAGGGAGTAGCACACAATGGCTGCCACATGGCTGTGGGTGTGGGGAGTAGTCCATCCTGCTCAGCTGTGGGACAAGGGGGCCTGGTGGGAGTTGTAGTGCAGGCCTCCCTATTTCAAAGACACCTCCCTGTAAAGAGGGCTACCTACCCGTTAGGTGAGGGTGAAGCACACAATGGCTGAGGCATGCTTCTGGGTGGGGGGAGTGCTCCATCCTGCTCAGCTGTGGGACAAGGGGGCCTGGTGGGAGTTGTAGTGCTGTTTGCCTGGACACATACAACACCGTAGATGTGGTCTACCTTTGTGATGTTTGAGGTGGGGTGGATGTAAAATCAGTGTGAGCTGTGTGTGTTTTTGGGGTGCAGATGTGTGTACTTGTGCCTCAGGGATGTATCTTTGTAGTTGTGCAAGACAGTACATGGCAGTTTCATGGTATACATTAGTTGATACTTACCAGCCTCCACTCCCCCGGGTATTCCTTCAAGACTCTCTGGATGCAGTATAGCAAGCACCTTCTCCTCCCACGCAGTGAACGGTTTTGGTGGGATGGGAGGGCCTCCACCAGTCGCATCAGCCAGCTCACGATTCTTGGCCCTCCTCTTCTTGACTACACTCTTCAGGTCATGCCACCGCCTCATCATTTCATTCTTGTTGCGGGGCACATTCCCTACTGCATTGACCCTGCCCACTATCCTTGCCCACATGTTTGTTCTTGTGGCTAATGGTGTCTGTTGGACCATGCTGCCAAAGAGTTGTAGTTCTACTCTGATTATCTCATCTACCATTACTGTCAACTCAGTGTCAGTGAATTTTGGCATTTTGTGATGTGCCATGGTGTGTGCTGTGCTGATGTTTTGGGGTGCAGTTGTGAGGGTGGTGTAGGTGGTGTGTGTGTGTGTTGTTGTGCTGGTGAGATGTGTGGTGTTTTGCCTATCCAATGTGCTGCAGGCTTTGGTTCCTTCAGGGCTGGAGTAGTGCAAAGGATTGTGGTCAGGGAAGGGGCTGGTTTTATGCTCAGCTATGTGGGTGTGTCAAGATGGTGTAATGCAGTCAGGTGTGCTGTGTGGGTTGTCCTGTGATTTGTATAATTGAATTTGCCTTGGGGGGTGTCATTGGGAGGTTTCTGCTTATTTTGGGGGCAGGGCTAGTTGCCTGTGTGTTATTGCTGGCCTTTTTTTGATTTTTTTTACTTGGCCGCCATTTTGTTTGCGGAGCATTTGCAGCGATGGCTGTGCTGCAGGGCTTCCGCCGGATCTCACATTGGTTACTGTTGGTGACCGCCGCGGATGGAAACAGCCGAACATACCGCTGTGACATCGGGGATATCATAATATCATTGGCGGTCACTCCGCGTGTCTGGCGGCGTGTTGATGTGTTTCCGCTATGTTACCGACCGTCGCGGTTGAATTTTCACTTTCTCTGCCCTCTACGGGCGGTTTTCGATGGCTCCTACCGCCGCGGACGGAATGTTTTGGCGGTTGATCATAATAGGGTCGGCGGGGTTTCCGCGGTACCTGCGGACGGTGATTTTCCGCAACCATGGCGGTCGGATTTTTTTCCGCCAGTCATCCTAATGACCCTCTATGTTCCCATAACTGCACCCAACAGGGCCCCGCCAGCCAGCACTCTACACTGGCGACATATTAGGCGGATATATACATATGTTATATATAGAATAGGCACACTAGCACAGTGGTATCAAGTTTGAAGGTTTTCTTTGTTTTTTCTCCTTTCTTTTTCTCTTTGGCATCGAGTTCCTATATAGCTATGTACAGTACTATTTGTTGCAAATCTTCGAAGTGACTTAATGCTTCCAATGTTTGGGAGGAAAATTGAATGCAGCAACTTGCCCCCCCACCTAGAGGGCACAACCATGCAAATGAAGATGTATTATGCTTTGTACTTCAATATGACGTATATACAGCTGTATGATGTGCTGAATAGACAACGAATAAAGATTATTAAAAAAAAAAAAAGATTTCCTAGCCTCTTGTTGTAGGAGTTCTCTCAGCTCCTCCAAGGCTGCAGGTAAGGGAGTTGCTGAACATTTTATTCTTAGCAGCCTGCGAGTGCCCTCTTCCATACCGATTGTTTGAAGTTGTGGCAGTCTTGGGATATCCCTGTGGAGAGTGCAAGTTAGCCTTGCATGATCTCTCATCAATGTATGGTGGACTTGGATGTTGCTTGCCCATGTGAAGTGCTCAGTGGATAGCCAGATGTAACCTATTAGAGAAGCACAGGAGCTCGTCAAATATGTTCAGGAGGCTGGTTGGTCCTTTGCCCCTCTTCCATTTAGGGTTCTAAGATCCAAGGCATTCAAGGAGGAAGAAGGAAGAACATTTCTCACCAGCCTTGTTCTTCCTTGAGGACCCGAGTAAAATCTCTGGGATGCCCCACATGTTCTCCTCTTCATGTTGCCAGGGAGGAGGTTTTGGTGTTTCAAGAAGGAACATATTTTATTCGCCACATATCTTAGACTTTCTGTTGTCTTAGGCTTTTAATAGATTTAAAAAATTTCTCCAGAGGCTATTTTTTGGGCTGTTTGGGATTCATATAGATGTTTCCAATAATAAGTGCCAGAGCCTCTCTTCCATGTACTGCGAAAGTTGCTGTTATCATCACAAATATAAAAGCCCCCATGCCGCTTGCAAGGACTCTCACTTCCGAATCAAGGGCGCTATGCACCAGTAGGGAAACTCCTCCTGATAGGTGTACTCCTTTGGCTGATGGTTAGGCCGCATGAAGAAAAATCATTATGATCCTGCCAGGTCACAGTAGACAACTGCCAAGTTTAGCAAATTATATCCTTTTTTCAGAATTCTTTCTTTATGTTGGTGTCATTCAGGAGGGAATTTAAACCACGGATAATCCACTAGCACATTTGCAAATCGCAATTCAATTTTTGTGCATTTGTGATATTGAGGTTAGTGTTCCTTAGCATTACTCTTTGATTAAATGGGCTTCAGCAGGAGCTCCCTGACAGCCAGCACACTCTTTTGTTGACTGCTTGTTCCATTGAAATTCTGATCAGCTCTACTGAAGATCGAAGGTTTTGTGGACCCTTGGAGTGGCAGAGTACAGAGTCTCTCTGGCGATGGAACTAGTGTTTTTTTCATCAACACACTTGGGTTCAGGTGGGATCTGTCAGAGCCAAGGAGTACTAATCCCTTCAAGAATTATAATTCAAGATTGACTCTCGCCCGCCATCTCTTTCAGGGACGTTCCAAGCGGTAAAAGCTGGGCACCACAAGATGGTCCAAGAACATGGAGAGTGTACGTGACTTTTTTGCACAATAGTTTCGCGTTTCCCTCTGAAAAGAAGAGGGACGCTGAACATCAGGCCACACAGTTCCAGTGGTGGCTTGTATAATTTTCACTTTTATCACCTTTTCGCAGAGTGACTGGATATTTCGGTCCTGACGAATGCCTGGTGGTAGAAACATGTTGACCTTAAGTACTAGGGTATATCTGTTGAGTCCCTACGCGTCTTGCATTTTAACCATGTCGCTATGACCACCTAATACATTTTCAGTGGACTCAGACAGACATTTTAATACCACACCCTTCACATCTTTATGCACTCTGCCCCTCACTCACCCCCTACCAACGCTCATCCTCGGAGAAAACACCTCAGCTCCTACCCCATTGGAGTTGTAGCCCACACTTCGGTGTGAGGAGGGAACCCATATGATGAAGCATGTCACCTCATGGTGAGTGAGGGTTCTTGTCCTGAGGGAGATCTCCCCCTTACAGGTCTCCACACAACACCCACCCTTCAATACCTTTCCATTTTCCTCTCACAAAGACGTATCCAGTCGTACTCTAGTGTGAATTATAACTAGTGTTTTTTTGCCAGCAGCTAAGGGTATTTTGGTTTACTTATGGTAATTCCCCACTATGCCAAAATCTTAGAGTGGGACTCCACCCGCCTGACTATCTCCCTGACTCAGAATTGTACTTTTGTGGCCTCATTGCGACTGTCCTAATTGCCAGGGATGAACATAATATAGATCAGGTCTTTGGATTATAGAGACCCCAGCTCAGGGAGTGCTGACAGTAGTTTAAGTAGATTACTCCTATTCAGGATGTCTTCCTGGTCACTTGAGATGTATTCAGGATGGAATATGAGAATCTCCTCCAGGCTCTCAGCTTCCTGTTGGTCGAGTGCTAGCTCGGAAGAGGCTTTTGGGTGGTCTACAAAAGTGTTTCAGGGCCTGGGCACCAATCCCACAGAGTTTGCGAGAGGAGCAGCGATTGTTGCATACAAAGGTGAGTGCGTGTACGCTGAGAGATTCCAAGGGATGTGCCAAACCTGTCCGACCATCCCAGTGCCAGGCAGGTTTCAACCCGATTGAGAATGTTGAGTGGGTTTGTGATTGTTGGATGTGGCTGGATAGCCGTTGCAAATGAGGTGTTTGCCAAAAGGCCCTGTTTACCCTGTTTATAGATGTTTGAATTCCTACTACCTAAAAGGGAGGGGGTGGTTGTGGTGGTCCAACATGGACATATTGTCTTTCCCCAGAGAGCTTTGTTGGGTAAGAATCCCCTCATCATTAATTTGGGTGGCTGAGGGTATGGTTTTGATGTTGGTTTCCTCTTTTGTGGCCGGTTCAATTGGTTGAACTAAGATGCCCATGGTCTGGGCCCGAGTGGTCATCTTTTCTTTGGGGAGCTTGGGGCAGAGGAACCTACCAAAGAGGTTTTCCCTGTGATATCTATCACACTAGTTGAACCGATGCGGGGGGAGTGAGATACTTCCAAAGGTAGCTATGAATCACTAGGGAGGATGCTGTCTTGAACCAGCGGTTCACCCCCGTGCGGGGTTGCAGTTCTTCCCTTGAACCCCATTGAGTATTTCCGAATACAAGACAGAGTTCTGCCTTTGCTTTATGTTTTTGTTTCTTATTTAGTTTTTTCAATCGCTTTCTGTTCTTCTTTAAGAGCTTGATTGCAGGGGAATTCACTTGAGGGAGATTAGAAGATTTTATACTTGCAGTGTCTACTGCACTATCCCTAAGCAGACTAACTGCAACAGTTTAGTCTGCGGCCAAGTCCACAGCCTCTTCATCGAGGGCCAGGTCTGGCACCGAAGCACGGAGTATAGTGAGCAGTACCCCTTCGTTGATCGGCTGTTGTTGTTGCTTGCTTTATACTCTGTCAGTAAGTCACACATATCTCCAGGGAGGGCTGAGATTTTGGCCACTGACTGCTGAGCTTTCTTTCTGAGAGAATTTAAATTGTCTAATTGAGACTATATTTTTTTTACTTTGTTTTCCAAGGATTGTAACATTGATATCTGTGTGTCCAGTTTGTCAGTGTGAATAATGGCCACCTGACTCATGTTTGTCAGTGTGCTGTCTATGACTGCCCACCAGTTCGGTAGATCTGCACCTGCAATTTTCTCGTAGTTGGTAGGATTTTGAAAGTTCCAATCCTGGCGAGGATTTTCTATGTGAACTTCCTGAGTTAATTGGTCATTGTCAAATTCAGGTGCTCCAATGTGAGTGGAAGAGCTAAAGATAGAGTGGCCTTGTGAGGCCACTGGGTAATGTGGGCTTCCTACAGCGAACAATTTGGGTTCATTGCTGGGGTGGAAGTCAAATGAGTCTGTTGCCTTGAAGAGCACCTCATCCCTTATGTAGAGCTCCTTCAGCTTCACAGGATGAGCTCTGTATGCATTGAGCAGGGATGGAAGCCTGCTTATGACTGGTTTGTAGCTCCTTCTTGGGCTCCATTGGGCATACTAGGTGGACTGGTCTCCATGTGCCAATTAAGATTATTTTGGACATGATCATAGTTAGAGTTACCGGATGTATTTAGCTCAGTCATTGGCTCAATGGGTTCAAAGATACAGTCGCCCCCTGTTGAGACGCACCCTTGAAGAGGCCAGCATGGAAGTGCTGCAATTTTTTTGACATCTAGGGACAGGGGGCCAAGGAGGATGCCGCAGACCCTTGTCTTGTTGCCTGAGGGGTGCCCATATGATCAGTGCCAGGCACAACAGGGCTTTGAGGGGTTCCTCTTTTGGTGTCTCCCATGGCGGTGACCTCCTCCATTGTGTGGTGGGAGACTTTGATTTCTTCCGGAGGAATAAATAGCAGACACACTTCTTCCTCTGAATGAGGCCAGAGGTTCTTGCCAGTCCCTGGATGGTGGTACTCCTCCAACACGGAAAATCCCTCGATGACCTCCAGATTTCAATCGGCAGGCAGAGCCTGGTGGTTGTGATCTGCATTAGGAGGTCATGGAAAAGAGGAACCAATATCAGGGTCTGACAATATAGTCGGTTTTGCTTTATAGCATTTCCTAATTCCCGCCAGGGTGGTTGCCGGGCTCTCCATAGTTTGATTTCTTAAGAAGGATGTCTCAACACCCTGTTTGTAGGTAGGGAGTTCCCCCTGTTTTCTTTTGTCAGAGTTGGCCCTTGCCCTTGATGCTCTTGTTACCTCTGGTTGAATGGGATTTCAAGAGTAACAAGCTCATCGTTCAAATTTCAGATGTCCAGTTGCCATCACAAAATTTGCTGAGGGGGACTTGCTTCTAGACGGGCTATGCACAAAGTGTTCAATAAAATGTATTGAAAGTTGTTTATCAATTATTGCTGCAGATTTATAGCAAACTAGACAGTCTGCCCCTCAGTGAGAGTGTTAGTGCTTGTCTTGTAGCTCATGGCCATGGAGCAAGGTGCCTTGCGTTGCAATGCCCCCCCCGGATGGTTAATTGTTGAGTACCAGGAGGGGGGCACAGGCACGCAGGTTTTGTCAAAATCGTAGGCTTAGTTGCTAGTGCTGCTCCAGTTCCTTCTGTCTCCTGGGTTCCAGGGTGGGCAGTTATTCTGGGGGAGCCCACTGATGAAAGGAGCTGTTGGTGGCTAACTGAAGGAACTAATAAATCTTCTGGAAGCACTATTCAGTAGTGTTTCTTAACATATCACTGGTGACGAGCTATTCCTAATTGGGAACAGGTGTATAGATTCCCCTAGATTTGTGTGGAGATGCACACCATGAATTTCGTTATGAGGAGTATTAGACTTTAATCACCGGAGCGGCAAGAAGGAAAAAAAATATTGTCACTTAATTACCATAGTTATCTCCTCTCAGGTGCGACTCTGAGAGGAAATGGATATCGGAGGTCAACAATTAAGAAATTAGTAAGTACGAAGCTTGTGCAAACTGGATTGTTATACTGTTTACCTGCAACTGTGGAGCAATATGATTCTCCTATGTGCAGACTCCATGTGCAAGGCTTTGGTGCAGAGAGCTGAATGACAACAATGGATCTTTGGGACTGGCTCTTCAAGGACATCATCACACAGCATAGTTACGTTGTAATGCTTATTTTGGATTGGTCTGCGGTAATTGGTGAACCCATTGACACAATTACGTTGACAGCCATTTTAAGTTGGTTCGCTGCTGTAGCATTGCGTACATAACTTGGTGGTACGTTTTCTCAGGATTATTGCAATTGGTGTGAGACCTTGGGAAGAGGTCTCCTATCTGCTATTATTCAGTAATTTATATTGAATGCCGATCGGTGAACACAATGTTGGGTAGCAACATGTCCCAACCGCCTGCCATACTGTCAGAAAGAGGTGATCTGGTGCTTCCACTGAAGTACTGGAAAAATCAGCTTTTGGCAATAGGGGGTGAAAGATTTTCTGCAGCTAGCAAGCAGGCTATTCTCCTTCACAATTTAGGCATTGAAGCCATAAAATTTATGACAGTCTTGATGAATTGCCAATTGGAAATGGTGATGGTGAACCTGCTGATATCTTTGAGATATCTGTGAAAATGTTGGTGCAGTACTTTGGACCACATATTAATATTGTGCTGGAGTGTCACAAATTTTTCACAAGAGTTCATGAGCCAACCAAGAAAATAGGCAACTATATAGCTTCTCTCAAGACACTGGCTCATACATGTGACTTTGGAGATTTACCAGATTCACTAATTAGAGACCAGCTTGTACGGTGTACTAATAGCACAAGAGTGCAAGAGAAATTACTTTCACAGAATCCTTCACTAAAAGAAGCTATAGTGATTGTGGAGGAGATTGAAAACACATCGGGGTGGGTGAGGGAGATGCAGGGCCAACCCACCCTGGAGGAGAATCATACAAGTGTTCAAAGTAGTGTCTGTGGCCTGCAAGACAGTGAAACAAGTGTACAGAAAATAGCCATGGGTGGTAGAGCCAGAAGGAAACCAGGAGGTGATACTCAAGATTCCAAGAGCAAATGTTTTAGATATGGCAATGTCGGACATTTCCCTAATAGCCCTCATTGTTTTGCAAAGGACTCTGTGTGCAGTAAACGTAGCCTTAAAGGGCAATACTCTAGGATTTGCTGATCTGAGAAACCCAAACCGGTGTAAAACATAACTGAGGGGGAGAAAAAGTTAATCCTGACCGTGAAAGAGAGACGTATGGTTGATGTTGGTCTTGAGGTTATGACAGAATGTGAGGTGAATTTTGGGGGAAGAAATTTGCAGCCCTAGTGGACTCAGGTTCACCATACATGATGGTGGATGACAAGTTTTGGGATTAATGTTTTGCGGGTGATTGTAAAGACTTAATTCCCTCAAACATCATTTCTGCCAACTATGCAGGAAAAAAGATTGATGTTTTGGGATATGCAATTATGAAGATTTGTTTTAGCCTCTTCCATGCCGACGTCACGGTGGGCGTGTGCGGAGGACGGCCGGGGGCCGTCCGTTCCGCGCACGTGTAGAATTCTCCCGCACAGCGGGGGAATTCCAGCCACGTCAAAGCGGTTAAGGATAGAGAGACAATTGGCAATGTGTACGTAGCTAAAAGAAGTGACAATTTGCTGGGGTGGCGACAGCAAAGAGGCAGGGGAATCACACTTAATCCCAATGCCAAGGAGCAAGTGATGTTAATTGACAACAAAGGTGACTGTGAGAATTTTTTGAAGAATTTCTAAAAGTGTTTAAGGACCAATTGGGTCTACTTAAGAATTTTGAACATAAGATTGTTCTTATGATTGGAGTGCATTCTTGTGTTCACAAGGTACACAAGGTACCCAATTTGATGTTGGAACCACTTAAAACATAACTGGGCAGATTTCTCAGTTTGAGAGTGATTGAGAAGATCGAGTCCTCAAAGTGGTTGACACAGGTTGTGTTAGTGCCCAAGGATAAATGAAAGAATATTGTATGCATGTGGATCTTCATGATCTTAATAAATGGATTTGGGTAAATCGGCAACCCTTGCCCAACATAGCAGAGACCCTTACTATGCTCAGTGGTGCTGACATTTTTAGAGTAATGGAGTTGTCATCCACTGACCACCAGGTGTTATTACATGAAGACTCAAGACATCTGGCATCAATCATGACACGTCTGGGGAATACAGATTTAGGAGAATGCCATTTAGGTTGGCCTCAGTGGTTGCTTGCTTCCAGAGGATCACGAAGAGTGTCTTGAAAGGAATCTCACATGTTTTATTTTTTCAAGATGATATCCTGGTGTATGGAAAAGATACATGTGAACATGACCAAACACTGAGGGAGGTACTGAGGAAACTGACAGATGCAGGATTGACAGTAAAGAAAGAGAAGTGCAGGTTTAAAATTATATCTGTAACTTATTTGGGGCATATGATTTCTGGAGAAGGTATCAGACCCAAGATTGAATTGGTGGACAACATAATGAAAGCTCCTGTACCGGTCAATAAAGAACAAGTCAGATATTTCCTGGGTTTGTTGGAATATTACGCCAAATTCATTGATGGATTTGCAACTGTTGTGGAACCGATCAGAGTTATTGAAAAAGGGAATACAGTTCTGTTGGTCTATGGAGTGTGATGTTGCATTTGGAAAAGTCAAGATTGAGATCAGCATTATGACTACCTTAGCGCATTTTCATTTTAAGAGGAAAATTATATTGACAACGGATACCAGCCTGCACAAATTGGGGGTAGTATTTGCTCAGGAAGTGGATGGTGAAGAGAAGGTTGTGGCTTTTGCCCCACGTTCACTCAAGGAGAGAGAGAGCCATTATTCCATCATGGAGAGAGAAGCCCTGGCCATAGTTTGGGCTATTTAGCACTTCAAGTTTTATCTTTGGGTTCTGCCCTTTTGTGTAAGATCGAATCATAAACCTTTGGTCCAGATATTTTCTTGCAAGGGGAGTGGGCGCTTGATGCCTAGATCGAGTAGGTGGATGGAAGAGTTTGAGGAGTTCAATTTCCAAGGGCAGTATCTTCCTGGACTCAAAAACAAAACAGCAGATTGTCTTGATTGATTGCCGGAGGTGGAGATGAATGACCAGTCGCCATTGGTTGTGCATACTGTTTGTTGGGTAAGGGAAAAGGTCATTACTAAGCAAGAGTAGGAGGAGGACAAGGATGGGGATTTAGTACTCAAGGTGATCAGAACATATGTGCTTCAGTGATGGCCTGATTACAAAGGTTTAAATTAATCGAGTAAATCTTTCTGGAGTATGAGAAATTAGTTGTCTATTTGATGTGGTGAATTGATTCAAGGTGAGAGAGTGGTTCCTCCAGAGAATGTGAGACTTAAAGTGATGAACTTAGCTCATGAGGGGCATTTAGGGAGGAATCTCACTAGGGCAAGAGTGAGAGAAAATATTGGTGGCCTGTGATGGATCACCAGCTAGAGGGGATAGTGAAGGAGTGTTTCTTGTGTGCCAATAATGATAAGTCACTTATTACTCATCAAGTTCCTTTGTTACCAGTGACAGTTCCCAAGGAATCTTGGGTAAGGTTGGGCTTGGACATAGTTAGACTCTTTGAGTTCCTGCCAACAGCTGAACGATATGTTTTACTTATTGTGGATTACACCTCAAAATGGGTTATGACAAGGTGTGTTAGTGTGACTTCCACCAGGACTATTTTGGAGTTTATCAAACATGTATTTGCTGATGAAGGCATACCAAAATATCTTGTGACGGAGGTCCAGTTTGTTTCTCATGAAATGCAGAGTTTTCTGAAGGATTTAGGAATTTGTCATCAGAGAACAGCTTTGTACACACCACAGGCAAATGGTCTTGCAGAGCGAATTAATCGAATGGTTAAGTCTTGTGTCCAGAGGGCAGTGGAGCTGAAAAGTTCTCTTAAGGACGTCCTTAAAGACTCTTGGTGGGCTCATAGCACCACTCCAAATTGTGTCACCCTTAAGCTACCTTTTGTGCTTTGGAAGGCTAGAGTTGCCATTTCCAAGCTGAATACTGCATGATTTACCCTTAAATGTTGCGATGGTGAAGGATTGGGAACTAGGAAAGGAGAGTGTGAGAGTTATCAATGGAGATACAAGGAAAGGTATGATGTGACACACTTTGTCCAGTATAAGAAGTGGAAGGTGGGGGATGTGGTTTGGGTAAAGAAACCAGGATAGGAGGAGAAAGGCAAGACAACGTTTTTGGGTCCATTCACTATTGTGCTCAAACGTAATTGTTGTTGATATAGGTGATAGATGGAGTATGTCTAGATTGGTGAAGTGTTCCAACTTGAAGACGGAAAGTCGGGATCATGGACAAAGTAGTGATGATGACATACCTCAATCAATCAATCAGGGAATTGTAAGCGCGCTACTCACCAGTGAGGGTCTCAAGGCGCTGAGGGGGGGGGTCCGCAGATCTGTTTAGCCGAAGAGCCAGGTCTTGAGGGTCTTCCTGAAGGTGTTCAGGGAGGGGGCGCTTCTGATGTCTGCCGGTAGCTTGTTCCACGTCTTGGCTGCAATGTGAGAGAAGGATCTTCCGCCTGCTCTGGCTCTGTGGATGCGCGGGGTTTCGGCCAGTGCGAGGTTGGAAGATCGGAGGTTTCTTTTGGGTACGTGGAAGTTGATTCTGTCGTTGAGGTATTTGGGTCCGTTGTTGTGTAGGCATTTGTAGGCGTGAGTGAGGATTTTGAAAGTGACTCTTTTCTCCACGGGGAGCCATGGAGACTTCGTAGGTGTTGGCTGATGTGTTCGTGTCGGGGGATGCCGAGGACGAGTCTGGCGGCGGTGTTTTGTACTGTCTGGAGTTTGCGGAGTAGGGACTTGTTGATGCCGGCGTAGAGTGCGTTTCCATAGTCCAGTCTGCTGGTGATGAGTGCGTGGGTGACTGTCTTCCTTGGGGATCCACTTGAAGGTCTTGCGGAGGATGTGGAGGGTGTTGAAGCAGCTGTAGGTGACGGCGTTGACCTGTCGGTTCATGGAGAGTGATGAGTCGAGTACGATGCCGAGGTTCTTGGCGTGGTCTGAGGGGGTAGATGGGCTTCCGAGGGCGGTCGGCCACCAGGTGCTGTCCCATGTAGAAGGGGTGGTACCGAGGACGAGGACTTCTGTCTTCTCGGCGTTGAGCTTCAGGCAGCTGTTGGTCATCCAGACTGCGACGTCTTGCATTCCTTTCTGGAAGTTGAGTTTGGCAGTGGTGGGGTCTTTGGTGAGGGAGAGGATGAGCTGGGTGTCGTCGGCGTAGGATACGATGTTGAGGCCGTGTTGTCGGACGATGGCTGCGAGGGGGGCCATGTAAATGTTGAAGAGGGTGGGGCTCAGTGATGAACGCTGTGGGACTCCGCAGGTGATTTTCGTGGGGTCGGAGAGGAAGGGTGGGAGTCTGATCCTTTGGCTTCTTCCGGTGAGGAATGATCGGATCCAGTCCAGTCGGATCAGGAGATGGACAAGGGTTCTCTTGTGAGGAAGAGGGGTGATACCACAATGTTGAGGCGGAAGCCTTTGCGTAATGAAGATTATGCACTGTCTTAATGTACATTATTCTTGTATTGTCATTATCTGATGTTCCTTTATTATTCCATTGCTTCTCTAGTTTTGTGTGGGTGTACAATTTGCTATTGGTTTCCTTTATTTTTTGTTTACCTGGGTGATGTATTCTGGACAGTCTTTTCTTTATGTTGCTGTAACATAGAATGTAGAAGTAAGAATATTGGAACCAGGGATTGTATATGGGTTCCAGGGTGGACAGTTATTCTGGGGGAGCCCACTGATGAAAGGAGCTGTTGGTGACTTGCTGAAGGAACTAATAAATATTCTTGAACCGCTATTCAGAAGTGTTTCTTAACATACATAAAACCATTACAAAAATGTAGCCATAAGATACACTGCCTTTGAACTATAAAAACCTTCCATAAAATTGACTTATACAATTCACATTCTACCTCCCAGGATCTGGCACATCCACCTAGCTTCCAATGTCAGTGTCTATATTTGTACCCTTGGGTACTTACTGATATCTTTTTAGGGTTTTTGCATGGTTACAAGTGGTTACTGTACTCCGTACCGGGGCTTTACTGCCTTAAGACTACACTTAAATTCTTCTGAGTAGGCTGATTCCGGTTATTCAGCTTACCTCGAAGGAGACTGATAAATTTCCTGAATCGCGCTAAGACCCTTGTATCCCCTGAATTGAAACAAAATGAGAGAACTTCCTTACATGTGTATATACCATTTTGTATAAACAATGGTTTAAAAAAAATATGAAGAGAAGTTCCCAGGTCCATACAGCTCTGAAGGAGATGAATGAAGGATTTGTTTTTTTTAGTTGCAAAATCTGCATTTGTGAGTGACCTTGTATTGCTACTTCAGTTTGCCCTACATTCTTGAATAGGAAAGTCAGAAATTTTGCCTGCAGGACATTATTCTTGCAAATCCTGGATAACAATTCTTTGAGATAAAATTGCATACACAGTGAGTCATATAATGTTAATATTGATTTAAATTTGGCTTCCTTATACAAAGATTTGTTGCCCACTTTCCTTGACAAGATAGTAACTTGTATCTTCAGAAATGACTTTACTGTTGCAAAAGAGAGAGCAAAGCTGTGAGAAGTTGGCCTGGCATATGCTGTCCACTAGTTAGAGTGGGCACCTTGCACCAGTCCAAACGACCTTTATTGATGATAGGTTTAAAGACAACCTTTATTGAAAGCTATCCTTGTGGTAGCTATGGAGAGCAGCCTTCAGGCTAAGTCTTGAAGGAGTGTTAAGCTGTTTGTTTTACCAGTTATAAGCTCATGAAGGATCAAATGAAAGGAGAACCACACCAGGTATATATATAAAATATATGTATTTATTACTAAACACTACCCAATAGTCTCTTTATGAGGCTAGAGGTCAAAGTACACAAGTTACTAGTCAAATAGCACAGTAAATTAGCAAAATATACGATTAGCCCTAGGGGCGTACCAAACCATATATTAAGAAAGTGGTACAAGAACCACGACTTAAGTAGACACACGGCCTAGAGCCTGTAGAATCGCTGGGACCCCAAGGAACCACCCAAGGTAGTGACACAGCGGACCCACGGGGGCTGTGTGCAGTGTGTGAACACATCCGCGAGCTCCGTTAAAGTCTATGGGAAAGTCGCCGTTATCGTTTTAGAGATTAGGGACACTTAGAATTGGACTAGGACCAAACCCTCTTGGACTTAGACAGTTCTAGGGTCAACACCCACGGGAGCACCGTAGTACTCGAGTTACCTCACCCAGGGAAGCCGGGTGCATAGGTGTCAAATGGTGTCGGGTCGCGTCGTCGTTTTCAATGGCAGCCTGCCACGAAGTGCTGCTGCCGGGAAGATACGAAGTGTCCGAAGAGATCCAAGCCTGGATCGAAGATGAGAAGAACCTGAAAGCAGAGGGGACAGAGTCTGGGTCACTTGCCAGTGACCAGGGGCACGATAGACGAATGCCCACCGATGTTGGGTGCTTCAGGTGAAAGAGGTGAAGCTTGACTCTTCATCCACGAGGACCAGGAGGCATCGACGACAACCAGGAGCTGGATTCGAGCTGTCCCACAAAGGATGTCGAGTGCTGCAGCATTGGTGTCTGGATTGAACACAACAAGCCTTGGCAACAGCAACCCACGCAGAAAGGAGAAAGATGCTTCGGAGCAGACCAGCAAGGTCTGAGGAATTCACCACTTGGTGGGGAGTTAGGGCATGTCTGGAGCAACCAGAAACGCCCCAAGAAAATCAGAGTTGCCTTCACAGGGACCCACCAGTCGACGGACCAGGGATCGTGAAGGAGCCCCAAGCGGAAATGCAGGAAGCGGGCCCACGGAACACTCGTGGAGTGTAGGCTCACAATCTTCAGTGCAAATGGTGCTCGGGGCCTGGGCTACGAGTAACCCAAAGCAGGACTTCAAGAGTTGTCGAGAAGTCAATGCACTAGCAAATGTGCATGGTGACCAGGAGTTCCGGTTCCACACTACTCACGAGGCTGCGGGTTTCAGCTTTGCTGGGGACTCGGGGCGGCCTCGGAGATGTCTGGAAATCCTCTTCCTGGGCTGCAAGTACTTCGGAGTCCAGCGGGAGCTTCGTAGATGCAGACCAGCAAATGCTTTGTCGGTGCCTGCCAAGCAGGGGTGTCACTCCTTGACCCCAAGGGAGATTTCTTCAGTCCTCTAGTCTTTAGTAGAGCGTCGAAGTTCCAGGATTCAGTAGCAGAGTTTCATCCAGGGATATCTAAAGTCCTGTTGCCAGGGTTCCCTTACTTATACTAAAGAAGGGGGTTGGACTAACTCTGGGGACCCACCTATGGGAGGGTTTGGAAAGAGGGGTGGCTACGCCCATTTCCTTTGTCCAGTTTTGCGCCAGAGCAGGGGCTGGTAGCCCCTGCAACCGGTTTGAACTGGGGTATGCACGAGGACACCAAATGTGCCCCCAGTGCAGGACTTCAAAGCACTCAGAGAGTGCACCCACCCAGCCCCAATCCACTAAGGCCTGTCTGGGAGGTGGTAACACCTCCCTGTGACAGGAAACCTATTGTCCAGGCCTCCCCTGCCGGAGTTTCGGTCAGCAGCAGGAGGCCAGACTCGTGTCTGTGGCTGCAGCATCCATTTTGTGATGCCAGGCTCTGTTTAGTTGGTATCGGGTATACCGGTGATGTCATGTCTCTCCCTCTAGAAGGGTGGGATCATATTCCTACACCAGTTACTGGTGTGGGGGTATGATTCCAAGGTGTTTGACACCAAACACGACATGGTTCCGTGCAGCCATCCCAAAGTTAGCATTTACTGTTTAGATATAATGCACTTAAGAGTATATGGTCAGGCTGCACCACAGACAACCCCGGAGAGGAGATTCCGAAGGCTGCAAAGGGGCTCTGCTCATGCATGGGCACCCTCTCACATATAACCAAGCACCCTTCCTTCAGGATTGATAAGGCCTGCCATAGGGGTGACTGATAGGTTTCTATGTGCAGTGTTAGGTGAGATATAGTGAACCTATATCTCTGTAAGGGGTGCATGCACCACCTTACTCAGGCTGCAGTAGCAGTCCTGTGGTGTCATTTTGGATGGCCTTCCAGGGGTGGCACAATACATGCTTCAGCCCCTGGTAGGCCTCTGGGGTACCTATGCACTGGGTACATAGTATACCATATACTAGGGACTTATAAGGGCACCCCAGAATCCAATCTGTGGTGTACCTAAAGTACATGGAATCAATTTAGAGAGGAAGCAGCTAGGCCGGGGTCCTGAATAGCAGGGCCCCAGCCAAACTAAGTCAAAAACCATCAAAACACCAGAAAAAAAGTGGGGGCAACCATGTAGTCGGATTCCACCTTCCTACAAAAGCTGTGTAGCACTTCAGCTTTCAGGTCCAAATAATGTATAGCTGTATCTGAAAATGCAGCCCAGTTGTTATCATGTGCTTTAAATATCTCTTGTAAGACCATTTTCAACGAGACCTCTTTGGCCTGCATAACCAGGTAATAGTATTTGATTAATGATGATATGCATACCATGTCTTGTCTTAGTGATCCAAATTCTAGATGTACCTGAGCATGTTACCTGCATTGGGGTAATCAGAATATTTGTCTGTATGTGGTGCACTACAATTTCTCTTCAAGTTTTGCCTCCATATTGGCGGGGAATGCTTAATGACCATATGAAATTGTAGGAATCAATGTTGCCTTTGATACCCTTATAATGGCCTCAGCTGATGCAGTGGCATAACGAAACTTGAGGGGGCCCCCCTGCAAAGTGCATGCAGGGGGCCCACCATGCTCCGGACCCAGTCTGGAGTCCTCAGGCCAGAGACCTGCTAGTGCTGGAGGTGGCCCCCGGAGTCCGGCGGCCCCCTGCATTCCTTGGACTGCAGACGCTTTTGTTACGCCACAGAGCTGATGGACTGTATACGTTTGCATTTAGTCAGATGAGTTCAAAGGTAAGATTGCTGGCTTTTTTCTTAATTGATGTTAGGTGTGACAGCGGCCTAGCAGTGTCGAACCCCCAGATAGTTATACATTGAGGCATAGTTGACTTTTTCCTTTTCGTCATGATTGAGGAACATGCTTATGAAGGAAGGCGTCTGATACAATGGTGCTAAATACACTTCCAGAAGGTAGTGTCTGCCTTAAATAAAGAGCCTGGCAAGCCATTTGGCCCTGGAGCACCATTGGTTCTTATCTGCTCTAGAACTTTATTGATGGAAGGGCAGTTGAATATGACCCCATCCTCTGTCACCAGCTTGCAGTTGGTATTAATGCTGTTTGTATCTCCATTGGCTAATTCTACCAATGGAAATATATTTTTTATGTAGGACCCCTACTTTTTTGTTGTATGCCATTTTCCTTTTATATAAGTACTATTATGTAGTGAACTGATTTAATTCCAAAATTGAGGTTGATTATTGCGCCCTGAAACCGCATGGACTAGGTGCCATTGTTCCTCACAGTAGTCTCTTTTTGCTGCCTAAAGATGTTATCAATGGGTTTTTAGAAGTGCCTTCAAGGAGCAAGCATTCTGCTGCTTTATTTGTCTTGCTTTTCTTATAGACTCTGCATGCCTTCCTTAAGGCTGATTTGTACTTTTTGGCTGCCTCATTATGCCAGGGATTTCTTGTAGCAGAAGCCCCTCTTCTGGGCTTCGGTGGCATTATGCTTGTATTCCCTGTTAGGGTTTAAAGGAACAAAGGTCTCTATGACCAACAAGTATACAGTTTCAGAAAAGAAACAATTAGAACCAGAAACAATGTCCATGAAAGCAAATAAAATCACATTTATTTACCAAATAAGTCAAAAGTGGTGGGTAGAAACAAAAAACACAAAAGACACAAAATCATATACACAAACTCAAGCAGTAATGTGTTGTCACAAATAAATATATAGCTGCAAGTCAACCCAATATTAATTATTATATAAACATTACAGGATCAGTGTGCAAGAGTCGAAAATGTTTCGATCCCATAAAAATATCAGGATCATCATCAGAACATTATAGATTGATGGCTAAAAAATGATTCAATGGTAAAGAAGGAACAACATGGGTAAACCACCAGGATTGAGCAACAGAATAATGTCTGATAAGGTAGAGCTGATATGTATGGCACAATCATGGCACTAGGAGACAGGGCTCTAAAAATAAGTGTGGGGAGCGCAATCACGGTCTGTGACCGGTTATGCAGATGCTGCTGCCAAATACCCAAGAGGAGGGTGGGGGAGAGGGGAGAATGAAACTGTCTAATTTATTACTTATAAGTCACCAGGCCTCTTTGCTGGCAAAGTTGGATTTAACATTACTATTTTAGAAATGCCACTTTTAGAAAGTTGCTATTTCTTTGCTCTTTGCTCTGTGTGCCTGCAACCTGTCTCCAGTACATGTCTGGGGTGAGTGACAGCTGGACTTTGAGCATTCCCTCTAGACAGCTACACACAAAGGAAGGTTAGGTGGGACTGAGTGGCCATCTGCATCCTGATGGGTCATCCTGGGCAGGAAGGGAGGGAGGAGCTGACACTTACACCTAAATGGGCAATGTCCTGTCACCACACAAAGGATTGCCTACTACCCTCTAGAGGGTCTGGAGCCAGGGCTGGGAAGGGAGGCCCTCTGTGTACTTCAAAGACTCTCTTTGATGTCACCATCACCTCAAAGACACACCTGGGTATAAGCACTGGGTCTCTGACCTCACCAAATCAGACACTTCTGGACCTGTAAAGAAACTCTGCCAGGAAGAAGGACTGCTGTGCTGCTACAAGAACTGTTACTCTGCTGGACTGCTGCACTGGAAGAACTGCTTTTCTGCTGTGCTTCCCTACTGCCTGCTACCCTCTGCCCCTGCTAAGGAAGAACTGGACTCTTGCTTGAACCCAGAGTGATTTCCAACGGCATGATGGCTTGCCTCCTGTTTTGAGACTCATGTATATACAAGGCTCACCTCCTGCTCCTGTGCCTGGTCGATTGGAAGTGGACCCAGGTGCGGGCTCCAGTGAAAATGACGCATCCTCTACTGCTTAAAGCAGAATCGATGCATCGCCACTGTTGTGGGAACAGAACCAGCACATCGCACTCAGAACCAGCGCATCACCTCCAGAACCAACACATTGGAACCGCTGCATCGCTGCTGCTGCAGTGAGAGACGATCAACCCATCCCCTCGACTGCATGGAAAAAACTGGTGCACCGGCTTCGGATCCAATGCATCTCAGCTCCAGTGCTTCATCTTCAGAGCCAATTTGGCGCATCACCTCGACTGCAGGATGGGCACTGACGCATCGCTCAGCTGCATCCCACATCTCGCTATTGCAACCAGGATCAAGATACTTTGTCCAGTGGGTCTTGCGTGGCTCCTCATCCAGCCTGTGCACCATTGCGGTCGGCCTGAACTCTTGAGTTTACTCCGGTCCAGTACAACCAGATAACGCCCATAGGCGTCTATTGCTTCTGAGTGCCATTGACCCTTTCATTCTGTAAAACTTCATATCTTGACTTCTACTTATTGGATTTTTGTCATTTTGGTCTTGTTTTATTTATAAAATCATAATCTATTTTTCGAAACTGGTGTTGAGTCTTTTTGTGGTGCTTTCACTGTGTTAATGTTTGAAGTGTTGAACAGATACTTTACACATTGCCTCTTAAGTTAAACCTGCCTGCTCTTTGATGAGCACAGGTTAATTTATGATGTGTATCTGACTTACCCTGTCTAGGTTTATGGTTCCTGCTTGGACAGAGTGCATACCTCTGCCAACCAGAAACCCAATTTCTAACAAAGAGGTATATAATGAATTTTCAATAAATACTCAGGCTGATAAAATGTCATTTTCTAAACCTCAAGTTCATACCAATGGCAATGTGATGCTTAGAAAATGTACCCCTCTTACAGTGAAGCAGGTGTTAAATTTAATGGGCTATACATCTTAGTGAGCTGTTAACAGCTTGCTTATATGTAGATATTTCCCTAGACCATGCTAAAAAGCCTCTGTGTTGATTCTAATTAAAAAATATTTGCTTAACCCTCATGGAGTTAGCAGCTACCGCCCTATTTCCATATTGCCTTTACCAGCTAAAATACTTGAGAAAGCTATGAATACAGAACTTACTGCTTTCTTATACAACAACAAATAGAACTCTTCTTAGTTTGTTTTTAAAGGTTGAGACAGTACTGAGTTCAATCTAATAGTTGAAAGGAAGAGATAAGATCTATAGTTGATGAGGGGACAAGGCGGCTCTCATCTTACTAGATTTGTCGGCAGCGTTTCAACCAGTCAAGGCCGGCATGACTTGCGGGTGGGGGAGGTGGGGGGGGGGGTCGCACGTTGGAGGTTTAATTTAAAAAAAATAAAAAGTTAACTTACCTTCGCCAGCCCGGTCCCGCGTCGTCTCTGCTTCTCTGCTCCTCTACTGAACAGAAAGCAGGCAGCCCCCTCCCCTAAGCCAATCGCAACGCTGCAATGGCAGCGTTGTGATTGGTCGGGACGCCGACCAGCTAGGCGTCTATGCGGAGGCCATTTTCTCCATGTAGGCTGCATGCAGCCTACATGGAGAAAAGGCAGAGTGCGCATGACTGGTTTGGTCGGCCCCAGAGGGCCGACCAAACAGTCAGCGCCCTCAGCAGTGGGCAAACCACTCCTCCCATGCCCTAGAGCAAACCCATCCCACCCGCCCGCCCCCAACCAAACCCTTCTACTTCCTCACAGTGCGAGAAGCAGAAACATAAAATGGTATTTATAATACCATTTTATGTTTCTGCTTCTCGCACTGCGAGAAAGCAGTGGGGCGACGCTCCTCCGCCCACATGGAGGAGCCGTCCCTGGTTTCAACACTGTCAATACAAGGTATTGTTGAACTGCCTTGAGAGTATTGAGGTTAAAGATTCAGCACTAGCTCTTTTCTTTCAGATAGAGAACAGTTTGTTAACTTGAATACATTTGTCTCCAAACCATTTTCTCTTACGTGTGGAGTCCTGCAGGGATCGTTCCGTAGTCCCACAATGTTTAATGTGCATGTTACATCACTAGCCAAACTGATTCGTTCCTTTGGATTTTTAATAGTATCATATGCTAATAAGACTCAAATTGTTGTGTCCATCTCAAGTTATATTTAAGAGGTAGTAAACTGTTTTCATAATTTTATAATGAAAATTGAAAAATGGATGCAAAACAATTGCCTGAAACAAAATGTTACAAAAACAGAAGTTTTTTTGTTTGGCAATGATACTTCCTTCTGGTCTCCTTCTTGGTGGCGGCATGATTTAGGCATGTCACCATCCCCTTCTAGAAAGGCAAACAATTTAGGAGTGCTTTTTGATGACAAACTGACTTGCTCAGATCGAATCAGTCGGGTAACCTCCTCATGTTTCTATATATTAAGAATATTAAAGAAATTCTTTCCATGTAGTACATCTGATCTGCAGAAAACAGTGATAGTTGCTCTGGTGCTATCAGAAATTGACTATTGCAATGTCCACTACGTGAACTACGTAAGAGGGGCATCCTTGGAAGATAGAAGTTTTACGTCTGCCACTGGAAAACTTTGAATAGCCTCCTTGTGTACATTAAAAGCTTGACCAACCATATGTGTTTTAGGAGAGCGTTTAAAACATAATTGTTTTCTAATTAAAATCTCACTGGGGATTACTGTGCATCCAAGACAGTTTTTAGCACCAAGACGCCTTCGTGCATTAACGCACGTTACACAAATGTCATTTATTTATTCATTCATTCATTTTTTTCGTTGGCACAAAGCATACTCTTGTAATGCCACCATCAGACTTCCAAGTTGGTTAATGATGTAACATTTAGAAACGGACATAAGATATTGGATCTGTTTTGAGTATCTGGCCTTCCTCGTCACTTATATGTAGGGGTGAAAATGAATTCCGGGTGTTTCATCATATCATGCCTGTCTATGCCTGCTAGCACTTCTTGCTTTTGGGTATATATGAAACCTGTAGCACTTGTTTGACTAATCGCTAGGACTTATAATTTGGGACCTTTAATTTGTGCCGGCCCACACTTGGTTCTACTGTTGAATAATTTCCCTTGTGCCCAGGAAAGTGCCACAACTTTTCCGGGCTTTTCATTCCACCAGAGCTACATGACGGGGAGTGGGGGCGGGGGGATTGTAAATGAGGCCCTAGGGGCTTATTTACAAGCCTCTTGCGCCGCCGGTGCGTCACTTTTATTATGGGACAAAGTGACGCACCAGAGGCGCAAGAGGCTTGTAAATAAGCCCCCTTGTTTTCTAATACTTTTGAAGGTATATATCCCTTCCCTGCAACTTTCATTATGTGCCCATTTCACCCTTTCAGAAAATGTACTCGTGTGTAATTGTGGAAATGCAAACAGGTGAGTACTAAAAATGGATTTGCCATTGTAAATCACACGTCAGGTATTTCACGCCGAACAGGCTCTGATGCTTTTTTTAAGCAGTTTCTTCTGACACCGCCCCACTATGTGTGCCCTGTCACTCCATTGTTGCCACAGTGTTATTTGGGTTACCACTTTGGTAAAGTAAACACATTTCAACACTGGCAGCCTTGCTGTCTCCCATTTCAAGATTAAGCTGACTGACATATAGTTTTTCTTTTCCGAATAATTTGGAGTGGGAATTATCTTTTTCTGCTAGTGTACTGAAAGAACTGCAGCAAAGAAACTTTTGGTGTCAGAATATATTATGCCGATGGATACAGCTGAGCCATTTCTCATTGCTCACCATTGTTCGATGGCTAATCTGATACACCATATGACATTGTGACATTAAAATCAATGGGAAAAAAACAGTGAACAGCTTTCAAATTCATTGTACCTACTTTTCTCAAGTAGTCCCTTCACCCTCAAGTTTGTGAATTAGAAAGAAAAGTGGTTTTCTGTAATAAAAAAGAAAAAGCCTGCACTCCTCTTCCAGAGCACAAGAGTGTACTGAGAGTAGTTAGCCAGGCTTTAGCTCTCTTGTGAAGTAGCAGTGACACCTGCTGGTAGAGAATGGAACCGCTTACCAAGAATATTATTTACCAGAAAAAGCAACATCCCATGAAGAGTTGAGTCCCAGGGTAAATCTTGAACTTTGATTGCTAGAAAATACATACAAATGATGCAAAACAAATAGTTATGAGCATAAATAGGCTCCTCAGCTTTTGGCTGTTGTAGCAGAACATTTACAAATATCAGGATCTATAGTTGTATAGGATTTGAAGTGAAAAACGGATGCTGCATTATTGATAGACATGTTAATTCCGCATGTCAATACACAATCATAAAAAACATATTAATGTGAGGGAATTATCTGGACCCTGGAACTGTCTTTGTGTACTGGCTGGTACTGTGTTTTGAGCAGTCGCTTCTCAGGGTCACAGATAATAGAGCGTTCCATTTGGATCACCAGCTCATTCCCTTTGCAGATGTGACTCTTCGAATGAAGCCATGATGATCAGTTAAGACTTGCTGCAGGAAGAGGTATAGTGTTGTGAATAAAATAACTGAATAATTTAGGGTAAAAAAGTTTCTCTTTGCTCATCACTTTTTTCGTTGTAGCAGACCCAATATGTTTTCCCATGCAAGGGACCCGCTTCCGATGTATCCGGACAAGTGCTCCTTACGAGTTTGTCACGATGCTCACCAACAAAGTGCCGGACTCTCCTGGATGATGGGTTCACCCACAGAGGTCCTCCTTTAAACATGGGTTGTTACCGTGCCCAGGACCCTTAATGATAGCTGGCGGCAGCTGACTATAGCAGTGGAGTTCAGCATTTCTTTTTACCTAAACCCAGTGACTGCATTCGGATTCCCCCGAAAATCTTCGTAGTATGTGATACCTGGCCCACTCATTCCTCCGATAGTATGGGGGTATATATTGATATTTATAGCTTTAAAGATAAGTTTCGATTTTTTATGCTAATAATTATATATATTTACTGCAATGTAATGTCCCATGCGATGTAGGGGTTCCCATTGTAAGTAAGTTGATATTTTGATTTACTTCCCTTATTACAGGCAAAGATTCATACCCTGACTGAGTACAAATGCATTTTACACGGAGGTGAGCACTTTATCTGCGTAATTATTTCAGTTACTAGAACCAATCCTATAGATTCGCACACAGGACGCTGTCCACTCAAGTAACTGCGGGGCATATTATCAAGCGGCAGCGATAATTATCGCTGGCCGCTGTTAGCGCGAGGAATCCTATCGCCGGCTATTGTTGGAAATTATCGCCATGCTAGCGCTGAATTAACAACGCTTAGCGCAAAGGCGATAATTTTCCAGTGATAGCGATGTTTTACATGGAACATCGCTGGTTTTCCAGCGATGTCCCATGGAAAACGGCGATATACTTGGTGATAGGGCCTGTGGTCTTAGCCACACAATCCACCCCCAATGTTAGGTATGCCTTAGTCAGGAATTTAGCAGACGTTAAATTCCTGCGTTAAAGCATACTTAACGCAATTTAAAATATCGCTAACCCACTTTGCTAATATGGCGATACCTGGGTTAGCGATATTTCCCCCTGTTGTTTTCACAGGCATGCCCCCTTTGCATCTCATTAGCGATGCGATTGGAGGCGTGCAGAAAAGACGCTAAGTCAGGAATCACGCGCTAGCGTGTCCTTGTTAATTCGGCGATAAAATTATCGCCGCTTTTCGTCCGAAAACGGACGCTAAAGCGGCGATAATTCATTAACGCCGCCTTGTTAATATGCCCCTGCATTACCAATTACGGGGCATATCTACAAGGGCCGGAGTTAAAATTATCGCCGCTTTAGCGTCCGTTTTCGGACGAAAAGCGGCGATAATTTTAACGCCCTATTAGCAAGGACACGCTAACGCGTGAAACCATGCTTCTTCGCTCTTTTCCTATCGCCCAGCTTTGCATCTCTAATGAGATGCAAAGTGGGCGTTCCTCCCCAGAATAACGGGAGAAATGTCGCTAAGCGACATTTCTCCTATTATCAAGCCTCACGCTATGAAGCATAGCGACAAGCAAAGTAGCGATAACCTCTGTTATCGCTACTTTCCTTACGCCTGCTTCAAGACTGACTTAGCCATGATATCCTATGTAAGGTGGATATCATGGCTAAGTATGTCTTGCCCTATCAGCAAGTTATCGCCAAACCTTGTGCGATTATCGCTGTATTTCCAGCGATAATCGCACAATTGGCAGCTTGCGCTCTGAATTTTATCGCTTTGGAGATAAGCGTTGCTGATAGCACGCTATCTCCGCGATAAAATTCAGTTTCGGCCGGCGATAATTATCCTAGCGCTAAGAGCGCTGAGCGATAATTATCGCATGGCCTTGTAGATATGCCCCCCAAGTGCTTTATTGCGTGTTGACCACACAGCAATTATCGAATATATCAGAATAATTACTTTAGATGTCCCGGCCTCCAAAAATTCTGTAGGGTTGAAACGTCGTCGACTGTAAAAGTAACAAAGTAACATAGGACATGAAGGACTATTGAAAAATGTCAAGTTGTTTGTTACAAACACACAAAAAGTTTGTTTTACTATAATTGTCAACGTGTAATTGTTATGGTTTTCCTCTTTGCAGGGGACACAATGCACTTTAGTATTTTTATGTGGCAATTGTTATTTCATGCTCATTATAGATGAATGTTATTTCTGTTAAAGAACAAATGTGATGGTTATCTGTAATTGATTTATATGGCATTAATTGCAGGCAGTGGTTTCACTGTTTATTTCAACAAATCGTATGAATGATACCTACGAGAACCATTGTTGCTGTAGAAAAAGTACATACCCCGGTTCCCTTGGGTTCAAGAGTTGCTCGTGTTGCACAAATATTGTCTCATGACTGTGAGGCAGAGCGGCCTAAACTGACTCAGGAAGGTGACGTGGACTACAAACTCAGAACTCAGGAATGCTGAGCTATAACACAAAGCTAAAAAATAAATATAGTGAAATCAAAAAAAGAAAGTGTGAACCAATAATTGTAACGTATTGCCACCGTACCATTGATTCAGATGCACACTCACAAACCCACAGCTGTAAATCACAGAGGCATAGAAAGAGGTGCCCCATCGTAAAAAGGGTAAGCAGGTATTACAGCACCAAAGTAACACTACAAATAAAATTAAAAGGGAGAAAGAAAGAAGAACAAATAGAGTAAAGAAACATCGTGCCAAAAAATGTAAGAGTGGATGAATAAGCTTAGCATATTTACATGCCGCTGATGGAGAAGGGTTTCGCAAAAAGAAGCCTGCTCGAATTAACTTCCCCATAATACTTATTAACAGTGTGCAGTGTAAACTAACACGCAAATCACATGAGCTACATGGGAAACCGCTTTGCGCATGTGTTCACTAATGTGAACTAATGCATGAAAGAACTAGGCCGCATTTTACATTGCGTTTCGAAAGAAACGAGATTATGCACGTTTAGGCCGCATTTTGCATCTTGCATCTTACTTTGAAAACGATAATAATGCCACTTTACATGAGGTTTATGCTAAGAATATATTAACAGGGAATAGTGTAAAGGTGGGTGGTAAACAGTGAAGGATGCATTTCCATGTAATTAATAATGTATGTGTTTATTTCGTCATAGTGAGCTGAATCGGCCTGTATTTTCCTAAATTGTCTGGATAGATGAGGGGCTGAAAAATGATCAAGAATGACCTGACAAAACAGCCAGAAGTGCTGAGCGCTGAGGATGATGAATATTAGTTCAAGGTTGATCAGCTCAGAGAACATTGTTTGCCTGCCAAAAGATGAGACTGGCCGTGGGATTCACGACTTCTTCCGCATACGTGGATGAGATATTAATGAAATGTAGCAAGAATAAAATTGTACAGACTGGTCAACCAACATGTAATGGGAAAGGGGGTAGAACAATGGGCATGAAGAATTTTGAATTAAATCACGGTGGTGTGATACACCACCTCCCCAAGCATCCAATGAGCAGTCGAATTCTGTGCAATGTTTCAATTAATGTGGGTTGGACATGTAGGTTTTAGGGTATAACTGGGGTGCCTTTGGGGGTGTGGTTAGTGCGCAGCGGCAGCAAGAGAGTGAGAGGGGAGATGCGTCGCAGTCTGTCGGTTTGCAGAGAGGCCTAGCTGTTCCTGTCCTTGTCCTGTCCCGTTCCTGAAATCTTTGTTTCCTGACTCTATTTCAGGGGACCCCCACTACTCCCTTGGCCAGGGGGGTGGTATTTGATTCATCTTTGGGTTTGTATTATCTTCTGACTCGTAATTTGCATAACTATTTGCAAATGTAATTTTGTCTCTGAAACTTATGTGTCTTCATCTATCCACTCCGTCAAAAGTATTATGTTGTTTCGCATTATTCCTTTATATGCATATTGTTCATGGATGATGAGTATGACACTGTGTGCATTTGTTAATTGATTTTCTCTCCTTTGGTGGGATTCATTGTTTGCATTGCAACCTGTATGCGATGAGCATTTATCAATTACAATTATCTGAGATAAACTTTATTAATCTTACCAAGAGTCTGTGATTATTTAGCAGGTTAGATAGTTAAGTTCTATTATTACCATCAACTACTCAACTAATTGGTCCGTTGACCGAGAGGAAAGAGAGTTGATATATAGGTCTAGTTATGTATTTAGGATTGTTAAATGAGAATCTGTGAAGGAAATAATTTTTCACGAAATTCAAACTTGACCATCCAGCGCAACAGGGATTTGTGAGTTGGGTGAATGTGTATGGGCCATTGGTATGAAATATTGATGAGTATCGATTCCTGATAAAGTGTAACGCTGGATCAGGTTTTCTGGTAGCAGAGGACGGTTTAATTATTGATTAGTTTGTTAATAATTATTGATTATTGATTATATGTTTTTAACAAGAAAAGTTAGTGTCCTGTTCTATGTTGTTTAGAAGTACAGGTACGGAGGTACCTGAGGAATCCCAGGATGGAAATTTAGCCTGAAGTAGGCAGAAGAAGACTGTGGATAAAATATCACACTGCAGAAGTATTTGTCTGTTGTTATAATACTGTACGGCGGAAGGCTGTAGGTGTTATATTTAGGGAACATTTTGTATATGAGTAGAGTGTCTGAAAATAGCAAAGGGTCCACTTCCGAAACTCTGGCCTTATCCCCAGAGGAGTACCAAGACCTCTTTTACACCAAAAAGTCCTCTTGCGAAACTTTGGCCTTATCCCTAGAGGAGTACCAAGTCCACCTGTAGCTTGTTTGGGTGTAAAATAACGCTGGACGTTGTTTTACTGGAAGTGAAAGAATATCTCTTTGAAAAAGTGAAGACTATCTCATTATTTAGTGGAGCAGACAACTTAGAAATTCATCGCCGTATTATTTTGTAAAGGGAAGGTCAGTAGAAGGAGTAATACTGACGTCACAAAAAGGCCGCACTGGCATTGGTCAGGCAACGAATGTGAAGTAAGCTCTGATTGGCCGGTTGGTGTGAGCCGCACTGGTATTGGTTGAGATAGCAGATACGTAGAGAGCTGTGATTGGGTGGTTGGTGTGAGTCGCGCTGGTATTGGACAAGAACTGACAAATAGAATAAGTAGAATTACGGAAAGGTTTCCTTGTTGTTTTACTGAGAGACATTAGCGAAAAGGGTAAGAAAAATGAAGCTGCTTATGAAAATAAAGAATTTCTTTAAAACGGACAAACCAGTAGTGACTAGAGAGGGAATTCCTATTCCACCGCCGAGAATGCCTGCTTCCTATATGATGTTAGAGCGAGGATACCATACGTGTACTTGGTTAGAGAATTGGGTGGAATACACAAAGGATGATGGTGGTATAGCTTTCCTACAGCATGGTTCGTTTAATATAAGGATTCTGCAGAATTTGAGAAATCGAATGAATTCATTAGAGCCAATTCCCAGACCTACCCAGTATGAAGCGCTAGAGGAATGGGAAGTAGAAGCATTTGAAAGAGAGAAATATCGAGGTGGCAGGAGATATAGAAACTTAATGACTAGATATCTTTTTGAGAGAAGAGAAGATACAATGAAAAGATCAATCAATCAATCATATCATTTGTAAAGCGCACTACTCACCCGTGAGGGTCTCAAGGCGCTGGGGTGGGGAATGCTGCTACTGCTCGAAAAGCCAGGTCTTGAGGAGTTTTCTGAAGGTCAGCAGGTCTTGGGTCTGCCGTAGGTGGATGTGGAGGGTGTTCCAGGTCTTGGCGGCGAGGTGGGAGAACGATCTGCCACCTGAGGTCGCTCTTCGGAAGCGGGGGACAGTGGCGAGGGCGAGGTCGGCGGAGCGGAGCTGGCGGGTGGGGGTGTAGAAGCTGAGACGTCTATTGAGGTACGTTGGTCCGGTGTTGTGGAGTGCCTTGTGTGCGTGGGTGAGGAGTTTGAAGGTTATCCTCTTGTTGACCAGGAGCCAGTGCAGGTCTCTCAGGTGGGGTGTGATGTGGCTGCGGCGAGGGATGTCGAGGATCAGGCGTGCAGAGGCGTTCTGGATGCGTTGGAGCCGTCTCAGGAGTTTGACCGAGGCTCCTGCGTAGAGGGCGTTTCCGTAGTCCAACCTGCTGCTGATGAGGGCCTGGGTGACCGTTCTTCTCGTTTCAGTGGGGATCCACTTGTAGATCCTGCGGAGCATGCAGAGGGTGTTGAAGCAGGCGGAGGAGACGGCGTTGACCTGTTTAGTCATGGAGAGGGTGGAGTCGAGGATGACCCCTAGGTTGCGTGCGTGGTCGGTGGGTGTTGGGGTGGATCCCAGTGCGGTCGGCCACCAGGAGTCGTCCCAGGCCGAAGGGGTGGATCCGAGGATGAAGACCTCCGTCTTGTCCGAGTTCAGCTTCAGTCGGCTGTTCCTCATCCATTCAGCGAATGCCTTCATTCCTTTGTGAAGGTTGGTTTTGGCGGTGTGGGGGTCCTTGGTGAGGGAGAGGATCAGCTGGGTGTCATCGGCGTAGGAGATGATGTTGAGGTCGTGCCGACGGGCGACGTGGGCGAGCGGTGCCATGTAGATGTTAAACAGAGTTGAGCTGAGGGAAGAGCCCTGGGGTACGCCGCAGATGATCTCGGTGGCTTCGGAGCGGAAGCGGGGAAGGCGGACGCTCTGTGTTCTGCCGGAGAGGAAGGAGGTGGTCCAGTCCAGGGCCTTCTCTTGGATCCCGGCATTGTGGAGGCGTGTTCGTAGTGTGTGGTGGCAGACCGTGTCGAAGGCGGCTGACAGGTCCAGGAGGATGAGGGCCGCCGTTTCTCCGTTGTCCAGCAGGGACTTGATGTCATCGGTGGCGGCGATGAGGGCAGTCTCGGTGCTGTGGTTGCTGCGGAACCCGGACTGGGAAGGGTCCAGGATGTTGTTCTCCTCGAGGTAGCGGGTCAGTTGTTTGTTGACGGTCTTCTCGATGACCTTTGCCGGGAACGGGAGCAGGGAGATGGGCCGGAAGTTCTTGAGGTCCTTGGGGTCCGCCTTGGGTTTCTTGAGTAAGGCGTTGATCTCGGCGTGCTTCCAGCTCTCCGGGAAGGTTGCTGTCTCGAAGGAGGTGTTGATGACTTTCCGGAGATGGGGTGCGATGGCTGTGCTGGCTTTGTTGAAGATGTGGTGTGGGCATGGGTCTGACGGAGATCCGGAGTGGATGGTGTTCATGATCTTGATGATGTCGTCGTCGTTGATGTTGGTCCAGGAGAGCAGGCGGTTGGTGCGGATGGTGGTCGTGGGGGCGGAGGTCTCAGTGGTTGTCGGGGCGTTGAAGCTGTCGTGGATGTCTGCGATCTTGCGGTGGAAGAAGGTGGCCAGCGAGTCGCACAGGTCTTGCGAGGGTGGGACGTCGTTGGTGTTGGAGTTGGGGTTGGAGAGTTCCTTCACGATGTTGAAGAGCTCTTTGCTGTTGTGCGCGTTGTTGTCTAGGCGGTCTTTGAAGGAGGCCCTTTGGCGGATCTGATGAGGTGATGGTGTCTGCGGGTGGCGTTCTTGTGGGCTGCGTGGCTGTCCGGTGTTCGTTCACGGAGCCAGATCTTCTCCAGCTTTCGGCAGGTTTGCTTGGAGGCCCGGAGGTCTTCAGTGAACCAGCTGGCTTTCTTGTTGGTGTGACTGTTGGAGGGTTTCTTGATCGGGGCGAGGGTGTTGGCACAGTCGTTGATCCACTGTCTGAGGTTGCGGGCGGCGGTGTCGGGGTCGGTGGGGTCGGCGGGTGGGCTCTGGGCGAGGGTGGTGGTTAGCTGGTCTTCGGTGACTTTGCTCCAGCAGCGGCGAGGCATCTGTTGGGTGCGGTGGTGCGTGGTGGGTTTCTTGAAGGTGAAGTGGATGCAGCGATGGTCGGTCCAGTGGAGTTCGGTGGTGTAGTTGAAGGAGACGTGGGGGCTTGCGGAGAAGATGGGGTCAAGCGTGTGACCGGCGGAGTGGGTGGGAGTTGTGACGAGTTGTCTGAGTCCGAGGTTGGCTAGGTTGTCGATCAGGGTGGTGGAGTTGGTGTCGTTGTTGTTCTCGAGGTGGAAGTTCAGGTCCCTGAGGAGGATGTAGTCCGTGGAGGCGAGGCCGTGTGTGCTGACGAAGTCGGCGATGGAGTCGCTGAACTGTGGTCGGGGTCCGGGGGGTCTGTAGACAAGGGTTCCTCTGAGGGTGGTGTTGGGATCGGTGTGGATCTGGAAGTGCAGGTGTTCGGCGGTGCTGAGGGTGTCGTTGGTGTTGGTCGAGACTCTGAGAGTGTTCCTGTGGACGATGGCGATTCCTCCTCCTGCTCCATTGGTGCGGTCCCTGCGGGTGATCTTGTAGCCTTCCGGGACGGCTATGGCTATGTTGGGTGCCGAGGCGGGGTTCAGCCAGGTCTCCGTCAGGAAGGCGACGTCTGGGGAGGTTGAGTCGAGTAGGTCCCAGAGTTCAACGGTGTGTTTGCGGGCGGAGCGGGTGTTGAGAAGGATGCATCTGAGGTGGTTGGGTTCTTTCCTGGTCGGCAGCATGGTGGGGCGGATGCTTGTGAAGCTGCAGTTCCGGCAGGTGAAAGCTCCGTGGGTGCGCTTCGGGGCGGCCAGGAAGCAGGTGTGTGATCGTCCGGTGTTGAGTGCGTGGAGGGTTCTTGCATCGTAGCGGTGTCGGGCGTCGTGGCGTTCGCGGGGTCTAGGGGTCCTGGCGCTGGGCGCAGTCCAGCCAGCGGCGCGCCAATGGCGCGCCAACGGCGCGGCCGCTGCGCGCGGCCTCCATATGAGGGGATGTGGGAGGGAGGAGCAGCTGGGAGCGGGGCGGCGAATGGGTTTGCGGGTGGGCGGGGCCGCAGGCACGCAGCGGCGGGAAAAATGGGCGGGCCGCGGGAGAACTGGGCACAGGAAGGAAAAACAAGTTTAGGAAAGAAAACAAGTACAGGCACAGAGGAATAAAAACAAGTCTGGGCAAGAAAGCAAGTACAGGCACAGAGGAATAAAAACAAGTCTGGGCAAGAAAGCAAGTACAGGCACAGAGGAATAAAAACAAGTCTGGGCAAGAAAGCAAGTTAGGCACAGGGGAATAAAAACAAGTCTGGGCAAGAAAGAAAATTAGGCACAGGGGAATAAAAACAAGTCTGGGCAAGAAAGCAAGTTAGGCACAGGGGAATAAAAACAAGTCTGGGCAAGAAAGCAAGTTAGGCACCAGGGAAAAATACAGGATTAGGCAAAAACAATGCAGGCAGAGCCGTGCAGCAGCGTGGGGAGCGACCTGCCTGCGAGCAGGGTCAGAGGTGGAGGAGAGCTGTGGTAACTGAGGGTTTGTACCCAGTTTTAGTTGCTGAAGATCAGACAGGAGGCAAGTGTAAGGAGGAAAAGAAAAATATAGAAACTTCAAGTTTAAGACAGGACCTGAATAAATCTGATGATGAGTTGTTAGAAGACATTATGACCAAAAGACCTCCGCCATATCAAGAAAATTCAGTTGAGGTGACTCCAAATGCACCATTAATGGGAACTCCATTAACTCCACAGATTGCAGACATGGCTAGAATAGTGTGAGAAAAAGAATTGGACATATTAAATAAGGCAAGAGGAGAGCAGATCCGGAAAATAAATCAGTTGAGTCTAAATACAGAAGCCTTGACGGTACCGGTAACATTTGGTCCCGTAGTTCCATTGTATGGAGAAAAACAGAATATATCAAAAGTACACACATTGGCAGTTCCAAGGAGTAGCGACAGGAGTGGAATGGTGATGGTAGTAGATGAGGATGGACAGGCTTACATGAATACTATATTGTTAGATCTTCCGGTTTGTGAGATGATAACAGAAACCCCTAGAAGAGGTATACAAATAGATCCAAGGAGTTCAGCAGGTCCTTCACCAAAGGAATTAAATGATTGGATAAAGGGAATGGAAAAGCAAAAACCTCAACCACAGAGTATAAATGTGAGCCAATTGAAAGTGGATTTGGAAGAGATGATTATTGGTACGATAAGTCCAGATAGATTAGGGACTTACCGAGATGAAGAGCTGTTGTTTTTGTTTAAAAGTATCACTTGGAGAGCGAGGAATCGTCATGAGAAAATAGCAGAGGCTGCTAGTGAATATGGAATAGATATAGAGAAGTCAAAGGTGCTGCAGAAATCGTACAGATTGGCCTTTATCGAAAAGGATTTGGAGAGTTTGAATGCGTCTGGGAAAAGATTACAGATAAAAGAGTTGATGAATATTCTGAAAAAATGGGGAGATGTAGAACGGTGGAAAGGTAGATGGACGAAAAAGAAAGAAGAGGCAGCTGGCAAAGGAACGTTAATGTTTCCGTTAAGAGAGACAGAACAAGTTGAAAGGGCGTGTCCGATGAGAGAAGTCCCAGGTGGTGGATATGTGCACGTTCCTGGACAAGACAGGATATATTGTCCTTTACAAATGATTTTCCCAGATTAAGAGAGAAACCAGTTGAGTGGTACAAACAGGTAGAGAGGTTTGTGAAAGTTTCAAAGGTTTTGTTAAAAGATTTAGATGGTTTGTTTGAGATTGTCGTACCAGCTGATTTGTGGACAGAATGTAAAATTACTGTCGTTTGGCCAAAAGAAGAATATACTAGAGACCCTAAAACAGGTGCACCATCTGATGAGGTGATGAGAAAGTATAATCAGGTATTCACCTTTTTGAAAGGAAAAATTTCTCCAAAGGAAACAGATTGGGTTAAGCTAGATAGGACGACCCAAGAACCGAAAGAGTCAGTACATGCCTATTATGAAAGGTTGTTGCAGGTATTTAAACAGTACAGCGGATTTGAGAATATTGGAGACAAAGATATGGGACATTTTGTGTATAGTTTTGTGTTTGGTTTGAAACCGGAGATTAGTAATATGATTCAGCAGCACTTGATTTCTTGGCAGAGCAAAACAATTGACGAAATGTTGAGGTATGCGAAGTATTGTAGTGATGACATTTAGTCAAGACATAAAAAATTAAAGGAGAAAATGATGTGGGCACAAGTGAAAGTAGCAGAGCAGCAAGAAGTAAACAATGGTTCTCAAACAGGTAATCAAATGAATGGTCTGAATCAAATTGGTCAGGTATACAGTGGAGGTAGAGGTAAAGGTAAATTGAGGAAAGAAGAAGCTAAGAAGAAATTTCCTTGCCATGCGTGCGGAAAGTATGGACATTGGAAGAACGAGTGTAGATCTGTTCAAAAGAATAATGGGGTAAATCAAAATTTAAATCCACTGATGCAGAATGAGGTGGATGTTAATCAACAGCAGCAGCAGTGGGTAGTTGCTCCACAGTTACAGGTGCCACAAGCTCCTATTCCCAATAATGTGAATGCTCAAGTGCAGAGGTGCAGTGCGAACACTGGATTTCACAGAGGTGATCAAATTGGTAAAAATCAAAGTGTGCAAATGGTTCCGCAATACTGGTTGCAGTGCAATGAGAGTGATTCAGACTCATCTCAATGACGGTGCCTGAGGGGCGAGGAAGAGTGCGTACTTGGCGCATCCTTGGCGGTAGATCAGTCAGGTCCATTTGTTGACGGAAAGGTGGAAGGTAATGATATTACATTCCTGGTTCTACTGTGAGAGCAGCAGAAATTCTGAACCTGCCCCTCTCGGGAGAAACTATCCAAGTTGTGGGAGTCTCAAACAAGCATATTAGAACGCCAGTCACAAATCCAATAGAAGTTCATATTGGAAGTTTCAGAGACATGCATCGTTTCGTGGTATGAGATTCGAATCCAGTAAATCTCTTGGGAAGAGATTTATTGTGTAAAATGAATTGTACCATCTACTGTACGCCAGATGGTATTGTGTTTCAGACACCTGATGAAGATGTCGAATTCAAGATGATGTTAGCGAAGCAAGGGACAGAAGTGGATGATTTGTTTTCACTTCTCACAGAAGAGAGTTTGCCTGAAGAATTAAAAAGTGCAGTAAGGACAGATGTATGGGATTTTACAGGAAAGGAGATTGGCCTAATGTCAATATGTAGATTGATTCAGATTACGGTGAAAGAGGGTGCCATATATCCAAACACTCCTCAGTACAAAATGAGTCCGGAAGTAATTGCAGGAGTCACTCCTGTGATTGACCAAATGGTTGAACAGGGAATTCTGAAAGAAATAATGAGTAGTCCTTGTAATTCACCTATTAGAGGAATTAAAAAGCCCAGTGGAAAATATAGAATAGTGCAGGATTTAAGAAAAATTAATAAAATTGTAGTTCCCTGTTGTCCAGTAGTGCCGAATCCAGCAGTAATCCTTTACCAAATCCCATGTGATTCTGAATGGTACACAGTGATTGATCTGTGCCAAGCATTTTTCTCAATTCCTTTACATCCGGAAAGCCAGTATTTGTTTGCATTCTGGTTCGGAGACCGTGTTTTGGCATGGTGCTGAGTTCCTCAAGGGTACACAGAGAGTCCTTCAATTTTTAATCAGATCCTGAAAAGATGTTTGGAGACTTAAGTCATGCCAGGGAATTCAGTTCTGGTTCAGTATATTGATGACCCACTGGTGGCATCAAAAACACGAGAGGCATGTGTGACAGATACCATTGCCTTACTGAACCATTTAGCAGAAGGAGGACACAAAGTGTCACCAGCAAAATTGCAATTTTGTAAACAGGAAGTCCAGTACCTAGGACACAGAATAGAAAAAGGAGTCAGAAAGGTGACACCAGAAAGAATTAGTGTAATTAAACAAATGAGTCCTCCACAAACTCAGAGAGAAGTTAGAATGTTTTTGGAATGGTTAGATACTGCAGGCAGTGGATCAGTGGGTTCTCACTAATTGCAAAACCTCTACAGAGGTTGACACGAAAAGATGTGAAAGATCCGATTGTGTTGGATGAGGAAAGTATGGAAGCTTTTACTAAATTGCGAAACAGTCTTTGTCGAGCACCTGCATTGGGAATGCCAGATTATGCAAAGGATTGTGGATTGTACTGTTGTGAAAGAGATGGGTGTGCACTTTCAGTTTTAACTCAAAAACATGGAATGGCACGACGTCCAGTAGCATATTTTTCTGCTACTTTGGATTCAGTGGCCGCAGGGTTGCCAGGCTGTTTAAAAGCAGTAGCTTCTACTTGTGTGAGTCTGGAACAGAGTGAAGCAATTGTGATGGGACATCCAGTCAAGGTGTATGTGCCACATTCAGTTGAGATCCTTTTGACACGTACAAGGACACAGTATATGACCTCTAGTCAGCTGACTAAGTACGAAAGAGTGATCTTAGGTGCTGAAAATGTGACTGTGGTAAGATGCACAACCGTAAATCCGGCAACCCTGTTGCCGAATTTATTTTGTGAGGAAGTAAGAGAAGAGGCGGATCATGATTGTTTGGATGTGACAGAGTTGTGCACGGAACCCAGGCCCAATATTGAGGACGTTCCATTAGAAGAACCAGACTGTGAGATGTTTGTTGATGGATCATGTTTAAGAAATGAGAAAGGAGAATTGTGTTCAGCCTATGCTGTTTGCACCATAGTGGGAGTTCTAGAAGCATCCTGTTTAAAAGGGGTAAACTCCGCCCAAATTGCTGAATTGATAGATCTGATTAAATCGTGCAAAATTTCCAAAAGCCTGAGGGTAACCATATTTACTGATAGTCAATATGGTTTTGGGGTTGTCCACGATTTCGGACAGCTATGGATGCAAAGGGGATTTCTGACTTCTTCAGGTTCTCCTAAAAGAAACAGCAAAATTGTAAAAGATTTATTGGATGCTTTACAATTTCCCAAAAGGATTGCAGTGGTCAAAAGTTCCGCACATAAATCAGGAGAGGATTATGTGACGAGGAGCAACAGATACGCGGATCAAGTAGCACGTTTCTGTGCACGAAATGTAATTGCTCTAAACAGAGGGATGGAAAAAGAAAATACCAATTGCCATCTTATGTTTTCTTCTTCATTTGAAACTTGGGACGAAATTAGACAGCTACAGGAAGAAGCAATTGATGAGGAAAAGGGAAGTTGGATAAATTCAGGCTGCAGAAAGAGAGCAGAGGACGAAGTGTGGGTCTATATAGACGAAAGACCAGTCATGCCAGACAGTTTACTATCCCAAATGGCAAGGGTATACCATGGAATTGCACATGTTGGAAGAGATGCTATGATCAGACTCTTCAAGCAATCATGGTGTAACCCAAAGTTCAGGGCCATTGCAGAGAGTCTCTGCCAGAGGTGTGTCACCTGTCAGCAGCAAGATCCAGGCAGAAATACAGTTGTTAGTTGGGGACGAATTGGAAAGACAGCAGGACCAATCACCCGACTCCAGCTGGATTATATTGAGCTCCCCCCATGCAGGGCTGAAATATGTGTTGGTTGTTGTCTGTTTGTTTTCTCACTGGGTAGAAGCCTATACAACGAGAAGGAATGACAGTTTAACAGTCGCGAAGCTACTTTTAAGAGAACTGATACCTAGATTCGGATTTCCAGTCACTTTAGAAACAGATAGAGGAACCCATTTTAACAATGAGATAATTCGGATGATTTGTGCAGCATTACAGATTGAGCAGAAGCTGCATTGTGCCTATCGACCCGAAGCATCTGGAGTGGTTGAGCAGATAAATGGCACCATAAAATCTAGACTAGGAAAGGTGTGTGCATCCACGACACTGAGATGGCCTGATGCTTTACCCCTTGTATTGATGAGTCTTAGAAGCATTCCTGACAAAAAGACGGGTTTGAGTCCTCACGAGATTCTAATGGGAAGAGCAATGAGACAAGCATTTATTCCAGCGAAAAAACTGATGAATATATCTGATGATCTAGTGCTTGACTATTGCAGAGGATTGGCTGATCTGGTGCGTTCTGTGTCTCACCAGGTTGGAGAAAATGCCACTACGACACAGCCGAACCAAGCTCACGATCTGAGTCCTGGAGAGTGGGTTCTCGTGAAGAAACACGTGAGGAAATCGTGTTTAGAACCCAGGTGGAACGGACTTGTTTTTATTCCTCTGTGCCTGTACTTGCTTTCTTGCCCAGACTTGTTTTTATTCCTCTGTACCTGTACTTGCTTTCTTGCCCAGACTTGTTTTTCCTTCCTGTGCCCAGTTCTCCCGCGGCCCCCGCCCGTTTTTCCCGCCGCTGTGTCCCTGCGGCCCCGCCCCCTGCAATCCCATTCGCCGCCCCGCTCCCGCCTCTCAGCTGCTCCTCCCTCCCACATCCCCTCATATGGAGGCCGCGCAGCGGGTGCGCCGTGGCGCGCCGAAGGCGCGCCTAAGGCAAGCCCGTCTGCGCCCGTCCACGCCTGGACTTCGCCCAGCGCCAGGACCCCTGGACCCCGCGAACGCCACGACACCCGACACCGCTACGATGCCAGAACCCTCCACGCACTCAACACCGGACGATCACACACCTGCTTCCTGGCCGCCCCGAAGCGCACCCACGGAGCTTTCACCTGCCGGAACTGCAGCTTCACAAGCATCCGCCCCACCATGCTGCCGACCAGGAAAGAACCCAACCACCTCAGATGCATCCTTCTCAACACCCGCTCCGCCCGCAAACACGCCGTTGAACTCTGGGACCTACTCGACTCAACCTCCCCAGACGTCGCCTTCCTGACGGAGACCTGGCTGAACCCCGCCTCGGCACCCGACATAGCCATAGCCATCCCAGAAGGCTACAAGATCACCCACAGGGACCGCACCAATGAAGCAGGAGGAGGAATCGCCATCATCCACAGGAACACTCTCAGAGTCTCGACCAACACCGACGACACCCTCAGCACCGCCGAACACCTGCACTTCCAGATCCACACCGACCCCAACACCACCCTCAGAGGAACCCTTGTCTACAGACCCCCCGGACCCCGACCACAGTTCAGCGACTCCATCGCCGACTTTGTCAGCACACACGCCCTCGCCTCCACGGACTACATCCTTCTCGGGGACCTGAACTTCCACCTCGAGAACAACAACGACACCAACTCCACCACCCTGATCGACAACCTAGCCAACCTCGGACTCAGACAACTCGTCACAACACCCACCCACTCCGCCGGTCACACGCTTGACCCCATCTTCTCCGCAAGCCCCCACGTCTCCTTCAACCACACCACCGAACTCCACTGGACCGACCATCGCTGCATCCACTTCACCTTCAAGAAACCCACCACGCACCACTGCACCCAACAGATGCCTCGCCGCTGCTGGAGCAAAGTCACCGAAGACAAGCTAACCACCACCCTCGCCCAGAGCCCAACCGCCGACCCCACCGACCCCGACACCGCCGCCCGCAACCTCAGACAGTGGATCAACGACTGCGCCAACACCCTCACCCCGATCAAGAAACCCTCCAACAGTCACACCAACAAGAAAGCCAGCTGGTTCACTGAAGACCTCCGGGCCTCCAAGCAAACCTGCCGAAAGCTGGAGAAGATCTGGCTCCGTGAACGAACACCGGACAGCCACGCAGCCCACAAGAATGCCACCCGCAGACACCATCACCTCATCAGATCCGCCAAAAGGGCCTCCTTCAAAGACCGCCTAGACAACAACGCGCACAACAGCAAAGAGCTCTTCAACATCGTGAAGGAACTCTCCAACACCAGCTCCAACACCAACAACGTCCCACCCTCGCAAGACCTGTGCGACTCGCTGGCCACCTTCTTCCACCGCAAGATCGCAGACATCCACGACAGCTTCAAAGCCACGACCGCCCCGACAACCACTGAGACCTCCGCCACCACGACCACCATCCGCACCAACCGCCTGCTCTCCTGGACCAACATCAACGACGACGACACCATCAAGATCATGAACACCATCCACTCCGGATCTCCGTCAGACCCATGCCCACACCACATCTTCAACAAAGCCAGCACAGCCATCGCACCCCATCTCCGGAAAGTCATCAACACCTCCTTCGAGACAGCAACCTTCCCGGAGAGCTGGAAGCACGCCAAGATCAACGCCTTACTCAAGAAACCCAAGGCGGACCCCAAGGACCTCAAGAACTTCCGGCCCATCTCCCTGCTCCCGTTCCCGGCAAAGGTCATCGAAAAGACCGTCAATGAACAACTGACCCGCTACCTCGAGGAGAACAACATCCTGGACCCTTCCCAGTCCGGGTTCCGCAGCAACCACAGCACCGAGTCTGCCCTCATCGCCGCCACCGATGACATCAAGTCCCTGCTGGACAACGGAGAAACGGCGGCCCTCATCCTCCTGGACCTGTCAGCCGCCTTCGACACGGTCTGCCACCACACACTATGAACACGCCTCCACAACGCCAGGATCCAAGAGAAGACCCTGGACTGGACCACCTCCTTCCTCTCCGGCAGAACACAGAGCGTCCGCCTTCCCCCCTTCCGCTCCGAAGCCACCGAGATCATCTGCGGTGTACCCCAGGGCTCTTCCCTCAGCCCAACTCTGTTTAACATCTACATGGCACCGCTCGCCCACGTCGCCCGTCGGCACGACCTCAACATCATCTCCTACGCTGATGACACCGAGCTGATCCTCTCCCTCACCAAGGACCCCCACACCACCAAAACCAACCTTCACGAAGGAATGAAGGCCGTCGCTGAATGGATGAGGAACAGCCGACTGAAGCTGAACTCGGACAAGACGGAGGTCCTCATCCTCGGATCCACCCCTTCGGCCTGGGATGACTCCTGGTGGCCGACCGCACTGGGAACCGCCCCAACACCCACCGACCATGCACCTCGACTCCACCCTCTCCATGACTAAACAGGTCAACGCCGTCTCCTCCGCCTGCTTCAACACCCTCCGCATGCTCCGCAGGATCTACAAGTGGATCCCCACTGAAACGAGAAGAACGGTCACCCAGGCCCTCGTCAGCAGCAGGTTGGACTACGGAAACGACCTCTACGCAGGAGCCTCGGCCAAACTCCTGAGACGGCTCCAACGCATCCAGAACGCCTCTGCACGCCTGATCCTCGACATCCCTCGCCGCAGCCACATCACACCCCACCTAAGAGACCTGCACTGGCTCCCGGTCAACAAGAGGATAACCTTCAAGCTCCTCACCCTTGCACACAAGGCACTCCACAACACCGGACCAACGTACCTCAAAAGACGACTCAGCTTCTACACCCCCACCCGCCAGCTCCGCTCCGCCGACCTCGCCCTCGCCACAGTCCCCCGCTTCCGAAGAGCGACCTCCGGTGGCAGATCGTTCTCCCACCTCGCCGCCAAGACCTGGAACACCCTCCCTATCCACCTACGGCAGACCCAAGACCTGCTGACCTTCAGAAAACTCCTCAAGACCTGGCTTTTCGAGCAGTAGCAGCATTCCCCACCCCAGCGCCTTGAGACCCTCACGGGTGAGTAGTGCGCTTTACAAATGATATGATTGATTGATTGACCTTACCAGGTGATTCTGGTGACGACGACAGCAGTGAAGTGTGGTGGCTTGCCAAATTGGATCCATGCGAGCCATACCAGACGAGTCCCAAGTCCACTTGAAAGACAAGAAGAGCAGCAACTGGTAAACCAAAGCTAAAGACCAAAGGCTAAAGTGTGTGAAGCTGAAGAATCTAGAGTAACAGATTCTGAAGAACAAACAGATGACAAACAGCCAAGCACAAGTCAGGTAGAGTGGGCACCAGTTACTGGGTCTCATGAGACTGCTGTAGAACCAGAAGAAAGGGAAGTTACTGAAAGTCAAGAAGAAGAACAGATAGAAGAAAGGCCAAATAAAAGAACCTATGAATGAACCAGATGAAGAAAGTGAAAAAGTAGTTCAAACTAAAAGACCGAGAAAAGGTGACAATTGGCCAAGTGGAGTGAAAAGACTGAAATACACTCTTGTGAGGAAAAAGACAAAAAGAAGACCAGAGCAAATTAATGAGGTCTCCAGTCAAGTAGAACAAGAAGAGTCAGGAGAAGATTTAGTACGAAAAACAAGGAGAGTAAGGATTCCAAGCAAGAAATACACAGCACCGGAATGGAAGTACGTGATCTTGGAAGAAATTGAAAGCTCAGATCCAAGTGAAGAAAAAGACGGTACAGGCACTGAGCAAGTGGATGAAAGCAAGTTAAAACCACCTTAAAAGAACTGTGAAACATTAAGGTGAAACCTTGCCAGACGAAATGAATGAAAAGGCTCAGAAGATTTAAAGAAAAAGAAATAAAAGAGAGGGGTAAAAGAAGAAAGCCTTGAAGTGTAGGATTACACTACTTTTCAGAAAATATTTTTTTTTAGTAAATTTAGAATTTTTTATAGATTTAGGGCCATATGTATGAAGCCAATTTGCGATCGCAAACGCCGAAATTCGCAGAATTTCGGCGTTTGCGATCGCAAATTAGCAGTGTGCAATGTATTACACTGAAACCCCTCACAAAATAAGGAATCGCAAATTTTGCGATTCCCTATTTTGCGATTGCATTTAAGGAATCACTAATTGCGATTCCTTAAATGCAATGTAAGAAGCACAAAAAAGTGCAATTTGGGCTTAAGGAATCGCAAATTACCACCAACTTCAAGTTGGTGGTAACTTGCGATTTCACTTAAAAATGCACTTTTTGCATTTTTTAAAGTGCCATGTGGCGACATACATGCCCTTAGGGCATGTATGTGTGCCACATGTGCACACATGCACATTTCAGGGTGCAACAGGGTGTCCTTTTGACACCCTGGCACCCTTGAAATTGCATTCTCAATTTGCGATTCTCTAATTGCTAATCGCAAATTGAGAATGTCTTCCCATTCATTCCTATGGGCCTCTAGGCCCATAGGAATGAATGGGAGGTATTCTTAATTGCGAATCGCAATTTGCGATTCGCAATTAAGGAATATGAAGGATTCGCAAAATTTATTGCAAATCCTACATACATCTCGTTTTGCGATTCTCAAATAGCGATTCTCTAAAATTCGCTATTTGAGAATCGCAAAACCAAACTTTCATACATATGGCCCCTAGACTTTTATATTTTTTAATAGAAATATAAAAATGGCCAAAGCAAAAGTAACTGAACATCCAAAATCTAGCCTAAAACGTAGATGTATTAAAACTTGCTTATGTAGTGTCTTTTTACTGACATTTATGTGGATATTATTAAATGTCATTGTACCTATTCTAATGGTAACTAATAATGGAAACAATACTAATGATGTAATAAGCAAAAGAGTAAGTGATGTTACTAAAGAAACCCCTAATACTAACATAAAACAGATAGATGGAAGTATTTTCCATCATGATAAATCAATTAGTGATTTCTCGTTAAATGTTTTTACAAAATTATTGTACAAGTATGTTAATACGATGAATGTGAGTGATTGTTATGTGTGCATGCAATTACCTTTGTCTGTCTCAGAGGGGGTGATCTATCATCACCTACCTTTAACATATGGTGTATCTTGCAGTGTTTTAACCAGCCTATTCTACGTGACGGGGAAGCTGGAGTACCATTATTCCAATATAGATTTAGTATTTTCAGAGATACCTATTATAAAAGAACTAAACAAGGTTTTAAGTTGTAAAAATGCACGTTATATGGGAGAATTATTCCATATTGCTAAGACACTAGATATAGGATATGCTTACAAAAACAATCTAACATGTAGTTTACGGGTTGAAGAAAAGGTGTTCATAGATATGGTAGAGTATAGAAGAGAAAGTTTCCAAAGGAAAGCTGCTGAACAGAAGTCACAGGTACCACCATGGGCGTTTAGAGAAGGAAATTATGAGGAAGGCGAGACATATGCTGCAATGTCCCTGGACTGGTATAAAAGGGGAAAATCTGCTTGCTTAGAATGAAAACTAACTATAATAATTATTTCATTGGTTCTAGTGAATGTGAGCATACTTACCAAATTACTGGAGGTTGGGGATTGAAGGGTGGAACTGATCCTGTTTTCCCAGGAGTCTATTATATGTGTGGTAAGAAAGCCTATTACAGGTTACCTGCACATTGGTATGGTAGTTGTTATTTTGCAATTGTTTTCCCAAAGGTTTACCATTTAGACAAAAGTAATAACAGAATCAATGAAATAAAACAAAGACTAACACGTAAGAAGAGAGCTAGTTTCTCAGAAATAGTAGGTGATATTTTGGTGCACTGATACCATCAGTTGGAGTCGTTCTGAATTCACATAAAATTCGAAAATTGTCCACAGTGGTTGATCGTTTATTGACAGATACTGCTCGTGGCTTCTTGATGATTGACACTGAAATGGTTGCAATCAGATCAATGGTTTTGCAAAATCGACTTGCCCTTGATATCTTATTGGCAAAAGAGGGTGGAGTCTGTGGCATGTTGAAAATTCAACACTGCTGTACTTATATCCCTGACAAAAGTAAAGGTATTGAGGGATATATTAAGAATATTACGAAATTACATGAAGACTTGACCCAACTGGAGGTTGACGGTGTCTGGGAGAGACTTGGTAAAAGTTTCTCTTCTGTGGGTAAATGGTTTACTACCTTTGGAAGTAGTTTATTAGGAAAAATAATAATGCCAATGATTTCAGTAGCTGGAGTAGACTTAGTGATAATAACGATATATAAATGTTGTAAGTGTCAGTGTGGAAGAAAAGAGATGACAGAATCAAACAACAAACGAAAAGCAAGGAAGAGAAAAAGAGATGAGATAGAACTAGAAGATATGAAAGGAGATTACTATGACGAAATGAAGGAGTTAGATGAAAAGATGATGAAAAGAGAAAATAATACTGATCTTTAGATAGATGAAGATGGCACTTGGTATGGTGGGTATTTTATGATGGCTCCAGGAAGCCATCAGAGGGGGTATTGATGGAGCAGGGTTTCACAAAAAGAAACCTGCTCGAATTAACTGCCCCATAATACTTATTAACAGTGTGCAGTGTAAACTAACACGCAAATCACATGAGCTACATGGGAAACCGCTTTGCGCATGCGTGCACTAATGTGAACTAATGCATGAAAGAACTAGACCGCATTTTACATTGCGATTATAAGAAACAAGATTTATGCACTTTTAGGCCGCATTTCGCATCTTGCATCTTGCTTTGAAAATGATAATAAATAATGCCACTTTGCATGAAGTTTATGCTAAAAATATATTAACAGGCAATAGTGTAAAGGTGGGTGGTAAACAGTGAAGGATGCATTTCCATGTAATTAATAATGTATGTGTTAATTTCGTCATAGTGAGCCGAATGGGTCTGTATTTTCCTAAATTGTCCTGATAGATGAGGGGCTGAAAAATTAGCAAGAATGACCTGACAAAACCGACAGAAGTGCTGAGCGCTGCGGATGATGAATATTAGTTCAAGGTTGATCAGCTCAGAGAACATTGTTTGCCTGCCAAAAGATGAGACTGGCCGTGGGATTCACGACTTCTTCCGCAGACGTGGCTGAGAAATTAATGAAATGTGGCAAGAATAAAATTGTATAGACTGGTCAACCAACATGTAATGGGAAAGGGGGTAGAACAATGGGCATGAAGAATTTTGAATGAAATCACGGTGGTGTGATACACCACCTCCCCAAGCATCCAATGAACAGTCGAATTCTGTGCAATGTTTCAATTAATGTGGGTTGGACATGTAGGTTTTAGGGTATAACTGGGGTGCCTTTGGGGGTATGGTTAGTGAGTAGCGGCAGCAAGAGATTGAGTGGGGAGATGCGTTGCAGTCTGTCGGTTTGCAGAGAGGCCTAGCTGTTCCTGTCCTTGTCCTGTCCCGTTCCTGAAATCATTGTTTCCTGACTCTATTTCAGGGGACCCCCACTACTTGGCCAGGAGGGTGGTATTTCATTAATCTTTGGGTTTGTATTATCTTCTGACTCGTAATTTGCATAATTATATGCAAATGTATTTTTGTCTCTGAAACTTATGTCTCTTCATCTATCCACTCCGTCATAAGTATTATGTTGTTTCGCATTATTTTGCTGAAACTTATGTCTCTCTTTCTATCCACTCCTTCATATGCATATTGTTCATGGATGATGAGTATGACACTGTTTGCATTTGTTAATTGATTTTCTCTCCTTTGGTGGGATTCATTGTTTGCATTGCAACCTGTATGCGATGAGCATTTATCAATTACAATTATCTGAGATAAACTTTATTAATCTTACCGAGAGTTTGTGATTATTTAGCAGGTTAGATAGTTAGTTAAGTTCTATTATTACCATCAACTACTCAACTAATTGGTCCGTCGACCGAGAGGAAAGAGAGTTGATATATAGGTCTCGTTATGTATTTAAAGTTGTTAAACGTGAATCTGTGAAGGAAATAATTTTTTCACGACATTCAAACTTGACCATCCAGCGCAACAGGGATTTGTGAGTTCAGTGAATGTGTATGGGCCATTGGTATGAAATATTGATGAGTATCGTTCCCTGATAAAGTGTAGCGCTGGATCACCACCATTGAATCAGACACACATTCATGTACTCACACTTGTAGAACCACTCATAATTGAACATCGCCCTTGATTCAGACACAACCTCAGGTACTCATAGATTCAGAGTCACACGTCCGACACCACCATTGATTGAGGCACACACTCACGTACCTATAGACACATAATGACAAATAGATATGTACATATATGCACACAGTCACTATCTGCCATTGAATCAGACATGACTTACCAAATTAGTTAACTGGCATTTTCATAAAAAGACAGGCCAAGCCAATAAAATACTCCCTAGTTGGTGAGCTTCATATATACAGAAGAAAAACAGAACAAAAGAAATCAGAAAGAAATAAAGTGACAGAAAGCTCTTTAAATGAGTATATAGTGAAAAGGATCCTAATAATGAAATAGGGGTTTCGAAATACACACACTGCATGCCCATGCCATTACACTTACTTAGACAGTGCTTCATCTCCATTGGTTTGAGTTGCTTAGTCTATTTTGGAGAAGAACCAAAGGCTCTCCTTCCACCAAAGCAGCCAGGAGAAATATGTGGAATGAAAGTAAGTCAAAGGAAAGTTGCACATAGGGATGCTGATCGATGGGGCTGTCAACCAATGAAAGTTAAGGATCCAAGACTCACATAGATGAATGTCAAAATTCAAAAATAAAAGGAAAATGGTTGTTAAGGGTAAAGAAATCATCTGCATAGAGTGAAAAATCACAAAACAACTGTCATATGTTGTATAGTGAAAATGTTATATTTGTGAATCACGGCTCACATGCTGAGCTTGCCTTTTAAAATGAATCAAAACGTGTCTACAAGTGGTATACAACAACGTGTGTGTGTGTATATATATATATATATATATATATATATATATATATATATATTACCTACTGGCGGTCGCCAGTAGGTAGTTATAGTTAGGACCTCGTTTCTATTCAAAACATTTTTTTCTTTTACTGATATCTTTGGCGCCGTTTGATGAATCTTCGCGAAATTTTCAAAACTAATGGTTCGCCCAGGTCAGCTCCTGTCTTGAAAGTTTCGGGGTGATTCGTCGAGCGGGGGCCAAGAAAAAAGGGGGTCCCAAAACGCGTTTTCTCTATGTTAATTTCCATAGGAAACTTTAGACAAAGCTACAGCCTGAACTGCTGAACGGAATTATACCAAATTTGGCAAAAAAGGTAGCTCTTGGTTTAGAAAGCGTGCTTTTTTTTAAATGGTGTAAATCTGTTCAGTAGTTCCTGAGAAATTCAAAAAATAAAAATGTCGATATCTGGTGGCCGAGGAGGATTCGCAAACCCTCCCGAGCACGAGCTTAATTTTTATTGGCTGTCAACACTCCAGTGATGTCATCAGTGATGTCATTTGAGATGTCATCAGTGATGTCACCGGCCATGTCATGAGTGATGTAATATGTGACGTCATCAGTAGTGCATTGCGGGGGCGCGAGTTATAGTTAGCTCAACTAACTATAACAGCCGAATTTCTCTGGTTTTGTACGAGTGAAATGTCCAACTAACTATAACGTCCCTGAAACCTGTGATTTTTTCAGTAAATATCAAAGGTTTTTTAAATGCTAATTTCTAACTGTAACGTCCCTGAAACCTCTGGTTTTTTCAGTGAATTTCCAAAGATTTTTAAATGCTAATTTCTAACTATAATGTCCCTGAAACCTATGGTTTTTTCAGTGAATATATATATATACTGTAGTTTTAGTCTCTTATCATACTGCTTTGTCGCCATCACTCATGATAGCATGTGTCTTTTAAATAGGGTTTTTAAGTAAAAAAAAAGGTGTGAACAAGGGCACAGGGTGCTCGAAACGCGTCACAGAGGGAGTTAATAAAGATCTTACCTGCCATATATCTGGGTCCGTCTCTCTCTGTTCGCCAGCAAGGAGCGTGGAGGTTCGGAGTGTGTGCTTTGATGATATATATATATATATAACATTTTGTTTTACTTAAAAGAAATGCTAATAGCATGTACTTAATCCCAAACCAGGGTATAGAACTTCTGCAGGGCTGCGTGTTCTGAACTAAGGGGTATAATACAAGTCCCTATCACCACCACATTGTCACTTTTGGTAACGCTGTGGTGGCAATAGGGGCTTCACCTTATTTACAAGGCAGCATTTAGCCACTTAACGTGGCTAAATGCTGCCTTGTAAATGAGGCACCCTTTCATGCTGTACTTAGCGTGAAAGGGGCGGGCAATGGGTGTTGCGGTGGGCATTCCACTAAAAGTGACGTTGTGGTGGCCATAGGGGCTTGTAAATATACCCCTGTGTTTTTGATACTTAAATAGTCATGAGCCATATCTAATTCACAACCCATGTGTCACAATTCATAGCCCTACCGAAAGATAACAACAAAAAAGAAACATTTGAATTGCGCGTGAATCACTGTCTTAATATGTGTTATAAATTTTTAAAAAATACACACAAAAAGGAAAGGCAAGAAAAACATTATAATCAGTGCTTTAATACATAGGTTGGCTCTGAAAAGAGCTGGTGGGTAGATTGAATATAGTTGTGAAGACAATTGGAGGTTGGTAAGAAGTACACAGTTATCAATATCTGTACATTGAACAGAGGGGGATATTACCAAGGAATTGCGATAATTATCGCAAAGCGCGCTTAGCGCTGTTTTTTTTATTGCCGGCTATCGTTGGATTTCATCGCGGAGATAACGCGTTATTATCAACACCTATCTCCAAGGCGATAAAAAATCCAGCGATAGCGGCGAAACCCAGCGGTAGCGCGAGAAATCCAGCGATGAATTCAACGCGCGAATGAAAAGCTTGCTAATAGGCAGGTGAGGACTTAACCTTACAATCCACCTCCCATTGACTATAATGGTTAAGTCAGGTTTTTAGCAGGTGTTAGATTCCAGCGATAATCGCGGTTAGCGCAAATTTTTTTATCGCTTCGCGGGCATTGCTAATAGGGGGAAGTTGTGTTTGCGACTGTTTTCAGTCGCTTTTAGTTGGGAACGCCTACTTTGCATGTCATTAGCGATATATATGCAAAGCGGCACCAAAACGGTCGCTTTCGCCATAAAGCTGTCGCTAACAGCTGTTAGCGACAGCTCGCTAATAGGGCGATAGAAATATCGCCGCTTTAGCGGCAAAAAGTGCAGCTAAAGCGGCGATAACACCCTTGGTAATATGCCCCAGAGTCTTTGAGGAAGACTCCTCGCAATGTCAAAACGAATACTATAGTTGGAGATAAATGGCATATCATGCTCACAGAAGAATGCAGTAACAGCTTGAGTAACATTCCTTCTGGGTTTTCAAATTGAGGGGAATTCATGGTAGACCACATCCACTTTTCAAAGTGAGTGATGTTACAGTACATAGATGTGGTTAAAGGAAAAAGAAACATGATTTTTTGAAAAGTGTCTTTCATGGTAATTATCAGATTGAATTCAGTACAAAACATAAACTGTTCTCAGCGCAGGGAATCAGCAGAAGATTATGTGGGTGACAAATTGAAATGCTTTCCCGAGAAATGTCAATACCACTGTTTTCAGTCTGAACCTAAAGCCAACAGATCTTCTAACACCCATCAACCACACCAAGTTTTCTTGGAATCAAAAGCAAGCAGGGGGATGCCTTGAAAGCAGCTAGGCTGTAGTGGGTGACATACGAAACCACCAGAGTGAAACCAGTAGCCCCATTCATCCTTAGGGCTGCCTTAATGGGGTCTGAAACTCACCTTTTCCCTAATCTTTGTGACTCTCCAACTTCATGATTCTCAGTCAGTTCTTTGGACATTGGACTGTTGGGTTGTCTTTTAAAGCCAGTTGAGTTGCTGGGCATACAACAGGTGATATATGCTTTCTATTCCAACATCCAGCGTTTGTCTTTCTGTTTCTTCCTCTTCAATTTATATAATTCTACATTCAGTAAGTTGAAAACTTTAACAGCCTGAAAACTCTCTAGCCTCTGGCTACAACATTTGGAAAAGTTGAGGATTTTGGATGTCTGAGAAAGTGTATTATTAATTGGAGTATTCCACCACAAATAATAATGGTACCATTCTTGTTAGGTCCAGCAAAGCTTTCAGCATTTTAAACCTGAGCTCAACCCCTGGTAGCTGTGGCAGAGAGCAGACAGGCCTAACTTAAGCAAATCTGTAAACCATTTAGAAGTACCAAAACCATTAACAGTTTGAAAACCCAAAACAATAAAAATCCCACTCTAATTTATAAAATTTGAGAATATTTTACAAAACGGAAATAAATCAATAAGGAGAAGCAGAGATATGAAATTAAAGTTTTTTAAATAAAAATAGCACTAAAAAGTGAAAAACGCCTATAGTGGCCAACTAGTCAGTGCTAAACTATGATACAGTTAAAGTTTTGGTAAACATATGGTCAAATGAGGATAGGAGGAAGACCTAAATCAGAAAACTAGTCAAGGGACAACTTAATGTACCAATCAAATATGTAAATATGTCTTTTTATTCTTTTAAAAAAATATTTAAAAAGGTGGCTAACAAGGAATTAGACAATACAATAGAAAGAAACACAATAACAATTCCTTTTATATAAAGACAGTAACAATTTTTTGTATCTATGAGTGTTACCAAGAATTTGATGCCTATAGATAATTTTCCAACTTTCAATTAATTTACAAATCAGGATAACAATTAATATACAGAAGAAAAAAACACATTAATCACAAACAATTTATTATCACAAAACATAAAGACAATATATGCCAGTTTTTAGCCACACTGGAGCAAAAACAATTGAATCACTAATAAACAATCAGAAACAGAAAATGTGGAGAAGGTTTGTGAAGTTATCGACGCACGTTTCGGCGAGCGTGCCGCCTTCGTCAGGAACCCACATTAAAATATTATCTACAAAATGAAATACAAGATACATTAAGTAAAGCCAACTCTCTCAGAAGGTTGCAGTTAGAGGTGCAAAACATGAAATGGGAGAAGAGACCCTGATTAACCAAAGAAACCGCTGGTGCAGTGAAAAGATTATAAAAAGAATGATAATGTTATGAATATCAGATGAGATAAAGAATATGATAGATTGAAAGATGAATGGTGAAGTGTGAAACCAAGGCTTAGTTTGCATGCGAATGTTTTGTCTATCTGAAGGGAAATAGAATAGACTACAATATTATTACATCATGGGGCGGGATTACTCACCTGGAGACAGAAAGACGCCAGGAGAAAGATGGCCTCGTGGGGCTGCGTTAAGAGGATATGCGTATGCAGGGTGATACTATAAAAGACAATCGTGAAATAGTCAAAGCTAAAAACGGACAAATTTCTCACCAGAGGCTATCCAAAACGCCTCATCAGAGAATAATTTAAACGTGCCAGATTTTACGACCGAGATGCCCTATTAAGATCACGACCTACAAAAGCTGTGACCGAACTTGTTTGCGTCACGAAACACTCTATGATGAATGACACTGTGAGACAAATCATTAACTCTAATTGGCACATGTTTAACACTCCTCCTACACAGGAAATCAAATTGCCAAAACCTTTATATGTGCACTGCCGCAATAAAAACATTAAAGATCTCATTGTACATTCACGTTTCACCACAGGCCCAGGTTTTGTACAAAAGACTATTGATGGGGTGGCTCCCATCAAAGGTAGCTTTAACTTTAAATGCAATCAATGCAAAGCTTGCGATAGCGTAATTGAAGGAGATTTACTTATGCACAATGGGTACACTATAAAAGCAAATAAATTTACAAATTGCAAAACTAAGAACTTGATATACCTTCTGCTATGCCCATGCGACCTTGGATATGTGGGTGAGACTTCTCGTGCCTTGGTGACACGCTTAACGGAACATCGTTCAGCGATACATACATCCAAACTAACTGCGCCATTAGTTAAACATTATCTGGAGAAAAACCATCATCCAAATGAAATTAGATGGCATGTTCTGGAAAAAATTGAGGCCACGCAAGAACCCACCAGTACAGACATACGTAAACGGCGTGAAGTCTTTTGGATCTTTGTTTTAAACACGTACAAAACAGGATTGAACAACGAGATCCCTTGGGAGAATGCAATTAAATACAACACTTTGGGGCATATTCTCAAGGACTTATTGCCGATTTATCAGCACTTTAGCGCCACAAAAGTGGCGATAGATTTTTCGGCCTATTCTCAAGCTGGTGCAAACTGCCGATATCGCCAGTTTTCCTGCGATAGCTGCCGCAAAAAACATAGCCACGGATGAGAGCGACAACTAACGCTAATGATATGCAGAGTAGGCGTTCCCGTGCAAAAACACACGAAAACACCACTTCGCGATATTCTCAACGACCAGCCAGATCGGCGAAGCGATCCAAAAACAGGCGATAAGGCGCGTTAGCAGCAGGGATTTAACACCTGCCTATTACTGGTGCTAGCAGGACGACAACCTGCAGTAGAAAGGGAGCCCAGCCCAGAGCCACATCTGAAGACCAACAGATGCCTTGGAGCCAATGATCATGCAGCTTGGAGACCCAAGAGGGCCACAACACCCACCTCCACCACCCCCAGGACCTCCCCCCGGACCACCCCCCCAGACTACCACCTAGGCAGCGCAGAAGAAGACAGCGGACGTTCCTAAAATGCACCAGCCTCAGACACTCAACCCCAGAGGATGCCATTGCCCACTACAGGCTCAAAAGGACAACCAATCTCCGCATCCTGACCCACATTGCCCACAGACTGACGGTACCAACACAGCGGAGAACCAACATCCCTCCGCAGACAAAGCTTCTGGCTGTGCTGCACCTGTTGGCCTCTGGTACGTTCCAACCAACAACTGCCAGAGTCGGAGGAGTCTCACAGCCAGCCCTATCAAAGTTCCTCACACCTGTCTTGGATGCATGTCGACAAAAGCAACGGCGGGCCCCTGTATCCGCAACACACGCTAGTTCCAATTCGTAGTGTTCCTGCGCAACCAACCCCAACGCCAGCCGTTGCTTGACGCCTCTGTGCTCCAGATCCAAGATTGTAGTTACTGAAATGGGGGTGCGCCAGGTCATGAAGTCCAGTAGTCAACAGTAGTGTAAAAACAGTTCTTTATTACAAATACATAAATCAACAATACGAAAAGCTCAGCTAACGCGTTCCACTCCCAACGGGGAACTTCATCAGGTGTGGATTCAATTAACTGCTTATGCTGCGGGAGCTCCCCAATACAATTCCATATTCCGAAAGTCAGTATTCAGAAACCTGTTGGATAAATGGTGACAATGGTCAAGCCTCCGTATAGTCACAAACGTAATCTGGCACAGTGTATTGCACTTGGACAAACCGGAATGCTAACAGATATGATAAATCCTGCATAAAAGACCGCAACAGAAATTTGTGTGGTCGTAACCTTCGTAGGAAAGAAAAGGAAGGTTACGACCACACAAACTTCTGTTACGGTCTTATTATGCAGGATTTATCATACCTGTAAGCATCACGGTTTGAATCAGCTGGATACCCCTGCACCTTCACTTCCCCCACACTGCGCAGGAACAGCTGGAGACCAAGCAAGGGAACAATGCCATAGCTGGCTTCCCGCACGTATTGGGGGCAATTGACTGCACACATGTACTACTTGTGCCCCCTGCCGACACTGCACACAATAACCGCAACAGAAACCATACGCATTCCATCAATGTGCAGGCAAAAGTGGACCACCAGGCGCTGTTCACGAATGTCGTCGCAAACTTCCCAGGCAGTGTGGAAGACCTTGGACATGTAGCTTTGTCGTCCCCCCCTTAAGCGTGAGCGGAGTGGCCTTGGCCGGCGTATGTCATGAATAAATAGCCCAGGGCTCTGGGCGTGGTTCTGTTCCGGGATGGCCTCCAAAGTAACTACTGCATGTGTCTCTGTGTCCACCATATCCTGTCCATAGGCCTACACACACATGGCCGACCACCTTCAACGGCCAGATTTACACTGGAGACGAGGTGGCTATGTCCCAAGCCAACCCGCACACATCTCATCATCGCATGCAGGGTCGTGTCTGCCAGTCTGCCAGGGCGGCGCCCCCCACCCAGCCACGAGGCCGCCGCCATGACCGGTGGTGCCTGCGCGATCCTGTGCGCCTGCTGCACCCAGCCCTGGTCCCCAGACCGGTCCGCCGCCCAGCGATTACTGGCCGCCCCTGCGCACCCAGCCCTCAATGCTCATCTGCCACCACCGGCGTGTCTCCAAGAGGGCCCACCACGTTCCGGTGCAACCTCCTCAGCCGATCGCTGGATTCCATGCCACAGGCCCCCAGCACACCCTGCGGCACCGCACCGCGGAGTCATGTTTGTGCTGACTGCTGCCTTCAGCGTACACTGCAGGCCAGCAGGGCTCTCAATTCAAATCGAATCTTGATTGGCAGGACGGCATACCGAGGTCTACGCATCATCGCAGGCTGCACACCCGCTCAGCTCTTCAGGTGCCCCTACCTCAGTGCACCGCAAGTCACCGTCCCGTGGCGGTAGGCCCGTGCCGGCCGCAGTGCATCGGGTGCCACCAACTCTGTGCACCGCAAGTCATCGTCCTGTGGTGGTAGGCCCGTGCTGGCCACAGTGCATCGGGTGCCACCAACTCTGTGCACCGCAAGTCATCATCCCGTGGCGGTAGGCCTGTGCCAGCCACAGGGCATCGGGTGCCACTAACCCAGTGCGCCCCAAGTCATGGACCCTTTATGATTGAGTCTCATGGTGCGGACGCCATCACGTCACCTACGGCAGTGGGGAATGTGATGTGATAGGCCCCTTTAATTGGCAGGGTCGCATGTCCTGTGACGCCTGTGCTAGATGGGTGTGGTGTGGGTGTAAACTAGCCCTCAGGGAGTGGCTGTGGCATGCTGACAACTAGACCAGTGATCAGCAGATCACTACAGAGAAGACCTGGGACATGTAGCTTTGTCGTCGTCCCTGTAAGCGTAAGTGGAGTGGGCTGGGCTGGCGTATGCCAGTCCAGAATAGGGGTGTGAACAATGAGCCTGGTGCTCTGGGCGTGGTTCAGTTCTGGGCTGGACAAGAAAGTAACTAATGCGTGTGTCTCTGTTGTAGTGTCGGCGCCACCCGGACCGCAATCGGCAATGTTGCACCCTGTGACTCAATTCCCACAACATGAGCAACATGGACATAAGGGGGAATCACTGACCCTACATTAATCCATACTTTCATACTTGAATGATCATAGACATGACACATCTGTGTGATTTTGAATGTTTTATTCACATTCAGAGGAGTGTTGAAGCTGGAGCAGTACAGGGCCATGCAAACCCCACTTTACATTGTTGCCCCATGGAGGACCAGCCAGAGTCCTTCAGGGAATGACAAGTTCATCGGAAGAGGAAGAGTTCAGTCCGCAGTCTGATTGCTGTGTCATTGGTAACCAAACAGAATATGGCAGTCCATGTCGAGGTCCAAGGTGAGTGTCGCAGAGTGTATCGGGGGACAGTGGAAGGTGATGATGCAGAGGGCAGAACCAAGCAGAAACAGGCCATATGGCGGAGATGAATGCTACCACTTCCTTCTTACCACTAAGGCAGAATCATCCGCATCTTTGTCCTCTGATGTTTCATGTGCCTCACATGTGGGTGGTGGTGTTTTGTCTGCATCACTGTGTGGCACTGACACATCAGGGGCCGGAGGTGGAATGTCTGCTGCACTGTGTGGCAGTGACACATCAGGGGCCGGAGGTGGATTGTCTGCCGTACTGTGAGGCACTGACACATCAGGGGGCGGAGATGTGGATGTAGAAGCAGCAGCAGCATTCATCGGCGCCAGGCCTTGTGGCAGCAATGCCATGATGAGGGTCTGCACGGCATGGAAGATCCCAGCTACATCTCGCTGGTGTGCAGCCGTGGCAGCCATTCTTTCCGCCTGCATCCGCTCCCTGTTCTCCATGATCCTCCGCATGTGTCCCAACTCCCGGCTGACATCGCTGGAGCCACTCTGACTAGACAGTTGTCCTTGTCTCAGAGTCAGGACTCCAGCGATGTCAGCCATGGATCGTTGGAGAGCATGGAGCGGACAGTGGGTGTCCGTTAGGGACTGTAAGTGGTCCCTGATGGGACTTAGACACCCACGTATAGCATCTAGTTTGGCTGCCATGAGGTCGAACCCCACCCACACCTGATCAGCCATCTTCTCCTGGCACCCTAACACACAGCGTTGGAAGGCCATGTGTTGTTCTTGGGGGTCCTGGGAGACAGCCGGGGTGGTGGGTGCTTCCTGCTGTGTAGTCTGTGCAGGGGGTGAGGTCTCCTCGATGCAGCTGGGCTGCCCTGCTCCTGGAGGTGAGGTGCCGAAGCTGTCCATGAGCTCTTGGAGGGCGTCGGTGTCGAAGGTGGGGATGTCCTCTTCGTCATCAGTGAAGAGATGTTGGGTCTGCTCTGCAGGAGGTGTTGATTCTCCCTCTGCAATGTGAAGGGGAGATGCAGTTTAACATTGTGTTCACATGTATGTTGACGCATTGTACAAGTTTACATACAGACTGCATGACAATGTACATTGTGACTTTTTGGGAGGAGCTGCCTATTTGATGCGGGACAGTGGACATTTCGACATCACGGATGTGTGTTTGTACTTGTACATTATCATCTCACATTTCCCTGCTATGCCAAATGTGATTGGCCAGTTTCTCAACACAAGCTGCACCAGTTGTGTCCTCTGTTCTGTTGTGAACGTGTTGCAGTTTGTACCACATTGTTGTCAATGTTGATGTGCTCTGAATGTTATGTGTGTGTGCTGCATTTTAGGAGAGTCGCCCCTGCAGCTCTGATTTTGCTGCCCCTTATCCCTTTCAGGCAGTGTGCCTTTGACTTCTGTGCTTATACAGTGCTGAGATGTTGCATACTTGGGTAAATTGGGCTCTTGGTGGGAGTTGCGACTCTGGGGCATGGTTTGTCCGCAGATGTGTTGTTGACGTCAGGGGTTGTTTGTGCACTTGGATGTGTCAGAGTGTGACCTGCTCCTTTATGGATGTGGTTCACACTCAGCCACCTCAGTATTGTGGCGTGCAACATGTCATGATATATTGACTGCAGCCATGCTATTCGTCATGCAGTGTCACTTGCATTGTCAGTGTGGCTCACAGACACGCCGCTTTGCTGGGTTTGGCACATGTGCATGGGTTGGTTGTGAGATTGGTGATGTGTGGGAAGGGTACCCTCTGGGCACATAGTCGACGGGTGCCTACTTGCTGTCTCTAGGTGTGCTGCAGTGTGCCAAGGGGATCAGGGACATGATCCAGAGTCATTGTGGGTGTGCACTGTGCTATACTTAATTGTGCATGTGTGCCATTGTGCCCATCTCCCCCCGTCCCCCCAGTCCCTGATCGTTACTCACCCTGTTGCTGTTGTGTCAGGTCATGTTGAGCAGTGTCCGGTCCCCCAACTCCTGCCACCGTCTCCACACTGATGGCTGTGGACACCATTTCCTCCATCTCATCCAGCTCCTCCTGTGGCGCTGGACTCCCACCTCCAGTCTGCATTGCTGCCTTCTGGTTGTTGCCGAGTTTCTGCTTGGTTTTGCGCTTCACATCATTCCAGCGCCTCTTGAGCTCTCCCATTGTCCTCCTCAGCACTCCGACTGCATTCACCTTGTCCACGATGGACTGCCATATTGCATTTTTTGTTGCCAATGACACAGTGGAGGTGACGAACAGTTGTTGATGGTGTTCTATCACCTCCGTTATCAGGATCCTGTTTTCTTGCGGACTGAACCGCGTCTTCCTCTTCTTCTTCTCCTTGCCCTTCCCTGACCCCGAGGTCCCAGGCTGGTCCTCCGTGGGGCTTGTGGGGTTCTGGTTGTCCTCTGTACTTGCTCCGGCTACCTCCATTGTGCTTCGCAGTTGTTTTGGTTTTCTTTGTGGTTTTTTTTTCTGCTTTTATGGTGATTTTTCCCTCCTGACATGTGTGAATTGCAGGGCTGGCGCAGCTTATTGCTGATTTTTTTATCGCGGTTGGGCCCATCGCCACTTTTTTCACTTTCGGCTTTAGATTTTTATCATCGTCCCGGTAATTTTATCGAGGACATTTGACGCATTATCAGGAAACTATCGCATGTTACCGCCGTGTTGAGAATAAGACGTTAACACGGCATTATTTTCCCGCGATAGACGGCGATATGAAAAATTGCGTTAACCTATTTTGGCGATGATTATCGCACGTTCTTGAGAATATCCCCCTTAATTGTATAACCCATGCCATCCTTCAGCCTGTTTTCTTCTATTCACTTGCTATGCTCCCACTTCTGAATATATTCATCTGAGTGCCTGGTGCCAGAGTTCCCTGTATGATCAGAGCGTCGCGTCCAATTTGTCAGGTCTTTGTTTCGGATGATATCCAACAGCTAGTGATGCCTACTTTTACATGAGATTTGGCGCAGCTATGTTCGTGTTTTTAATTGCCAGATTCCTCTCTGCTTGCGACATTGTATATCTTCATTTTCTTTAAGATTACATTTTCTCTAAGATTATGTTTTTCAATTGGAGTCATTCTCCATTTGACTACAGACTCGCCAATACACTTTTTTTAACGAGTCTTTTTTCACTGCCTTTCTTCCCACGCTACATCGTAGCACGGTGAGACCCTGAACCTTTAACATGACCGTTCCCTCCCAGGCTGACGTAAGCATCATCTCTTTAAATAGTCCCACAGCCCGGAACTACCTCGAGTCTGTGGACACATCCGTTGACGACTCGACCGGACGCCTAGTAAGTTCCTTGTGGAAGCTGCGCCTTTTGATCCATCCGCCGCTACTCTGCTCCTCAAGCGGTTATCCAGTCCAGTTGAGCCATACGGCATGCTGTTTATCCCCTGCCCCCGCTATGCTATTTTCCGAGCATTCTCCGATTGGCCATTTGCATAATGGGTTCGCTCTTTGTTGGTCACTATATCACTCGTAACTCAGCATTTTTTATTCCCTGTCCTTCTGCAATCCAGAGTGCTGCGCTTTATGCTGGTTTCCCCCACCATATGGGACTAACTGCATGTCATTTATATATAGGCCAGATTATTGTATCACTCGCATCGTCACATTTCTTCCCCCCGTTTTTGTATTTCAGGGAAGAAGTACCTTTGCCGGTTCGAATGTCTCAAAACCTTTTATTTCTAAGGTTTGATGACCATGTGCCTGATCTCATAATTTAGGGATTAGCCTCGACGTATTTTTAACATATTATCAAATAAGACATCAGGTCTATCATGCGTCCATTTTCGCGTCCAGTCCTATGGTTTCACCTTGGTGAGTCACGAATTCATCTCGCCCCATGACCCTTTTATACACTTGTTTGTCTCAGCCTTCCATGTATGTTTATTCATCTTACTTTGGGTTTTAGGGATCGGTTCCAGAATCGCTGATTCGGCCCGATATTGCAAAGTTACTGGCATACACGCAGGCACTGGAGACTTCACAAGATGTCCTAACCGATATTCTTCCCTCTTCCCCCTACCCGTTTTTAACTTTGACTATTTCACGATTGTCTTTTATAGTATCACCCTGCATACGCATATCCTCTTAACGCAGCCCCTTGAGGCCATCTTTCTCCTGGCGTCTTTCTGTCTCCAGGTGAGTAATCCTGCCCCATGATGTAATAATATTCTTGTCTATTCTATTTCCCTTCAGATAGACAAAACATTTGCATGCGAACTAAGCCTTGGTTTCACTCTTCACCATTCATCTTTCAATCTATCATATTCTTTATCTCATCTGATATTCATGACATTATCATTCTTTTTATAATCTTTTCACTGCACCGGCGGTTTCTTTGGTTAATCAGGGTCTCTTCTCCCATTTCATGTTTTGCACCTCTAACTGCAGCCTTCTGAGAGAGTTGGTTTTACTTAATGTACCTTGTATTTCATTTTGATGATAATATTTTAATGTGGTTTCCTGACGAAGGCGGCACGCTCGTCAAAACGCACTTCGATAACTTCACAAACCTTCTCCACATTTTCTGTTTCTGATTGTTTATCAGTGATTCAATTGTTTTTGCTCCAGTGTGGCTAAAAACTGGCATATATTGTCTTTATGTTTTGTGATACTAAATTGTTTGTGATTAATGTGTTTTTTTCTTCTGTATATTAATTGTTATCCTGATTTGTAAATTAATTGAAAGTTGGAAAATTACCTATAGGCATCAAATTCTTGGTAACACTCATAGATACAAAAAATTGTTACTGTCTTTATATACAAGGAATTGTTATTGTCTTTCTTTCTATTGTATTGTCTAATTCCTTTTAGCCACCTTTTAAAATATTTTTTGAAAAGAATAAAAAGACATATTTACATATTTGATTGGTACATTAACCCCTTCCATGCTTCGGACGGCCCCCGTCCGTCATACGTCATGGTGGGCGTGTGTGGAGGACGGCCGGGGGCCATCCGAATCCCGCCCACTATTCAAATCACCCGCACAGCGCGAAAATGTGCGCAGCATGCAAGGGGTTAAGCTGTCCCTTGACTAGTTTTCTGATTTAGATCTTCCACCTATCCTCATTTGACCATATATTTGCCTAGTGATTTTGATTGACAATTGCTATTTTCCCTGTCCCTGGAAATTTTCATTGATTACAGGGGGTCCTTATTTTTTGCACTAGTTAAAGTTTTGGGCCAATCGCAATGAAGCGCCGGTTGGATACGGGAGCCAGGTTGGTCCCGGTCAAAGAGTTACCTTCGGACTAATATATTTTCCTGAACAAAAGGTGGTCGTTGAGGGGTCAAACTGCAAACCGGATCTAATTTGGGGTTCAATGACGGCGGGTGGTGGAAAAGCAGTGTCCTCATGCAGTCATCAAGGAAGGCAGAATAGCACAGACTGGGTGATATTTGAAGTCCTTGCCCAGGAAGGTCTTGACATCGATCAGCTTTGACTCAGCATTACTCTTGGTGAAGCCCTCTATGTTTTTGGACTTAGAAACTTTTCTGAAAGTCAGATCTCCTTTCGCGGGGCAGAGCAGAAGGTTGGATCTAACCAGCAAAAAGTTGCCAAGTTCCAGCTTTTGCAGTTTAGGCAGAAGGAGTACACTCTAACACCAGTCACGGGTTCCAGGACCTCGTAAATAGCACTTGTGGTTCAGGACTCACTCCATAATAGAATGGAGGCGCACTCTGAGAAACAATAATAATCAACGTTAAAGTGTCTAAACCAAGGGTGCAACACTACCTGTGTGTGTTGACATCACACACTCATGAAACAGATAAACCTAACAGGATGGTCCCTGATTGTAGTGTGCACTGTTCCTATTGAGCAGAAACGTTCTATAATCTGAAACTCTATTCTTTATCTTAACAAATCAGTGCAGAAACGATATCTTCTTGTATTCATTTTATATTCATTTTTTCAAAGACTTAATATTCAACAGAAATCATATGACGTAATGACTCACTCCAACAGAAGCCACCAGCATTGTCCAGGGCAGGTCCATTAAAACTGGTCAATGGGCTCTTTAAGGAAATTGTATTCTTACAGCTTTTGTGTCCCTTTAGCTTCACAGTAGGTAAGTGAACTAACCATTGGAGTTCACTTCTTTGCCCAGGGTAGATGCCGGAGCAGGCCCATATCTTAGGGGAATATGGCACATTACAACGCGATGTAATACATCGCGTGCCATTACAACGCGGTTGTTACAACAACTGCGTTGTTAGTACGCAATGTATTACATCGCAAGTCTTTACAACGACTTCCAGAAGGGGGCGCGCTGGACTTAGGAATAGTATTATTTACTATTCCTACTCCAGTTTGCGCAACAGTAGGGAAGGTGTTGGAATAGATTTCCAATACCTGAGCGCCCCCTACTGGAAGTCGTTGTAATGACTTGCGATGTCATTACATCGCTTACTAACAACGCGGTCGTTGGAACGAACGCGTTGTAATAGCACGCGATGTAATGACAGCGTTATAAATGCTGTTTCCCCTCTTAGGGCTCTCCTCACAGGTCAGAACAGCAGATGCAGTCCTCCGTCCGTCTTCCGCTAGTCCAGAGCTGTTCTAAAGAGCGTACTGGGGATGTCATATTTCTCTCCAGTGCCAGCCTGTGGGTTGGGGAAACTCCTATCCACTCCCCCACCAATGGGGTAAAAGTTCCCAGGGGGGACCCTACCCCCTATCCGCCACCATCTTTACATTGTAACCCCTTTTGTAGTACTTGCTGTGTGTTGTACTGTAAACTATCCCACATTGCCCCTTTCTACCTAAAACCAAGATGGCAGAACCTTCTTTTCCCTGGGCAGAGCTCCTGTGCCCACCCAGAGGTGTGGCTATGATAATGAACAAACCCTCCTGTGTGGTCACTCCAAACCAGTTCTGGTATAGCTCGCCCTCCCACTGGGTTCAGAAACAAGATGCCTATGAAGGTAAAAGGGAGGCAGACCTAGGTGTGACCACATCTGCCAATGACAAGGTAGGCATCCTTTGAATCTCATAGAGGGCTGGGCAGAGTCCCCAGGCCATACTGTTAAGGGTGGAAACACATCTCCTGATTAAGTCTGAGCAGAGTTCGCAGAGTTCCACCACGCGAAACTCCGCGAAGTGCAAAAAAAACTCCACCTCACTACGCGGAGCTCCGCGAGCGGCGGAGTTTCTTTAGATAATTGCAGTTCACGGTGATTTTCAGTGCCAGGTGCTTGTCCGCACTGTGCAATCATCGCGAACGGCATCGTGCACAGCGCAAGCGGGCGCTGCTTCCTTTCTGCCGCTCAAGTAGATTTTTACTCGAGCGGCAGCTTTCTCAACGCGAGCGGGCGGTTTCTCAACGCGAGCGGTCGCGGGCATACGCGACCACGCGCAATGAGAAATCTGACCGCCCGTGTTAAGAAATCTCAACGGCAGGTTGATTTTCCATGCTTGCGCTTACCAACTTGATGTTGATGATCGCGAACGAGGAAAAATCTCGCCGGGAGGTGGATTTTCCTTGCTCGCCAACTTGACATTGATGAACGCAAGCGAGGGAAAAAACTCAGCGAGCTCCGCGTAAAGCGGAGTGCAGACAACTCCGCAAAGTCCGCGAGTGGAGCGGAGTTCACTGCCCAGACTTACTCCTGATACCCTTTTCCCACTGTCTGGGAGCAATCTGTGTCTCCTCACAGGGAAATAATCAACAGTCAGGTGACACTGAACACTGGCGGAAAGGCACATTTGGCTTCCACCAGAAAAACACTTTTTAAAAGTGTAATTTTTAGAATAGTGATATAAAATCTGAATTGACCATTAAGTTGGGTTTTAAAGTACTATTAAAATGAGTCCTAGAATGATTTTTCTACCTATTCCTAAAATGAAGTTAAGTATTATATTGTGTTATAATGTAACCCAATGCTTTCCTATGGGAGAGACAGCCTTGCCACACTGGAAAAAAACTTTGGAGAGTTTTCAGTGCCAGGACATACAACGCAAAACATGTAAATATCCTCCTTTTTAAATACCATGCTTCCTGTCCTATAGACATTTAGGGCTTACCTTAGGGGTGGCTTATAAGTTTTAAAAAAAAAGGCTTTTAGCCTGGAAATAGGTTATTTTGCCTGGTCACAGTGGCAGTTTTAAAGCAGCACACCCAAGCTGCAGGGGCAGGCCAGGAGACATGCTTTGCATTGTCACTTTAGAGGGTGGCTAAAGATGCGCTGCAGTCCACTACTGACATTTAACTTACAGGCCCTGGGTAAACATTGTACCATTTGCGAGGGACTTATAGGTATGTTAATTATGCCAATTGGATGTATACCAACTTGACATGGTTTTAGGGGTCCAAGGATATACACTGGGCACTAGACACCAGTGTCCTAGTGTGCAGAGTCAAAATAACAGCAACTTTTTCCTACAGTCTGGAGAAAGAAGAATCAAGCAAGAGGAGCACCCCACATTCATATGTCACTGTGATTGAAGAACGCTCATAAATTTGAAGAGTATTCTGACAAAGTAGCCATTGATTATTGTAACATATTTGACATACAATTCCATCAGAAACAGACAAGAAATGTTTTGCGAAAACAAAGTTTTATGATTTCAAAGACAAAAGTGTACACAGTACTGCTGGCGTTGATTTAGATGAAAAGGCAAGTATTACACAAAATACAGGTTTGGCTGTCCGAGTCCAGCCCTAATAAATAGGAACATAAACAACTCCATGCCTGCAATAAGCCATACAGGGACCGATTTACTAAAAAATAGTTTGATGCAGTGCATCAACCAAAGTTGCTACATTGTGCTGCGCTTGTGAGGACAGCAGGTCAGAGCAATATACACCACGATATGGCACTGCTGCTCCCTTCCCCAGTTCAGGCACAAACAGGCTGTCTAGAGCCACACACACCTTTGCACATTAATGCAAAGGTGTATGTGTGCGTCTAGCATAGATTTTGTATTGGAAGGATGTCCTCCAGGACAAAATACTATGTCTACACAAACTTTAACATTTTTACACATTGGATGTGGGATGTACAGTGCCGAACACATACAATGGGTAATACATTAGGAGAATGTAAAAGCTTTCTCCTACTTTAAGCCTCCCTCAAAGAGGCATTATTTTTTGTTTTGGTGCAAATCTCGCCGTGCGCCAGTGTGTTGTCCGCACAATTGTTTTTCTACCTTCCTGCACAAAGACAATCACAAGAGATGTTTTCCTCTTTCTATGTGTGCTGCAGGTTGTATTAC